>OY728126.1:346246098-347496098 GCA_963277665.1 Viscum album
CTACCATAGTTGGAAATTGATCTCTTGTTTGGGATGGAGTTTTCCTCAAAGGAAGTTGAACCTTTCACAAGGAAGAACAGTTGTTTTCAGCACATGAGAGATCATTCAACCTTTTTCAAATATTTTACATGAATTATCTAATTAGTAGTTGTTTGATTCTGGTGATTTGGGAGGACTCCATGTGAATATTTTTTATACTCATATTTGGATTTATTACAAATCCACCAGTTCTTGAGTCATTGTAGTGGTCCATGGTAGATCCAAAAACATGGTGGAATTTCCCTTGGTTATGGAAACTGGTTATCTATTCACCAAAAGACATTCAAATTGGTGATTTGAATAGAGTTTTGACATCATGGATTTTGGATCTGAGTATCTCTTTATAATAGAGATATAGGTTTTTCTAATAGGTTATCATTAGAGTCCATCGTATATTATTAATGACTTTTGTTTCTGATTGCACACAGAGTGGATGCTTATGCATTAGTGGAAACTAATGTGAACCACAGTGTAACTCCTAACAATTTCCTTATAGATCCTCAAATTGTTTTATGCAGCCACGTGTTGTACAATAAGTACTATATAACCAAGATTTGGATATTCTATTAAAGAAACATGTTAATCTTGGTCATCCGTAATGATCCAGGTGATGTGGAACATTATCCTCCCATCATTCTATTTGAGTGAGTTTACCTGAAATAGAGAATGAGACCTTTTCAAAAAATACCTTCATATCGTATAATATAAGTGATGGACCAACATATGTATGAATTGGGCACCCTCTATATGAAAAATAAGGTTTTTTAATTTACGTGGATGTGGTTGGTCTTTTATACATTAGCTTTCCTGAATGATAATATTTGGTGACTGATTCCAACCATTTGGAAATTGTGTATGATTTTATCTGTTGGTGATCAATGATATATGAATTATGTCTGCAGAAAATATATTCCAACCATATGATTATTGAGAAGTGTGTATATTTTTTAGAGGGGTGATTTGTGATCAGCCTTTAGAAATAATCTTCTGAATACATCAACCCACATACCCTTAATTATGAAAAAATTTGAGGATTTGTGATGTAGTAAACATAATAAATATTTGAGATGTTTTTAATGGACTTTATTATGCCGTAAGATATAGTTTCACAAAATAAAACTTTTGCAAGCGAATTAGGCCTTTCATAACCAATACTACATTGGTTGAGGATATCATAGTTGTGTATCCATGGTTCAACAATTGGTGGTTTTTGGAAAATCACTCTATTTATATGAATGAAAAGATAATGGGACCAATTTTATTTTGGTCGTTGATCTCAAACTAAATGGGGAAACTGCACTCACATTATATAAATGATATGGTCATCACACCATACATTTGGGTGATGGAATCCATGGGAATGATGTTGACCAGTTTTTTTGTGGTACCAAATGCTCTTAAATGAAAAAATAAGGGTTCTACTTAGATGTGAGAAAAAATTCATCGACATCCTGCAGTAAATATAGATTCATTCATTTTTTAAGTAATGGGTATTTCAATGAGAATATTAATTTTATAATGATATTATTAATTAATGTTGTTGGTATGTCCTGCACAATATTATGGTTTATTTCTACCCCTCACTTCGTGTCCTTATGTCTAGAGTAGTGAAATGGTTTGGAATTGACCAGAAAACTATGGTAGTTGTTTTGAATGATGTTCTTGTCGATATCGTTAAACAATTACAATGGAAAAACCTATCATGATATATTCAATTGAGGATGAAATTTAGATGGAGATCTTGACCTGAAAGGGGAAAACAAAGGGAATGTAAGAGTCCGGGTTTGAGTGGAATGTCTAAGTTTCCCTCTAGCTATGAGATGAAGATGATAGAGACTTTGTGTTTTGGGTTGTATTTTTGTTGAGGATACCTATTTTAGCCTTAAAAATTTTATGAACATGCAACATTTACAATATCATAATAGATAATTTCAAAAGATCTTGGTGTAGTTATGCATTATAAATGGGTTTCATTATATAGAGACTATTTGGATTACACATTAAAAGTTTTGGAGAAGGGTAATCCCACCATGGTTGATATTTTCAGTGTTAATTTGGTGGTGATAGTAAGAGACTTATATAATATAAATTATCCCTTGAGTTAAGAAGACTATAGATGAAATTTTTAGGCAGATTAGTTCATTCCATGGATTAGAAAATGACCATATTTTTTCTATCATTAAGAGGAACTAAGGATTGTATGTTTACAGATGAGGGGAGATTTTCTAATTCCAAATAGGTTACATAAGAAGGTCACATAGAGCTCACATATCTAATGTGATGGAATTTCATGTATTGGTGTGGATTTTAAATAAGTTCAATATTGGGATTTGAAGTTCTTAAATGTTCCCACTGTTGTTTTCGAGGATGATTCATTTTATGTTTAGGAGGATAAAGTTTCCTTGGATTTTAACCAAGTAATACTAAGAATTATTTTTAATTTTGAAGTCATCAATCCTTTATAGTTTATATACAATAATGTTACTATAACTTATTATGTAATAAAAATTTTCATCTGGTTACGTTCGATCTAAGAAATGCAGTTTACCCCAGTGTAATGCTATCATGTGATTTTGAGTATCGTGGACCCTTGAAAATAATAATAATAAATGATATATTATTTTAAGTCTTGATTATGTGAATAAATTTAATTTTTTTGATACCTATCAAATAATGTCATGGATGGAAAATTGAATAAAATAATAAAATTTAAAATAGTGGATTTATACCATGAGTGTTATAATTTTCATTTATAAAAATTTTAAAATAAGAGATAAGTCATGTGAATTTTATTATGAATTTAATAAATTAATTAAAGATAATTTTTTATTTATTTAATTAAAATTTTACCCTTATATATTTTCTATATAAATATCTCTTTTATAATTCGCTAGTTTTGGCCATAAAACCTTATAAAATTGAGCGGTGGATTGAGGTATCTATTATTGATGGAAATGAATTCAACGATCTCCAAAAGCAATTATAATAACAATAGATTCTTTTATCTAAAAAATTATATTTGGTATTCCTAGATTCAAAAATGAATTATGTAAACTTTTCAATGATATACCATGTGAATTATTTCACCACCAAAAAATGTTCTATTAACAAGGTAGGGATATTATTTATAGATTTATTATATATTTGGATTAAATTATGATTTTATATTAATCCTGATCCTTATAAAAATTAATCAATAACAACAAAACCCATTAAAATATTATTTCATCCAGAATTTTAGTAATTTATAATTATCCATTTTGGAATAGTTTTTTTATTCATGTTCCAGACCATCTCCTCAGATTTTATCAATGAACAAAGGCTAGATAAAACATGGTTATTGTTCATTTCTCACTTATTTTATTTTTTAATTTATCATAATACTCTGGATGATATTATCGTTGATATTAATTTTCCTAGTTGATTGAAAAATGATGGTAACATATTCATTGTTTGATCGATTATGGATGCAAAACCTCATTGTTACCGGTTAAGAATCATAGATTTTCGTGTGATAGAGAAATGATGTTGATGATGAGGATAAAAATATGGACCCCATGACATTAAAAACTATATTTGGATATTTCATGATGATAGTCCTTTTAGGGGAGTTGAGATCTTTTGAGATCCATGGAAGGAAATAATTTTCAAAATCTATATCCTTGGATGATGATGTGACTTCATATGGGTTTGATCAAGAGATGTTTTATGTCATAGGACACATTGATGAAATGAGGAGGTAAAAAAATTAATTTTATGATGAAGGATTGTCAGAATAAAAATTACTATTGAACATTGATGATGTTCAATGAAGATTAAAGGCTTTTAATGCATGATTTGGGGAGAGATAAATGGAAGGGGATATAAAATCATAATACACATAATGAGTTGATGTCACTTTAATTTTTATGACTACATTACAAGTTTTTTGAATAAAAACACACAATGTGGTCCATTTTTTAAAGAGTTAATAGTTTTCTATCGGAGTTAAGGATCTGATAGATTTTTTATATAAGAACACCCCATTTGACCCTAACCTAAGCCGGTCGACATATAATAGGAGTACATGCCTAAGGACCCATTTGCCCCACACACCATGTGTTTCTAACCACTCCCCATATAACTTCTGTAAGAAATGTCTTGGGAAAAAATGGTAAACATTGAGTACACACGTGATATGAGATTTCATGTGACCCCTATACACTATATGGTTCAGTTGAGAAATTTTATGTGGACTGGTAAAACATATCCAAGTGGCTAACTAGGGACAACACTCTGATTACCCCTAAGACACGTTGTGTAAATCCCCTTGAAAATGGATTCTTCTGTCACAAGTGTATTTTTCTTCTCACTATTCATAAGTGGTTATTTTATCTCACATGTTGGGACTAGGCTTCTCCTGAGGAATCAAAATTTTACACATGTGAGAATGGGTCTTAGATCATGAACCTCCAAAATCAGATAGTGTCAGTATTTTACCCTGATCTACAGGAGATGGATATCCTATCTACATAGTGATATTTCATCTATACATAGAGATTTTATGGGTTACAAATACACAACATGTGTAATTACTTAAACCACAGTAATGTCGTTGGGAACCTCCAACATCATTTGAGGGAATCATCATATAAGATTCTCAAGACTTCTGAACTAATAGTTGGCACATTTTAGTTCATGTGGATCAATGAGATAATTGGGATCACATTTGGGACTTGATTTCCTATTCTTTCTACACCTATATCTATAAAATAACCTCATCTATTTCACTCTACAATGATGGGTAATCAAGATTCAAGTTCGATTAGACTCCCCTGTTTATGTTCACATAGCAGCATGGCTATGGGATGTTTGGGCAGTGATGGCTTGTACATCGATTGTGAATTCTAACATTCTTGGATTATTTTTTATGGGATTTGATGATGTAGATGGATATCAAAATCAATATTTGAGCACTTGCAATTCTTTTGAACACCAGAAACTACCAATGTGTGGTGTATTTTTGAGGATTGGATCTATAGTGTCCATAAAATCTTGGTTTCCATGGGTCCGGTAGTGTTTGAGCATATCTGGATTGTTCTTATCGGCATCTTTTTAGCTACTCTACAGCGACATATAGAAACATATACTGTTCAAACATAGATATCACATATTAATGTATGAATATTCATTACCTAACATAAAAATCCATGCTAAAATAGTATAGGTCTATTATCATTTGTAATGTGGAAACATAAACAACATGTTTATATGATTCTCCCATTACATTATTCAAATCTAAAACCATTCATAGAAATATAAATCCTAAAAATTATCATCATTACATGGGGACATGTGAAATAAGAAATGTTTATCTTAGTTTCTTAGTTAGGGTAAGCAACATATATTTCAATGATCGCATAACTATAACATGAATATAAGGGTATTATAGCATGAGATTAAAATTTAAAATCCAAACCCCTCATATTATAGATCATAATTTTGAGTCCTAGAATTAATATTGGTCAATCATAAGACATGAATCATAATGGGATTAAAAAATTTATCTGTGAGAGCTTACCATTTATATAAAATGTAATATTATTTTATACATATAAGAATAGATAATCAAATCCTTATTTGTAATGGATTCGCTATTAGGATTAACAAAGTTTAATGGGATCCCCACCCAAACCATAATAATAGTTAGGGCTCACTTAAAAGACTATAAAAGTGGATTTTAATCACTCCATAATATGTCTTTATTGTTATGGTTTACTCCCATGCCTATTATAGTGGATTTAGTTAATTCCTCTGACTACCATAGTTATCATGGTTCAATCACATGTCTATAATGGTGGAAAAAGACCCTTATTAAATTAGGTTAACTCCCCATTCCTATCTTGTTTATATAATGATATATTAATATCTACCCAATTTATTTTAGGTACATATAGGTCTCATCCATCCTTGTTAATGATTTGACCACAATTCTGGGTTATAACATAACCATTATCCACTATTATAACATAACCATCAACCATAGTTATAAAATAACCATTATCCTTATTTATAATGTTACCAAAATCATATAATGAAATCCATACATATTTATTCCATAAGATCATAAAACATTCATCATATAGTCACATCATAACTCAATAAAATAAAATGGGTTTCATAAACATTTCAACTATTATAGAATAACTGTTGGAAAATTAGTTGGATTCATAAACATATGATCAACAAAAAAAATTAACCATAAAAAAATAATAAGGATGGTCTCCTTAGACCATATTCTAATTAAATAATAAATAACATAAAAGAATTTATCAAATATAAAAATGAATTTAAATTATCACTAAAATATTTTTTAAGCAGAGTAAGCTTCCCATTTTGAAAATAATTTTTACAATACAAATATATCCAAAATATTATAGACAAAAATTATTTTAAAAATAACCATAGAAAAATGTAAAACAATCCTAAGAAATTAGTGTTTATGGTGGCGGAAAATTCAATTCATTACATATAATTTAAAATTAAACATTTCTTTAACAATACTTGGTAAAAAGATAAAAACGTACATTGTTTGAAAAATGACAAGAAAATTCCTTTTAATTCATTTTGTTAAATTTAAAAAATGGGTAAAAATGAATTTAAAATATCACATAATAATAGTAAAACCCTTATTTACAAAATTTTTAGTAATCATGGATATGTGTGAAAATAAATTTTTTATCCAAGAGTGAAATAAAACAAAATTTCCTTAAAAACTATTTTCAGTATCCTGAGTACAAAAGGCTAGTAAAATGAATAGAAAACATGTAATTTAAATAAATAAATAGTGTGTAATAAATTTATGTATTTTCATTATAGTTTTATCTATAATATTTCATCATTGGAAATTTAATTATAAACAACTATGATAAACAATGAGACTTTAATATAAATTTGTTACCACTTTGGAAAATTTAGTAACATAATACCCATGATGAAAAGAAAATTATATGAATGTTTATATCAAATAATTATCAAGATATTAATAATAAAATAAATTCATGGGATTCATATACACCATAGAAAAGAAAAAAGTAGTTTATAAGGCATTAGTACAACAAAAGTAAAGGCGACACAAAAATGTCTTAAATTAAGTCCGACTTACACCCAACATGTTTAATACTTATATATAATAATTATTTATGTATTATAATAATACCAATGAACCATATTAATATATATCATAACTTATATTATTTACATATACCCTTTTATCACCCTTTTGTTAACACTTATTTTTTTAAATCACTGTTTTGAGTGATATCACCATTGTTTTTATGATATGTTTTTGTTCGGTAGTGTTGGACCTTGTATTTTGATATTGGATACATATTATATATAATTATAATAATGATATAAATAGAATAAAAATTAACAATATAATCTTTCATATCCATTTATTAAATATATGGATATAAAAAATGAAATTCACAATTAATCGAGATGGTAGACCGTATATACGCCTGAATGCTATTCACATTTTCTTATAGATGAAAACTATAAAATGAAAATAGCATATTACATCTACAAAACCATAATTATATCATATATATCATATATATTCATTCAATCCATCATTATTATAGTGAATGTAAAAATAAATTTAAAAATGAATCACATCGCATCGTGGATGTGGTAGTCCAAATGTACGCATGATCGATATAATCGATTTCCTTAAGATTGGAAGTTAAGAAGGTTGATATGATTTTATAATTATATAACTATACGTATGTCATGATAATCATATATTAACACTAAAACCATCATAATACACCTCCCTAAAATATGTTGGTGTGGATGAATTGTATTGATATGTGGAGATGGTGACTGGTACGTACACACGAGTAGTATTTTTTCTTCCCATTTGATAGAATGAGGGTCAATAATGGAGTTAAAAAGATGAAATTTATTCAAATTTGGGATCATTCATTTATAATTTTATGATGAATATGGAATATTTTTAGGAGGTCAAAATATAGTTTAAAATAAAGTGAGGCGATTACCTATTTATTGAAATTACTCATTTAGATATCCCCTTTAGGGATCTAGGGATTGTATTTTGGGAATAAAAGAACCTATATAATGTGGCTAGGGATGTATAAAATTGATATTTGTTGGGTATGCTAGAGATATAAGGTAGAAGCCGGTGTACATTAGAGAAATGAGGGTTCCCTTTTATAATTGAGGGGAGAGGTACTCTTAGAATTTCATAAGTTATTAAATTAATATAAATGAATACTTATTAAAAATTTGGTCAAACTATATATTTTTATAAAATAATATGATTATATTTTGAAATTATATCACCCAATGAAATATGGAAAAATTATGATCACATTTTTACAATTATATTTTGTTTTTACCATCTATCAAACCTTTTGACAATTACCATAATATTAAAGTTCTCAGCCATTTAAGGTTTAACAATGTTGATATAAAATAAAAAAATTACAATAAATGGAACATGGATGATATTTAAATCCATATTCCATTCATACCCTTGAATAAATTTTTTTTTCTAATATCATACCATTTAATGAAATATTATTTATTATAAAATAACATTAATTCCATTTTTAACACTTCAATTAATTTAACATTAAATTAATCATGAAAAAGGTTTAATTAAATTTTAATGATTTAATACCACCCGATTATTTCATACATATCAATATAATATTTTCGACACATTATATCATTCAAAAAATATCATGTAAAATAATATTTAAAACATTTTTTTGAATGAAATTTTAATTTAAAAAAAATTGTATTAACATTGCATAAGAATTGAAGGCTATTATAAAATATATAAAAATTATAAATAAATTTATGTCATGAAAATAATTTAATTAATATCAAAAAATATTTATTTATATTTTTCTATAAAATTCATTTGTACTAATGTGGACACATAAAATATATTTTAAACTAAGAGAGTGACATTTTGTATCTTTGTTTTATTTAACTATTTTATAGTTAATATTCATGAAAAAGTTCCAATTAACAAAATAAATTTAAATATATAGGTTATTAGGGCATAATTAAATTCATAAAATAATAATTATGATGAATTTTATGTCTCTATCACTTATTTTTATCGTAGATTAACATGATTTACTCTTTATCGAGGAGATATATTTTACCACATTAACTATACATATTGACCAAAAGTAAAAGGTTATTGTTTTCCAAATTTTGACCTCATGATTCCAAATATGGAAGTAATTTTATCAAAATAAAGTTTAAAAAATGGAGGAAATTATTTTTAAAATAACAAATTTAAACATGACGAAAATCACTTTTTAGAAAAATACACTTTTAAGCATAAAATGGTTTATTCATATTCGATTATTAGAAAAAAAATTATATTAAATTTAAAAAAATTAATGAAAAATATATAAATTTAATTAAAATAAATTAAAAATGGTGATTAATTTAATTTATTATAAAAAAATATATTATGTTAATAAAAATAGGTTTTTAGAAAAAATCACTTTTAACATTAAAAAATCCTTATATAGGATATTAAAACATAAAATTGGTTCTAAAAAAATTAATTAGATTATTTGAAATATAAAATATTAAATTTTTTATTAAATTTTTTAAAAAAATATAAAAAAATTTATATATTTGGCACAGAAATACTATTCTCAATAAAAATTCAGTATTTATTACAATTTATCCGAAAATCAACCTCATCAGAAAAATCCTATAAATTTACCCTAAGATAATATTGATATTATGATTCAATAAATGAAGTTATTTTTATGATATATAATTTTTAATAGTCTGAAAAAAATAAATATATTACTTACTCACAAAAGTAAATAAAAAATGTTTTGAATGTTATCTATTTTTATACATAATATATAGTATCTAAAACATAAATGCTTATTTCCTTATAATTAGTTATGAAATTTGTATTTAGTAATTTTCTTTTATATACATTAATTTTTTTTAATACTATTAATACCCACCAATTCTGAGACTAGTTTATAATGATCACATAATAATATTTTAATAATATATCTATTTTCATTTAAAATAGGTGTTTATTATAGTAGACAATGTCAATTAAATTAAATCTATTTGAGAAAAAAATTTCATAAAATCCATGGGTTTTAAAATCTACCTCTATAAAAAAATCACCATCTAAATTAATCACCTTAATATATAAAATAAATATATATTTTATTCATTATATCCTAAGGTTACCATGTAGTTTTATAAAAGATGTGATCTCTCCAGAGAACTTTCCCTAGGGTAGTAGTCCTATTTTAAAACACATTATGTATATTATCCATGATTTATACTGGATGTTCCTCATAGAAATATCACGATCCAGTGGTATAAAATATAAATTTAGTACATGTTATGTATTTTTTATTTACTTCCATAAAAGATATGTATGGAATACTTCATGAAAAGGAGAGAGATTCAGTTGAATAACCCAATAATAAGCTACCATCCCTACTCAATCAGGAATCTCAAAAGGAGAAATCTATCTAGGGATAAACTTTAACGTCTTTTAAAATCTCATAAAATTTTAACATGGTGTAAATACAAAAAATCCAACCTCACCAACTTCAAATTCTAGGTCACATTAATGATTTTCAGCATAACGTTTTTATTGACTCTGACCTTCCTTGATGTGTTTTTGAATGATAGTAAATCTCTCTATCATTTCCTCATCTATCTCATATACTAATATATTACATCATATATGATCATCCTTTTTTTTTCTTATATCAATTTACACTTCATATCAAATTCCCTGAAATGAATATTAAAGATTAATTTTTTATACTTGAATCATTAAAATCAATTTTAATGAATAATAAGATCCATAAGTCATTCATTTTGCATCTGCATATTTAGAGAAACCAAAATAGATATAAAATGTTATCAAATAACATAAAAGGGAAAAATTTATTGATTATATAAATAATTAATATTAAGCCTCCATCAAAATAATACTAAACAAAATTTAATCCCAGAGATAGGAATTATATGATCACATATCTTTTCATGATCATCCTAGTGATCATGTTGAAATAATTTTTATCACATATAAAGTATCATAAAAAAATGTATATGCCAAAATAATATTTCAAAATGATGTCAGAATAAAATTATATATTATTATAAATCAAAATATAAATTTACTACATAAATAAGCTCCAAAAACATTTCCATATGATGTTTAGGATCATCCTTGCACTACAAACAATCATAAGTTGACTCATAATATAAAATGTGATTTAATTATTTTAGAATCTATATAGATATAGATAATAAAGGCTCATAATCAAACACAGTTTGACTAAATTATGAATAATAATATTTTCACAGGGTCTATTCTTATAAACATCAACATGAAATCCCCATTTCTAGAGTAGTGGAAAAATGTTAACTAATTTTCTCGATTCATTTCCACTAGTGTGACTAAGAAGTATTTATCTTTATCTTTTTCCTTATAAGTTTTTTGTCAATTATTATCCTCATTATCCCTTATATTAGTTAATATATTCTTATAATTCCCATGTTCATTGAGTTTATAGCATAGAAGTGTGAGTGCGTCATTCTGTTGATATTTCTCTATATTCACATAATTTACTAACTTTTCCACATCAATTCCAAAATTTAATTCTCAATGGACTTCCTTTACACACTCGAATCATTTATGAGATCCCTTAATAAAATTTAATCTTTTCATTCTACACTATGATCATAAGAAAAGGTTCATATTATTCTCTACATGGTTTTTAGAATTTACTTTAAATTACATCATTCTTTTAATATCGAATACATGATATTACTGGGTGACCCTAATCTACATCTTTACAATGATGGTGAAATGAATTATTTATTCACATATAATTATATCTCTTAGGTACGACACCCTTCATAGACTTGGTATTAGAAAAGTGATCAATAGAACGATGTTACATTCATATTAGAGGTTAATAACAGAGTGTACATCATAGTATTCATAAAATTTACCTAATATGTACCAATGAATTCATGATCTTTAAATTTCATCTCATCGAATTCCTTCTCTATTTTTGATGAATTTTATAAGGAATTTTCTTATTAAAAAATAATCTCATAAACTCATCCGACTTCATGGATATATTTTCTTCTTGTTTCCTCATATTCTTGATTAGATATCATTGTAGATTTGCTTCACCTTCCAAATGATAGATATAGAAAATGATTTTTTTCATTTTCTAAGCACTGGAGAATATAACATATATTTTCAATGGTATTAATATTTTTTTCAACAACTAGTATATCTATTGAACCATTAATTGTTGGAAGGCATTGCATCATGGAAGAATCGGAATTACTGTATTCCATTATTTTCTCATTTTTATGTTTAGAATGATTAATATCTTGAAAAAGTTGTGTAGCTATAGAAATGATATTTTTTAAAATTAGATTCCAAAACACTATGTTTCTTAGGACTACAATAACTTCAATATCTGTCAAACTAGTCACTAAAATGATTTCTTCAATTTATAGACATCAAAAAAACTAATGGTATAGTTTTGGAAACAATAATAATAATTAAAAACCATATAATCATGAAAAATAATTTATTGGATGTCTAAATAAAGACACCATATTATATGAAACATTAGGTCTAACCTAGTTCATTTATGATCATTACCAAAACATTATGAATTTATCCTTTGCATAGACTTATCCCTATGATTCTTACTATATTTTTTTCACCCAATTTTCTAATTGTTAACAAAACCATAAAATGATACAATATATAGAGAGTTGTAAATATCATATATAGATATCACATCTAAATATATTAATACTCATTAAATAACATAACAATCCACACTAGAATCGTATAGGCCTAGTATCATTATAATATTGGACAAACAAACAAGTGGTTCATAAGTGTCTCCCATTATGTTATTCATAACTCAAACCATTCTTAGATTTATCAATCCTATAACCTTTATTTATAAAATTGAGAATGAAAACCTAAGAAAGGGTGAGATTAGATTATCATTAAAGGTAAGAAGGGAGACATCAATGATAAAATATGTATAACATTATAATAAGTGTTTGATAAAACGACATTAACATTTTAAATCCACAACCTTCATATCATAGATCAAAATCAGGGGTCATGCAATAAAGTGTAGCAGTTCATAAGAAATGAATCATAAAATAATAGATGAATAGTAGTTATGGGATCATAACATTTTTATAAGACGTATGTGTGTGGAATACACATAATCTAGAAAAACATTTCCACAATAATAAAGTATTCACTATAAGGATTATCATAGTGTATTGGGTTCACTCCCAAAACTATTATAACAATCAAGGATAACTCCCAAGACATTCATAGTTGATATGGTTCACTCCATAATCCTTCATTATAGTCATGCTTCACTATAATTACTATCATAGTGGATTGGGTTTGCTTCAAAATCCATCATAGTATTCACAGTTCACTCTCATGACTATCGTACCAGACAAACCCCCTTACTAAATTAGGTTTAAACCCCATTATAGTCATGTTTGTCTCACTATTAATCATTATCCAATTTATTAGAGGGAGATATAGGCCTCACCCATAATTGGTTATATGGAGACCATCATCAAATATTATAACACAACCACCGTCCCTGGTTATAACATTACCATCATCCTTGGTCATAACATAACCATCATCCTTAGTTATAATGTTACCACTATCACATAATGATAACCATACCTATCTATTCTACAATACCCGAAAAAATTCATTGAATAATCAAACCATAACTCGTGTAAAGAAAATGGGTATCCTAAAAATTTCACAGATAATAGAGGAAACCATTGAAAATAAATTGGATTCATAAGAATTTGATCAACATTTAAATGAACCATCTAGGGAAATATTAATAAGAGGATCATTTGATCATATTATCATAAAAATATAACTAAAATTAAAGGATTTATCATTTATAAAAATTTTATTTAATGAGCATTATAATATTTCTTGATGAAAAAAACCATTCTTTTTTGAAAATCACATTAAAAATAAAAATATTTATAAAATAATATAGAAAACAATTCTTATAAATGAAAATTAGAGAATTTTAAAATAAGACTCAAAAGAATATGTGTTTATGATGTTGTTAAGTTTTTTTCATTCCCTATAAGTTAAATGAAAAAAATCATTTCACGTTTTTGGGTAAGAAGTCAAAAACTACTTTGTTCATTAAATTAAAATAAATTCCTTTTATACCTTTTTTTTCAATTCAAAAAAGGGTAAATTTGAATTTTAAAAAACATAGTATAATATTAAAATATTTCATTAATCTATTTTTTAGAAATCATTGATATGGATGAAAAGGGATTTTTGATTGAATATATAAATAATTTTGAATTTCCTTAAAACCCCATTTTCAGTATATTTTTTACATAAGGTAAGGAAAATGAATATAAAACAATTAATTTCAGGAAAAAAATAGTGGGTAATAAATTTAATGAGTTTTTTATAGGTATCCCATCATATTTCATCATCTTAAATATAGTCACAAACCACCCTAATAAACAATGAGATTGTAACATAAAACACATACCACTTTGGTAACTATTGAATAATAAGCCCCAATAATGAACGAAAATAATATGAATATTCATATAAATGAATTTTTATATGAATAATCATAAAATAAATTCATGTTTAGTAAATACACCACAAAAAATAAAAATGTTGTGTATATGGCATGTGTCTCTCAGAAATAAAACTCAGACGAAAGTCTCTTGACTTAGGTATGACTTACTTCATACATGATGGAACCTAAAATATAATAAATATAGATTTACTCTAATTATATCTAAGAACTGTAATGATATAAATAATACAATATATGATTTACTTCTAGTCTTTTATCTCTTATTTGTTAACACTTTTAATTAGAGTCACTATTATGGTTTTTACTTGCTTCGTTTTTAATGTATTTTGGTTCAGTAGTTTTGGTCCTTATATTCGAATCGTGGTTCCATAATATAATGAATTTTAATAATGATATAAATTTCATATATATTAATTATATAAATTTTTAGATTCATTTATTTAATATAGATAACAAAAAATGAAATACACCATTCATGGAGACGATAGAGTGTATGTACGCAAGAATGATGTTCCTATTTTTTGATGGATATAAATTTATATATCTAAGGAATGAAAAAACTATGAAATCATAATAATATCATATTTCTAATATAAATTCATTAAATCCATCCTTATTACTATAAGAGTAAAACATAAAGGAAAAAATAATCACATCACTTCATGGAGGGGTAGTCCACTTGTACGCAGGACCGACGTTATCATCTTCCAATGGGTTGGATTGTATGAAGGTGGGTATGATAGTATAATCATATAAATAAAATTATTTCATAATTATCATATATTATCATTAATCCCAATATAAAACACATCCTTAAATGACATTGAAGAGAAATGAATTATATCGCTACTTGTAGACTGTTGACACTCCATTCCATCGTAGTAATAAAATATGAGAAAGGGAAATGACTTAGAAAAAATGGGAGAAAATACATTAGGACAATTATGATCTTCTATGGAATGAAATTTTGATCACCCTAATCAATCTAAGGATCCCTTAGTACACAAGGTTCTTGCATGCCACATTTCATGAGCTCAATCCACTTGTGCACCCAACCACTATTCACAAAGGGTCACTTATTTACTTATAAATAGACCCTTGGGGCCTTAATTTGTACAGAAAATTTTCCCGGAAGCCAAATTACTGCTAAGGTCACCCTAGTTCTTCGCCCAAGTCTTCAAAAACCTCAATGGTTGTTCTTTAACACCAAGAGAATATGAAGTGAAAGAGGGTCATATGACTTAAGTCCCTTTTGTGTTTGAAATTCATAACACTTGCGCGCGTAAATAACCCAACCTCAATAAATCAGAAACTCTTGAGAACCGCATATTCCTTTCAAAGGAACTCATTACCCCTCTTTCGGTAATACCTATGTATACTCTTGAACGCTTCAGCCAAGTCTCTCCCAAGTATTGACTTCCATGTTGTTCATCACTTAAGTCAAATTTATGACGCCCAAGCCTAATTGTGTGCCCATACCTATGTTCCAGATACATACATGGGATCCCTTATATGACTAAAATTATCCCTTCAATCTATACAATCCATTCATAAAGACATCATCATTTTCATTGATGGTAATTCTTCTTCTTCATTGGCTTCCTTGTTTGAAATTGATTATGTCGAAACCCCCACAAAAACCTCTGGACTTATTAAACATTGGGAAGGTAACATCAGTGTGTATCCTATGTGGAATTTTATATCCTCTTTCAGAGGTTTCCCAAATTAATTTTTCAATGGGTTTAGGATTCATGGAGTGTTTTTTGGTTTGTATATCCATACTTACATGGACCATTCTCCCAAGAAAAGTGTTGGGAATTTTTGGTTTAGAGGCTTATGGTTTGGTTCATTACCTCCACTTCCTATATACAAAACATGGAACCCCATGTCTCTATTAGGAATGGTATAGTTCACACCTAATTTTCCAGATGAACAATGGATAAGTCTCCCTCCCCTACAGGGACCAATTTTAGGGAAACCATCCTAGTGTGAGCCCCTAAACATTCTTGATGGAGTTTGTAGTCTCACTCATATGTACTACCAACAAATTAAATCATTCCTTACATTGGGTCCTTTTCTAATGTAATGTGAATATAGGGAAATTTCATTGCCTCATACATGTACACCATCATTGTCATATACCCGTCCTCTTGCACCTGTAGTGAAGGAAAAGTTCTTTTGTGACATTGTTGAATCATTCACATCCTGTTGTTTCTCACACCTTGAATGACTCACCCATGATGTGATATTTATAAATATCAAAACATTTGTACAAACACATCATATGAATGAACTACCAGAACCCTAATTCCCACCAAAATTGGTATATTTTGGAAGTCTTACTAAGGCCTGAGATCCATCTCATTTTTCTAGAAATAGGCATCCTACTTAGGAGTAAGTCTAAAATTAAAATACAAAATCATCAAGGTGTCATTTTCAAAGTAGGCCCAAACTAATTTCTCACAAAAGACTACAACATCCTATGAGAGTCCTAGAACTATGTAAGATCTGATTCTAATATAGGTGAGATATTTATTAATCATATTTGATGCACAATCCAAACACCTAAAATCAAACTTTTTCTTCTTGGGACATGTCACGGCCTGTCTACGGGGCCCATGCCGTGACTACCCCAAGCCCGCCTTCCATAAGCCATGGGCTGGGGACTTTCACCAAAGGCACAAGTCCTGAAAAAGGGAAGACATTGCATTTTATAATGTAACCAAAAACACAATAGAGTACGCATGTGATGTAAGCACTATGTAAAAATGAGTACAAGGTAAGTACTGAAAGTTAATTGGCCAGTATACAAACCCCACTAAAAGTACAGTACAACTGAAAGGAATGTACAACAGTAAGAAGCAAAACAGCAACACCGAGTCATCCTCTAGAAATCCCACTTGAAGGGTGGGAACAAATAGTCTCCTCAGCTCCTCAAGTCCGGCCATCCACTCCCGGTACGTCCAGCCATGTGGTCCACCTGCAAGTACCGTCCAGCTTCACAAGCCTCCACCTCAATCAGTGTTGTTCGTTGTCTATATCCAACACAACGTAGTGCGAGCATAGCCCTTGCAGGGTTGAGTATATGATACTTAGTAGGGACCCCAAGACCCCAGAAGGTCTCTCAAAATTTATGATGGATAAACCACAAAGAATAGAAACAATAAAAAAGTATCAAAAACTCTACTTAGGTATATTCCCATACATATACCTAAGTAATCAGTTCAAGCTTGTCTCCAACTCTCGAGCACAAGTACAACCCAGTCCACACAGGAAAACAAGGCAATCACATCGATGATAATGATTGAAATCAAGACTCAACTAATACAGCTATACATCTTTCTTATAGTGATAGAGGTGATCAGATCTAGCTGCTAATTCATCTAAGCTGTTGGACCCACACATGATACAAGTCCAGCTATGCTGTCGGACCCACACAACATACAAGACCAGCTACTCTGCCGGACCCACACATGATACAAGTACAGAGGTTAATACTCCTGAACCCACACATGATACAAGTACAGTAGTAATCACCATCGAACCCACGGAGGATCCCAATACGGTAGTCGTCTTTGTCGAACCCACAGAGGATTCCATAACAATAGTTGATGCAGTCGCAGCCAGCTCTAGGGTTCCCACACGCAACATGCTCAATTCCAGGAGGGTCTCCTTCTCGAGGAAAAGAGTGTCGATACATCAACTATCACAAAGTCCAGAGTTTATGTATCCCAATGTTCCACCTCTTCAAAAGAAAACCAACGTGATAGACGGTGCGTCAATCGGACGCCTGGTCTGAGAGTTATTGGATTTTCCGTCCTAGGGGCCCAGTTGGTTTTTAAACTAAAACCAACACGACCATTCTCCAACTAAGTCCAAACATCAAGAAGAGTAAGCCAAAAGGACCTCATCAAAAAAAATGATTCCAACGCAATTGATGGCACGTAAATTGGACGTCCAGTCCTTAAGATATAAGCGTTTCTGCTCCAAGGGCCCGGTTGGTTTTGGGTTCGAACCAACCCGGCCATACCCAAACATTGTCAAAACCTTGAGTGTAATATAATGACACGATTGTCTTAATACACAAATTCCTACGCAACTGAAGGTGTGTTTATTTGAGGTCTATAGCTCATGTTATGGGAAAAGACCACAAATAGTCCGATGTGGGTGTCTGGGCCAGGTCTGACCCGCGCCCCCTGGGGGGCCCGAATAGGGTCGACCCGACCCAGGTCCGGGTCCGGCCGGGTAGGGCGCGGCCTGGACAGTGCAGCTTGGTCCACGTGACCCGCCCCGACCCGGCCGGGGGTGCACAGTGGCTCAGGCAGCGAGCAGAGAGGGTGGCACCGTTGCTCCCCTGGATCCCGCACGGCTGCGGGATCCAACCCTTGCCGTCGCGGCTTAAACCATGGTGGAATCCTTCTAGTGGAAAGCCGGGGCACTGCCGCCTCCAGGCAGCCGGCCGGTGTCAGGCCGTCGGGGACTTCCGCGGGCCATCAGAGTCATTTCGATGGTCCGATTTTGCTCCCATCTGCGCCTGTAGTCACCTCAGTACATGTACATCACTGCGAAGGCCTCCAATGGCCATTTTGGTCCTGCTTCATCGTGTCCATGTATTCCGCGCATCAAGAGAAAAAATAGCGGTGGGTTCAGACATGGTCGTTAGTCCGCACCCACCGTGTTAGTGGTTCAAAGCATCTCCCAAAAATTATACGTCATGCCGAGGGTATAATTCACATAATGAAATATATAACCAAAAACCCTACATCAACAAATTATGACGAATGTCAGTGTCATGGGTAAGGGGTTCATGGGCACCATCGGAGTGCACCGAGGAGGAAGCGGTGTCTCCTCTCTTATCGCGGAGAAGAGGGTTGGTGGCACGTCGTTGTTCTTCAAGGAACCGGCGTTCTTCGTCGTTCTTCTTCGGAGATCGGTGTTCTTGAAAAACACCAAAGCTCTCCCGATCTCTCCCACACAATGAAATCTCTTCCCCAAATTAAATAATAGGTTCCTCCTATTATTTAATTAAACAAGGAAAGAAACTCCCATAATTAAATCACCACATTTAATAACATGTTTACCATTGATTTAATGGAAGGGAGAGGGAAGGTCCCCATTAATTAGATGTGTTGGCAATTAAATAGGGGGGTTCAATTTAATGAGGGGTTTCTTAATGAGATAAGAGGAAATTAAATGGTGGGGCTTCTGTGGGCCCCACCTCTCTAACATCCACACATGGTTAGTTAAGTGGATGTGGGCCCGACACTTAACTACCCATTGGCGGGAATAACCACCTTATAAAATAAAAATTCTTCCGACAATTTATATTTACTTCTTAAATAAACCCCCAAAAATTATCTTCTCCTCTATTGAGAACGCAACTAAGTTAAAGATCGCATTAATCAATTATCGGTGTTGCGAGTTCATCGTTTCCCTCATATTTTAATTCTAAGAACTGGTTCAAAAGATATAAAAACTCGCTCGTTCGTTCACTGAACATACCCGAGCTAAATTTTGGAAATTGATTCTGGGCACACCGGGCCTCGGAATCAAGTTCCGTCAGAATACACAGACTCATAAAACCACAAAGTATTTTTAAAAAAAATTCCTTGAAATTTCCGGGTCTTTAAATTAGTCCCATCTCAGGGCTTTGCGTCCTTGTAAAGCTATAACATAAAATCAGGAAAAAAATGGGGGTACTGAGCGCGCATTTCAGCCTCCCATTCCCATGTGTTCTCTTAGAGGTTCCCATGCTACCAACGAATGCGAACAAGAGGAATTGACTGCCCACATAGGACCCACTCCTGTCGATCCTAGATCTCCACCGGGACATCCTCAAAAGTCGCCCCGTCATCGATGTCTAGCTCCCCGTGGTCGATGATATGTGTCGGGTCTTGCACGTATCTCCTCAGCTGAGATATGAGGAAGACGTCGTGCACCCAGGGAAACTGAGGTGGAAGGTCTAGGCGGTAAGCAACCTTGCCTACACTGTTGAGGACCTGAAAAGGTCCAATGAAGTGTTGAGATAACTTGCCGCCCCGGCCAAATATCCGCAACCCACGCCGAGGTGAGACCCGTAAGAAAATGAGGTCACCATCCTCGAACTCTAGTGGTCTCCGCCTCCTATCAAAATAGGACTTCTGTTTTCTCTGTGCAGTCCTCATCCGCTCCTGGATGATCTGCACCTTCTCCGTCGTAGCCTGAACCATCTTTGGTCCGACGAGTGCTGACTCTCCAGGGTCAGTCCAGCATAGAGGCGATCTGCAAGGTTGGTCGTATAGTTCCTCCAATGGTTCCATCCCGATGGTGGAGTGGTAGCTGTTGTTGTGCACAAAATCCACCTAGGGTAGGTGATCCCCCCAACTATGAACAAGTCAAGGACACATGCACGGAGCCTGTCCTCGAGTTTCTGAATAGTCCTCTCTATTTGGCCATCTGTCTGAGGGTGAAACGTAGTGCTCAGGCGTAGCTGCGCCCCAAAAGCCTCCTGCAACCCCTTCTAATGACGGGAAGTAAAGTGAGTGTCTCGATCAGAGACGATAGAAGATGGAACACCATGAAGTTGTATGATCTCTTGAACGTATAGGCATCTCAATCTCTTTATTGAGCCCTTCCCTCTGATTGGTAGGAAGTGGGCCGACTTGGTGAGTCGGTCTACGATCACCCAGACAGTGTCTTGTCATCTGGAAGTATGTGGGAGTCTCATTACGAAATCCATGGATATCCCATCCCACTTCCACTATAGAACCTCTAGGGTTTGTAGCAAGCCTGTAAGTACATGGTTCCCTGCCTTAACTTGCTGACAAGTGAGGCACCGAGAAACGAACTCTTCCATGGCCTTCGCCATACTCAGCCACCAGTGCTGTCGTCTGAGGTCCGGATACATCTTCTCTATTTATAGATGTACCACTAGAGGGGAAGTGTGGAACTACCTCATCAACTCATTCTTCAGTGGAACTGGTACCATTGTACATCCCCATAAGAGTATGACATGCTCCCCGCCTACAGAAAATCAATCGGGTGCCAACCCTGAGGATATCTGAGCACGTCGCGCCTCACATTCAACATCTCCACATTGTGCCTCTCTGACGCACTGGAGTAGTGGAGGTGTGACTATGAGGGACTGAAGATAGGCAGCCCCATCTCTATCCATGAAGGATAACTGCAAAGCGGCTAACTGCTCTATTGCCTCTCCAAGTATCTGAATGCCTGATCTCCTACTGAGAGAATCAGCGACAACGTTCCCCTTCCCAGGAGTATAGACAATCTCAAATATATAATCCTGGAGAAACTCAACAAATCACCACTATCTCATTTTTAGGTCCTTCTGTAAGAAACTGTACCTGAGAATCTGGTGCTCAGAGTAGACTGTAAAGTACTCGCCCATGAGATAGTGCCGCCACATCTTCAGGACGAAGACCACTGCTGCTAACTCCAGGTCATGGGTAGTGTAGTTCTTCTCGTGCTGCCTCAACTACCATGAACCATAAGTGATCACTACTCACTCCTGCATCAGGACACACCTGAGTCCATTCCCTGATGCGTCACAGTAAACTACGTACCCTACGCCCTCCTCCGGTAGCCTCAAGATGGGCGCACTGGTCAATCTCCGCCACATCTCTTGGAAGCTCTGCTGACATCTGTCTGACCACACGAAGGGTTTCCCCTTCTTCGTCAAGGTTGTAAGCGGTGATGAATCTCTGGAGAAGTGTGGTTCAAATCTCCAATAGTACTCAGCCAGACCTAGGAAACTCCGCACCTCTGTCACGCTCCCGGGTTGCTCCTAAGCAAGTACTGCCTCGACCTTCACGTGATCCACTACAAATCCCACCTCTGAGATGACGTGCACCAAGAAGTGAACCTCTCGAATCTAGAACTGGAACTTAGAGATCTTACCATAAATCGGGTTCTCTCGGAGTGTATCCAGTACAACCTGTAAGTGGTAGGCGTGGTCCCCCTCAGTGGTCGAGTAAATCAGTATCTCATCAATGAAGACAACGACAAACCGATCAAGGTAGCACTGGGAGATCCTGTTCATGAGATTCATGAACACTGCTGTAGCATTGGTCACACCAAATGGCACGACCAAGAACTCATAGTGTCCATACCGACACCTGAAGGCCATCTTTTTCACATCATTGTCCCAAACTCAGAGTTTATGATAGCCTGACCTGAGGTCTATCTTCGAGAACCAACGTGCTCCCTTGAGCTGATCAAAGAGACCGTCAATCCTCAGAAGCAGATACTTGTTCCTCACAGTCACCTGGTTTAGGAAACGGTTGTCAATACACAATCGCAAGCTCCAATCCACCTTCTTGGTGAACAGAATAGGAGAAGCCCAGGGTTACACACTAGGTCGAATGAAACCTTTCCCCTGTAAGTCCTCCAGTAGTACCCTCAGCTCACGAAGGTCGGCAGGAGCCATCTGATAAGATGGAGTAGATATCGAAGATGTTCCAGGGTATAGGTCAATGTAGAAATCTACCTCCCTGTGAGGATGTAATCCTGAAACGTCGTAAGGGAAAACATCCGCATACTGATCCACCACAATAGGGAAACTCAGACTCTACACATCAACTACTCCGAGGATGAGACTAGAAAACTGATGTGTGATCGACTACCCTCTCTTCTACGTATGTACATCCTGTGCTGCGAAGGTTCCCTTCTCGTTAGTGACGTGAACCTGGTCCCATCCGTGCAGACACACCACACCTTTTTCCTAATACATTCGATCTGAGCATGGACTGTAGATAACCAGTCCATACCCAAGAATACATCGTAAGGCCTCGACGCCGCTACAAGAAGATCCCAGATGAAGCTCTCACCTTCAAGAGTAAGCTCACACTGCCAGCACCAGTGTGTAATTGTCGAGTATACTCCCGTAGAAGTCTCTATCCATAAGGATCAAGCCAACGTCGTCGTCGGAATCTCTGAGCTCCAAACAAGGGCAATGTCAATAAAAGAATGACTCACACTTGTGTCTATAAGAACTACAGCAAGGGTGGAGTAGACACATATAGTACCTTGATTCACATTAGGTGCACCGTTTTCGTAAGCCTCTGATGCCTGGAGCTAATCCTGCCTCTGCCCACCAACTCCCTATGGTCGGGGTGGACATACAAGAGATGGTGGTGGTAGAGCCTCGAAGCATCATCCACCACTGGCTACTCGGACAGCTCCTCTGCCTCGTTCGTATTCTCCCTGTGGACCACAATAGTCGAACCTCTACCTCTGTCAGGGAGGTCTCTCCACTATCTGCTGCTTGTCTGCATGGTGGGTCGGGCAGTCACGAGCCATGTGGCCCTACCTACCGCATGCATAGCAATATCTGCTCCTCGTAAGGCTAGCTCTAGGCCGTGGGCACCACACACCTGAACCTCTATCTTGAGGTCTCCCACCTGATGTCCTGGTTCACTTGGACCCCTACGACAACGGTCAACTACCGGCCGTAGAAGACTCTGCTCTATGCCATCCTGCAGTGGGTCTCGCTGCTGATGGTTGCTCGGCGAGAAAGCTCTCCACTAACAGTGCTCGCTCCAGCACCCCCTCCTGCGTCGGGATGCTGAGGGGAATAGTCGAAGCTCTGATCTCATGCCTCAGTCCCTACTCAAAGGTTCGGGCCTGGAAGATTGGGTCCCGTACCATTTCCATGGAGTAGTGACAGAGGTCGGTAAATCTCGCCGAGTACTGTGATACTGACATTCTACCCTGCTGCAACTATAGTAACTCCCAGATGCGCACCAAACGAAGGGCGGCTGGAGAAAACTCATAGTGGAAGAGGCTCTCGAAGTCGGTCCAAAGTAGATACTCCTCATCGTTCACCTGGAGCATCAGGCTCCACCATCTACCTATTGCTGCGTGCAGGAGACTTGCGGCTAGGATCATCATAAGATCTGCTGGTGTCCCTACCAGTCTAAAGACTCTGACCATGGCCTCCAGCCAATCCTCGGCTGCCTGAGGGTCCGTCTCTCCACAGAACCTGGGCGGCCTCTATCTCTGAAACTCGTACAACGCGCTCAGGTGGTGTGTACACTCCGCCGCTGGGGCTGGTAGCATCAGTGGCTCAGCGGGTAGTGGTACCGCTGGTGCCTCCCATGTAAAGGGCCCTGCATCGAGGCCTCATCGCTCAGTGGGCTTGCATCCCACACATAACTAGGAACCTTGGCTGGCTATATTAGTGGGGCCATCCTAAAAAGAAATAGGTTCTCCACGGTCAAATATTATACCTGTTGAGCTGACACAAAGTAATCATAAAGAAAGTTTTTGAAAGGAAACACACACGCAATCAGTGTTTTCGTGCACTGAGTCAGAAATCAGAAGTCAGGGTTCGGGTGTATGGATTCGTCAGCCGCCGCACCAACACTGGACTCCCTAGACTGAAAACCACACCCAATACTCTTAACACTATTGCTTCACAGAAAATAAAGATCAGAGTCCTGCGTTCTGTGGTAGAACCGACGCCTCTGATACCAATTTGTCACGGCCCTTCCACAGGACCCGTGCCATTACTACCCCAAGCCTGCCTTCCATAGGCCAGGGGCTGGCGACTAGCACCAAAGGAGTAAGTCCTGATAAAAGGGAAGACATTTCCTTTTATAAAGTATAAAAAACACAACAGAGTATTCAAGTGAAGTAAGAACTAAGAAAAAATGAGTACAAGGTAAGTTCTGAATGTAAATGGTCCAGTATACAAACCCAAAAGGAAGTACAGTGCAACTGAAAGGAATGTACAATAGAAGTAAGTAAAACAGCATCACCGAGTCATCCTCTGGAAATCACACCTGAAGGGTGGGTACAGATTGTCTCCTCGTCTCCTCAGGTTAGGTCCTCTGCTCCGTGTATGTCCCGCCAAGTGGTCCACATTCGGGTACCATCCATCCCCACAAGCCTCCACCTCGATCAGTTTTGTTCGTCGTCTGCATCCAACACAACGTAGTGCAGGCATAGCCCGTGCGGGGGTGAGTATAGGATACTCAGTAGGGACCCCGAGACCCCCAAAGGTGTCTCAGAATCAAAAAAGGATTAACCACAAAGGAAAGATACAATCACAAAGTATCCTCAACTCTACATAGGTATATGACCATATATATACCTAAGTCATCAGTTACAGTTCGTCTCCAACTCTAGAGCCCAATCACAACGGATTCCACACAGGAAAACAAGACAATTACATGGATGATAATGAATGCAATCAAGACTCAGCTCACCCAGGTTTACATATTTCATATAGTGATAGAGATGATAAGATGTAGTCACTGATTCATCTAGGCTATCAGACCCAAATAGGATACAAGCCCAGCTAAGCTCTCAGACCCACAGAGGATACAAGACCAGCTACTCTGCCAGACCCACAAAAGATACAAGTACATAGGTCAATACTGTCGGACCCACACATGATACAAGTACAGTAGTCATCTCTGTCGAACCCATGGAGGATCCCAGTATGGTATTTGTCGCTGTCGAACCCATGGAGGATTCCAATACAGTAGTCGATGCAGTCGCAGCCAGCACTAGGGCTCCTGCACATAGCATGGTCGATTCTGAGAGGGTCCGCTCCTTGAGAAAAAGTGTGCTGATACATCAAATTTCATGAAGTCCAAAGTTGTTGTATCCTAATGTTCTGTCTTGTCAAAAGAAACCCAATGTGACAGAAGCTGTGTCAATCGGACGCTCGGTCTGAGAGTTATTGGCTTTTCCGTCCTAGGGTCCGGGTTGGTATTTAAGCTAAAACCAACTCGGCCATACTCTAGTTTTGTCCAAACCTCAAGCCGAGTAAGCCAAAATGACCTTCTCAACAAAAGGATTCAAACTCAATTGACATCACGTCAATTAGACATCCGATCCATATGATATAAGCGTTTCCGCTCCAAGGGCCATGTTGGTTTCAGGTTCGAACCAACTCGGACGTACCCAATCATTTTCTAAAACACAAGTGTAATATACCAAAATTACCATCTCGATCCAAGTATTCCTACAAAACTGAAGGTGCATTGATCAGAGGTACGAATCTCATGTTATGGGAAAAAGACCACAAACAGTCCGAAGTGGGGGTCCGAGCCCGGTCCGACCCAGCCCAACCCCCTGGGTCGGCCCAAAACAGGTCGACCCGACCTGGGTCCCGGTCCGGACTAGTAGGGTGCGGCCCGGTCTACGTGACCTGCATCGGCCCGGCTGGGGGGGGGGGGGCAGGCCGGCTCGGCAAGCGAGCTGAGCGGGGGGCACGACCCCCGCTTTCCACGGACACGGCGCCAGGGTGGCGTCACTGCTCCCCTGGATCGCTCGTGGCCGTGGGATCCATCCCTTGCCACTACTGCTTCAGCCGTGGCGGGCTCTCGCTAGTGGCGTGCCGGGGCGTCACAACCTCCAGCCGCCAGGGACTTCCGCAGGCCACCAGAGTCATTCCGGTTGTCTGATTTTGCACCTGTCTGCGTCTACGGTTGCCTCGGGACCCGTACCTCACTGCGAAGGCCTCTAATCGCCATTTCTGTCCCTCTTTGTCATCGCCAAGTATTCTGCGCATCATGAACAAAATAGCGGTGGGTTCGGACTTGTTCTTCAATCTTCACCCATTGCGTTAGTGGTTCAAAACATCTCCCAAAAATTATACGTCATGCCGAGGGTATAATTCACATAGTGAAATATATAAACCAAAACCCCTACCTCAACAAATGAAGAATAACGTTGGAGTTGCAGTAGTTGGTGTCATGGGGAAAGGGTTTTTTGGCGTCGTTGGAGTGTACCGAGGAGGAAACGGTGTCTCCTCTCTTGTCACGGGGAAGAGGGTTGGTGGCGCGTCGTTGTTCTTCGAGGAACTAGTGTTCTTTTTTGTTCTTCGTCGAAGACCGACATTCTTCCAGAAGCTCCAAAGCTCTTCCGATCTCTACCGTGCAACGAAAGATCTTCCAAAAATTAAATAATAGGTTCCTCGTTTTATTTAATTAGACATGCAAAGAAACTCCCAGAATTAAATAACCAATTTTAATAATGTGTTGACCATTGATTTAAAGGAAGGGAGAGGGAATGTCCCCATTAATTTGACGTTTTGTCAATTAAATGGGAGGGGGGTTCCAATTTAATGAGGGGTTTCTTAATGAGATTAGAGGAAATTAAAAGGTGGGGCTTGTGTGGGCCCACCTATCTAACATCCAATCTCGGGTAGTTAAGTGTATGTGGGACCCACCCTTAACTACCCATGGGAGGGAATAACCACCTTATAAATTAATAATTGTTCTGACGATTTTTATTTACTTCTTCAATAAAACCCAAAAAATTATCTTCTCCTCCATTGCGAACGCAAGTACAGTAAGGATCACATTAAGCAATTACTGGCATTATGAGTTCATCAGTTCCCTCATATTTTAATTCCTAGTACCGGTTCAAAAGATAGAAAAACCCGCTCGTTCGTTCACTGAACATAACCGAGCTAAACTTTGAAAATTGATTCCGGGCACACTGGGACTCAGAATCAAGTGATGTCAGAAGCCACAGACTCATAAAATTCCAAATTATTTTTTAAAAAAAAGTTACTTGAAATTTTCTGGTCTTTACAGGCCATATTCCCAACATGGTATAATCCAACGTGAAAAAGTATATACTTTCCATGTTTCATGGGCTGCATATGCATAAGTCCCACACCAATCTTCGACTAAGAACATTCATCAAATAATTCCACACCAAAAGAAATTAAATTTTATGTATATGTCCTTATCACATGACCTTTTAAGTTATGATGGGTCCCATTATTTCACACCAAACTATGTGGGTTCTAATTCTATTCATATGGATATATAGGTAGTGAATTCATGGGTATGATTCGGAAATCAAAACCAAATTTCATCTCCCTACATGACAACAAATTATGAAGTGCTCCACTGAGTTGCTAAAAAACCATTATTATTCTAAAAATGGTTAAAAATCACTAATTTGTATATGATAGAATACCTTTTATGGATAAAATCGAATACATATGAATGTCTCCATTAATGAAGAACCTCAAATTCAAATAAATGACTCTAAATTTCACAAATTCAAATAATTTATTGAAAATTATAAGGGAAACCTATGTTATACTAGGTAAATTAATATGTATTCAAAAGAAATATCTTAAATTTACAAGACAGTCACATAGTAGGCAATAATTCCCTTAAAAGGGTGTGATGAGTCTGACCTCCCATACTATTGAACAATGTATGTTCTTAAGTATCGTAGATCCAAACATAATGAATTATTGCATTTGGAAAGTGGGTACCTTTATATAAATAATCATTTGATGTTTCCAATTCAATAAAATAATTGGATTGAAACTGCTTGTAATTAGTGATTCCTAACTGTAACAAATGTTCCGTGGGAGAAGTGACAAAAAGGGTGAACGCGACATGAATCCATAACCATGTTAATAGTGTTACCCATCTGTCTGGTCATCCTCAACTAATAATGGTAGTCCAAACAATGCAATCAATCATGCATGTGTCTATCTAGGATTTGATTCTTTGATGTAGTACACTATTTCTCAGGTTTTCTTCGAACTCCCTTCACTTCAAATGTCTTCCTTCATGTTTGAAACTATGAATTCCCCCATAGCAGATCAAGCCAGATCCACATCCTCTTGAAGGGAATCATCAAAAAAATAGCATCTTTAATGATGAGTCTCAAATTTATTGGTACAAGAATACGATCAACATGCTATTATCACATCCTGGGAGGCTGCTTGAAAAGCTCTCAAAGTTAACAAAAACCATCGATCATCCAGACAGCAATGACAAGTGTTCTAGAAGAAGATGGTTTCAACCACCATCTTTAACTGTTTTAGGTCTTTATCTCTAGAACATAATAAAACATCCATACCATACTATAGTGAGGTGGATCAAGAGGTCACTCCTGGCCTCAATATAATGATATATGGGTTGTTACCGAGGGATCCCATCAACAATATCTGCCAACAGAATCATGTGGCAGTGAACCCCCAATATGATGAGGATGCTTCCTTCCATTGTTGGTCCTTGGTCCCTCAGACCCAATAACGCAAGACCAACCACTCAGGACAACATCCAGCCAATAGGTAGTAGGTTCATACCATTCCCCCTTGAGATTAGTTCATCAATCTATCTTGGTGGCAAACAAGGAAAGGGCACATACACCCATCCGCCCTAATCCTGCAAGCCCGTAGAATAGTCTGGCACAGACCAACCAATCCCTCCATTTATATCTGGTGGTGTATCATGAGTAGTAACATACACATGCATTGAAACTATTATCCAGTCAACAGGCTCATCTGAAAAATTCAAATAATACAACCTATAAAATATATTGGCAACTAGAAAGTAGGACCATACACCTCCCTACACTCACCAATTTTTCAAACATTCTAGTCTCTTAGAATTGATAGAATTTCATCAACAATACTTTCTAGAAAATACCCAAAAGGAACATAAAACATTCAAAATCCATCAAGCATTCAAGCATTCTCATTTGGAACCACCCGGAGAAATCAGTCGAATAGATACGATGAAAAGCCTGGGGTAGACTCAACTCTCTAACCCTATGCATGAGTTCTGCTAGTATCCAATAACAGGAAAGGGAGGAGAGGAGTAAGAACATACACCTAGTCTAGATATTAAATGGTTGTATATTCATGTTCTGATCACTGATGTCACCAAACAGAGTTTTACAGATAGTGAAAAATAAAACACAAATTTCTCCTCATATTCTGGAAGCATACAAGAATATCATAATAGAAAATTCTGTAGTACTAGGGAAGTATACACATAATTCTATGCCCACACCTAGGATAAATCAACTGCATGACACCTCAGAGTAGATACATACCTCTGTTCTAGTCTATGACAGTTATGGAGCATACTCCCTTGTATCATAAAGATAACTTGATTGAGAACATACACCTCTTCCATTTAGTGATAATAATCTCATTCTGTTGACCACTCCAAGAAAGCCACATACACCTTCCCATAAAAATAAATTCTCCCAGAAAGTGGCCACAACTATGTGTTAAAGAGAATCTACAAATACATCTCGACAAACACAGTTGAAAATCAAAATACAATTTACGATCTGGCTCCTCTTAATGCTGGAGTTCATGTAGTCCTTATAAATTTATCTATTGTAACTCAATATCTTACTCTCCCATTTCCATATTATGGGAGTTATGGTAGTAATTCTAACTTCTAAATCAGAAACTTCATTAATATTTCTTGGTTCATGAATATTCGATCAATCTAAAGAGAATGTCTCTATATGAGAGTCACCAAAACATTCCATGTGTTCATAAGACCAAGGAGTGAGAGGATTTATCCCTTGTTGTAATCCACCATGGTGATCCTCTCCATGAGGTAATTTTCTAGGAATTTTCTCTCTAGAGAAGTTTGTTGAAATGTCAAGATAATTATCTAATTGAAAATACATTAACGAGAACACTTGTCTTGAGGGACTTTCCAATGTAAGTCCAGTCATGTCTGATGCCTTGTTTCTAACCGGTGATATAATTTCACAACCATAAAACTTCCCAAGGTGACAGTCATTCTCTAAACCATTATTCGGTCATTCTCATTATAATATAGCAGAAGGAAAATTAATAGAATATATTTTTTTATCATAAAAAATTCACGAATTGTCTACTCTAGTTGGGCCAAGGTGAGAAAACTATAGAAAAATAGGATGAGGATATGATGAATATGAGAAAACAACTTGATAGTGGTGTAAAACCAGTCAGGTTCTGGCCTTTGTAAACCTCTCAAAACAACATTCAAAAATTGATGGTAGAATATTGCATTCATGATATCCACCTCAAAATGTGGAAGACATTTCTTCATCTAAAAGACAACATATTACCATATGATGAATATCAATGTCATGTTAAGGTAATATAAGGGTTAACAAACCAAATTAACATTGCATCTCTTTCGTTTTTCTGACATCCAATGGTTTAAAAGCAGAAGGTAACCCTTCAACATGCATGAATAGATGCATTAAAGAGGCTATACAAGTTAATTACTAATACCCCATCTAGAGTTCATATCAGAGGATGGGGTGCACATGGATCGTTTCATTTCATATCACTCCAAAATCAGTAATTCATTTCAAAAGTGGTATCATGTACTGTTATTTCCCATGGCCGGTTACAATCAACAGATTTTGTGTGTAATCAAAGATACACTCATGAAAATGCCTCTACCAGCTCTCATCAAAGTCATGCCCAAAGAGAGAAAGCTATTGAAATAATTTTGAATCAAGAATATGAGATTATTATGCAAGCCTTACACTTAGTGGATGTTAGCCATCAGATTTGAAAAATGTTTGAAATTGCACAATGGTCTTCTGAAATTGGTGATTAAAGTGGTTGTTGGATAATGCATCCATCCATTGTTCAGACAAAAATTCTTAATATTAGAAAAGTAGTTATGTTAATCTCATCCATCATAGTTGTGGAGCCACCACAACCTATAGGAATGTGGGATTGTATAACTCATCCTTCATATTCCACAATAAATGCTTGAAGGATTGAAGGAGAAGAAGAAGAATATCCCCTACCCGTAGGGTTGGGGGGGATATTTTTTCTGCAACCCCTCCACAATGGTAGTCAATTTTCACTTGATCATTGATGAAGCCACAAATTGATCCCACAAATAAACTATCCAAGGATTCCCTTCAGGTTACTATCTTTCAAATAGTTCTCGTTAATTCATCATATTGGAGATCAAAGTCTCATTGAGGACACAAAATTATACGATCTTATAATGATACTAATTTAATTTCACCCGTGAATTATGCATCATTAAATGTCATTATTACCATTATAGAAGATCCTCCATGAAAAGGAACCAGTTTAGGGGAGTTATAAGATGATGTTCATATTAATAATACATTACACAATGATGAAAACGAAGGATGTGTGCTTACATGAAATCAGAGTCTTACCCAAAATCTCGGTATTCCATCTTGTAACCCTCTCTCACTACTTCAAATGGCGTTTACCAAGGGGAATTCTAAAAGTTAGATCATGTCTATCTTTAACAGTAGAGAATTTCAATCTCTACCACTTGAAGAAATATTTTCCCAACAAGAAGAGGGGGTGAAGGAGATGAAAAGAATCAATACAGAGTTACATCAAAGAATTATTTCTACTTCACTTTCTCCCCATTAAGATCATCATTTTTCACATCATGTTGGAACTCCGTATAAAATAGGATTTGTTTTAACTACTGATCCAGATAATGAATTCCTTCAATTCGGTACATTGCCAGGATAGGATGAAACATATCCTTATATATATGTCCCATTCGGCTATCAAAGACAAATACTAGTATCACCACAACATTTCCAGTCATCGCGCTATTTCAAGCTCTTGTTGCTGAACCTTTATAGGTTCTAGCACATCCAAATAGTCCCTAAATTATTATGAATACAAATGAGGCATTAACAACTCAATTAGAAGTTATGGAAAAACTGTAAGCACCAGTACAAACAGAAAATAAATCTTTCCCTGAATTGGTAAATCTGATCCCTCCTCCACTAAAATATTTGAATACTACATTTCCAATAATTAATGGTTCCGGAGATCCAGAGTAGTACATAACACCTTTTGTTTCTCGTTGTTATCCCATGATGGGGACCCCTCAATACAAAAGAAGTAGTAAATCTCATATTCTTAGTGAATTAATTACATCGGCCGACCATTGTTTGTTATGTATGTTTGTAGTCTCAATAATTTACTAGATGGAAAGACCTCTTTCATAAATTCATTCTCGAATTCATCTCAATGCGACCAAAGACAATAGTTTTTTATCTTAAAATTGAAAAAAAGGAGAATGAAATTGTTAAGTATTTAATTTCTTAATGGAAAGGACTAACATATTACTTATATCTATTCCTCCTTCAAGAAGAGTTTTTGTAATTTTTGTAGAAAATCTACATGATAAGTCATTCACACCATTATTCCTATTACAATTCAAAGGTGGGTTTGAAGAACTTGTTCCAATCACCCAACAAGTGGATAATTTATTTGTGGAATCAAAAGCTATATCTCGTGAAATCCCATCAACTCTATATAGGAGAATGGGGAAAGAATAGGTTGATATTGTAACACAAAAACAATCACATTTACTAGCTTCAACTTCAAATCCTTCATCATATCAAAGGGTTCCACCTCCCGAGCGTTATCATTAAAAACTACCTCATTATGAAGATGAAAATGAAAAAGGATGAGACAATTTTATGAGTTAAAGAACAAGGTTTATTCTTTTCAGAATGAACAATTTCTTGATTACTTCATTTCAGCTTTGGAGAAAAATCAATTTCAAAGGATGAAGAAACCAAATAAATAAATAGATATAGATATCTTGAATTGTTTTCCCTTTCATCAAATTATGGTGAATCCTATTCAGGAGTGTTTGGTTTTCAAATAAATCCTGAAAAAAAATGGTAGACTCTGGAGAAATGAAACTAAAAATCTCATCAACCCACAATGAATGTGTTACTGCTACTAATCTATAAAATGAAGGTGAATGGAAGGAAGTCAATAGAAAAAACACGGATAAGTATAATTATTGGATGTTTAGAAAAATGAGCAACCAATATCATGCCATTTTATGAACACAACTGAAACAAATGACTATGTCTTCAGCCACTTCCTCTATTGAAAATCCATCTTCATTAAAAGACCAGACCTAAAAAGGAAAATACTCAAAGAAGTAACTTGATTAGAAAGTTAAATTGTAGTAAAAAGAAGATGATGTCATGTCATGTCTAAATTTGTCCATGATTATGGCATATTCCATGCCATTGGTCTCAAAAATAGGGGCACTACCCTGCCTAAAAAAACATCAAAAATCAATCTATATATGTATAATCTTCATCAGATGAAGAATTCATCATTTTTCATTAATATTTTCCACTTAACGGCCCATATGAAAATGTTGATTTTGGTTAAGATGAATATGAATTCACTAAAATTTATGGGGGAACTAAAGTAATAATCCATGGTAGACGATACAGAGAAGATTGGGTTATGCTAGAAATCACTATTTTTACAATACCCCAATATGAACCATTTAGGTGTAAGAAATTCATGGGAGTGCCCTTCTGCATGCTCAGTAATATTAAGGAAATTCTACCACACATTATAGGATCGATCATGACATGATTATCTTGAAAGACTGATTCGAACATACACTATCATTATCTCAGCTGATATATAGACATAGTCTATCTAATACACTAAAAGAAGATGTATTTTTAGCTTCCACCTCGACAAATGGTAAATCTACATTTGGATCATAATCGTCTAAGGATCTTGTAAAACTAAATTTCTATTTAGATAATCAATGATGTTGGGAATGAAAATAACAACAATTATCTTAGTCGAACTGTGCTTGGGATAGAAGATCAATATTCAAGTATCGAGAAGTGCTTCCTAGAATTAATCATTGCAGTTCAGAACCTGAGGCACTCCCTACAGCCTCACAAGGTTCACTTGGTATCTCTATATAACCTGTTAAAATTTATTCTCAATTGTCCTATGTTTACAGGACTTTTGGCATGTTTGGTAGTTGTTTTTCAACAATTTTATATTCTATTTGTGCCCTGGAATGAAGTAAAATAGAATTCCTTATAAAACATCCTTGTTGAAACCCCATTTGTATAATATACATCATTGAATACTGATCTTCATTTTGATGAAATATTCTTTATTCAAGATAACCCCTAAACATGGTATAATTACTTTGATGGTTCTTTTAGAAGTCCAATGCGGAAGATAATGGAAAACCCTAAACTAAACAAAGTTGGTTTAGAAATTAAACATATAACCCCAGAAAAGGTAGTGTTTCCATATTTCATTCTGTTATAATATTGAAATACCTACAATGATGAAAAATATAATGATTTAATTACAGTCCTGGACATGTAAATCTAGGTACAAGTGAACCACTTGAACGAGATAGATTATTTAGAATTCGTAATCAAACAGATCAATGGGGATTATGCTCTCAGAAAAGAAGAGCTGATCCATTTTTTTGATTATTTAAGTGGGTCACTGGTTGAATTTCCCCCAGATACAACATTTTCTTATCACTCATGATCATAAAATGCCCTAGATGATGCACTAGCTAATGCAGCCACAAGCCCTAAAAATCCAAATCAAGATGAGACAATCATCATTATTTTCCATAATCGCGTGGTTTCACCATTAATTCAAACTAGATTGGAGGAATTTAATTAAATCAGACCTATTTCTGAGTTGTATGGTCATACTATTAGAACTATTATGCCTATTATGGAACACCTTAAAAATGGTGTACTTCCACCAGATAGAGATGTAAAAGAATAAATCTGACAATGAGTTGCCACTTTCACTCTTCATGATAACTCAGATCACTAGAATATTCTCTATAAATGAGGCATTGATGAAATCCTATTTAGGAGTACCAAGAGAGAAGAAACTGTAGATGTCAGGAATGAAGAACATGCAATAGATTGTGGTGGTCACCAGTTGGGGCATGGGATTTCTGATAAAATCAGAATGCATGGATACTTTTGGCCTTTAATGATGCAGGATTTTGTAGATTTCCTCAAGAAATATCACCCCTACCAAGTGCATTTCAACTTCATTCATAAACCCCTAAGTTTCTAAATACTGCTTAATACTCCTAGCCATTTTCCACATGTTCAATGTATGTACTAGGAACATATCTTCTAGCTATAGTTATCCATTTTAAGTATGTTTTTACTACTGATAATTTCATCTCTAAATGGGATAAAATAATATCTCTCAAAGAAGTTGGAAGCAATTGCATAGTCAGCATTGTCAAAGCAAATATCATTACCAGATATAGTGTCCCCCATACTATATTAATGGTAATGACACTAATTTCTATTCTATGGAGGTAATGAAGTTATATTAAGATCATAATATCAAATCCAACCATTCATCTCTCAATCATGCAACAGCCAATGGACAAATAATGGCATTCAACAAGACCCTATCAAATATACTCCAACAATGGCTGATAAAGCTAAGAAATCCTGGCCTGGTAAACTTATTCATGCATTATGGTCTTATTGGACTACTCCCTGCACTACCACTCAGGAAACTCCATATTCATTAGTGTATAGGACCAAAGCAGTTTTTCAAATTGATATTCAATTGAATTCACTCAGATTCGGTATCAGTGAATAGTTATCCATAGATGAACAGTCTGAAAAGTGATTTGAGGAGATGGATTGTTTTGATTAAAAATGTTGCGTACATTGCATCATTTGGAAGTCTATCAAAATAGAATAGCCCGAGATATTAATAAGAAGGTTTTCCTCCACTAACATCATCAAGGATAATTGGTAGTAATCTTCTAGACTCTAATGACACCAAAAAATAAGCCTCCAAAGCTTGAGACGAAGTGGGAACAACCTTACTCTATACGAAAGGTCCACTCAAATGAATCTTATTAATTATTCATGATGGATGGAGAACTCATTACAACTTATACCAATGCAATATGCATGAATAATTACTTTGTATAATTACAAAGTATAGTGTCCTCACAGCATGACACTAAACTGCACAGCACAATGTCCTATTTGGAAGACATTAAACTACATAACAACTTTTTTTGTCCATGCTTCACAACATTAAAATGTGTAGCATCTTTCTCCTTGTCACATGATGTTAAACTGCATGACATCATTTTCCATCACTACATGACATTAAATGGTAAAATTAGAATTTTATTTATATGACATTAAGATAACCCATAAGATACCACAAATTGGTATTCCTTTTGATTATTTAAAAAACTTGTATCTTCCATGCGGTAGCATCACTTACATAATTGATAGTCCTTAGTGCAACATGAGTTCCATTTATCACTATGATTGAATCAGATCTTCATAGATACATCATTTCAAGAACAATGTGTGGCTTGATTCTCAATCCAATGGGATATATAGAGATTCCTAGATATCCAATCTTCAGCTCTACCGGAGCCATAAAAATAATTATACTTCCCTTTTCTTCTCATTTATTTAAACCAAATCTATAGAGAGTAATATTTAAGGATACACGGTTTGATCATTATACCATTTGTGTCTTTTGTTCAACTATTCTTTGAGAATGTGTAAAAACCCCCATCTATCGTATCAAACATAGTTGGTGTGGAAATTATTATCTCGAAAAGTATGTTTGGCTGGATTATCATTTCAATGGGATACATAGAGATGCCTAGATCTCCAATATTGGGCCCAACCACGATAAAAAAACCTTTATTCTCTATGTGTAGGAATAAAACCTACATAGGAAATGTTTCAAGAACTACGTGTGGATTGATTCTCATCCATATGAGTAATGTAGTGACACATTTGTTTAATTCCCTATTATAGCCAAAATAGAATTTTTTCATGTCGGAATCACTTCATGTCCCCACTGCATGACTCTAAACAACACAACATAATGTCCTTGCTGCATGACATTAAATTTCAATGTACCCAAAAAAATATATGTCTTGATTCTCATCACATTGGGACAATTAGTGGAAACTTGGACGTTGTTCCTAGTCCTGACCACATGATATATTTTTATATCTCTTTCACATATAATTAACAATATATGTGGGAGTCTTCATTCTGGGTTCTCTAAATAGATAACCCACCTAAGAAACATGAAATTACTCCATTTTACGTATGAGTCAGATCTATGTAAGGGACTAAAAACTATTGGACAAAATTGATTCAAATATTTCTCCAATGAATTGATCATTGCCACTTTCATATTTCACACTCTTAATCCTGAATAATGTAAGATCTTCATAACCGTTATTATGGTTTGATGGAAGAGTTCTTGATATCTGAGAAATCTTTTTCCTGACTATGCATTAGGTTCCCCTAAGTGGCCCTACATAAATTACCTATATAATGGGCCTGTCAGTCAAAAGATTTAACTATTTGGTTATTAAGACTATTTCCCAGATGGCCCAACATAATACAACCCCATTATGGGTTAGTCAAATAATTGTGACATTGCCCATGGTTAAAGTGTATTTTTTCCCCTGCAGTCATTGACGACAGTATACATGAATCTTTATCTTAAAAAGTCATCCATGAATATTTTTCCCATTACCTTTCTCTCTATCTGATAGTCTTCAAGACAATGGAATTCAGATTTCCATCTCCATGTCTTCAGATCATTTTGAAATAACCATAGATTATTTTCCTACATATCATATAATATTTATATTATATTTTGTTCCTTGTGGTGTGAACTAAAACTACAGACACCATAATTCCTATGTTTGGGTTAGACCTTCGTAGAAATCATATTCCTCCAATTCATTGGATATAATAAGTGGAACTACTATTTTTTTATTCTGGTACCCTTCCCCATAAACTGAACTCTCTATTGTGGAAAATATGAATCTCCAATTACGTTCTTATGATTTTATAATAGAATGTCAAATTTTTGAGATCCCTTTTTTGGACTATTTACTATGTTCCCCCAGTGGCCTTGCATAAAACATTCCTACATAGTAGGTTTGACAGTCAAAAGATTCCACTATTTGGATATGCAACATATCCCTGAGTCAACCCTACATAATAAAACCCCCATAACAGGTTTTTCAAATTTGGGTAACATCATTTTTGGAAAATAATTCCTATAATGCCTTTATGCCTCTTCCCATATCATTCTTCAGATCTAGAAAATCTCAAACCATAGTCTAAAATTCTCTCTTTCCATACATGAACATGGTATTGTGTTTATAGAAAAAATATAGTGAAATTTGAGACTCATGAACTCTTAGTCAAAGTTAATGTCTTCAAATTAAAGCCACATAGTGTCATTACTACATAACATAAAACTAGACTGTAAAATTTCCTCACTAAATAACATAAAAATGCACAACATGATATCATAGATCCATTTTCTAGAAAATTTTGACCATTCCTCACACAAAAAATTTGTGTAGAAGTGCTTTCACCATTCATGACCTATGTCAGCATAGATGAACCTTTATTATTAAAATCCATTTCCTTGGAAAAAGATCCCACTATGATATTGAGTCACCGAAATCTTATTTTTTCTTGTCTATCAATAGTAAAATTTTAAATTATAGAGTGTTCTTTTTCTTGTCTATGTATTATGTGCCCCTATGTGGCCTTGCACAAAATTCTCCTACATAACATGTCTGTCAGTAAATAGGTGCCACTATTTGGATATGCAGTATATATCCTATGTTGTACCTATATAATACAACCCCCATAATAGGTTCTTTAAATAATGGTAACTTCATTCATGGAAAATACCTCTTTTATGTTTATACATGATGTTTTAGATTTGGTTACCATAAAAACTATGAATCAAGATTCCCCTTGGATGTATATAAATAATATTGGAGTAATTCTTTTCCACTAATCTTTGATTGTGACCTAATTTCAATGTTTATGGTAAAATCTATTCAAACATAAACATTAGTATTTTTAGTCTGACATGCATGACTTTAAACTGTTAATAATAAGAGACATAATACCCACATGATTTGAAACCCACAAATAGAACTCTGGAGAAACGTCAATCTATAGCTCACTAAACCTATATTTTGTATGGTTTAGGAAATATTGAGCAATAAAATTCCAAAATATACAATTTTTGTGGGGTTTCTTATACAAACCTAGTAAAAACTAAACTATGCACACATAGCCCATTTGGATTAGGTAAAAAAAGTGCATTTCACTCCTGTTATTGGAAGAATGATTTTCTAACATAAATGTTTGATTTTTAAAAAAATCAGCTTGGACATTACAATTAAAAGGAAGAAAGGAAGAAGGCATAAATGATTAGAAAAAAAATTATTTTCATTTGAGAGTAAAAATCCACAGAGGAGCTTCCACAATGTTGGGTCTCTCAGTCATAAATCATAAGTGGTTTTATACATAACATATAATATGAGTAATGCATTATTGAGCTCCATTAGTTTCTTGTTGAAGTTATAATAGTCGATCAGTCTCATTATCTTCATCATGATGAAGCGATTATTTATCATCAACAATTGATTTTTCATCATCTGTCTGGACTTCTCCTATTGAATCATGAAGTTGTCCAAGATCCTATATAACAATATCTAACTCATGTTAAATACGCAGCTACTGAACAGTCTTTTCATTAATTTTATAATTGAGTTCTGTCCACTTTTCACAATGATTGGCCTCAGTTTGGGATAATGCTATTTGGAAATCATTAGTGTTGGTCAGTAGTCTGGTTTTTATCAGATCATGTCAATGTATATCATCTTTTTCCCTTTTTCTAATAATCTCTTTCACTACTATATGAGTTTTTTGGTACTCAAAACCATCAAATCCCAGCGTAATGAACATAGATGAATTTCCTGGAATTCATGAGGATAGTTCCTAAAGGGGGAATTCTAATATTATCTTCATATATTCATCCATACTGTGTGACATGCAATACAAATACCATTTTGAAACTTCGAATGTAATTAGAAATCGTTGTCATAAGGAGGAACACATTTCAGTAGTAATGTACAAAAATAAGTTTCCTTTTTCCTCATTCCTTGATAGTGGTTTCTTAATATCCTAATGTTGTTTGAGCTGATGCAAAAGATTCACCTCCAGAACGAATCATGGAAGATGATAATATTATATGGTGAATTAAATTTATGGTTATGTTTAGTTTCAAAAGGATAACAAGAGTGGGAAAATTAGACTTTTTGTTTACCCTTACATAATCATAGGACGATAGATTGAGAAGAATCCTACAAAATATTCTTAGCATCATTTATTATGGTTGACATCTTTGGTGGGGAATTCATTCTTTAAACTCCTCATGATTCTCTACATAAATGTATGGGATATTTTCTGTTATAAGATTCAAAACAACCAATGTCTCCAAAATGGTGGAATTTATAGTGATATTGATGCTTCCTTCAGGAATCATCAGTGTAGATGTTTCATTATATGGAACTGTATATTTCAATCAATCATAGTTATAAAATAAATCATAAGAAGATTCATATGATGAAAAATAAAAAATCAAGTCCATTTGGTTCCATATAAGGAATACCAAAATCCTCTAATGTATTTGGCATATTAATGTGTTATAAAACTTATTCAAAATACATGCTATGACTCATTATAGAATCCAATGATATCCCAAATCCCATGTCAGTCTCACCCATGGGATCACTTGTATTGGTTGTTTCATGATCCTCCTCTGACATCATTTGACCCTGAGCACCTCCCTCAATAATATTTGTGGTGTCGACATCTGTTGTCACATGATTTTCTAGTGCATGTGATGAACCAAAAGTATCATAGAGTGGAATTTAGTTGTTGCTAAACATAGTTAATCATGAATCTATTCTAAGTTACAAGTGGTATCTCTTATCCATGTAGATGGAATAAGTTAAATTCTAGGAATATATGTTAGTTTATACAGCCTAATTGCTTTATTAGTCAAAGGAATTGATGGGTTGGTATGAATTTGTTCTAATTCGGAATCACCCTCCATGGTTCCTTGAGGCTCATCAATTATTTATATAAGATAATAAAAATGAATAATATCATGCAGTTGAAATAATTTTAAATACTTTTTATGAATAAAGCTAAATTTATTATTATCAGGAATTCTTACCACTGCTAGGAAAAATTTTAACCACTATTTTCTTTTGTCAATGTTTCTGTTTCATCACCTTCATGGGATAACATGAATCATCATCTATAAAAATTGGTGTTTGATACAACAACCCATTTTTGTCTCATCCTCTATGTCCTGTTAGAAAATAGAAATATCTCTCAAATCAAGGGGTGATTCAATTGAACCATGTGAAATACCACCCGAGAAATATTGTGGTGATGGAACATTAGTCGGTTATCCATTATCCAACTTCAATTTAAAATAATGTGTCCGCTGAGAAAAAAAATTAGTTGACTAAATTCAAATAACAAAAAAACATATGTGAAAAATAAAACATACATCTCCATGATGAAAAAATTATGTCATTTATCATCTAATGAATGGTCAATCCATTTAGTGGAAGCACAATATATCATATATTTCACTCATTTTGTGGTGGGAATTGATTCATCAGTTGTGTATATGAGCATATCTAGCTCTTGAACATATGTTCTCACTTTATTAGGGATGTTAATAGAAATAATATTAGAAGATGCTCATAGATCCTCTATTCTTGGAATACGCAACCCTTCACATAAATCAATCCATATGGTTTCAGCATCACAATGAAATGTTTTTCATGTTTGAACCACCTCTAGTTGTACACATTCAGAGTACATTCTAGAGGGTTGTGAAGATGATCATACAGTTTTATATTTGAGTTTCATCCAAATTCCTAACATCACAGATGGTGGATGAGAGAATAGGACTTGTTGGTCTTCTTAAAGATGGCAACTAGACTGACTCATTGAAACTCAGTTGAGATTGATGGAATGACTCCATTTAATCTGATTGGTGGATTGTATCATGCACGAGGTCACTTCAGTGAGATTAGAGCCTCATTACCCCACCCTCAAAATCCAATAAATCATCTCCTGATGATGAGAAATTACCTACTAAAAAAGGGTTCTTTCCCACTACCTCTCTTTATTCCTAATAGAGGGACAACATGGTTTAACACTCCTTTAGGATAACATGCAACGTGTTCTCAACATAACCAAAAGACAATCCGCTTATTTCATTAGTGGCAAGTAACTTGAATATTGCCCCATTTTTCTCTACAGTCATTAGCAACCATAGTTGTTGGGCTACTATTAGATGTTTCTCAAATCTAACATGCCTTGGAGTAGATATATTAATTTTTTGCAGATATTTGAATTGAAGAACGAATTTATAAGGAACATATGCCACACATATGATTTCCTGATCAATCATAGTGGCCAACATATCATCCATGCATGCTAACATATATTCCCTTAGCTATAAACTTGTTGTCCCATAATCAACAAATCGCCCCATAGGTGGGTTATAATAAGAGAAAATATGAAATTAATTGTACATAATTAACCTAGACTTATTGTCATAATAATTCAAATATAGAGGTGAAATACCAGGAAAGTTTTCAAAAGATTGTCGAAATGAACATCCAACGACCTTACCCCACATTTCATTGCATAATTTCTAAAATGAGTGGCGATCGAACCCTATAACACCTGGAATGGTTATGCTATTCTGAAATAATACATCCAAATGGGGATATGAAACAAGCTCCAATTAATCATTTCCAAAATTGGGGTTTCTAATCCTACCATTCTATACTTTGCCAACATTGCCATGGTAACAAACGATCCTGGCCTTACGCTGCCCTTGGAATCTCGAATAGGCAATAGATATCCATTAATACACATGTCCAAGAAACTATCATGATGTTTCTTTTTAAGAATTTTGGAATTGACATCACACCCCAACTATTCAAATTTTTATTTCCCTAATGTTTGTAAGAATGTGTCTGGTATACCTATCTTTTCTACCATTGGACAGGTTTCTAGATGAGTGAAAGTGGGACCCATCTCTTTATTCTTCACCAAAATTTTTTCCATCTACTCCACTTGGTTAATATCCCTTCTTATATGGGACTTTTTTGTGTCTTTATTCATGTGTTTATAAAATATATTCATTAACTCCCAATCCAATGTTGGTGTCTTTTATAATTTATTCCATGTCCATTTGGAGAAATAAACTCATCATACATATCTTCAAGGATGGGGCTCTATAGATAATGTAGACATCCCACAAACTTATTCCTACTAATCTATGTGTCAAATCAATGGAATTAATCTCTAGACTAAAGTGGATTAGCAGCTCTGTCACGAAATCTCCATAACCATAGACATAGGTTTGGGTATCCTTTATATCCTAATAAATAAAAAAACATGTTATGTCATCCATAAACTCCTCAAATGTATTGCACACCTAATACGCCAAAATCGATGCGGGTTTAACACCCCATTAAGGGTGAAAATACCAACTTTTTTTCCAACCCTTCAATTGATTTTTCAGAGAGTATTGAAAAATGGAATAATAGCATTGTGGTTGTAGATCGAGTGTATGTGATTTCAAATCAAGAGCACATGAGTTGTGATATTGGAAATTGGACATAGCTACAATCCTAGAATTGATATATATTCTTGCAATAGAAATATTTTCTACCAAGAAATCAATATTGTCTTGAAACCAAGAAAGTGGAATACAATTATTTAGGTCCAGTATAGTGACATACTGCAAATGGAGATAACCATATAGAGGAAAATAAATTATTCTTGTAAAATTGATGTAATATTTCTTCAGATAATTTTCCAAATCTGGGAGAGTAGTTTCCCAAATGTCAAAGTAATCATTCTGGAAAATATTAATCATATCATCAGCTATCTTACAAGACAAATCATCAGTAGTTTCGATTCACATTGGAGCCATTGAACATGCAAATGAGATAAAAATTCATCTTAATGTATGATTATTTTATATTTTTTTGGAAAAGGCATTGAACCACACAATTATGGATTTTGAGCCAAGTATAAATATGGAGCACATGCATGGAAAACCATTTTTGTACAAAAAAAACATATAAAAGAAGCACGACTGATAAGAGTGTCTGAGAAAAAACACTTGTGCACTAAGAGTCATATTTCCTAGGTTATTTGTAATATTCACTGATGTGAGTCTACTATATATAAGCGATAATTATTACCCTTCACTCTATCATCTTGTGTTCCCATACTTCACGGGATATGATTTTGAATGCCAAATCAATCTATCTTTACCCATTTCATAACTACACCTCAGTATAAGATCCTATATTCATTTGACATCCAATTATTAGGGGGAGAATTTGTTAAAAAATCATTCCATCATAGTAATAAAATGTGAAAAATGGAAATTAATTGGTAAAAATAGAAGAAAATACATGATGAAAATCAATGTTTGAAAAGGCTTGAAATTTGGACCACCCAATTTTAGATGAGGATTTATTAGCACGCACGATCCTTTCGCACCACATTTATGGAACACAAAACACTTTCTCACCTGATAACTCTTCAACCAAGGTCACTTATTTGACTATAAATACACCCTTGAGACTTCATTTGTATGGAAAAATTTCCCTGAAGCATAATAGCTACTCTGGCCACCCTATTTCTTCACCCAAGTCTTCTGAATCCTTCAAAGTAGTTCATTAAATTCTAGTGTAGAAAAAGTGAAGGAGGATTAAATGAAAAAAGTATCATTAGTGTCTGAATTCCATAACACCTTCCTACATAAAGGATACATCTTCCCTAATTTGGAAATACCTTCATGCCACCCTTTCCTCTAAATAAAACTTGAACACCCCACTTCTGGGAATACCTGTGAATACTCTTGAAGGCTTGAGTCAAGTCTCGCCCATGTATCGACATCTGGGTTGTTTTTTCCTTATTTCAACATCAGGTCAACCAATCCTACTTGTGCACCCATAACTAGGTTCCAGATACTCACATGGGTTCCCTTCTTTGATTCACCTCATCCCATCAGCTAATACAAGCCTTCCATCAAGCCTTCATCATAGTCATTCATTGAAAGGCTTCTTCTTCATTGTATCCATTTTCTAAAAGGGATTATATTGAAACCTCCAAACAAGGTTCCTGAATTATCAATCCTTTGAGAAGGAAAAATTAGTGTGTCTCATATTTGGGTTTGTATATCGGTAGTCAGAGGTTCCCCGCATTTGTTTTCAAATGAGTTTTGATTTCATAGTGTGTCTGTGGGTTTGAAAATCTATAGTCACATGGAGGTTTCTCCTGCGAGGAGTGTTGGGGAGTTCTCATTTTGTAAGATTAGGTTTTTGTTCGTGACCACCCCTTCTCATCTCTAAAATCGGGAACCTCAAGTATCTGGTAAGAAAGATATGGCTCATATGTACATTTCCTTTTTAGCAAATTAGAAGTATCCCTCCCATACCTGGACCAATTTTAGGGAAACCAACCTATTATAATCCATGGACCATTCATATTGGTGGGTGTAGTCTCACTCCTCTCTAATTACTTCACCTTATTCTTTCCTTACATTGGATCCTTGTATACTGTTATGTTAATAGAGGTAATGTTCGTCACCTCAGCCACATCCACCCTCGTAGTCATAGGTCTGTCCTCTTCCACGAGCAGTGGTGGAAAAGTTCGCGTGTTGTTTTGTTTAATCATTCAAATCCTCTTGTTTCACACACTGAACATAACACATGAGGTCAAAAAGATTTGTGATGATCACAAATTTTTTATAAACACCTCATATGAATGAACAAAATGAACTCTGATTCGCATCTTATTTGGGATATGTAGGAAGCCTTCTTATGGCATGAGCTCCATCTCATTCCATCCATAAATGGGCATCCTCTTTAGGAGTAAATCTTTAAATAAACTCCCAAATCACCAGGGAATACATTTTATAATGTAACTCCAAACTCATTTCTCTTAAAGGACTACACATTCCTATAAGGCTCATCTAAGTACGTTGGATTTGACTCCCATCCAAGTGAGATATGTAAGAAGCCTCATAGTGGATTAAACCAAACACTTGAAATCAACAATGTTCTTCCTAGTCCATATTCCCAATATGGTCTAATCTATCTTGGAAGCTCAAATATTTTATATGTTCCTTGGGCTTCTTATGAATAAGTCCTACACAAAACATTGACTAAGCACATTCTACATAGATATCCTTAGCACATGACATTACACACTATGTAGAAGTCCTTATCAAATGACCTTAAAAGGTATGATGTTTCCAATTAAGTGGAACCAAATTATGAGGGATCAGATTCCTTCCACAAAGAAAAATAGGTGGCCCATTTAGGGGTACAATCCCTATAACAAAACAAACATGTGTCTCCTTAGATGACAATAAATACTAGAGTTCCCCATGGTGGGCTTAAAAACCAATATTATCATAACAATGGTTAAAAGAATCTATAAATTGTATATGAGAGGATACCATTGATGTAGATCATCGAATACATATGGATGTCTCCATTAAGTAAGAACCTCAAACACATAAAACTATTTCTAAATTTCACCCATCCTAATAATGGATTATAAATTCAAAGGGAAACCTACTTTATACATCATAAATTAAAAAGGATTAACAAGAAATATCTTAAATCTATAAGAGAGTTCGAGAGTAGGAACTAATTCCCCCCAAAAGGGTGTGATGAGTCTTACATACCATCCTCTCGACCAATGTATGTTATTAAGTATCATAGGTCCACAGCTAAGGAACATCCTCCTTTGAATAGTCGGCCCCTTGAGATAAATAACCATTTTATGTTTTTAGTTCAATAAATAAATCCAATGTAAACTACCTAGATGTTGTAATTCCTAATTAGAACTCACATTACAAGGGTGACAAAACAAAGATGTTAAGATTTATGTACACAATAGTGATATTTTAACATCTCATTTTATTGAAATAGTGTGAATAAAGGATGTTTAATAATAATAATGAAATTTATTTATATTTAGGATACATAATTTATAATTGTATGGGGATTATAATAGATTTATATAAGGTCAACGAATAATTTCAAAGAATTTGATCAGTTAATATGATTACCTATTCTTAGAAATACTCCATAAGATATACACTAAAGTGATTTAGAGTTTGTATTTTGTGAATAAGAAAACATCTATAACATTGATATTGAAGTATATAATATATTTTTGTGGGGTGTGGTTGATATAGAAGGCAGAAGGTTGTGTGAATAAGATAAAAGGTGGCGTTCACTTTTACAATTGTGGGGTGGGGAACTCTTGGAATTTATAACAGTATTAAATTAATATAAATTAATATTTATTTACAAATAGATTCAAATTGATAATATTTAAATATATTTTGATAATGAGTTTAAAATTATTGCATCTAGTAAACTTTAGAATGGTTTTGATCATATTTTTACCATTAACTTTTTATTTTAACCCTTTATTAACCGTTTTGAAAATTATCATAATATTATTATTGTCTACCCTTTATGGGTTAATAATGTTACTAGATAATGAAAAAATTACCATAAATGGACCATGGATGAGGTTTAGAACCGTACCACATTCATTATTCCAATATAATATTATTTTGATTTTTATATCATTTAATAATCTATTATATAATATATAATATCATTAACTACATTTTTACCTCTACTCTTTTAATTTGAAATTAAATGAATCAGTAAAATTTTAAATTAATATATAATTCTTTATTAATTCATTATTATGTCATATAGAACGATATAATTTGTGCTACACATTAACTCATTTAAATTAGATCACATTTCAATTTTAAAAATCAATAATTTTAATTTTCTTTTAATTGAATAAATACAATATTAGTGGTCTATAGGAATTAGAGGCAAGTATATAATTCTAACAAAATAGGAATAAATTTAAACGGTGGAAATAAATTCATTAATCTTAAAATAGATAGTTATATTTGTACATAAATTGATTTTGTCCCTATGTAATTATATAAGATATATTTAAAACATAGAGAGTGATATTTTGTAACATAATTTTATTTACATATTATGTATTTCTTTTTAATGGAAAAGTGTAAATTTTTAGAATATGGTTTTAAGGGTATAAATAAATTTTTCCAATTGGAATTAGGATGAATTTTATGGGATTGTCACTTATTTTGATTGTAGACAAACTAGACTTACCCTTTACTAATGTGATAAATTATACCACGGTTAAAATTTTTATTGACTAAAAATAAAAGGGGAATATTTAAAAAAATATCCTCATGAATAAACTATAGAATAAATTTTTTCAAGTTCAATTTCTAAAATGGATGAAATTAATTTTAATCGATTCCTTAAACATTGATGAAAACTATTTGGTAGAAAATTTTACATTTAAGCATAAACCATGTTTTATTCTTATCTATTTCTTATGAAATTAATTAAATGATTTTTAAGTTTTTTTATTTCATATATAATATAAAAATTTCATGAAGATCATTTAAAAAAAGTTATTAATAAAAAAATTTACAATAAGAAAAATATTATTTGAATAAAACATGTTTTTCATAAAAATCCATGTTTACATATATAAACTATTTTATAAAAAACTAAAACATAACATTGAATCTAATAAAAGTAATTAAAATATTTAAAATAAAAAATAAATTTTTTTAATATTAAATAATTTGACAAAAATTAAATTTTTTACATTCTTGAAACTAAATTATTGTTGTCAAAAAAATAATTGTTTTTCACTATTCCTTATGAATTCAATCTCTTGCAAAAATTATAAATTCACAATATGATAATTTTGATATGATTATTTTAAAAATAATCTAGGTTTATGAATTTAAAATATAATTCAAATTCAAAAAATTATGTATAATGTTTAGTAATAACAATTTGTAAAAACATTTTGAAGGAAAAAACTTTTTAAAGAAAAACATATCATTTCAAAAAATGGAATACTTATTTCCTAATAATTATTTTGAAAATATATATTGAGTAGGAAATATTTATGTAAATACCCAAAAAGTTCAAGGATTTTTTTAATTTTTTAGTTAGGGATTTTACGAGTCTTCAGTTTCTGACGGTGCCCGATTCTAAGGCCCGGTATGCCCGAAATCATTTTATGAAGTTTTGTTCAGGTACGTTAAATAAACGTACGTGTGAGTTTTTTCTAACTTTTAAACCAGTGCTCAAAATTGAAATTTGAGGGCAACAGTGAACTCGCAGTGCTAGTATTCGCTTAAGGAGACATTTATCATAGTTGTGTTTGGTCGAGAGTAGAAGTTATAATTTGGGAATTTATATCAAATAAAATAAAATTGTTGTATTACACAATTTAATTTCTAAGAGGTGGTTATTTCTTCCAAAGGGAAGTTGGGGTGGGGCCCACACCCCACATAACCTCCCATGAGAGGATAATGTGTGGTGGGGCCCACACGAGCCTTAACCCTTCAACTTGCCCTTAAACTCCCCATTAACTCCGATTTATTTATTTTGACAACTCCCCTCTTTTAATATGAACTCTCCACCTCCCTTCTCTCTTAATTATTCCAACACCCTCAAAAATAATTATCTAGCATGAAATTAATTATTTGGCTCAACTTTTGAATTATTTTGAAAATTCATGTTAAGGATAAATAATAGCCTAAGCTATTATTTTTGGGGGTTGGCACTTGTTGTGTTGGTAGAGTTTTGGAGATTAGAGAGGACCTTCTTCCAACAAAGAAAAAATTACTCTCTCAACAAAGAACAATGACGCCTATGAAGAACGCCCATATTTCTTCTTATTCCTATGCGCCAATAGAGAAGACGTCACCTGTGAAGAACATCACCAATGTATCTTCCTCTGACGTGGACGGAACATCATCGTCTTCTGCGACAACATCTTCTATGATACAGTTTTTCATTTCTACGCTGAACGAACCATGAATCGAGGTAGGGGAATTATGGAATTTTTTCTTACGTGTGTCTTTTACCCTCGAACCTTGGCATTTGATTTTGATTGATGGTGATCAAGTTGTTATCAAATATCATGGAGGCCGTGGGCCGAACAAACATGATCTGATGTCCCTCTGTTAAAGATTGTTTATGTTGGTGTCGGTGGTGGAGCCAGAAGGGAGTGTTGGCATTGCACCCCACCGGAGGAAAGAAACTGTGGCCCGCAAGTGTGGGCCGCTTGGCCGAAGAAGAACCGGCCGAGCTAAAGGACCCTTGGCGGCGCCGCGCTGTGGAAGAAACTGTTGCCCCCGTGGGCGGGCCACTTCGGTGGGCGAACCGGTCGGTCGCCTGCTGGCCAGGTTGAAGGATGTTGCGGAACCTGAAGGTGCCACATGGGAGGACAGCTGTGTATCCGTCTTCAGACGGCCGGGCAGGAGGGGCGGTGCCACTCGACTCTGCCGTTTAAGAAAACCTAGGGTGGGGTTGGGTGCTCCCCCCACTTCGCTCATGCTGGTCGAGCCGAGGCCAACCGCGGGCCGGGCCGCGCCACGCCCCCAGGTCGGGCCACGTTCCACCAGGTCAGCCCATGTTCCACTGGGCCGAGCCGCACCCCATCAGGCCGGGATGACCCCATGTCAGATCAAACCCGCCAAACTGGGTCGGGCCGACCCGCCGGCCCACTAGGCTTGACGGGCCGAGCCTATTTCGCTTAAACGTGAATAATTTCTAGACCGTACGCCTGATCAGTGCGCCGTTTGCGGAAATGGGAACCTTGAGACAAGGAAGTCCATTTACGATACTCTAAGTGAGTTTTGGACAAATTTTGAAAATATCCATGTTTGGGACGAGAGTAATTCCAAGAGGGCCCCTAGGATGGAAAAGCCAATAACTCTTAGACCGGGCTTCCGATTGACGCGCCGTCAGTCGATTTAGGTTTCATTTGGTGAGACAGAACTTCAGGATACATCAACTATGGGATTCACATTAGTTTATGTATCAAATCCTCTGCTCGAGGAGTGAAACCTCCTAGAATCGAGCATATTGTGTGCGGGAACCCTAAAGCTGGATGTGACTACATCGACTACTATACTAGGATCCTCTGCGGGTTCGTCTTCAACGACTACCATCCTGGAATTCTCTATGGGTTTGACAGCGATGACTACCATACTAGAATCCTCCTTGGGTTCGACGGTGACGAATACTATTCTTGTATCCAGTCTGGGTCCGAAAATATTGAAATCTGTACTTGTGTCATGTGTGGGTCCGACAGAGTAGCTGGTCTTGTATCCTGTATGGGTCCGACAACTTACCTGGTCTTGTATCCTGTGTGGGACTGACAGATTAGATGAATCAGTGACTACACTTGATCATCTCTATCTCTATATGAAATATGTATACATGTGTGAGCTGAGTCTTGACTTTTAATCATTATCATTGATGTGATTTACTTACTACCTGTGTGGACTCGGTTGTGCATGGGCTCGAGAGTTGGAGTCGAACAGAGATTTATAACTTAGGAATATGTATGGTTATATACCTAAGTAGGGTTGGTTGATACTTCGTGGTTGTATTTTTCATCTGTGGTTTATCTTTTGTGGATTCTGGGAGGCCTTTTGGGGTCTCGGGGTCCCTTCTGAGTTTCGTTATACTCACCCCCACACGGGCTAGGTCTGCACCTCATTGTGTTTGATGCAGATGACGTACATCATTGACGGAGGCAGAGAGCGAGCCAGGACCAGACGGTACCCGGAGGTGGACCACACAACAAGACGGTACATAGAGCAGACCGATAAACATGGAGTGCTGAGGTGGACATCTATACATACCCTTCTGTTAGGATACTCCGCGGACATTCTAGGAGATACCCTTTTTAGTTATTATCCCTTTTTAGTTGGACTTGATTTCCGTTGTACATGTACTTTACTATTGGTCTTGTATTTCTGACCCCATTACATTCATCACTACTTTTTGTATACAGTATGCACTTAGTGTTTACTTCTGTTTGCATACTCTCTTGTGTTTTTTTACTTTCATAATGGCAACACCATCCTCGCTTATGGATTTATAACTTTGGTGCTAGTCTTCAGCCCCTGGAATATGGAAGGCAAGCTTGGGGTAGTCACGGCACGGTCCCCAAGGATGGGTCGTGAAAAATTGCTATCATAGGAGTCGGTTCTACCGCAGAACTCAGGACTCTGATCATTCTTTTCTATGAAGCAATAATGTTAAGAGTATCGAGTGTGGTTTTCAGTCTAGGGAGTCTAATGTTGGTGCGGTGACCGACGTATCCATACATCAGGACCCTGACCTCTGATTTCCAACTCAGTGCATGAAAACACTGATTGTGTGTGTGTTTCCATTGAAAAGTTATCTTGGTGATTACTTTGTGTTAGATCACTAGTTATATTGTTTGTCCATGGTGCACCTGTTTCTTTTCAGGATGGCCCCATGAAGGCAGCTATCAAGGGTTCCGAGTTACGTACGAGATGATATCCCACTAAGCGACGAGGAATCATTGCAGGGCCCCATCACAGAGGAGGCACAATCATTACCACTAACCGCTGGGCCATCGATACCACCAGCCCCAGAAGCATAGAGTGCACGCTGCCGGAGTGTGTCGCACGAGTTCCAGCGACAGAGGCCGCCCAGGTTCCGGGAAAAGACGGACCCACAGGCAGCTGAGGATTGGTTGGAGGTTGTCGTGAGTGTTTTATATTGGTAAGGACACCTACCGACCTTATGGGGATCCTTTCCGTGAGTCACTTGCATGCAGTAGCAGCTGGATGGTGGATCATGATGCTCCAGGTGCGTGATGAGGCATATTTACTTTGGTCATACTTCGAGGGTCTCTTCCGCTCGATGTTTTCTCCAGCCACCCTTCGTGCGGTGCGGATTCAAGAGTTACTATATATGCAGTAGGGCAGCATGATAGTAGCTCAATACTCAGCGAGGTTTAGTGACCTCTCACGCTACTCCATAGATATGGTACGGGACCCATTCTTCAGGGCCTGGACCTTTGAGTAGGGACTCAGCCACGAAATCAGGGCTTCAACGTTTCCCCTTAGCATTCCGATGAAAGAGGGGGTTCTAGAGCGAGACCTTATAGTGAAGATCTTTCTCACAGAGTAGTCACCAGCGGCGAGACCCACAACAGGGCGACACATTGCAGATTCTTCTATAGCCGGCAGTAGACATTTGACGTAGAGGTCCAAGTGGACCAGGCCATCAGGTGGGGGATCTCAGGATACATGTTCGATTGTGTGGGGAACACAAAACAGAGCTAGCCTTACAAGGAGCAGGAAGTGCTTTACAAGTGGTGGGTAGGGTGACATGGATCATGACTATCGGACCCGCCATGCAGACGAGCATCAGACAGTAGAGGGACCTCTCAGGCATAGGTAGAGGTTTGAGCATGGTGGTCCACCAAGAGGAGGCGGACGTGGCAGCGGAGTTGGCCGAGCAACGGGTGGTGTATGACATTTTGATGCTCTACCACCACCACCACCAGGAGGTCCACCCCAACCACATGGAGTTGGAGGACAGAGGCGGGCTCTGCTTCAGGTAGTTGAGGCCTATGACCACGGCGCACCTGAGAAGATTTGAGGTACTATCTTTGTCTACTCCAACCTTGCTCCAGTACTTATATACACAGGTGCGAGTCATTCTTTTATTTCCGCTACCCTTGTTTGAATCTTGGAGATTCCGACGGAGCCTTTGGCTTGATCCTTACGGCTAGAGACTCATACGGGAGCAGACTCGATGATTACGCACTGGTACCGGCTGTGTGAGCATACTCTAGAAGGCGAGTGCTTCGTTTGGGATCATCTTGTATCAGCGTCGAGGCCTTACAACGTAATCTTGGGTATGGACTATTTATCCACAGTTCATGCATAGATCGACTATATTAGGCACAAAGTGCGGTGTATCCACACTGATGGGACCAGGTTCACCTTCACCGGTGAGAAGGGAACCTTAGAAGCAAAGGATGGACTTACGTAGAGGAGGGGACAGCCGATCACAAATCAGTTGGCTAGTCTCATCCTCAGAGCAGTAGATGTGCAGAGTCAAAGTTTTCAATTTGTGGTGGATCAGTATACAGATGTTTTTCTTGAAGACATTCCAGGATTACCTCCTAAAAGATAGGTTGACTTCTACATTGATCTTTACCACTAGACGACACCAATATCTACTACAACATATCAGATGGATCCCTCCGAGATTCATGAGCTATGGGTACAACTGGAGGACTTTCAGGGGAAGGTATTTATCTAACCCAGTGTTTCACCCTGGGCATCTCTGATTTTGTTCGCCAAGAAGGCGGATTGGAGCATGCGAATGTGTGTCGAATAACGTCACCTGAATCAAGTGACCATGAAGAACATGTACCCACTCCCGAGGATTGAAGACCTCTTTGATGACCTCAATGGTGCATGATGGTTCTCGAAGATAGACCTCAAGTCAGGCTATTATCAGTTCCGAGTTTGAGATGAGGATGTATAGAAGGTGGCCTTCAGGTGTCAGTAATGCCATTACGAGTTCATGGTTATTCCCTTCGGCATAACCAACACTCCAGCAGTGTTCATGAGTCTCATGAAAAGGATCATCCAGCCATACCTCGATCAATATGTCATATTCTTCATCGACTGCATACTTATTTACTCAACTACTTAGGAGGTGCATGCCTACCATTTTCAGGTAGTACTGGACACACTCCGAGAGCACATGCTTTATAGTAATCACTCGAAGTGCCAGTTTTGGATTCGATAGGTTCACTTCTTAGGACACGTTATCTCGGAGGATGGAGTTGCAGGGGACCCCACAAAGATCGAGGTAGTACTTGCTTGGGATCCACCAGGGAGTGTGACGGAGGTAAAAAGTTTCCTAGGTCTGGCTGGATACTATCGGAGATTTGTGCAAGACTTCTCCAGAGTTTCTGCATCACTTTAATCATTGAAAAAGAAGGGGAAACTCTCTGTATGGTCAGAGAGATGCCAGTAGAGCTTTCAAGAGCTGAGGAAGAGATTGACCAGTGCGCCCATATTAAGGCTACCGATGGAGGGAGTTGGGTATGTTGTTTACTGCGATGCATCAGGGACCACACTCGGGTGTGTCCTGATGCAGGAGCGAGTAGTAATCGCCTATGGTTCATGACAGTTGAGACAAAATGAGAAGAACTACGCTACCCATGAACTAGAGTTAATAACAGTGGTCTTCGCCTTGAATATGTGGTAGCATTATCTTATAGGTGACCGCTTTATAGTCTACTCTGACCACCATAGTCTCAGGTAATAGTTCACGTAGAAGGACCTGAACCTCAGACAATAGAGATGGCTTGCATTCCTCCTGGACTATGAATTTGCGATAGTCTATACTTCTGGAAAGGGGAACGCTGTAGCAGATGCTCTCAACAAGAGATCGGGTATTCATCTACAGGGAGATGTGACGAAGAAGCTACCCGCATTGTAGACATCCTTTGTGGATAGAGATGGAGTATCATTTCTTTAGTCTCTCACAGTCACTCCTCCACTTCTTCAGCGAGTCAGGGAGGCACAATGAGGGGATGTTGACTATGATTTGAGACATACTCAGATATCCTCAGGGCAGACACCTAATGGGTTTTCTATAGGTGGGTAGCACGTCATCCTCTTCCGGGGACGTACCATGGTACCACTTTCACTACATGAGTAGGTACTTCGGGAGTTCCACACTTCCCCTCTAGCGGTACTTCCAAGAGTGTTGAAGGTGTATCAGGACCTCAGATGATAGCACTGGTGGCTGGGTAAGAAGAAGGCTGTAGCAGAGTTTGTATCACGGTGCCTCACTAGTCAGCAATTGAAGGCAGAGCACCATGTACTTGTAGTCTTGCTTCATCCCTTAGAGTTTCCTAAGTGGAATTGGGATGGGATGTCAATGGATTTGGTGACAGGGCTTCCACGCATATCCAGGAGTCACGACTCAATCTGGTTGATTATAGACCGACTACAAGTCAGCCCACTTCCTACCTATCAGAGAGCATGGATCAGTAGAGATCTTGGGACACCTCTATGTAAAGGAGATTTTACGGCTTCTTGGTGTGCCATCGATGATCGTCTCCAATTGGGATGCACGCTTTACTTCCCGACTTTGGAAGGTGTTGTAGGAGGCATTTGGGACGTAGCTATGTCTAAGCACCGCCTTCCATCTTTAGACAGATGGCCAGACTAAGAGGACCATTAGGACTCTCAAGGACATGCTCTGTGCATGTGTTATTGACTTTGGTTGCAGCTGGGAGGACCACTTTCCCTTGGTGGAGTTTGCGTACAACAATATCTACCACTCCACCATCGAGATGGCCCCTAATGAGGCACTATACGACTGACCTGGCAGATCACCTCTGTGTTGGACTGACCCAGGGGAGTCAGGACTTGTAGGACAAGAGATGGTGCAGGCTATGATGGAGAAGGTGAAGATCATCCAGAAGTGGATTAAGACTGCACAGAGCAGACAGAAGTCCAATTCTGATAGGAGATGGAGAAAACTGGAGTTCGAGGATGGAGACAACGTCTTCCTACAGGTCCCACCACGACGGGGTCTACGGAGATTTGGCCAAGGCGGCAAGTTGTCTCCTCGATTCATATGACCTTTCCAGGTCCTTAGTAGATTAGGCGAGGTGGCTTACCATATAGCCCTTCCACCTCAGTTGCACCAGGTTCATGACGTCATTCACGTATATAAGATTAGGAGATATGTTCACCACCCTTCCCACATCATCGATCACGGTGAGATGGACATAGATGAGAGGGAAAATTTCAGAGAGGTCTCGATGGAGATCGAGGATCGACAGGAGCAGGTCCTATGCAGATGGTCTATTCCTCTGGTGTGCATTCACTGGAAGTACGAGAACCTCTATGATAGAACATGGGAGCGGGAGGCTCAGATGCGTGCTCCTTAACCTCATTTGTTTCGCTAGTGTGTTTTGAAGCTTTATTGGGACGTAAATCCTGAGGTGGGGGTAATGTAAATACTCGTAAATTTCAATGATCTTTTTTAGTTAAGGATTTTACGAGTCCACATTTTCTGACGGGACCAGATTCCGAGCCCCGGTGTGCCCAGAATCATTTTCTGAAGTTTTGTTCAGGTACGTTCAGCAAACGTACGTGCGGGTTTTTTCAATCTTTTAAACTGGTCCTCGGAATTGTAATCTGAGGGCACCAGCGAACTCGTAGTGACAGTATTCGATTAAGGAGACATTTACCATAGTTTTTTTGGTCAAGACTAGAATTTATATTTTGGGAATTCATAGCAAATTAAATAAAATTTTTGTATTGCACAATTTTATTTCAAAGAGGTGCTTCTTTCCTCCAAAGGGAATTTTGGTTGGGGCCCACACCCCACATAACCTTCCATGGGAGGATAATGTGTGGTGGGGACCACACAAGCCCTAACCCTTCAACTTCCCCTTAAACTCCCCATTAACTCCCCTATATTTATTTTGACAACTCCTATCCTTTAATGTGAACTCTTCACCTCCCTTCTCACTTAATTATGCCAACAACCTCAAAATTAATTGTCTATCACGCTATTAATTATTTGGCTCAACCTTTTGAATTATTTTGAAAATTCATGTTAAGGATAAAATAATAGCCTAAGATATTATTTTTGGGGGTTGGCACTTGTTGTGCTGGTGGAGTTTTGGAGTTTAGAGACGACATTCTTCCAATGAAGAACACATTCCCCTCTCGATGTAGAATGATGAAGCCTGCGAAGAACTCCCATATTTTTTGTTCTTCCTCCATGCCAAGGGAGTAGACATCACCCGCAAAGAACATCTCCAACGTCTCTTCGTCCGACGTTGAAAGAAAAACATCGTCGTCCGTGACACCTTTTTCTGCGAGGTCGTTTTCCGTGTCTACAACGAACAAACCTTTAATCAAGGTAGGAGAATTATGGACTATTTTCTTACATGTGTATTTTACCCTCGCACATTGGTGTTTGATTTTGATTGATGGTGGTCAAGTTGTTATAAACTAACACAGAGGGCGTGGGCTGGAAAAACACGACCGACTTCCCTCCATTGAAGCTTGTTTATGTTGTTGATAGTGGCGGATCCAGAAGGGTGCGGTGCCGTCACACCGCGCCGGAGGAAAGAAACTATGGCCCTCAAGAGCAGGCTGCTCGTCCAAAGAAGAACCGGCTGGCTAAAGCCTGCTGGGCGGAAGGACCCGTGACACCCTTGGCGTCGCGCTTCAGAGGAGGTGTGGCCCGCATCTGCAGGCCTCTTGCCGAGCCGAACCGGCCGGCCGTAGCCAGCCTAAAAAAAGGACCACGGCACCCTATGGTGCCATGATGCGGAAGAAACCACGGCCCACGATGGTCAGGAAGCTTCGGCGGGTGAACCGGTTTGCCGCCTGCAGGCTGGGTTGAAGGAAGCCATGGCACCCTAAGGTGCCGCGTGGGAGGATAGCAGCCCGGACTGCCGAAGCCGGCCGGGCAGGAGGGGTGGCGCCGCTCGGCGCCCACTTTTTAGGAAAATGGGGTGGGGGGGGCACACTCCCCCCACTCCGCTCGGCCAGTTGTCCGAGCCACGGCCAGTTGCGGGCCGGGCCACACTTGCGCGGGCTGGGCAGCTTGTCGTCGGGCCGGACCGCCTGCCGCGGGGCCAGGCCGCCTGCCGCTGGGCCGGTTCGCGCCCCGCCGGGCCACGCCCCACCAGGCTCGACCGACCCCCTGTCGGGTCGGACCCGCCAAACTGGGTCGGGCCGACCCGCCAGGCCATTGGGATTGAGGGGTCAGGCCCGTTTCACTTAAATGCGAATAATTTTCAGACCACACATCTGATCGACGCGCCGTCTGCGACACTTTGACCCTTGTGATGATGAATTACTTTTGATATATTCTAAGTGACTTTTTGAAAACATTGGAAAATATCTGGGTTTGGAATGAGTGTAATTCCAACCGGGCCCCTGAGACGGAAAAGCTGATAACTCTTAGACTGGGTGTCTGATTGACGCGCTGTTAGTCGCGTTGGGTTTTTTTATGAGACAGAACTTTGGGATACATCAAATCTGGACTTCGTGATTTTTGATGTACTGACCCCATTTCCCGAGGATCAGACCCTCCTATAATCGAGCGTGCTGTGTGCGAGAACCGTAGGGCTGGCTGTGACTGCATCGACTATTGTACTGGGATCCTACGTGGGTTCGGTTGCGATGACTACTGTACTTGAATCCTCCGTGGGTTTGACTGTGATGACTACCATACTGTAATCCTTCGTGGGTACGCCGATGATGACTAATGTTCTTGTATCATGTGTGGGTCTGACATTATTGACCTCGGTACTTGTATCTTGTGTGGGTCTGACAGAGTAGCTAGTCTTGTATCCTGTTTGGGTCCGACGGCTAAGCTGGTCTTGCATCTTTTGTGGGTCCGAAAACTTAGATTAATCAGTGACTACATTTGATCGTCTCTATCGATATACGAAATATGTATACCTGTGTGAGCTTAGTCTTGACATTCAATCATTATCGTTGATGTCATTGACATACTTCCTGTGTAGACTGGGTTGTGCTTGGGCTCGAGAGTTGGAGACGAACTGAGATTGATAACATAGGTATATGTATGGGAAAATACCTATGTAGGGTTGGCTGATACTTCGTGGTTGTATCTTTATTATGTGGTTTATCCTTTGCGGATTCTGGGAGACCTTTTGTGTTCTCATGGTCCTTACTAAGCATCATTATACTCACCCCTGCAAGGGCTATGCCACCACCTCATTGTGTTGGATGCAGACGACGAACAGCGTTGACGGAGGTAGAGAGCAAGCCAGGACTAGATGATTCCCAGAGGTGGACCACACGACAAGATGATAAATGGAGCGGACCGATAGAAGTGGAGTGCTGAGGTGGATATCTGTACCTACCCTTCAGGTAGGATACTCGGAGGACGTTCCAGGAGATGCCCTTTTTAGCTGTTGTCCCTTTTCAATTGTACATGCTTTCCATTGTACCTGTACTTTACTGTTGGGCTTGTATTTCCAACCCCTTTACTTTCAGCACTACTTTTTGTATACAGTATTCACTTAGTGTTTAGTTCCTATGGTGTACTCTGTTTTGTTTGTTTACTTTCAAAAAGGAAATGCCTTCCCAGATTAAGGATTTACGCATTTGGTACTAGTCGCCAGGCCCTGGCCTGTGGAAGGCGGGCTTGGGGTAGTCACGACACGGGCCCCTAGGATGGGTCGTGGCATTATATATATATATTATAAAAAATTTAGATCGTATTCAAACACACTAGTTTAATGACTAGATTAAAACAATAACATATTAATAATTTTATAATATATTAAATTTTTTTTAAACTCAGTTTTTCATATAACATAATCTATAGATGAAAATAAAATTATTTAAATTTTTTTTCATAAAATCTCAATGTTTTAAATTTTAACACCCTTAAATTTAATTTCACCAAGGAAATTAATCAATCTAATATAAAAACTTATTATATATTTGATTCATTACATCATCTGGTTATTGTGTATCTTCTTCAAATTTGTGATTTATCCAATGAACATTCTCCATGTCAGTTTTACTATTCTATAACTCTTTTTCTATATAGTCCATGATATTAATTGGTTTTTCATCCTCTGAATGATAATTTCCCACTATTATGACATCTGATCATAGTTCATTTGATTGATCGGTGATGTACTTCTTTTGGGGAGATATATATAACACATTGTAAACATGAGAGAAGTGTGATGGAAGCTCCAAAAAATAAAGTACCATCCCTACTCAATAAAAAATATATAAAGGGAAAAAATAAAAAGGTCTTATCTTTCCATTATTTTCTCCAACCCTTATATTGATATTCCATATGGAAATTCCTAAACGACCCTCCTAACCTATTTTGATTTTGGTTTACATCTACTATAGTCATCATAACATTTATGTCGAATCTAAGGATTCATGTTGTGCATCTGAATAGATTAGACTTTATATTTCACTTCATAATATATTTTAGATCCTAATACATTTTTCTATCAGCTCGTCATTTTTTTATTTGATCAATTTTATCTTATTCTCTTACTCAAATAAATGGATATTGAATTGTATCTTTTTTATACCTGAAGAACTAAAAATTATTTTTACATATAATAAGATCTATAAGTAATTTAATTTCCCTCTAAATATTTACCACAAAAAAAATTACTTGAAAAATCCATCTAATAAAATCAATAGTTTTAGTTAATCCATTCCATAATGAGTTATCCTTAAAGATCATTAAAAAAATTACAGAATTAAATTAAATCCCAAAGGATTTAATGATTTTATCAAATATCCTTTAATGAAAAATTTATTGATATTGTTAAAATAATTGGAATCACTCATAAAGTATCATACTAAAATGTATATGCCCTAATCATTTCCCAAAATTAATTCGTAATAAAATGATATATTCTTATAAATGGTAATTTTTCTTTTATTACATAAACATTCCTCCAAAAAAATTCCATTGGACATTTGGGTTCATCCTTACACTAATAGATGATTATAAGATGATTTAAAATATCAAATTTGATTCATTTATTCAATAATAAAAATAAAGAGAGACAATAAATACTCAGAATCAAACTAAATTTCACTAAATGATGAACACTAATATTTTTATATTGTGTATTCATACAAAAATCAACAGGAAATCCCTAACCCACGAGTGGTAGGTAAAAGTTCCCTGATCATCATGATTCACATAAAATGTTTTGATGACATAAAAATTACCATTATTCAATAAATTCTAAGGTTTTTGTGGCATATTATCCTCATTATCTATTGGAATATGGGATTTATTCATATAATTCCTGAACAACATGAATTTATAGCACTAGAGTGTGAGTGAAAAATTCTATATAGATTTCAATCTATTGAAATCATTTGATAAATTCATCCCATAAATTCAGAATTTCATTGCCCATGGATATCTTTTTCACAATTAAATCATTTACCAGTTCCATTAATAAAATTTTCTCTATGTTTATTTCCTCATGTTGATCATAAAATATATATCATCTAATAAATCTCTCTATGGAATTTCGAATTTTTTTTGAATAAATATTTTTTTTGTTATAAAAACCAAGAGATTAATTAGTAAAATGAACATTCATATTCACCTTAATGGTTCAATGCACAATTTATTTATATCTTCTAATTTCCCTTATGTATAACTCCCTTCAGAGACATGGTTTTATGACACATTAGAATCAATAACCTTACTTTTATGCAGGACAGTAATATCTTATGTGTACCACACAAGTATTATAAAACTTTCTTCATAGGTACAAGAGAATTAGTAATTCTTTTATTTTAGCTCTAGGAATTCATCCTCTATTTTTGTATGAACAAAACAAGGAAATTAATTTTTGTAAAACCATTTCTTATACTCATCCCACTCCATTGTGACAGTTTCTTCCAATTAACTAATATTCTGGATATGATTCCATCATTAATCAACTTCTAATTCCAAATGATAGATAAGAATACTATTTTTTACGAGTATAAAAAACTGTAGAAATGAAACAACATTTTAAATGATATTGATCCATTCATCAACAACTAGTGGAATAGTAGAACCACTAAAAATTGTTAGAAATTTCTTAATAAAGGAATCAATATACTGATGTTTTGCTATTTATAATTTGGATGTTTATCATGATTCATATATTTCCTAAACAATTTGCGGGTTTATGGAAATGATATTTTTTTCATCCATCTCAAATAATAGTATGTTTTTTAGGGGGACATTCATTTTATTGTATATCACCTTCCGCATTAAAAAGATTCATTCAGTTTATATCCATCTACAAAAAGGTATGTTGTGAGTAATAATAATTAGATATTAAAAACTAATAATAAAGAAAAATAATTTATAGGATGTCTAAATCATGAAACTGCAATATGATAAACCTTATTTTTAACCTACTTTAGTTATGATTATTACCAGAAAATTAGTATTCTATCATATATGTAGACATATCGAATATTTTTTCACTAAATTATTCTCATCCTTTTTTCGGAAGGATTCCTAAACCTTTCAACGATACCAACTAAAGGTTTAAATAATTTTCATACGTAGATATAAAATATTAGTAGATTAATACTCATTAAATAATTTAACGATCCATGACCGGATCATATTAGTCAATTATATTTTTAAACATTGACGTATAGACAACATATTCATAAGTCTCTCCCATTATGTTCTTTATAACTAGTATACTTCTATGAAATATTATTCCTACAACGATTATTTATTACATGGGGAAAGGAAACATAGTAATTGGTTAGCTCATATTCCTAGAATAGTAAAAAATAGAGATATAAATTATAACATATGCATAACATGAGTAAAAGGGCATGATAACATGAGGTTAACATTTGAAATCCATTGCTTAAAAATTAAAATTTTAAATCAGGAGTCATGGAAAAAATATTGGAATTTTATATATCAAGATCCACAAAGGAATTAATGAACATGTGAGATGAGATCATAACATTTTAATAATAAAAATGTTTGTGGAATACACATAATCATTGAAAATAATTTCTTTAGGAATCAAGGATTAACTTCCAAGAATATCTGAGTGGATTGGGTTCAATCCCCAATCCATCATAGGAGCCAAGTTCACTCGCAAGACTATCATATTGGATTGAGTTCAATACCAAAACCATTATAGTAGTTATGGTTCACTCCCAATACTTTCATAGAGTATTGGATTTACTACACAATCTATCACAGTAGTCATAGTTCACTCCCATGAAGATCATAGTGGAAAAAGTCACAGACGGATGTAGTTCTACTCCCCATTCAAATCATATTTATCCCTTGAGATATCAATATTAAACCAATTAGTTGGGTGGATATATAGGTACCACTCATCACTGGTTATAATGTGACCACTTTATTGGTTATAACATAACCACTATCATTTGTTATAGTGTAACAACCATCCTTGGTTATAACATAATAGATTTAATTTTTTATAATATAACTACTATCACATAATTAATACCATACATTTTTCTCTAGGGTCATAAATATTTCATCACATAATCATATCTTTAACCATGAAAAGATTATGGGATTTAAAAACATTTAATTCATTATAGCATAACTGATATAAAATAAATAGGTTTCATAAAGAACTCATCAAAAAGACATTAACCATACTAATTAAGATAATTCATTGTATCATTGGATCTTCATACCTATAATTTATCATTACAATCGAATGATATTATCATATATAAAAATTATTTTAAAAGATCACTGAAATTTCTCTTGAGTAAAATAATCATTCTATTTGTGAAAATCAATATTAAAATAACCATATTGCATAAAATATTATTGAAAAATGTTTTATTTATAATTAATCATAGAATCTTGTAAAATATTCATAAATAACATGAATTTTTAGGATATAAGGAAATTCCTTTCATATCATAAAAGTTAAAATAAAAAATTCCATTCAAATGCTTTATGTAAAAAAAATTACTTTGTTTGAAAAAATATAAGAAGATTTCATTTAATAAATTTTCTTAAAAGTTAAAAATGGTTATAAAATACATTAAAATTTATATTTTAATATTAAAAACCTTATATGATACATTTTTAAAAAAAATTAATATTGAATAATAATTTTGATCGACCAAAGTGGGAAATAAAGATAAATTTTTGTAAAAAAATGTTTCCATCCCAATGAGTACTTAAGGTGCTGAAAATTAAATAAAAATATGTATTTTAAAGATATAACTAGAGGGGAATAAAAAATAATAATTTTTTGATAGTTATATTAAAATATTTAAGCATTATAAACATAATCATAAACAATTCCAATAAAAGTTAGATTGCAACATTGAACCCTTATCACTATAGAATGTTTTGAATCATAAGACACATGAAGGAAATAACATTAAATGGATATGTATATCTTTTTATTTACCTTATAATAATCATAAAATACATTAATGTTCAGTGTATGAACCAAACAAAAGAAATAATTGGTGTATAAGAATGTGTCATAATGAAATAAAAGTTAGACACAAATATCGTACCTTAGGTGCTAATTACATTGTACATATTAGAAAATATTGTATAATTAATATTTATTTATTAAAAATAAATTAAATAACCATAATAATATATATCATATAATATATTATTTACTTATATCCTTTTATCGTGATTTTTTTAAAACATTTGTATTAAAATCACTATTCTGAGTGATATTTTCATCATTTTTCATGTATGTTTGGTTTGACAGTTTTGCTATTTTTAATTTGATCCTCATTACAACATAAAAAATTGTTATTAATGATAAATATAGAGTATATTTTCATTATACATTAATTTATATACATTCATAAAATATAGAGATAAAAAAATGAATCACATTGTTCATGGAGATAGTTTGTCGTACGTACACATGATGGTTGTATCCATTTTTTTATGGAACGATGGAAAGGAAAATAATAATTATCTATTAAAAAATTATTATTTTATCATATATATCACATATATTCATTAATCCCCACCTTATTTCCCTAAAAATTAAATGTTAATGTAAACAATATCATCACTTCGTGGAGGTGGTAGTCCTCATATACGCACAATTGACAATACCATTTTCCAATGAGTTGGAAGGTAGGAAAGTAGATAAGGTATTATTATTAAATAAGTATAATTATTTCAAATGTGACATATATAAAAATTATGACCATTATAATAACCATCCATAAGATAATTATTTAAGAATTGATTTGTATTACTATGCGGACATAGTAAGTTGTACTTACACCCGAGCGATATTTTTACTTCCCATTTGATGAAAATAGTGTTAATAAATGGGGATTTATTATCATGAGAATATTTTAATATATTTTTGTCTCGAAATTTATTATTTTATAAAGAATATAACTTATTCATATTATGTAAAAGAATAATTAAATAGAATGTGGTCAGTTAAGAAAATTATCTCTTTTTGGAAGTAACATCATTAGATATCCTATTAAGGGATTTAATATTGGTTTTTTGGGAATAACAGAACACCTATAATGTGTATATTTAGGTTTATTATAGGATTATCTAGAGTAAGATCGATCTAGAAGGATCATGGTGTTGTGAAGATGAGAAAGTATTGGTTCCCTTTTATAATTAAAGAGATGGGAACACATAGAATTTCCAGAAATATTATATTAATATCAATTAACTATGAGGTCTAAATGGATAAAATGTTATAATATTTTAGGATAAGAATATTATTAGTTTAAATACTCTCATACAATAAAAGTTTGATATGTTCGATCAATTCTTTACCCTTATCATTTTGTTTCAACCCTTCATTAAGCCTTTTGACAATTACCATAATATTAATGATTTCTATAATTTATTGTTTAATAATGTTTCTGTAAAATGAAAACATTCCTTTAAATGGACTATGTATTTTTTTAAAAACCATATTAAAATAATTTTTCCTAATATAATATCTTTATGAATTTGTATAATTTAATAAAAAAAATTGATTATTAAATATCAACAATGTCAATTCTAACAATATTTATTTTACTTTAATTTAAATACATCAACAAGAATGGTAAATTATAAAATATTGTTTCTAAAACATCCTATTATATATTATAGATCAATAAAGGTTGTTTAAAATATTATCTCGTTAAAAATTTTCACTTTAAATATTTTTTTATTTTTTTATTTTAATTATCTATTATGTGGTGATATATTGTATTAGCATTTTACAATAATTTAAGGTCATTATTTAATATAAAAAATACAAATAAAATTATTTCATGGTAATAATTTCATTAATCTAACAATAGACATTTATATTTATTCAGAACATTCATTGTTCCCTTGTGGACACATATCAAATATTTAAAACTAAGAGAGTGATATTATATAATATTCTTTTATTTAAATCTTACATGTGACATTTTCATGGACACGTATCTATTAAATGATTCCATTTTTTGAGAATTCGATAAGAAATTAATTTTATTAATTGAATAAGAATTATAATGAATATTCTGGTCTTATCACTTATTTTAACCAAGATTAACCTGATTTACCATTCAGTGATGTGATACATTTTACCACAGTTACTATTTATATTCTCAAAAAGGTATTATTTACCAAACAAGGACATATGAATGAAAATTATTGAATAAATTTTATAAAATTCCATTAATAAAAGTTGGAGTAATAAATATTAAATTAAGTGTGAAACATGCGATGAAAAAAACATTTTAGAAAATTACATTTTAAAAATAAAACATCATTTATTATTATCCCCAGATAAAAAAATGTATTAAATTAATGTTAAAATGTTTTATTTAATATATAAAATATATAAAATTATTTAAAATTCCTCACCAATAGTTACTAATTTTATTTACTTGGATAATAATACATTGTGTGCATTGAAACTATTTTTTAGAAAAATGACTTTTTTTCTTATAAAAATATTTTATACCAAAATAAAAAATAAAATTTATTCCATTGAACTTATTTATATTTTTATAAATATATAAAAGTACTAATTTTACTTTGTAACTATTTTTAAATATAATGTAAATTTTTACTGGCATCAAATAAAAATATAGTTTTCAAGAAAAATTTAGTAGTTTTCAATATTTAGTGAAAAATAATTCTTTTAAAAAAACAGCAATACTTCACCCTGAGTTTATTTTATTATGATGATTTAAAAAATTTAGTCATATTTATGAAATAATATTTTTAAATGTTTTAAAAAATTATATATAATATTTTCTAATAAAAATTAATAAAAACAATTTTTATGAATTTTTTTAATCATAATTTAACATTCCAAAAAAAATTAATGTTTATTTTATAATCTATAATTAATAAATCTATATTGAGTATCATATTTTATATAAATAAAAATTTACTACATTATTTTCATAACCACTAAATTATAGTCTTGGATATTATGGTCACATAATAATATTTTAATAATATATCACGGTTTGTGTAAGCACAATTTTGTGTGAAACACATGCTGTCGAAGAAATTCAATCTAATTGAAAAAATATTTCATAAAATTGTGGGTGGTTAAATGACCAAAAATTATATAAATAAATATTAAATCCAATTATTTTAATATAAAATACATAATATTACTATACGTTCAATAATTTTATAGTTTTAGTGTATTTAGACGATTGGATATATAAAAAATACTCATAATAGGTCTAAAACATCACACATGAAGTTCATAATAACAATAATCCATCTTATAAACATCAATCATAAGAATTTTATTTAAAAATTGTTTAAAGGAAACATATGAATTGGGGATCTCTAATTATCACTAAGAATAAATAAAGGAGATATCAGTGATCACTAAAACATAACTTGGGAATAAGGGTATGATAACACAAGCTTAAAATTTGAAAACCACAACCAGAATACCATAAAACATAATATTGAAGAATAGAATATATCATGGAAGATAATAATACATAAAAAAATAATGTAAACAAAGAGCATGATCTATGATATAAGAAATTTGTAACAAGAAATATGTTTTTGGCATAAACATAGTTTGATAAAATAATTTCCTTGGTTATGGTCGCTGTAATAAATGTCATAGTAGACAGGGTCCCCATTCATATCCTTTTTATTCCATTATATATCCTTCTATAGCCATTGTTTGTGGAAGGATATATAATTATGGGCCCACCCATCACATAATCAAAATCATAAATATGTGTTTCTAAAGATCATTCATCATTAATCATATCATTATATCATAACCCATAGAAAAAAATGAATTTCACAAACATTTCATCAGTCATCATTGTGTAACCCATGGAAAATAAATGACTTTTATAGACATGTAATCATAGAAATCATAAAATAACCAATGAAACAGTTATTATAATATAATTGATCAAATCCCATTAAATCATATGTAACATCAAAAGATGATATTTAAAATGGAAAATTCTTTTAAATTATCACATGGAATATATCATTAAGAAAATCCACTTTAAATTTTAAAATCACTTGTCTAATGTATAAAAAATTTAAAAATTAATAAGTAGAAAATTATATTTGAAAATTACTTTGTAGGATTCAAAATAAAGCTTCAATGTATTGAGCGGTCATGATGGGGGGAATTCCCATTAAACCTATGTATGATAAAAATATATTCCATTCAAATTTTAAATAAAGTCAAAATTGCCTCACTTTGAAAAGGACAAGAGTATTCATATTATTTTCTTAATAGTAAGTAAAATATGGGTAATATGACTTATAAATTGATATTATATTTTAAAAACATATTTGAAAACATTATAAATGAAACATGGACACATAAGAAAAATATTCTCAACTAAAGAAGAAATAAATTCTTTTTTCCTAATTACATTTTCCTAATCATTTTAAGTACAAAAGAGAAGAAAATGTTACTATTAATTGAAATTTTTATTTATAATCACATTATAAGAAAATGAATGGTGTTTTTCATATAAGGATCAAATAATTTCCTTCAATGTATGTTCAAACATAAATAATCCTAATTAAAATGAGATTTAAACATAAATCCATTTCAACAATGGTAACAATCGATTCAAAACATCATGAAATATAGAAACATATATGGATATGTAAATAAAAAATCTTATACGGAAAATTATATTAATTATTTTTTAGTATATAAAAACATAAATGGAATATGTGTAACGTCCTAGGTAAATAAAGAACATGAAAATTTTCATATTTATTAATATTTGTGAATTGACTATTAATTCTACTTTAAAGGGGATGATATGTTCAATGGCATACCCCATACACAACATTGAGTTTCTTTGAAATCTTACGTTGCACACTAATAATATAATATTATTATTTTAAATGGAAATATAATTCATAGCCATTGTATTGGTGGGAATTAATAAAACTAATTACAATATTATTATACATGTTTGTTAAATGTTTTTATATTTATCCAATAAAAGTTAGAGGCTTAAAATTTGAATGAATCTAATTTTAAGCATAATTTACATTAAAAGGTTGATTTATCACCTTTTAATAGAGAACCCTCTATAAATCTAGTGTTGGTCATTTTTATATGTTATATTTCACAAAATAAAATTCTTCTTTATAATTGGGACATCAAAATTTACGTTGGGTAAAATTTTGGTATTTTTCTGATAAAATTCAATTTTTTGATGTATAGTGAAAAATATTAATTTTTAATTAAAAACTACATTTTTATATAATTTATTTACATGGTTATATTATCTTTTTAATTAGTTTAAAGTGTAATTGGAATATATTTTTACTATTTAATCTAATGGTGGTCCTTTGATTTAATTTGACTTTGAAATTGGACATAAACAAGTGTTAAACTTTGGACAGATATTGTTTCTGAAAAACACACTATTTGTTTTGACAACGGGAATTAATTATAAAATTAATTAATGAAAATTATATGTTTGTAATTTGGTAAAATTGACATCATTTTGAATTATAAATATCAAATTTAGCTTAGGGTAATGTTTTTGTATTTCTTTTGAAAAAAATCAATTTTTGATGAACAGTGAGACCACTTAGAAGTAGTTAAAAAACTGACTTTTTCATTTAAATGAAAATTTACCACACCTATAAATTAAATTTAGAAAATCTGATATACATGGTTGTAATTAGTTAGTAAAATGTGGTTCAATAAGATGAATATAATTTTTGAGGAATAGTAACTTTTTGACATTTTTTTACTGCGGTTAAAGGTAAATATGGTAAATCAAGGTAAAAATAATATTATAATAACTCAAAATTACCCAAAAAAAACTTATCTTATCCTTATTAGATTATTAATTTCAGACCATGGGAATATTTGTGTCGATTTTGGGACACCATTTATCTACTTACGAATGATAATGACACATTAGATTAATTAATTTAATGTAAAGGGAAAATGACAAAAACAAATATCTTTTTGTAAATTAATTTTTACTTGGGGTTATATAAGTTTTATTTTAAACTATAAATATGCACTGGAAATCTAAAAATATGTCCTACATCATGGTATTTTTTTATAATTTTAAGACATCAAATAAATTAAATTACGTATGACACAATAATTATGTAGTGTTCACCTTATTAATATATAATTTAAATAAATAAGATTATAAAGATTTCAATATTATCCAAATATTTTCCCATTATGATTGGATGATTTTATTTTGAATATTAGTCATCTTATCTTAGACTTTAAAGATTTTTGGACCTTTATAAACCGAATATCATTATATAATAAAATAATATGTCCACATTGTCCTAAAGAGCCCCACCTCTCCCTTGTAATATGAGAGCATTTATAACCAATTCCACACACCTCTCAAGACTTCTGTCATGTCAAAACTCTACCAAATTAAGATCCTTAAATCCCTCTCCTCCTCCTAGATGACTTACCTTAGGCAGAAGGCACTTCAATAAGTCCTTTTGGTTCAAACCAAAATAAGTTACCCAAATTAAAGGTAACAGTTCCTCTTAACTTATTTTATTTTATTTTACTTCTCCAACCCATAAAATAATTTTATTCCTTTCTTATATAACTAAAAAAGTATACTAAATATACTATTATGTTGTTATGAGAAAGATTTTAACTACACATACACACACCTCTATCTAGTGGGTGAAGAACATAATGTTTCTGTGGATGGAAAACTAAAGCCTCACGAAACGATGATTGTTTGATTATATCCCACAGCCTCTTATGGTGGAAATTAAGATGGAACAATATATATATGACATATATTATGTTTATTTTTTCTTTATTCTTCTGTATTTTACATTTATAGCCTACCTTTATGCTTTCCATTATGGGTAAACGTGATAATTTCATTTGTGGAAGTGCGGACTATCGGCCCCTCAAAGTGATATGACTCATTAATGGAATTTTTGGAACAAATAAAGGATGGACTTAAGGATATTAAATATGATATTATACTGTAATTATAATATACCAATGTATCATTATGTTTTAACTCATTAAAATAAGAAATATAAATGGAAGTGGCGTTCATGCATACGTACAGCTTACCGTCTCCACGAATGTGGCATTTCATTTTTTACCACCAAATGTTATGTACTATTATAAATACATGTATATACTGGATATATATGATATATATAATATTAAAATCATGAGTATAATTCTGTATACAATGGACTTTTGAATTTTTGAACAACTTGTAATTATAAGAAGTCTATTTTTGACTTAAGTACCAAATATGTACAAAACGACCATTATTAACTTAATTGATTGCATAATATCTATAACATGGTAATAAGTGATATAAAAAGAATAATAAAATTGAAAAATGTTCTTAATCAATTATAAATTAACTTTATTTTATTATTCAGGAAGAACAAGGAACAAACAAGTCAAGTCACACACGAGGTAAGGGATTTTCTTATCTCACTTTTCATTCCGTGGGATTTCCATTGTTCTCCACTTATTCATTTCATGTGGTGTATTGTGTTCTGAAATTTGATATACATTATCATTATTCTCATTATATTCATGGTATTCTATGATTAATTTCGTTGTTATTAACTTTTGGTCATATGACTCAGTTGATTTCAACGCGGTAAAAGGGTTTCATCTCACTTTTTATTCCCATGAGATTCATGATATATATTCCACTATTTCTTTTTTGTGTGGTGTATGTAAGGCCCATGATTGTACTATTTCATAATATACATTCATTTATGAGTATTTACATCTTACTTTTATGAACCTTATTTCATATGGCATATATTTTTTAGTTACCAAATCGGTAATGGAACCTTTGACCCTTCTCTATTTAAAAGACTTATTTTAGTTATGTCTTTTAATTTACATCTTATTATGTTGGGATATGTTCTTATATATCCATAATGGTGTAAAAATTATGTCCATATGATGAGATAACCTATTTATCTCATCAACTCATTTTCTTAATTTTAAAGTGATAATGTTAGGATGTCGAATTTTTACAAGGGAACTTCTTAACCCAATTTCAATTCTTTGGGTTCAACATGTACTTCTTGAATAAGTCATCTTTTGAATACGTGTGAGTCACCTATTATTGTTTTACACTTAATATCCACTTATATTGGGTGTATTTATATTTTTCGCACATAATTTCGTGGTTGATTTATCCTTAATTTAATGATACCATCTTTATAATGGATTTCATCAAAATTTACATTTCCAATGAGACTTCATTGTTGTTATACCCCAATTCAGTAATTTATAGTGTATATACTACCTTTTGACATATAATATCATGAATTCCTTTATGCTAATGATATTATAATGTTCTGATTAAAAGTTATTCTTCAATTATATGTATTCATGCATCTCTCTTTTTGTTAAAAAACTCTTTAACTAAAATATCGATTTAAATGTTTTAAATATTTATTATTCTAAATATTTCTCATTAATGTCCATGTTTTAAAAATGTATTTTTGATTTATTTATACGGACATTAATGTTTTCAAATGATAATTCATTTAAAAACATCAAAGTGGTATGGGAAAGTTTGATTCAAAAATCCATTTTTAAATGGTTTTGAAATGATTTAATAAAACATTGTTTATTTCGATATCTTGATTTCATATATTGGAATGTGAAAATTTTATCTTTCCTTTATACATGTGTTATATGTTATGATTATTTTATGGTTATTGGGCATTGTTTACGTATACGGGTGGTTCCGTTGTAAACCTAGGGCAGGTGAGCCTGATATTTCTCTTTAATGAATTGGGTTAGCTGACAGAGGTAAATGTGATGTTTCTCCTTAGAGATTCAAGGAATATACTATGATCAGTATTACAAGTGTAACATCATATGTAGTTGTGATAGCTAAAATGTATGTTTTATATGGATGCCATAATTAACCATTATGATTTATGATTTGTGTGTTTTATTCAAAAATCTTATGATTTTGTAAGGTATGTTTTGATTGAAAAGTATAGTTTCATCGATTTGTATTTATTGATGGGCTAATGTTTTCCTTCCTTATTTTATAACCCTTACTGAGATTTTTATGCTTATCCCAAGTATTTTAAATGTCTTCCACAGGACTTAATGATGAATAGGGTTAAGGATGAGATCAAGGAAACTTCATGCTGTCTAAAATATGGAACTAGACATGTTTCTTTTTAATAGTTTTCATTTTATGAAAAAAATGGATACTTAATAGTAGTGTTTACATGTAATATTCATGTTGTTATGTAATAGTTATGGCCTAATTCTCTAAAACTCTAAACCTGAAAAGATCATCAATGTGAATTATTCCTTTAATTCAATATTATGTAATGTTTAAGGCCAGGTCCATATAGTTGGTATCAGTGGTCGGATTAGATAACTTTAGAGGTTAGGGTGTTCTTTAAGAATAAGTGAAATTTCTATAATGGTTAGGATTTTAGAAAGAGAAAAAGTTATTTTATATAATGTGAATGACTTTAAGATAACATTAAAGAGTATATCTTTTTATCTACCCTCCTCATAAGATATTATATGATGATTTTACTGATATACTCACACATTCATTTTTGGTTTTAGAAAAATTTTGGATCATGCAGGAACCAATGTAACAGAGGATGTGAAGAAAACTATGATGGTTTTCTGAATGAGAAACTGAATAAAATGGGACCTGAAATGAGAACTCTTGTTGTTATTCTCAACAAACTTTATAAAGTCATGATTGACCACCTGAACCTTGGTTATTTTTATAATGCATCATATATGCGAGAAACAAATCTCCACGAAAGTTCATGTAATAATCATAAAAGTAAGTATGTTAAAAAATCTACATGTCAAGGATGTGGAAAGAAACACCTAGGAAAATTCTTCAATGGGATGAAAATATGATATTAATGTGAGAATTAATGTCATAAAGAAATAACCTTCCATGGAAAAAGGAAGCATCCATGTGACTTTAGGAAAGGGAAAGAAGTTATTTCTGAGGGATCAATTAAATGTTTTAAATGTGGTGTGCATGGTCATTAAACAAACAAGTGTCCTATGGAGATGTTTCTGGAACTTTATCACCAAGATTATACAAAAATATGTTTACCAATGCCTAGTTCCATTCAAATTGAGGATGAAGAAACATAAAATGACTAATGAAAGGTATGGATTATTTCTTTACATATGATTTGACATTATTGAATCATAGGATATGATTCATGATTTTGTTTGTAGGAAAAAAGTATTTCTGAATAAGTTGGAAAGGAATGGTTAATGGATCATGAAGAACGTTGAATGAGTAAGAAGTCAACATATAAGGGATTCAAGTTTTTTGATATATTTAAGGATGGTGGAATGCTTAAAAATATTATGGCTCTTTTGATGATGGGATTAGATGAGAAGAATTTTTATAGTATGTGTAACCCTGAAGTTTGATATATGACAATGTTATTCCAGGGAATAATTATCTTTTCCTTTAATGAGTAATGGTGGAAATTTATTTGGGGATAATCTTTGTTTTTATTATGTACATATGGTAATTTGGTTTTTATGGAAATGATTAACATATCATAGAAAAAATGTGATTTGGTTAATTACACTTCGGTATGAGACTTTAAGAGTATTTGATTTTTTATTTGGAGATAAATTTTAAGATTTACAATGGATGACTGTGTGAATAAATACTTCTATGTTTTGGGTTATAATCTTAGTTTGGGTTATTTTGAATAATTTTAAGGAAAATAGTATATTGAATGGTCTTTATTGAACTTTGGGTAGTTCTTGTTGAATTTTGGAGATTAAGAGTATAATTTTTTTTTATAAAGGATTATCCTTTTTGGGGATTATATGATCTCGTACTGACCATTTTTTTTGGTTAACATCTAAATACAGGAAAAATATATTGATTTCTTTGTGGATTATTTGATACTCTAGAAGTTTATTATAGTGCTTTCAATGTGAAAAAGTAATCTCAAATACTTACTGTTCAGAGAAAAGATGAGTTTGTGGTAGAATTTTATTAAAGGATAACACACTACATGACGAGTAAGTATATTTCCTTACGATATTAGTCTTGTTATTAATAAAATTCTTCAACTCTATGAAAATGATCTTGAATCAAAAAAATGTTATAAGCTCTATTTTATCATCAGACATTTACCCAACCACAAATTTATGGTATTGTGGTGGTTAATATTATGTGATCATCTTCTCTATCACTCTCTATTAATATATGAGAGTTATTTTCTCTTACATATATATGTTTTCAAGGAATCTTAGTATTTTATGTCTCAGGTATCCTTTTTTACTTCTCTACCATTAATTTAAAGTGATAGTTTTACTGACTCTTTTCGGATGTGGGACTTTTAAGGAAGTTTCCAAGCCCTACTTTAAATTTTCGAGGACGCAATTCCAAAAAGGGGGGGTAGGATGTAACATCTAAGATAAATAAAGAACATGACATTTTTCATATTTATTAATATTTGTGAATTGACTATTAATTCAAATTTAAATGGGATGCTATGTTCAATTGCGTACCCGATACACAACAATGGGTTTCTTTGAAATCTTATGTTGCACACTAATAATATAATATAATTATTTTAAATGTAAATTATCTTTTAGCCATTATATAGGTGGGAATGAACAAAAGTAACTACAATATGATTATACATGTTTGTTAAATATTTTTATATTTATCCAATAAAAGTTAGAGGCTTAATATGTGAATGAATCTAATTTTAAGCACAATTTACTTTAAATGGTTGGTTTTCCACCTTTTAATGGAGAACCCTATATAAATATAGTTACTGTAATTTTTATATATTCTATTTGAAAAAATAAAACTCTTCTTTAGAATTGAGACATCAAAATTTACAATCGGTAAATTTTTTTGTATTTTTCTGAATTTTTTTTTAATTGATGAATAGTGAAAAATACTATTTTCAAATTCAAAACTTCCTTTTTATTTAATTTATTTATATGGTTAGATTATCATTTTACTTGGTTCTAAAGTGTAATTGTAATATATTTATACCAGTTAGTCCAATGGTGGTAATTGTATTGAATTTCACTTTGAAATTGGACATAAACATGTGACAATCTTTTGATAGATATTGTTTCTTAAAAACACGCTATTTGTTTTGACAGTGGGAATTAATTATAAAATTTATTAATGAAAGTTCTATGTTTTGAATTTGGTAAAATTGACATAGTTTTTGGATTTGGAATATCAAATTTATTTTAGGGTGAATTTTTGGTATTTTTTTGAAAAACATAAATTTTTTATAAATAGTGAAACGACTTTGTAGTAGTTAAAAAATTGACCTTTTCATTTAAATGAAAATTTACCACTTCTGTAAATTGAATTTTAAAAATCCGATATAAATGGTTGTTATTAATAAGTAAAATTTAGTTCAATTAAATGAAAATAATTTTTGGGGTATAGTAACTTTTGACTTATTTACTGCGGTTAAACGTAAATACCATAAATCAAGGTAAAACAATTATCATAATAATTAAAAGTTACCATAAAACTTTTCCTAACCTTATTATATGAGTAATGGCCTACCATGGGCATCTTTGGGTTGATTTTGGGACTCCATGGATCCACATAGAATGATAATGACACTTTAGATTAATTAATTTAATGAAAGGCAAAAATGTCAAAAACAAATATCTTTTGGTAATTTAATTGTTACATGGGGTTATATAAGTTGTAATTTAGAATACAAATATTCATTGTAAAACTAAAAAAATTTCATACAACAAGGTAATTTTTATATAATTTTTAGACATCAAATAAATTATATTACGTATGACACAATAATGATGTAGTGTTTACCTCATTAATAAATGATTTAAATAAATAAGATTGTCATGATTAAAATATTATCTAAAACATGTAATATACTGATTGTATGATTTTAATTTTAATATGAGTCATCTTATCTTCTAATTTAAAGATTTTTGGACGTTTATAAACTGAATAGCATTATATAATAAAATAATATTTTCACACCTTCCTAAAGAGGCCCTCCTCTCCCTTATAAAAGGAGACCACTTATAACCAATTCCACACACCTCTAAAGTCTTTTCGATCATCCAACCCTTGCCAAATTAAGCTCCCTTCATCTCTTTCCTCCTCCTAAAAGCCTTACCTTAGGCAGAAGTTACTTCATGAAATCTTTTTGGGTCAAACCAAAGGAAGTTACCCAAATTAAAGGTAACAGTTCCTCTTACCATATTTTCTTTTATTTTAATTATCCAACCATTAAACTCTGTTTATTACTTTATTTTATAATAATAACAATATACTAAATATACTAGGATTTTTTTATGAGAAGTAAATTAACTACAATTACACACACATCCATCTAATGGGTGAAGAACATACTATTTCTGTGGATGGAAAACTAAAGCCTCACGAAACGATGATTGTTCGACTATCTCCTACCACCTCTCATGGTGGCCATTAATATGGAACTGTATTTATATATGATATAAATTATGTTCATTATTTCTTTATGCATATGTATTTTACATTTATAGTCTACCTTTATGATTTCCATTATGGTTTAACACGATAATTTTATTTGAGGAAGTGCAGACTAACACCCCCTCAATGTTATATGACTCGTTAATTCCATATGTGGGGCATATAAAGGATATATTTAATGATATTATATATGATATTATACTTTAATTATAATATTACTATGTATAATTATGTTTTAATTCAATAAAATAAGAAATATAATTGAAAGTAGCGTTCATGCGTACGTACGGGTTACCGCCTCCATGAACACTGCATTTCAAATTTTACTGCCAAATGTTATGTACTATTATAGATACATGTATATAAAGGATATATATTATATATATTATATCTAAATCATAAACCTCATTCTGGATATAATGGAAATTTGACTATGTGAACAACTTGTAATTATAAGAATTCTATTTTTGACTCAAGTACCAAATATCTACAAAAGACCATTATTAACATAAATGATTGCATAGTATCAATAACATGGTAATAAGTGATATAAAAATAATAATAAACAATAATTTTTTTTAGCAAGTAGAAATTAAATTTATTTAATTATTTAGGAAGAACAAGGAACAAATAAGTTAAGTCGGACACGAGGTAAGGGATTTTCATATCTCACTTTTAATTCCGTGAGATTTCCATTGTTTGCCACTTATTCATTGCATGTGGTGTATTGTGCTCTAACATTTGATATATATTATCATTATTATTATTATATTAATGGTATTATGTGATTCATTTGTTGGTTATTAACTTTTGGTCATATGACTCAGTTGATTACAACGTGGTAAAGGGTTTCATCTCACTTTTTATTCTTGTGAGATTCATGCTATATTTTCCACTATTTCTTTTTTTTTTGTGGTGTATTTACTGCCCATGATTGTGCTATTTTCTATAATATACTTTCATTTATGTGTATTTATATATTCATTGCATGATCCTTATTTCATATGGTGTATTTTTTGTAAGTTACCAAATCGGTAAGGGATCCTTTGACCCTCCTCTATTTAAAAGACTTATTTTTGTTATGTCTTTTAATTTACATTATATTATGTTGGGATATGTTCTTGTCTATCCTCATTGATTTAAAATTTATGTACATGTGATTAGATAACATTTTTATGTCATCAAATAATTTTTTGAATTTTAAAGTGATGTCTTTTGGTTGTCCAATATTTACAAGGGAACTTCTTAACCCAATTTCAATTCTTTGGGTTCAACTTGAACTTCTTGAATATGTCATCCTATGAATATGTGTGAGTGATCTCTGATTGTTTTACACTTAATATCCACTTATATTGGGTGTATTTATATTTTTCATACAGAATTATGTGATTGATTTATCCTTAATTTAAGGATAACATCTTTATAAGGAATTTCATCCCAATTTACGTTTCCACTGAGACATCATTGTTGTTATGAACCAATTCACTCTTATATGGTGTATATATTGTCCTTTGAGATATTATATCATGAATACATTTATTCTAATGATATAATAAATTTTGGATTAAAATTTATTCTTCAATTAGTTGTATTAAAGTGTCTATCATTTTGATAAAAAACTCTTTAACTAAAATATCATTTTAAATGTTTTAATGATTTATTATTATTAATATTTCTCATTAATGTCCATGTTTTAAAAATAGATTTTAGGATTTATTAATATAGAAATTAGTATTTTCATGTGATAATTCCTTTAAAAGCTTCAAAGTTTTATGGGACACTTTGATTCAAACATCCCTTTTTAAATGGTTTTGAAAATGATTTGAAAAAACATTGTTTATTTCAATATATTGATTTGATATATTGGATTGTGGAAATGTTATCTTTCTTTTATACATGAGTTATATGTTATGATTATGTTATGGTAATTGGGAATTTTGTATGTATAAGAGTGGTTCCGTGATAAACCTAGGGCGGGTGAGCCCGAGATAGCTCTCTAATGCATTATGTAACGTGACAGAGGTAAACATGATGTTTCTCCTAAGAGATTTAGGGAATATACTGTAATGGGTATTCCAAGTGTAACTCCTTATGTAGCTGTGATAACTTCAATTTATGTTTGATATAGATTCCATAAGTAACCTTTATGATTTATGATTTTGGTGTGTTATTCATAAATCTTATGATTTCATAAGGTATGTTTTGATTGAAAAGTATAGTTTCATTAATTTGTACTTATTGATGGGAAAATGTTTTCCTTCTATATTTTATAACTCTTACCGAGATTTTTTAGCTCATCTCATGTTTCTGAAATATTTTCCACATGAGTTAGTGATGAATAGAATCAATGATGGGATCATGGAAAAGTATTGTTGTCTAAAATATGGAACTATACGTGCTTCTTTTTAAGAGTTTTTATTTTATGAAAACAATTGATAATGAGTAGTAGTGTATACATGTAATAATGAAGTTTTTATGTAATAGTTTTGGCCTAATTCTCTAAAACAATAAACATGAAAATATACTCAATGTGAAATATTCATTTAATTAAATATTATGTAATGTTTAAGGTTGGGTCCTTATAATAACTTTTGAATGTTACATGTCTCACAATAATAAATGTGTTATGAAAATCTCTTACCCGTGGTAAAACTTTCTTTAGAAGAGATCTAACCTACTATAGAATAAATTTAAACTTATTATAATTATATTCCATAATATTTTAAATTCTTATAATATAATATATAATAAACCCATAAAATTTCAACATCAATTTATTTATAATTTAATATTAAAATCTTCTTTTCTGAGTGTAAACTGTTTAATTTTTCATGATAATTTTGGTTTGGTATTTTCCAATACTTATACTTTAATTGGAGTGATATAATCCCCTTAATTTTAATAATTTTATAAGTATGATATATATTCTTTATATATGTATATATTTGATTATATATTCATCCATAAAAGATCGCAAAAAATTAATTACATTGTACATGGAGACGGTATGTCATGTGTACGCATGAAGACCATTTTCAAAATTTGAAGAATGAAGAGAAATAAAGTTTAATTATAGTTAAATTTATAAAATTAATGTTATATCATTAATAACATATATATACATAAATATATACTTATTACCATCCATGTAAAATGGAAATGAAAAAAATTCACATCGCTTCATGGAGGTGGTCTTTTACACGTATAGACGAGTGACATTATCATTTTTTGGTGGATGGAAAGTAAGAAGGTAGAAATTATATTAAAAGTAAATAATAATATTTAGGTAATAAATGTTATATATAAATATTAAACCCATCATAATAACAATTAATGAAATATGGTGAAGGAAAATGAATTGTAATGCTATTTGGAAGTGGTGGTCCACAAGTACTCTTAGACGATATATTCACTTCCCATTTTATAGAATAGAGTATGGATATAAAGGTTACATAATGATAATAACATTTTATTATATGTACAATAATTAACTTATTATTTATTACTGAATACTACAAATTTATAGGAGGTAGACGAAGAAATAAATTGAAATATGTCGGGTAAGAATATTACATATTCATTGGTATGCCTCCTCTAGATCCTTCGTTAAAGATAATTGTAATGGTTTTTTAAGAATATGTGACCATTTAATTCTTGGATAAGAAAGTTAAGAATATATTTTGGTTGGTTTTGGTTGATATATATGGAACATGGTGTCGTAATGAAGAGAAGGTATCAGTGTCCTTTTATAAGTGGGGGAGATGTCACACATATAATTTCTAAAGGAAATAGAATGTAATAAAGTAATAATCTTAATAAATTATTCCAAATGAACAATTATTATATGTTAATATGTTTTATGTTCTAAATATACCTATAAAATATTTTTAAAACAATTTTAATTGGATAAAATACAGTGATATTTTTTTTAACCATCAGTAAACCGATTTTAACCATAACCGTTATAAGAGATTTTTACTATTTTTACTGTTACTCATAACCAATATTTATTATAAATGTATTAAACAATAGTAATTATTATGATTTCAAATATGAAATTTATTTTATAAAATTTAATTCATAAAATTGAAATATTTTAACATAAATTTTTACCCATAAAGGAGAATTGTTTTTAAAAAAATGCTTTCTTCAGTAATAAATGTTTTATATAAAACATATAAATAAAATTTATTAAAAAGAAAATGGATTATTAATAATATAATAAAACTATTTATAATTCTAAAACCATTTATAAAAATGGAAATTGATAAATAAATTCAAAAATATAGTTTTCAATAAAATTAATTATTTTTCACTATTCATCAACCGACGAGTCCTTTCTTTAAATTCACAAAATTTCACTCTATGATAATTTTCATAGGATGTTTTAAAAATAAAATTTCATTTTCTCAAATAAATTTTCTAAATGTGGTAGAAATAAATTATATTATTTTCATATAAATATAATTAAAACTTTTTTTGAGAAAAGATTAATTCTCAAAGAATATATTGATATTAATTAATTTGACTAATTATTTATCAATATATTGGATTAATATAAATATATTATACATAATTATAAAATTTATTTTATTACTATTAATTCCTCCTTTTTAATGTTCAATTTATAATTTTACCCAATAATTTAGTTCATTTAGAATCGATGTAGAGTGTATCGTAACTTATCGAGGAATTTAAATTTATTTGAATAGAAATATATCTTAAATATTAAGGTGTTATATTCTACCCATTATAAAATGATTCTATCAAAATTTAATATCACACATATATAAATAATATGGATATTTTGGTTTCATCACATCCTTGGGGACCCATGTGTCTACTTCAATTTTTTTTCCTCAAGAGAACATTAAATTGGTGAGTAGTATATTTCAGAAGTATTTTATCTCCATGATTGAATATTTCTACTTGATATTCTTTATAGGAAAAATTATGATCTAATAGTATAGCCATTATTTTTAGTACCTGTGATGGGTTTGGTATGTACTTCCTTATGGGAGATACCTAGATCAAATCCTAAACTTGAGATAGGTTTGGTGGATGTTTCAATTGATAAGATACCATCTGTACTCTATCAATAACTTAAATGGGGCCAAGATACATATGGAATAACCTTCCTATCTTTTTTAATCTCACATCCTCCATCCATGTATAAATTCTAATAAATATATTCTAACCATAATCATATTTCTAGATCTCATTGATGTTTTTTATCATATATTTTATATGGACTCTCAGCTTCCTTGATTTGCTAAAAAACACCTCAGACATTGTGATCCATTTACTAATATTTCTCTAGTCCCAATAGTTTTTTATGTCACATCATCCAAAAAAAATTAGAGTTCTAAAATTATTTCCAAGGATTGATTCACAAGGCCCAATAAAATTCTTGAGTGAAATCTATTCCCATATCAATGTTAGACAAGCGGAAGGTATTGATACTAGTATCCTTATAAATCCATAGAAAAACACCTCAGCATATCCTCCATAGTTTTAATGGATATCTTAGAATAATTTTAATTATGAGGATGATATGTAGTACTGAAACACAAATCTAAATCCATGACATGTAGAAGGATCTCTTTAACATCGTGGTAAACCTCATATCCCAATATTATACAATAGAATATTGTAGTCCATGAAACCTTAACTATTCCCTAATATATATTTTGGAAAGCTCATCAAAAGTTTAATTTTAACTAATTTAAATTAAGTGTGTGGAATTATTATGGTGATCAACTACAGTCAAATTTTATTATGGCCTTATTATATTTTTTGGAGTTCGATAAACAAACAATGTTTGTGTTTTCCCATTTCTAATTTTTTGGATAGTGGTTCTAAAATAATCTTCTACTTATATAGTTTAGCCTAAAATTTCAAATATTAAATGCATCGGGATAAATAATTCATAGTAACTCTCTTTATGTTTTCTCACCATAAATAATCTTTCATATCTCTATAAATCTTCATACATCCATGATGAATAGAAAATTATAAGATATGATCACCATCTAAAATATCCTTTTTCATATCCTATATCAATGAGACACATACTCAGTTCATAAATATTATTATTCCATACCAATCTTGGTTTAACTCGTAATTAATTATCACCTTCTTTTCCATCTCTATATATTCCTTCTAATTATAGTTAATCTTGACATAGAGAGATTTTTAAATAATCATTTGAGAATGATAAGGCTTATCCCCTTTCCTAATGATTTTTAGATCCATCCTTATGAAATTTGGAAATATTGGATATTTTTTTATCCTCATCATAAATAATCTATCATAATCCTTCAACTCCATGCATTGTACAACTTGTTCACTTTTCCCTTATGTCAATGTATTGAGCCATCATAATCATTAATTACCCCATACCATCTTATTTGATTCGTAGTTTTCTCATTTTCAGGGAATAAATATTTTAAAATTTTATGATCAATATATACCACACAATTCATAAAATATAATTCCGTTAACTATTAATAATAAAATTAATGCAACTAACTCCAAATCAGGAGTTGGGTAATTTTTGTCGTTAGCCTTTAATTTTTATTTGGCATAAACTATAACTATATAATTATTTATGAGGATGTATCCTAATAACTTCTTTGTTGAATAAATATATATCACAAAACCTTCTATACTACATGTTAGTGTAAGCAATGGTGCACACACTAACAATCTCTTCACAAGCCTGAATATTTAATGACATTCATTTATCAAAATGATAATGGATCACATTTGAGTTATTTTAGTGGTTAGATTAGAATAATTTTGGAAATTTCCCACAAAGCACCAATAATATCGATCCAACTAAATAAAACTATGGATCTTAGTTATAGTGGTGGGTTTCGGACAACGTTCAATAACATCCATCTTGGATGGATCCATATATATACCATATACTGAGAATTTATTACAAAAAATTGAGAATATTTATATCCAAAAGTTAAACTTGGTATTTTTTTTATTTAAATTTTCCTTATTTAGTGACTTCAATATAAGTCTCAAGTAATATTAAGGATATTCTTTACTCCTACAATATTTAAGAATATCATATATAAATTTCACCAAAAATAGATCAAGGTAATGAATAAGAAATATATTCATTAAATCCATGAAAAGAATATGTGAATTAGTTTGAGAAAATGGATTCACTAAAAATTTAGAGTGTCCATAACTCTTACAAAATGCTATTTTGGGAATTTATAAAAAATTTAACGTCATCATATTTTATCTAGATCCCTGATAAATAAGCGAAAAATTATAACCTTTTAATTTATTGAAAAATCATCAATATGAGGTAGAGGATACATATTCTAGATTGTGATTTTTTTCATTTATAAATAATCAATGTAGAGCCACATTGATACATCTTTCTTCTGAACAAAAATAATAGATCACCCCATGGTGATAAACATGAAAAAATGAACCCCTTTTCAATATTATCTTAGAGTTTCTTCTTAAATTCCCATAACTCAATCAAGTCTATTCTATACAATGTATTTAAAATAGGTGTAATGCTATGTTGGAGTTTTTTTACCCTAAATACATGAATTTTTTAATGATAAGGAAATTATATCATAAATACATCAATAAATTCTCATACAATATTAATGTCATAAATTTTGAGTTTTTACCCAACTATATGAGATAAATACCCATTTCGAATAGGAATAATGAAATATACAATGGATTAAATTTAATTTTGATGTTTATATTTATATTTTATCTAATATATGGTCATAGACTAGTTTAAAATATCAAAAATGTTTTATATTCAATAGAATTATAGGTCATATTTTTTCAAGATTGAAAATATATGCTTACTATAACATAAAATTATACTAGATGGAGAATAAATAGATTTGAAGGAAGAAAATTCCAACAAAATTAAATCATAGAATAGTCATATACATGATATTTTATTATCATACCACTAATTGTTTTCACTAATAATTCACGATCTAATCCTTGAGTATATGAATGAACCCACTGTGAGATAAATTTAAAATTATCCATGATCATCATCTATTTAAATCCTACAAATATATTCATAAATAAAATGTAAATTAACCAAAGTATATTATTTGGGAGTGTAAAAATAGGTATATAGTAAGAGAACGCTGACTGTGCATCGGAATCAGGGCTGAGAATTACTCAACCAATAATCTTTTTGGGTTATTACCCCTAGTTTCATCTATACCCAATCCATATAAACATTTAGTATCAACACAAGGATGTTTCTATGACTAAAGCACATTCATTTCCTTAACATAATAAAATATGTTATCCTATACCTCGGTTTATTGTGAGGATTATCAGAAAATTTTTCCCATCCTAGTTTCTAAAGTTAATTAAACCTTTCATAGATACAAACTATTATTATCCATAATTTTAATACATAAAAATCACATCTTATTATATTAATATTCAATGCATAACATTTCAATAAATTATAGAATCATATATGTATAGTGTATTTGGAAATGTGGATATAGAAATTACATTCTCATCATATATCGGCTTCATCCCAATCTGTATTCTTCATAAATAGATTCCTTTCATAGACATATTGTACTTAAAAACATTCTTCATAACCCAGGAGAGGGAAACATAAAAAAGTGTTATATCAAATTCTCTTTAATGTTAAACTAGGGAGACATCATTGATGAACAAATAATCACATTCAAATAAGGGTATGCGAAAATGAGCATGACATTTAAAATCTATATCCAACATATCATAGATCTTAATCAAGAATCCTGTCATTAATAATTGTAGCTAATAAGACATGAATAAATAATAAATCAAAGAACATGAGCCATGAGATAATAAAATTTTCATAAGGAGTTAATTTTTGGAATGAACATAATCATAGAAAATAATTTCCTCATTGAAGGATGGCTTCCATGACTTCCATAGTGGAATTTTGTGACTCTTAATTCCATCATTTCATAATTCATGGATCACTCTCAGGACTATCCAAGTTGATAGAGTCCCTTACCAAAGTAAGTATACTCCCCATTCACATACTTATTATCTATTTAGATATTCCATCTTTACCCATAAGAATAAAGGCATATATAAATCTATGACCACCCATAATAAAATGAAATTCATACACATGTGTGTGAATAGATAATAAAAAATTCATCATATCATTATATCATAACATGTGGTAAGAAAAATATTTCATAAAAAATTCATAATTCATTATATGAAAAAAACATGAAATTAAAATGGTTTGGTAATAATATCATCATCATAATCATAAATAATCTAGATATATAATAACGATTGTATCATTGGATACCATCCTTTGAAAAAAAATGCAATATTAATGGATTTCATCTAAAACGAAAAATTATTTTAATGGAACACTTGGAATATTTTTTTTTGGAAAAATACCCTTTTCATATTGAAATAACATATAAAAAATATAGAGATTTCCCAAATATTAGGGAATAAAATTAATTTAAAAATAACTTTAAAAAATTTAATGTATGATTGAAATCAATTATCAGTCACAATAGTGGGAAATTACTTTCATGTTTTGTATATTAAAAGAATGTTTCTATTCAAATTTTTAATAAAAATAAATAAGTTCATCATTCAAAAAAATGAAATCATATTAAATTATAAATTTTTTTTTGGAAATTAAAATATTAATAAAAATTACCTAAAAACATATAATAGTGCAAAAACATTGTTGAAAACATTTTAAATAAAACATGGACATTGATGAAGAGGATTCTAGTAAAAAGAAGAAATAATATATATCATTATTAAAAGTATTTTCCAGATAGATTTAATAACATAAGAGAGAAAAATAGTACTATTAATATAATATTATATTGATAAATAGGGAAAAATAAAATGAATTGGTGTTATCATGGATGGATCATATAATTTCCTTCAACGTAAATTCCTATGTAAACAATATTGATTAAAATGAGATTGAAACATTTTTCAATTACCACTTGGGTAAATTCTTAATCTAATCCTCGTGAAAGAGTGAACATTATATTTATATTTAAATTCTAATAATTTTAATTATAATCCTCATTAATGAATTCATGGGGACTATACACACTATATAATTGTTTGTTTTTTCATTTGAATTTTGGTTTTGCAGTCTCAGGTCCTTGTACTTTGATCATGGTTCCATTATATTCTGAATATTAATCATTACATGATGGTAATATATATTGATTATATATATAAAAATTGATTCATCACTAAAATTCATAGAAAAATGAATTACATTGTTTAGGGAAATGGAATGATATATGTAGACATGAACACTATTTTCACTTTTCAATCGATCAAATGAAAGAAAAGTGAATAATAAATCAATTTTCAGATATTATTATTATAATATGCATAATATAAATAAAAATTAAACCCCTCCTTATTAGAATAAATTTACAAATTAAAAGAAAAACAAGGCATATCTCTTCTTGGTTGTGTTATACTACATGTATGAACGAACAACATTATCATTTTGAAATAGATATAAATTAAGAAGGTAGAAATAATATTACACTTAAAAAAAGTATAAAAAATTTATCATATATAAACCTTAAATCCATAATAATAACTATACATGATTGATGGTGAAGGAAAATAAATTTTATCTGTACGTGGATGTGGTTGTCCATAGGTATACATGAGAAAAACATTCAGTACCAATTTGATGGAATAGAGTGTTGATATTGGTGGTTACATATTAATAATGAACTTTTAGAATATTTAAGATATATAATTTATTAGTTTATGATGAATAATGTCTGTTTAGAAGAGGTATAAGATGGAATAAATTTAAAGAATTTGGGTAAGAAGATTAACTCTTTTTCAATAGGCCACCTTTAGATCATTTCTTAAGGACACTATGAATACTCTATTAATAAGTAAATGACCTATAATTCATGGATATTAAATTTTATAAGATAATTGGTTAGGGGGTGGTTGATCCAGATGGCCAAATGTGGAGTAATGTAGGGAAAGAAGGTTTATCCTTCTATATGTGAGGTAGATGACACACTTGGAGTTTCGTAAAAGATTAAAATATATTAAAGTCATAATCTTGCCAAAATTTTACAAATGGAAAAATATTAAAATTTTGGATTAGAAGAGGTTTAAATATATCCATACAATAGTATTTAGAGAAATTTATTTTGAAAATATTGTAAGGACTCGACCTTAAAACATTATATAATCTTGAATTAAATGAATAATTCACATTGATATAATCAAAATAATATTAGAAAAAATTTCAATACCAAAATAAAATAAATTTAAAACATGGTATTTATTTTTTATTTTAAAAAAGTTATGTCTTGTAGAGGAATCCGAAACTCAAATAATAGTCACGGTGGTGGAAAAGTTGTTGTCTCCGCATACGTAAGACAAAAACATTCTTTTTGTCATTTAGAAAAATGCTCTATGTAAAAATATTCCTTTTGAATGAAATTAACAGTAAAAAGGGTATTATACACCGTATAAAACAATGTCGTGTAGAAATCAAAAGATGACTCAATTAAAAGAGATTGAGATGAAGTCCCGTAGAAAAACGATGTCCATAGATTAATGATAAATCAATTACATAATTATGTTTAAAAAATATAAATACACCCAATTTAAGTGGATATTAAGTGTAAAACTATCAGAGGTCATCCACACATATTCATAGTATGACATAATCAAGATGTATAGGTTTAAACCAAAGAATGGAAATTGGGTTAAGAGGTTTCCTTACAGAAACTTGACAGCCTAACGACATCACATTAAAATTCAGAAAATGAGTTGATGAGAGATAAAAAGTGTGTCTAATCACATGGAAAAAAAATTTACATCAATAAGGATATATATGAACATATCCCCACATAAGAATATGTAAAATAAAAGACCTAACAAAAAGATGTCTTTGAAAAATAGGAGGGTGAAAGGTACCCTTACCGATTTGGGTAACTTTCGAAATGTACACCCCATGAAAGAAGAAATATACAGTGTAGATGTAAATAACCATGACCAAAAAGATATTATACAAAGATAAGAATAATGGGCAGTACATGCACCATTCAAAGAAGATAGTGGCAAAAATAGCATGAATCTCATGGGAATAAAAAGTGAGATAGAACCCATTACCTCGTTGTAATAAATCGATTCGTATGACCAAAAGATAATAAACACCGAATGAATCTCATAATACCACGAATATAAATAGAATCATGATAATATATATCAAATGGCAGTACACTATACACCACATGCAATAAATAAGTGGCGAACAATGGAAATCTCATGGAATTAAAAGCGAGATAAGAAATCCCCTTACCTCAAGTCCGACTAGTCTTGTTCGTTTATTTATATTCTTGACTAATAAACTTCTTTAAATTTATAATTTCTTAAGTACTTCATTTAAATTTTATTATTCAATTAATATCACATATTATCTTGTTATAATAATTATTTAATTATGTGAGTTCATTTCAAACGTTTCGTCAATGTTCTGTACATGAGGCAAAAATAAACTTGTTTGAAAAGAATTTCCCATGTAGTTATAAGTACGTCATCTCTTGAATGGTATTAATAATTTATATATCATATATATCCATTATATATTAATTTTATACTATTCTATGAGATTTGGATATAACAAATGAAATTCACCATTCATGGAGATGGTAGGCCGTACGTATGGATGAACGCTACTTTCATTTTTTTCACATTAATGGAATTTAAAACTAATTTAGACATAGACATATTATAATTACAGTATAATATATATTTTATATATTTAATATAAGTTCATTAATTAAATTCTTTATAAATTCCATATTTGGCCTGAACGAGTCACATCACATGAGGGGGCGGTAGTCCACACTTCCTCATATGACATTATATCATTTGCACAACGTGCAAAGCATAAAGGTATGTTTTAAATATAAAATACAGAATCATATAGTATAAATAAATTTAATATATATCATATATAAATATATTTCGATCATAATGGAAACCATTAAAGGTGTTAAAATAAGATTGAACAAACATCATTTTGTGAGGCAGTAATTCGCCACCTAGAGAAATAGTATGTTTTTAACCATTTGATGGGGGTGTGTGTAAGTTTAGGTAGAATCCTTATCATAAAAACTACCTAGTATATTGAGTATACTGGTGTTATTTTGGTATAAAATAATAAGAAGATAGTGTTTAGTGAAAAACAATTATAGAAAGAAACTCGAGAGAAGACATTACCTCTAAATCAGGTAACTCTGTTTGATTTGAGCCAAAGGCTTCCTTGGAAAGGATTATGCCAAAATTGAGGATTCTAGGAGTGAGATAGGGATTTGGATAGATAATATTAGCAGATTTTGGATGAGACAAGGGCTTGAGATATGTGATTAAGGGGGTAGAGGTGGGGGCCTTTTTTAAGAGGGAGGAGGGTCACTTTTGGAAAGTCATGAAATGTTACTTTATTACAAAATGGTTTTTGGATTATAAAGGTTACAAATTGTTATATTTAGAGGATAAAGTGAAAAGAGTTCGAAATACACACATAAAATATGTTTTATACAAGTTTAATTCTTAGATTTTACCTTATATTTTCATTTTATTTAAATCGTTCGTTAATAAGGTAATCACTACATCATGATTGTGTCAAAAATAAATTTATTTCATTAATGTCTAAAAATTATAAAAAAATACCATGATGTAGGAAATATTTTTAGATTTACAATAACTATTTATATTCTAAGTGATCATTTATGTAAACAAAATTAAAATTATTTTACATAGGATATACAATCCTTTGTCATATTTCTCTTCTTTTTAAAAAAATAATGTCATAAATGTCACTATTACACCCATGTGACACCATGGGCCTTAAATTTTAGTAAAAAGAATCCCATGTTCTGGAATGACTGAACAGGAAGATTTGGACACATTTTGGGATCATTTTATATTATTATGATATTATTTTATTACCCTTAACTACCAGATTACAAGTTAATCATGATAATTAGAGATAATTACCGTCATTAATATTCATAATGTCAAAGAAAGAGAGAGTCATAATTACATAATTTGGACCTTATTATTCCAAATATGGAATCTATTTTACCAAATACCTAACACATAAATTGCAGTAATTAATTTAAAAATGATTCTTTTGCACAGCCAAAGACATGTTTTTAAGAAGTAAAAATTTATCAAAATATTGACTTGTTTTTACGTCCAATTTAATTGTGATATTACTTAAAATGATCAAAATTGTATTTAGTTATAAAAAAATAATTCAATTAAACTTTAAAACCAATTAAAAGGACAATCTTAATATGTGATTAAATTAGATGAAAAAATAGATTTGATGTAAAATGCTGTATTTTTCACTATTCATTAAAAATGAACATTTGTCAGAAAAATACACAAAATTTATCCAAAGTAAATTTGATATTACTAATTCAAAAATGATTACAATTTTAAAAAATTCAAAACATAAATGTTTCATTAATTTATTTTATAATTAATTCCCACTATCAAAACAAATAGCATGTTTTTAGGAAACAATATCTATCAAAAGATTGACACCTGTTTATGTCCAATTTCAAAGTGAAATTAATTACAATAACCACCATTGTATTGAATGGAAAAAATATATTTCAAAAAAACATTAAACACAATTAAAAAGATAATCTAACCATAAAAATAAATTATATTAAAAGGAGGTTTTGAATTAAAATACAACATTTTCAAAATTCATTGAAAACGAACTTTATCGGAATAATAACATAAATTTACACGAAGTAAATTTTGATGTCCCGATTCTAGAGAAGTATTTTATTTTTCAAAATATAACATATAAAATTGACAAAAAATAGTTTCTAAAAAAGGATTTCCATCAAAAGGTAGTTAATCGACATTTTAAAGAACATTAGAATATTTATGCTTAAAATCGAATTATTTTCTTATTTTAAAGCTCTAAATTTTATTGGATAAATGTAAAAATATTTAACAAACATATATAATAATTTTGTATTCAGTTCTTTTTATTCTCTCTATTATAACGGTTTGGCGTTAACTACCATTTAAAATAATAATATTATATTATTATTATGTAACATAAGATTTCAAAGAAACTAATTGTTGTGTATTGGTTACGCAATCGAACAAAGCATTCCCTTTAATTTAATATTAACATTTTATTCACAAATATTAATATATATGAAAATATTATATTCTTTATTTACGTGGGATGTTACATATTTCCCCCTTGTGGGAATTGCGTCCTCGCAATTTTAAAATAGGGCCTGGAAACTTCATTCAAATCCCCACATTGAAAAAGGAGTAAATTAAACTATCACTTTAAAAGAAAGAAAGAATGTACAAAGGTCACCCAAGACAATAGATACTAGGATTCCATGAAAACATGGATATGGAGGAGAAAACAAACCATCATATTCGGATGGAGAGTGATTAGAAATTATGTCTAGGAGAAAGTTAACCACCTGAAAATCACAAACTTGTGATGGGTTAAACAGTATTTGATTCCCCAATAGGTAATGTTAACATAAAACATTTTTCTTTTAAGTTACATTTCAGTGGGGAATTTATTTATGAGCTTAACTAAAACATAAGGAAACATACTTACTTGTCATGTATACTTTCATATCTTACTATATTTCTTACAGAAACTCATATTTTCTCCAAAATATGAGTATTTAGGAGGAATTGGTCACTTTAAGAGTGCTATAATCACCTTCTTGAGAATCAGTTAATCCACAAAAGATGAACTATATATTTCCCATGTCATTAGACCTTAGCCAAAACCAAAATTGTTAGTACAATATTAGATAATTCCCAAAAAGAATAATCTCTTACAAAAAGAAAAACTACTCTTAATCTCCAAAATTAAACAAAAAGAACCCCAAGTTCAAGAAAGACCATTACATAACTAGTTATCCATAAAATTCGTCAAATTAATCAAAACTAAGATTGAAACAAAAATCTCTGAAGGATTTAATCATATAGTCTTCCAAGGTAAATTTTAACATTTATCTCCAAATAACATCAGTTACTCTTAAAGTCTCATACTAAAATGAAAATAACCTAATCACATATCCTCAATGAAAGGTTAATCATTTCCAAAAAACCAACTTATTCTTGATTCATAAGATCATCTAACTGAAAAAATTAGTAATACTAACTTGGGACTACACGTAGTTCAGTGGTAGGCGATAAATACCAGTCACACTTTGGTTATGGGTTCGATTCTAGTAGCTTCGTCTGACATGATGGGTTGCCACACTGTTTTCATGTTGTCCCTTTTTTAATAACTACATAATTTTATAATATTCCCAAAAATATATATATTATTCAAAAATAACCATAACATATTTTAACTACAAAGGTTATCTAATAACTTTTGTTTTGCATCCAAAAATGTATTAATCGGTAATTACCTCAAATTCAAAGATCATATAAACGAAAATGGTTCATTATAACTATATCCACAAAAGTAAAGATATTTATTCCTTGAATAAAATTTTAATATATCTAACATCAGGGATACACATACTATAAAAAGTCTTCTAATGTATTGCCATCATCAAAAGATCCTTTATAATTTTATGTATTTCACCATCCTAAAATCTACCATAACATTTGAATCCCTTATATGTGGAATTATTACTCATTCAACATTCATCATGATCCATAATCCACTCCTTTCAAACTTATTCTGAAATACTTATTTCCTACAAACAAAATAATGAATCATATCCTATGATTATAATAGGAAATAATATGTTAAGAAATAATCCATACTTGTCATTAGTCATTGTCAGTTTCTTCATCCTCAATCAGATTGTCATTAGGTATTGGTAAAAAAATATTTGTATGATCCTGGTGATCCCATCCCTGAAAAATCTTCATAGGACATGTGTTTTTATAATGACCATGCACACCACATTTAAAACATTCAATTGATCCTTTGGAAAGAACTTCTTTCGATTTCCTACAATAAACTGGACGATTCCTTTTTCAATGGTAGGTTCTTGCTTTATTACCTTCATCTCCTCATATATACCATATTTCGGTCCCTTTGAAACATTTTCCTAGGTGTTTCATTCCACATCTTTGACACATTGGTTTTTTAACACACTTACCTTTATGATTATTACCTGAACTTCCATATGGATTTTTTTATCGCATATATGATTCCTTATAAAAATAACTAAGGATCAAGTGGTCAATCATGACTGCAGATAGTTGGTTGAGAATAACCAAAAGAGTTCTTATAGCAGCTCTCATATCATTCAGTTTCTCATTCATATAACCTTCACAATTTTCTTCAAATCCACTATTACTTTGGTGCCTGCTAGATCCATCAATTTACTAAAACCAAAACGGTTAGTGTGATTACATCTGTAAAGTCATCATATAATATCTTATGAGGAGGGTAAATACTAAGATATAATTATTCATGTTATCTTAAACTCATTCACATTATAAAATAACATTGACTATTTCTAAAATCCTAACCATTATGGTAATGTCACTTGTTCTTAATGAATACCCTAACCTCTAAAGTTATCTAAACTGACCATTGATACCAACTGTAAGGACACAGCCATAAAACATTACATAATCTTGAATTAAATGAATAATTCACATTGATATAATAAAAACATTATCAGAACCATATTAAATACCAAAATAAAAGAAAATTAAAACATGGTATGTATTTTTCTTTTAAAAAAAGTTATGGCTTTTAGAGGAAGCCGAAACTCAAATAATGGTCCTGGTGGCAGAAAAGTGGTTGTCGCCGCACACGTAAGACAAAAACATTCCTTTTGTAATTTAGTAAAATGCTTCATGTAAAAATATTCCCTTTTAATGAAATTAATAGTCAAAATAGTTTTATACATGGTATAAAATAAAGTCGAGTAGAAATCAAAATATGCCTCAATGAAAGGACATTGAGATGAAGTCCCTTAAATAGATGGTATCCTTAGATTATGGATAAATAAATTATATAATTATGTGTGAAAAATATAAATACACCCAATATAAGTTGATATTTATAGTAATATTATCAGAGGTTATCCACACATATTAATAGTATGACAGAATCATGAAGTAGTGGTTTAACCCAATGAATTGAAATTGTGTTAAGAAGTTCCCTTATTGAAATTTGATAGCCTAACGACGTCACTTTAAAATCATAAAATGAGTTGATGATAGATAAAAAGGGTATCTATTTACATGGACATTAAATTTACATCAATAAGGATATATAAGAACATATCCCCACATAAGAAGATGTAAATTAAAAAACCTAACAAATAGTAGTCTTTTAAAAAGAGGAGGGTGAATGGTTCCCTTACGGATTTGGGTAACATTCGAAATGTACACCCCATGAAAGAAGGACTATAAAATGTTGATGTATATACCCATGACTGAAAGTATATTACACAAATAGTAGAATAATGGGTAGTACATACACCACACAAAGGATATAGTGACAAATATAACATGAATCTCATGGGAATAAAAAGTGAGATAATAACCGCTTACCTCATTGTAATAAATTGAGTCGTATGACCAAAAGATAATAAACACCAAACGGATCTCAGAATACCAAGAATATAAATAGAATAATGATAATATATTTCAAATGGTAGTACAAAATACACCACATGCAACAAATAAGTGGCGGACAATGGAAATCTCATGGAATTAAAAGTGAGATAAGAAATCCCCTTACCTCAAGTCCGACTTGTCTTGTTCATTTCTTTATATTTTTAAATAATAAACTTTTTTCAATTTATAATTTCTTAAGTAAATCCTTTAAAGTTTATTTTCCAATTCATATCACATATTATAATGATATAATAATAATTTAATTATATGAGTTCATATCATACATTTTGTCGATATTCAGTACATTAGTCAAAAATGAACTTGTTTGAAAATAATTTCCCATGTAGTTATTAGTAAATCATCTCCAGAATGGTATTAATCATTTAAATATCATATATATCCAGTATATATTCTGTTTATAGAATTACATAACATTTGAAGATAAAAAATGAAATGCACCATTCATGGAGACGATAAGTCGTACGTACGCATGAAATCTACATTCATTTTTTTCATATTAATGGACTATAAAACTAAATTAGACATAGATATATAATAATTAAAGTAAAATATATGTGTTATATATGTAACATACGTTAATTAAATAAATTATTTATAAATTCAATGTTTGGCATGAACGAGTCACATCACTTGAGGGGGCGATAGTCCACACATCCTCATATGACATTATCGCATTTTCACAACAATAAAAGCATAAAGGTATGTTTTGAATATAAAATTCAGAGGCATATAGAAGACATAAATATATTATATATCATATATAAATATAGTTCCATCATAATGGCCACCATGAAAGGTGTTAAAATAATATTGAACAATCATCGTTTCGTGAGGTAGTCATTTGCCACCCACGGAAATAGTATGTTATTTAACCATTATACGGGTGTGTGTGTGTGTAAGTGTAGGTAGAATCCATATCATAAAAAAATCCTAGTATATTGAGGTTACTGCTGTTATTATGGGATCAAATAATAAGATGATAGTGGTGAGTGAAGAAGTAAAATAAAATAAAGAAACTCGAGAGAAGGCATTACCTCTAAATCAGGTAACTCTTTTTGATCTGATACAAAGGCTTCCTTGGAAAACCTTATGCCCAAAGTGAGGCTTCTAGGCGTGATAGAGGGATGTGGAGATATAATATGAACATAGTTTGTACGAGCCAAGGGCTTGAGAGGTGTGGGTAAGGGGGTAGAGGCGGGGGCCTTTTATAAGAGGGAGGAGGGTCACTTTTGGAAAATCTTGAAATGTTACTTTATTATAAAATGGTTTTCAGATATTAAAGGTCCCACAATGATATATTTCGAGTATAAAGTGAAAAGGGTTTGAAATCCACCCATCAAATAGGTTTTTGACAACTGTATGTCTTAGATTTCGCCTTATCGTTTCATTTTATTTAAATCGTTCATTAATGAGATAATCACTGTATCATCATGGTGACAAAAATAAATTTATTTATTTATTATCAAGAAATTATAAAAAAAATACCATGATTTAGGAAATCTATTTTTCTTTCCAATTAATATTTATTGTCTAAGATTTCATTTATGTAAAGAAAATTAAAATATTATTACTTAGGATATACAAACCTTTGTTATATTTCTATTCTTTTTTAAAAAAATGTCATAATTGTCACTATTACACCCATGTGACACCATGGGCCCTCAAGATCAGTAAAATGCTTCCCATGGTCGGAAATGACTCAAAAGAAATATTTGGACACATTTTGGGTTCATTTTATATTATGATGATATTATTTTATTACCCTTAACTAACCGATTACTAATTAATCATGCTAATTAAAGATAATTACCGTAGTTTCTATTCATAATGTCCAAAAAAAAGTGTATTAATTAAATAATTTGGTCCATATGATACCAAATATGGAATCAATTTTTTCAAATTTCAAACTTATAAATTGCAGTAATTAATTTAAAAATTATTCATGTTGTCACAACTAAAGCGGGTTTTTAAGAAGTAAATATTTATCAAAAGATTGACTTGTTTTTACATCCAATTGAAAAGTGAAATTACATCCAATGAACAACATTGTATTATGTGAAAAAATAATAATTAAATTACACTTTAAAACCATTTAACTGGACAATCTGACTGTATAATTAAATTAGATGGAAAAGCAGTTTTGAAGTAAAATGTAGTATTTTTAACTATTCATTAAAAATGAACATATGTCAGAAAAATACCAAAAATTTATCCAAAGTAAAATTGATATTAAAATTTATAAAATTATGTACATTTTAAAAATTCAAAACATAGACGTTGCATTATTTAATTTTATAATTAATTCCCGCAGTCAAAACAAATAGCGTTTTTTATGAAACAATATCTATCAAAATACTGACACTTGTTTATGTCTAATTTCAAAGTGAAATTAATCCCAATGACCACCATTGGATTAAATGATAAAATTATTTTTCAAAATAACATTAAACCAAATTAAAGAGATAATCTAACCATATAAATAAATTAGATTAAAAGGTGGTTTTGAATTAAAATATAGCATTTTCACAATTCATTAAAAATGAACATTATTGGAAAAATAACAAAAATTTACACAAAGTAAATTTTGATGTCCTGATTCTAAAGAAGGATTTTATTTTATCAAATATAACATATAAAATTGAAAAAAGTAGTTTTTAAAAAGTTTTCCCATCAAAAGGCGGTTAATCGACATTTTAAATAACATTATAATATTTATGCGTAAAATCGAATTCTTTTCTCATTTTAAGCCACTAAATTTTATTAGATAAATATAAAAATATTAAACAAACATATATAATCATTTTTTAGTCAGTTCTATTCATTCCCTCCATTACAATGGCTAGGCGTTAACTACCATTTAAAATAATATTATTATATTATTAGTGTGCAATGTAAGATTTGAAAGAAACTCGTTGTTGCGTATTGGTTACGCCATCGAACATAGCATTCCCTTTAAAGAAATATTAAAATTTTATTCAAAAATATTAATAAATATGAAAATTTCATATTATTTATTTACATGGGATGGTACATATATACCCTTATCTTTTTGTTTTACCTTCAGTATACCCATTTTGACCTTAATTATGACAAAAAAAAATTTACCCTTTATAATATTCATTATGAATAAAAATTAGGTTGAAATTATTAAATATTATAAATTATTATGTTTGAAAAAATCAAATTAATTGAATAAAATTCAATTCATATATGTGATATAATTTAATTTAATGTTAAAGTCACAAAATGTGACAAAAATCAGTATTCTAATAATGATTTCTGAAGTATAAAAAGTTATTATATCAAAATAAAACATAAAATTGATTACATTAAACTAAACTGAATTATTCATAATATAATAAAATTAATTATACTTTTAAAAACATTTAAAAAATGAAACATTGTAAATATTTTAAAATAATATGGGGTTTTTAATAAAGATATGCATTTTAACTCATCATTGAAAAAATCATTTTTTGTAAGTATTCAAAGTTTCACTCTAAGATAATTTTAACATGATAATATAAAAAAATAAGTTCCTTTTTCCAATTTTTTTATAAATGTGTAATAAATTAAATATATTATTTTTTCACTAAAATTAATTAAAACAAATTTATAGAAAATTGTATTTTTAAAGAATATAATGACTTTACTAAAAATTGACAATTATTTATCAACATATTTTATTTCTCAAAATCATTTATAAAATTTTTAAAAAATACTAATATTCCAATTTATTCCTATAATTTAATTTATTGGTAATAATAATATATTGTATTAAGACTTATTTAGAATCATGTTTGTGTGTATCCTATCCTATTGAATAAATTATATTTATTTGAATGAAATATATAATAAAATAAAAGAGTTTTACAAACTACATAGTTTAAAAAATCCTTGAGATGATTTATTTCTCTTTATTTTATTATTTTCCTCCTTATAAAAACCTCTAGTGATGAGAATTGGGATTATTTTAACACCATCTCCCCACTACAGTTTATTGGGATGTGTTACTGAGTATCCTAATACTCATCCCTACATAGGCGATGGGCACACTAGTGTTGTGATGATGTAGGTGACGTACATACAAGAGATGCATTTTTTAGGGTGGGATTAACCTAGATTTTTTGGAGGTTTCTTCTAGAAACCATTGAATATGTTTTCATGGAATCATTTTATTTTTACTATGATCTAATAGTAATTCTGTATGATTAGGTTTATGGGGATCTTATAGCGATGAAATCTTCACAAAGTGTGATCTTCAGTTTTCTATTCTCAGTTTTTGGGTGTGCAATTTTTCTATTTATACATTACATTACTCACGCATGTTACCTTGTGTATTTTAGTATATGTATCATCCATGTGATAAATTTAGTTTAATGATAATAAATTTATATCCGGGTATCATTGATTTTATATGTTTTATTTGATAGATGAATATATTAATGTTTATGATTGGATAATTCCTCCCTTGCATTAAATTTATCTACACGATGCTAGAGACCAGCCTATGTCCTATTATATCTTGGATTTGTGGGGAACCCCTAGTTTACTAATTTTTTATGCGGGGCCCCAGTGGGCCAGCTTATTTCATAAATCCTTTTTTGGGCTTATGTTTTACATTTTATAATTTTATTGTGATGATATTATCATAAACATAACCCCCTAAGGAAAAAATATTTATGTGGGATGTCACGAATGAACTCAAACATTTGTTGGATCCCTAAATAATTAAACTTTTAAATATGAATTATTGTGGAAAAATAGAAGGTGTGGATGGAAGAATACCCTAAACATACGATTATAGATCAAAGAATGACAATGATATTTATTATACTATAATAGTATAACAATAAAACTACCTAATTTTCATCTTGGTATAGTTATGAGTAATTCTATAGTAATTTAGTTTTTTAATTACAGAATAATGAATATATTATACTATTCTTTATGTTGAAGAGTTTATTGAATTTTTTTATAATGTGAGATGGATCAAGATATTTGTTGAATATTACAAGTCATAGATTATGACAACGAAAATATCAATAAAAAACTAATAATATACATGTTTAATAACCTGAAATAAAGATGGGAAAACAAGAATATATAAACTATATACTTCATATATTCAAAATCATCATAAATATTATGAATTCTATTATATAACATTTAGGTAACACTATTATTTTTGTATGATTTTATCCATCACTACCTAAATGTTGGCATGTGAATGATATGGGAATTGATGATAGTAATAATTTCAAGGAGTATTATTTGTATTAACTAATTACATTATCTCTAATGTATGTACTCACACTAAAAACTGTTTTATGTGAGAATAAATCAAACAGGACTGGTATTGTGTTTAAATATAATGCAATAGTTTATATTAAATCTTCTGAATCTAATCTATATGAAAGAGTGAGTGATGAAATAGAAAAGTTCGTGGTATGTGTTTATAAAATTATGAATATATGAAATAATTAAAGAAGTTTCCAAGAAAATATATTGATATAGATGATAAAAATAATAAATGTAATGTTAGTAATAATAATGTTTCTGAATGAGCATTCTATGAGTTCATAAAGATTGTACATATAAAGAAAAACCACTCAATGTTAATGATCACGAGAAATGAAAATAATTAAAGAATAAAGAAAATAAATAAATGATGGATAGATGGAGCAAGACTAATAAATCACACTGTAGAAATTTTTATTAAATGAGTGTGAATCATCAAATTTGTACTTGATAATTGAAAATATAAATGAGGATAGTGATTATTCATATTTTATTTTTATTATGATTCAAATTATTAATGTGATGCTAAATAAATAGCTCATGATAAAGAAAAATTACAAAATGATATTATAGGAATGGATGAATTAGTTAAGGAATTATAAGGTGAAAAATATATGAAAAATAATTCTCTTACTCATTAAAGGAAGCATATTTTTAACAAAACCCAGATATAAACATACCATTATATTACATCATTTCAATAAGATAAACATTAAATATCACAATAATCATATAATCCTAAGAATGGATACTTTAGTGTCACTAATGAATAGTTATAAATGCAATTTATTTTAACAAACATGTGAATGTTAACCCATATAGAGCTACACATGACTCCCCCATAGACTTATCATAATTTATCCCTAACTTTGTTTCAAGGGGAATGTATAAACAAAAAGTTGTGAGGTAAAATGATTAAGGGAGACCATCAATATAATCTCAAGGTATAGATCATATGAATATGATAGATCAAGATAAGGGGAGATATTCATTATAAAAAATATATAATAGAAAAAGTTTTCAACAATTTACAATAGTGGAATATGTAATATTAATGAAAAAATACATACCATGTCATAAGAGTGTGAGAAAAGCACGGATGTTTGGATTAAGAGAATGGTTTAATAAGTTAACAGAATCATAAATAGGTGGGAATAACATGAAACATGGAAAAATAAAAATATTTCAAGGATCACTATCATGAAAAATGGAATAGTGTTCTTAAGCTCACCAACCATGAACCATACCATGAAACTCATGATATAAAAATATTACCCACTGCATTGGAGTACTACTATGGTGAACCCTTCATATTAATATAATGTACATGCTTATAATGTAATATTTCAGACTATAGAAACAAAGAGTTTGTAGTTATATTACATTATTGGTAAAACATATAATATTTCACAAATTATCAAAAAATTATGTAGTCTTGGTTGATTAGATATATACTTATAAAACATTTCAAAAAATAAAATACAACATGAATATATTATGAGAACATGATAAGAATTTCTATAATATCCTTCAAAAATACACATAGTTCTCAATAATAGAATGTATATTAAAATATTTTACTTTTAATTGAAAATGTTTTTAATCCAACCAAAGTGTTATATTATGGGAAATTATCACATTTTATGATTTTATTAGAATTTTGAGCATAGTTTCTAAATGATCTCATTTTGGAATTTAACTCTTTTAATTAATTTAATTACATTATAATTGAAATTTTATATTATTATTAAAATTGAAAACATATTCTTGTTTATGTTTCTGTATTCATTGGGCTTCATTTTATACTTCTGTACCCAAAGATCAATCCATTATTTGAATGCCCAAAACCATCTCACAAATTAAGTATTGAAATATTTTCACAAATATAGAATATTTTTGTTTATGTACCATATATCGTAAATGTTTGATATAAATGGGATTAAATAAGATATAGAGAAAGAGTACATCTAAAAGAAAAATATTTTATTACTACTTGAACAAGTTTTTCCTTCATTTTCACGGTTATAGATTCATTTAAAATTAAAGATGTTAAATATGAAGAGTATTCTTGGATAAATTATATAAAAAGAGTAATAAAAACATTTATAATTCATTAATTTTTATATAAATATTAATTTTAATGATCTTATAGACGATAGATAGGAGAAAAACTCTAAAGAGGAAAAATTTTCCAAATTTTAGAGAAAATTATTGGGAAAACTTTTCACCCCATTTTACAATAAAAATGCATCTCCTATATTTTTCAAGGGGAGGATCTCTAGCTATCCATTTTATGTAGTTTTTTATTTTCCCTAATATTTTAAGAGTGTCGTGAAATTTTAATATATAGTTATATTCTTCTTCCTCTCATTTTCTTATTTTTATCTTTTTGTTTCCATTTAGTTCAGTTCTATTGTGATCTATAAAAATCGAGATCATGAGTAACTCATCTGAGGAAATTCCTAGGGGAGATATATGGTTTTAAAACGATTTCATTTCACATTCATTCATATTGATTCTCATTTTCATAGAGTTGGGACGATGGGGAACTTTGTGTGAATGGCACATTTGTGTCTCTACTTGAAAAATATGGATTAAAAGTTTCATTTATAATATTATCTCTTGATCAAGGAGGTGGATGCCTGTTCTCTCCATGATTGATTAGTTCACCATATATACAAAAAAAAGACAGAAGAAGATGCTCAGTCATATTATATACCAAGTTCATTATGTTGATTTTGAGATAATTTAGAGATGATTAAGGTGTACTCTGGGTGTTCTTCTTGGAGGATCTCATTTTTTATAACATCATTTTATATACATTAATTCAATTAAAATTTGATTATATTTATATATGGTTATATATTAAAATTGAAGGAACCATCCAACCCCATATCTTTATATTATTATATTTTTTATTATATATAATTTATATTTTGACCATAGAAATGTAGAATTCTGTGAGCTACCTCCTCAAGACCACCCATATGTGTAAAATATATTTTATGCTAATATTAACTAAATATTGACCAATGATACCTGAAAAATCTCTATGAATCCATTTTGAATAGTTATTTGGGAGGCATAACACTTTGGACATTTTTTTCTTAAAAAAACACAGAAAATTATTTTTTAAAAAAATACATTTGATCATGGTATATTTCAATTAGAATTATTATTCATTGACAAACCTATATAAAGTTCATGAATAATTTCACAATAATATTGATGTTAGGTAGAAACGAATTAGTGATGTAATTAATAACATCGAGATCCAGATAGATTGGATTGCTGAATATGTACATCCATCCCAAGTGCAACAACCCGAACCTGATCTACAACCTAATCCAAAATTAGTGGTGGAAGATATTTCACTAATTTTTTATTATGTTATATAACCCATGGAATTTGTGAATGAGTCAAAAAAGTAATTAATAACATTATATCACACTCAGCCATTTTTTCAAGGAGCTCCTTGAAGAACACGTATAAGAGGAAACATTTATGCGTTATCAATAAATTTTAACAATCCTATAATTTATTTGTTGAATATAACCTTAAAATTATCTTCACATACATGATAATGAAAAATTACCACATCTATACCTATCTATTATGTTGTAAGAAAATTATGAATGTGTAACTGATGAAATTTAGTTTTTAATGGCCTTCCGATAATAGATCAATTTTCAAGAATACTTACTTGAAAGAGAATATTTATTTATTTATTCTTAATGTTTAAATCATATTCAAGCCGAATTGTTTCATGAATTCTCATTTCCTAAAATTAATGATATAGCCTAACTGGAGTAGGCATTATATTTTATGGAATTATTCATACATTTACTAGATAAATAAGAAGATCTAAATATTCTCCTAGTGGTATAATTACCTCATGTACATCAAAATTAATATCATATGAAAGAGGACACTACATAAGCCATTAGAGATAACCGATATATTATTCTCCTTCCCACATTGGACCTCAAATTCTCAATTAATTTATTCTATGGGTTTAATATTTTTTTTATATTCATTATATTTATCTATTATTAGTTTTTATTCATTGAAAATGGGAAAAGTCACATATTGTGGTTCATCTCTATAAAACCACATCCACATTATGATTGGGGATAATCTACTACAACTGCCTCACTAATGGTAGAACAAACATTTCACATTATTAGGTGTTTAAAAAATGAATTTTCCCTTTTTTACCTTTACCTTTTTTTCCATTATTTTATTATATTTTTTTCCATTATTGATTATAGTTTTAATGCGGAAGAAAATGTGATATTAAATCCAGGATGCCACTAAAAAATAAATCATGTAATGTATTTCCATTTCATTATTTAATTTCATTCCATATTAAAACAATTTATGAAAAAATATTCTACACCAAATTTGAACTAAAACGAGGCTAGTAAATTCAATAAGAGTGGTTGAGGGATTACAATCTGTTTTATGGAATTTTATATGTTCTTATAATTTATTTTTAGTGTTTTAATCTAAAATTTTCATGTTTTTTTATTTATTTTTGTTGTGTTTTGAATATTGCTGACCAGAATCAAAGAATTTGGAAAATATAAACGCTATTATTGATTGTGAAAAAAATTATTTTTTGAATGCTTTAGGATGTAAATGATTTCAGAATTTTTTTTCTTTATTCCCAATCATTTTATTGGATGTTTTTTTGATTGATATTGAAACAAATGATCACTAGTACTATCCAAATCAGAGATATCTCCCAAAAAAAGAGAGTTCTAAACCTTTTAGACATCCTATTTATAGGTATTTTTTTCTTGAGAGTATTTATAGCATATTTTTTGTCCATATGGAGGTGTTTTTTCTCATTTTCCATACTATTAGAGTTTATAGAAGGCGTTTAGTTTGATTGAGGCACCACATTGAAATCCGTTATATAATTGAACACTAATATTGACATACCTTTTTATTTGACCATTTTAAGCCATAGAATACATTATAAAAATTTATGTATCCAAATTATAATACATTTATACCATTACAACCAACATTAGGAGTTAAATTCATGATTATTATTGAACCCAAGTGTAGGGGAGGGATAATGCGAGATGCATTTTTCATTCCTTAAGAATTTGTTTGAGTTGAAATGTAAATTATGTGTTTCCCTATTTATTATTGCTTTGGATGAATAAAATTAAGGATTGAAAGCTGAATATGTAGACCAACATATCATTAAAAACATGATCTTGGAGTTCAAAAATATTTAAAGATCAATATAAACCTCTCATTTCATAAAAAAACATGATTATGAAGATAAATACTATTCTGAATTTGGGATTAACCAATGCTACAAATAGGAGAAAATTGGGATGAAATTTATAATTGAAACTAAAATTCAATGTGTGGACATCCCTATAATAGAAATATGTTTTTAGGTAATTAATTTTCATGATAATTGAGTATCGCACCATCCATGATAAAATCACTTTTCATACATTTTACTCACTATAGATATTACACTCCTCATTATGTCTAAGTTATTTTTACATTTAAATCTTACAAACCCTTAGCCTGAGGACAAACCATAAAAAACACCTCATGTTTGACATAGTTTTGACTCTGTAAAGCGGATATACTAGTAGGATAAAATGCCAATGTAGATCACACATGTTATTGAGAATGAAAAAAACTCCACAAAAAATAAATGAGTGAAGACAATATATTTTTCCAAGAAGGAAGGTATGACATTAACCTTCAGATTAAAATGATATTGAATGTATTGTTATAATTTTTTAGGATATAGGTAATTTTTACCCATATAGAAGTCATCATATTTTCTTTTTATTTGATAATTAATTTATTTTGTCATTTATGCTTTGAGAAGTTTGTTTTGACATTTGTATAAGATGATTGCCTATGAGTGAAATGATTATGTGTGGGGAATTTATAGAGAAAATATTTTTCAAATATTTTACTTTTAGATTATATGATTTCAATTACACCAATTTTTTTTTATGGTATGTTGTCACTTAATATTTTGTTTGTAGTATTTTGATCTTTATTACAAAAATGGCATAGTTTGGGATTTCAATTATTCAAATTTTTTTTTTCGTATATTTAACATATATTTTTCAACAAGGGTAAAAACTGAAAAATTAATATATTTCAGGTTTCTATGTTCATTTGAGTTAATTTGATTCTTATGGACTAAAAACTCAATCCATCATTTGAAGGCCCAAAAGAATATCACGTTAGGCCTCCAAATATGTGCATAGATCACAAATCATTTGAAAATGGATCATATTTAATTAACTGAATTCAAATTGAGATGAAATTAGAAATTGAGTAAGAATATATCTATAGGATTATTTACTATTATTATGTCCATTTGTTTCTCTTTTATTTTAAAGGTGATAAAAGTATTGGAAACTCAAGATGTGGAATATGAAGATTTTGTTTGGCTGGATTAAATAACTGGAGTAATTTGGACAAAAATCATTATATTATTTTCAGACAAATCTGAATCATTATGAAATGAAATAGTATATATAGATGATGATCATTAACGATGACCTTTTTCCCAATTCAGTCATTAATAATGGCTACCACGCGTAAGCTATGAGATAAAAAATCTGAATCAGAATTTAACCCATTTTGACTCTAAAAATTATTCTCCTCTCATTTTCAATGGGGTTTCACTCTATGATTTCGTTTTCTATAGTTTTTTTGTTTATTTATTAAATACTATCATTCATATTTAATATATTTTCCATTTATTTTTCTTCTCATTCTCATATTTTTATCTTTTTTGTTTCCACCCTTCCTTTTACACTATGATCTCTAATATTCATGATCATGCGTAAATGAACTAAAATTTTTCTGGTGGAGCAGTCCAGTGATGAAACCATTTCATTTCAAATTCATTTATATTTTTTATTATTTTCCTATATTTTGGTAGAGGGGGATATTATTGGGTATGGTGTCTTTGTGTCTCCACTTGACACCCAAGATTTATCATTATCTACTGTAATATTTACCCACAATTGAGGTGGTGATGTGTAGTCCCTCAGAAATTTTTGAGTGGACCATATATTCATAACATTGGGAGAAGAGGATCATTATGAATAAAATATATAATGTTCATTAATTTTATTTTTAGATAATAAATAGAAGATTTAGGTTCACTCTAGGTGTTGTCCTTAGAGGATCTCCTTTCTGTCAAACATCATTTTGTGTGTATTCATTCTCTTATGATTGAATTATATTTATATATGGATATATATTAATATTAAATTAATTTTTAATACCCATATCTTTTTATTTTTTAGTATAATAATTTTATGAATTTAAATATAAAAAATAGAAATTTGGTATTGTGTGAGCTACCTCCTCAAGACCGACATAGAGTGTGCACTATATTTCATGTTTAGATTAATAAACTATTGACCAATGATTCATGAAAAATACCTAATCATCATTTTAATTAATTTTTTCCTATTAAATTAAAAAAATAATGGTTATATGAGATTCTTAATAAAGACTACCATACAATATAATCTTTCATAACCTAAAAATGAAATTAGTGACATGATATGAATAAATAAAAAACATGAAAACATGATCAAATAAAATTGAGGACATGAAAAATCCATGATAGAAAATGAAAACATGGATAAATATAATAATTTATCTCATACTAATGGAATGCATAATGATGGATATAAAAACATGTTCTGTAGGCCTTTCTCAAACACACTATCTTTTAATGAGAAGATGTATAAACAAAAACCCAACCATTTTTTTATGATACCAATTGATGGATCAGGGGAATATATAATTCTAGGACCCACCACTCTTGTTATTATGTCCAACGCATTCACTATAAGATTCATCCATAACATTTATATTATATGTTGGGGAAAAATTCTTTATCGAATCCTCTTGGAGTTTTAGGTGAGATTGTCTTTGTTGACAAATCCAAATGATCATCAACCATATTTAGAAGAATGAAAAAGTTGGTACATGGAATGGCATTGGTAAATAAAAAAATGAAGCATTCCATATAGCCTTGCTATGTGGACTGTGAAGCACCATAGGCAGACCGAAGAGTGGGAATGGTTTATTGAGTGATGACAGTTCGTGGGAAGGCTAGCAGTATGCCAAATTCCTACAGTACAAGAGATGGAATATCATTTGCGAAAATAGGACTATGAGTTAAGTCATTGATAAGGAATAATGGAGGTATGCGGACCTAATAGGTAAATAGTCCAGGGATGGATCTTTATTCTGTGAAGGAGGTACCACACTTTTTTCTTTTGGAGAAAAAAATTAGCATGTTTTGGATCTATTTTATAATATATAGAGTGGTGATCCGATAATTACATGGCCTGTTTTTATAAGAAAACATCATTTCTCGGTTATTTCAGTGAATTAAAAAAGTTGTTTGTGAGGTATAATTCAATGAAAGGTTAATTATTTTATAAATACTATTCCACCAAGAATGAAGTAGCAGTCCGCAGAAGAAGGAATTCCATAAAAGTGGAAGAAGAAAGTTGAGGTAGAACATGGAGGTAGTATGCATAATTTGTATGTGGAGGTGGTATTCTATGGTGGTTCATATAGGTATTATGTATTCCTAGAAATAGAGGAATTACATGGAGGATTTAGTCTGCGAAGCATATGTGGTATGCGGTTCATCAAAAAAATATGTGGTTCATGAATATAATTTCCACCAACTAACAGTACATGGGAAAGTGGATTTCATATGTGGATGCAAAATAGACTTAAACATTGATTCTATATATAGTTGAGGATTCTTATTTTCCAAAAAAAATTAAGGGACCTAGTAGCCTATACACATTTAGTGGATAACTTCCATGTGTAGTGAGCAAAAAAGAGGAAGATAACGATCATTTCCACCTACAGTGCTCCAGTGAAAAAAATGGTGTGACCCTGGGGAATGTCGTGAGAGGTCCCTAAATCTTGTAAAGGTAGTGATCATGGTCATATAAATGATCTAGCCCATGTCTTATTATTTTTAGTTCTATTTAGTGGATTTATTACATTGGCACAACATCTTTGTATGCTCATAGGACATAACCTAGTGAGGGTGAACCAAGTAAATTTATTAGGTCTTGTGGATGATTTAATTTCATTCCATACACTAATATTAGAGAAAGAGATATTTTTTTTAGTGAGAAACAATATCCATATGGGAAATATTTATAATCATTCATACCCTGATTCGCCCCCCCCTTTAAGGGTATTTGTCCGATTATACATTACACTATATATAGATGAAGATGTTTCTCAATAAAACATGGGTATACATATAGTGATAAATACCTTTATCAAATACTTCCCTATTCAATATAATAATATGTATATCTAGTATAACATTCCTAAACAATATTAGAATCCATGGGGTATCCTCAATGTGAAATAATTCACCATTATCAAGTAAATATAGTATCGATGAAACTTATAATGTTTTGGGATATCCCAAGAATATAGTAATTACAATTATATTTTTTCATTTCAATGAGACAAAGTTAATGGTAGGATTAATCCTTCATCATGGATCATTAATTTTATGTGAACATCCAAGGGATATCCACCAAGAGTGTCTCATTAGGGGTATAGTTTTTCCCCACTCATCATGGTTCAGGGTTATGAATGAGTAACTTCTAACCTAATAATTTTCCATTTCATTACCCCTAGGTTCATCTATTACACAACCACATCCACATAATAATATTCAAAAAGGATATATTTTATAAAAAATTAAAAACACTTTTACTTTACCGAAACATAATATGGGTTTTCCACCATGGATAATATAGAGTTTTACAATAAATTATCAAAATATTGATTCAAAATAATATTGGAGAGGGATAAAAATAATGTATTTTAATCCTTTAAATTTAATTAATAATATATAATTATGATTCCAACAGAAATTTTATCCCTAAAAAAGAATATAGGTGTTGATTAGAAAATGACTCCCAAACAATTAAAATAGAGACAAAACCCCCATATATAGATTGGATTGAAATTAAATCATAAAATATTACAATATAGAAATTACAATTGATATTCCAATACCATAAATAAATTTATTTCCATATATAACATCCCAAATAGAAAATATATATAATACACATAAAGGAAATTTGGTTTTTATTACAAAACATGACTCCAGGTGAAAAATTTGAGATGAACAACAATTACCTGTTTCTTTAACATCCACAAAAATATTTGTAACTCCTGTAAAAAAACATGACTATCCTAATCACATAATAAATAAGCTTATTCAAATCCATTAGCATTAATACTTTTCATAAATATTCATTATATATTTGGATTCTATTGTTTTTCCATAGCTGGTGTTTTTAGTTTTATTGGTTTTACTTGTTTCATAATAGTTGTGTTCTTATTTATTTCTAAAAAAACTTCATTTATATATCCTTAAGGATTACATAAAGAATTGTATATAATTATTTATCATGTCTCAAATTCTTTTCATAAATTTATTAGTCTTTATCCTTGATGATGAAGTCAATAACAATCATGTTCTGGGGATCCTTGATGATCGAAGTGTGTTTTCTTAATTATTTTATAAAATATTAATATAAAATTTCCATAAAAAATAATTATTTACATATTTATATCATATTAGCCTAGTAATTGTGTACCCATATTAATTAATGATATAAATTTTTATAATTTTTCAATTTAGAGGTTAAACTGGCCCAAACATAAACATACATAGATTTAAGGAATGATTAGAGGGTGTTTTTGTTTTAATACATTATATTTGTAGCATAATGATCACATTTAGTTTGAATTAGTGTGATATTACAAAATTATTTAGATTTATATTGTGAATTAATATATTTGAATTCATTACAAAATTTGAATAAAATATTTTCTTTAGAATGATTATTTTAAATGATTAAATTAATAATCATTATATAATTAATAGAGTAAAATATTTGTATCACAAAAAACCTTAATTATATCATAAATATCATATTTATTCTTTTAAACCTTACTTATATACAATATTTTATGGAAGGGAATGGAAATGAGATGCACAATGTCATGGAGGCAGTAGTCTAATCAAGACATGAATGACAATTTCATCTTTCATAAGGGAAATGAAAAAGGTGGTTAGAATTTATTGAAAATATATAACAACGTTATTTATACTATAAATTAAAATAATCATAAAATTAGGAAAAAGATAATATTAAATAGAAATATAATGAAAACTGACATTAACAAAATGATTAAACTTACTTTGAGAACATTGGGTTTCTCTTGGAGGATTGCTTAGAAAATAAGATATTAGGATAATCTATTTTGACAAATAAATTAGGATAGTGAAAGGGTATTATAGGGTATGTAAATAGTTATATTTTAAAAAGTTAAAATAATTCTATTGAGTGAATTTATTTTGTGGTGAGACGACCCTTTTATAAGTGGTGAGAATGAAATTCGTTTTAAATATTTTTATATAATATAACATCGGTACATGTTAAACACGTAACATGGATCTTTAAATATGTAATACTAGAGTCGGGAAGATATAAGGTTTAGAAATTTCTATTAAATACACTAATAGAAATGTTCCAATCATTATTAAATCCCTTTAACCCTAATATTACTACTTTTACCATTTTAGGTTTTACCGTTGTTACTAGTTTTTACCAAATTAAACATCATATTTATTACAGAAAATTAATGGATCATTATTTGATAATTTGGATATATTTATTATAAATTATAATTCTATTTTTTCTCATTTAGATCCTACATGTTTTAGAAATAAAATTTATTTTTTAAACTGTATAAAATATTAAAATAATTGTTTTCAAAAATATAACTTCAGTTTAAAAATATCAATCATCGGATTATAACTTGTAATTAATATATTGAAATATATAATTAAAATTATAAAATAAATATTTTTTCAATAAAAAAGATTTATATGTTTTTGATCTATAGTTATATATTAATAACAGTAAAATAATTTCAGTAAATATAAAATCAGTATGTTATACTATTCACCTATATACCATTTGTATAGAAAAATAGAAATATATTATGGTGAATTAAGAAATGAAGTTTATTTTGGTAAAATATAATTGTTAAATTTAGAAATTAAAATTTTTAATCTGCTTTTTAATAGAGTCTCTTTATAGTATTAATTGTGTTATAATTCAAGATATGGTGTTTACTAACTATCCTATATTATCGAGTGTTATATTCTCCATACTGGTAAATAATCACTTCCATAAACTTTTTCCCTTGTTTCAAGAATCTAGACATACTATTCATTATATGATATGTTTAGATCAAAATATATTTCAATATATGTGAGGACATGAATTGGATTTGGAATTTATTTCCTCAATAATGAAATAATTAAGACATCATTTACATTCAAAGTGTTGGGAGAAAAAGTCATTCAATAATCTACAACTCAATTACATCTAGTATTTCCAAAGGACCAATGTACCTTGGGTATTACATTGTCTTTTTTAAATATGAAAACCAACTTCCATTGTGAAACATTTAAGAATAAATAATAACTAACAAAAAATTCTATATATATTTTCCTTGATTGTCATAGTAAATATTATTCCTCCTTTGGGATTCTTTAATGTGATCTATAATAGTTAATACATTAACAACTATCTCCTCTACCTATAAATGGTAAAAAATTAATTATTTATATTCTTCTAAATAGGTTGGAGTGAAAAAACACTTCTCATATAGTTCATTGTATGGTGCCATATGGATCTCAAAATAAATCTATTATTGTATGAAAACTCCATCAAAATTAGATATTGATCCCATACACATTGGAATTCAGGGGAGTATAATATGAGTAATTATTTAAATTTTTTTATTTTCCTTTAAATCGTCCAATAATTTTGGGGAATATAGTTGGTGTTATAATTTATTTCAACGTTTATATCCACTGGAAGACTATTTTTGATGTTACATGTGAAAAGAGGTTCATGGCCAGATACAATTGATAGTGTATCACCATGAAGCCTAATTATTTATTGATATAGAGTCTAGAATTGAATTATGGGATAAAAATTCTCAAATATCTAATAAATGGATATAAAATGATAAAACATAAATCATTATCCATATGACATCATTCATCCTTACTCGATTTTGGATTCCAATTAAAAATTCCATATTATCATTTTCTAACTTCTATTAAGGTATTAGAGGTTTTTTCAAGACTCTACTAAGATGTTTTCTTTTAGGATTATCAAAGTGAAACATTAAGAATCTCGATATGTTGGCCAAAAAATTTCCAATTTATAGCATCCCACCCAAATTAGTCTCTTAATTCCTATTATATATTTGTGCTACCAGTGTGTATGGAGAAATCGGAGAGATCTGCTTCATCGTGTTTGTTCCTCATTAGCTATGTCATAGAAGGAACACATAACCTATTTTCAAGCATCAAAACTCTATATTTGTATATAAAATCTATCAATTTCTCATCATTTACTACATTAATGATTCTTTTTATGATCTCAATATTCTTTTGGGACTTCTCTATAATTTCTACTATGGATGGTTTATCTATTTTATAGAAAATGGATGATGAATCATCTTAAATAAAGATAACTATATACATTTTTACTAGATCTATGTATATAGGATCCTTATTAATCTTCATCATGGTTAAAACCCATTGTTTCATCCTACCGAATGTTTTAGACATGTTTTTTACTTCCCATGGTGGTAATATAACGATTAATTATGGTCTTTGAGTAGTTACACATATATTGTTTTCAACATGTTAAAATCCTTTTGAAGGAAGGTATACTGCAAAATATTAAGGCCTACATATATATAACATATTTCACTTTGTAGGTATAACCTTCATATTTTGAAATAAATGATTATAGATTCCAACTCATGTTCATTAGTTATATTTTTCATTTCATGTATTTTCAATTTCGTTGATGCATAAGAAATCATGCTATGATTTTTTAAAAGAGACGAAACTGAGTCCTTATATAATAAAAATCATTTACATTCAAATGGTAGAGTAAATATTAGTTCATTAATCAGTATACTCTTAAAAACATTAAAAAATTCACCTCATTCCCTTGACCATGTGAATTTATCCGATTTACTTGTGAACATGGTCAACATGACGGCTAACAGGTCTAAATCATGAAAAGAACGCCAATAAAAAACTCATAAACGTAGAAAGTTATGAATCTCAGTTATGTTTGTTGGTTTAAGATATTTTTAACTACCATTGAATTTAATGTTTCAATAGATATCACATCCTTAGAGATAATATTCTTAAGAAAAAAAATTAATTGAGCCAAAATTCACACTTACTATACTTCCCATATAATTAAATTTTTATGAGGGTCTCCAGAATAATTTTTAGCTAAATCTCACACCCTTAATAGATATTAGAGTATATCAAGATATCATAAATTAATACAACCAAAAATTTATCACAACCCTCATTAAATAGTCTATTAATAAGAATCAGAAATATAGATGGTTCATTAGATAATCCAAAAGGCATTTCAAAAAATTCCTAATGCCTATACATTGTTCAAAATTATTTATATAGTATATCTTTCTTCTTAGCCATTAGCTAATGATAACCGTAACCAATATCAATCTTTGAAAAGTATCAGGATACTTAGTGGTTATCAAATAAGTCATATATAAGTGGTAATGGATACATATTATTTATATTAATCAAATTTAAATCTAAATAATAAATTCACAGTCTCAGAGAACCATTCTTCTTTTTTTATTATTAAAACAAGGGGTCCCCATAAAAAACAAGAGGGCATATAAATACCTAATCACTCAACTCTTTAAATTGCTTCTTCTACTGCAGCAAATACACTACACACGCTATATAAGTATTTTTAGATATAGACTATGAATTAGGATTGAGTTTAATGGAGAATCAACCATCATTCTTAGGTTGTTGAAAAGGCAATTATTTTCGATAAGCATCGATGAATTTTTTTACAACAGGTTCATCCTATATTCTTAGGTTATCTTCTTCATCCATATATCAAACTTGATCATCCTATATAGCTAGAATTTACTTAAGAATATATACTGGGGGGATATCTATACATGAATTGGATGATTAATTTATATACTCTAATGATAAGGGATTTCACCTCACCATAATGAATAATAATCTCCTTCTATTTCAAATAATATTTCTCATTACACATTGAAAGCCAATCCAAACTAAGGATTATATCAAAGTCTACCATAGGTATAACAAATGTTTTCTCAACTATGGTACATCCATGTATCATAATTGAAATTTATTGACACATCTTTGTTTACATAAGATTTCCACTTGTTGTATTATTTGATAACTCTATTAATAATGTTCTAAGGAAGTATCTAATGGGTTTTGTGGAAAACATGGATGATATAAAAAATTAAAAATATCTATAATATGATAAAAAAAAGTTTTTAAATTTTAGGCAATTATTAATTTACTTTCCACAATATCATTATAAAATCTGTTTTAATTAGTGGAAATTTTATATGAATATCATTTCTATCATGGAATTTTCTATAGTAAATGTTTATTATGTTTGAGGAATTGGTTTTAATAATGCCTATAATTCCAAGATTTGGTGCATTTACCATCAATAGATTCATAATTTTAACCTACATTAGTGATCATTATGGCCTTTTCTTCCACATTTTTAATAGTCTTTGGTTGTTATCCAAAAATCCCTTGGGGTTTTCTTCCCATATTTATAACATATTACAAATATCTCTGTTAAAATTTTCCCATTTTTCTAATTTCTCTCCCCTTGATTATCCACAAAATTATTCTTCTTATTCTCGTTTACCTTGATTACATATGTCTAGGAGAACACTTTTTCCATCTGAATAATTTTTGAGACTATATCATCTTATAAAAAATAGTATTAGAGAACAATTACCTTTAATAAATTTTCATTAGCCCAATAATTAAATGATATATAATGATTACCCCCTTTGTAAATATTCCATAGAAGCACTCAATAAACGTGTAATGTTTTTCTCATATGATGAAATATTTCCCTCCTCATTTTCACTAATAATGATGAAGCATCTTCTATTTCCAATATCTACTAATGATTAATGTATTTTTCAAATAATAACCCTTAAAAGATCCATATTACCTAATTTTATTTACATAATATTTTTCGATGTTTTGAATTAGTTACCACCATTGGTCGATATCTCCCTGAAGATGGTAGACCACCATAACAAAATTTTCCCTTCCAACTGTTCCTAATGTGAGAGTGATCCTTCATAGGGAGTTGGTCCATTATTTATTTATTGATTTTTAATAGTTCTAATAAATGATATATGTTGTTATTACATGAAGCAGTCTAATATAGTTTCACAATTTTGTGTATTAAAAGGATTATTTATGTAGGTGCGATTATTTTTTATAACATCGACCAACAAAACCAATATTGTTGTGAACATATTATACTCAACTCTAACATCATTAAAATTGTCAAGGGGAATATCCCTCAGATCACTCTAGGTGATGATATTGTTCTCATTCCTCTCATTGGTCACCATTGTTATACAATAATATAAACATAATTTTCTCATGATATTTAACTATAAAATAAATGTCTTATTATGTTCACTAATATATTCCATATACTTCTTTTGGTGTTCTTCATAACAATTTATCTATCTAACTTGGTTCCCCTTAAATTAGCCTCCATGATTCCTATTAATCATCCCCCAATACGAATTATGATATCCTAGTTTCTATAAATCCAAATCCAGAAGTTATATAACATTATTCGTAAAATATTAAATAATTCCTAAAGAACCCAAAATTTTATTATCTTTGAAAAAATAGATATGTAAATATAATATATTTCAAAAAAAATACACCATGAAAATTTTGCGAGAACTTAATTATCCATTCCAACATATCCTTGAAGATTACATGTAGGTCGTCTCTAGATATCCTAGAGTAAAGAGAACAAATAACAATGAGGTGAGATAATTAATGCGGAGTATAATACAATACAATATTTCATAAAAAAACACGTCATAAGTGATAGGTAATAAATAAATAAAAATCATGATGACATAATCAAATAAAATCGAGGGCATTCTATATCCATGATAGTAAATGAAATCATTTATAATAGTAATCATTGATCTCATACTAATGGAATGAATAATTTTTGACATTGAAACAAACAATCAAGTCCTTTTTACAATACACTATCATATCATGGGAAGGGGTATAATTGTAAACCCAAAATATTTTTTCTCGTTAAAGGTATTGATGCACCAAGGGGATATATAATTAATGCCACCACATGTCACCTAATTAAGACCAATTAATTCACTAAAATAGTCATCGAGACCTTTCATAAAATTTAATAAGGATACTCTCATTATATTAAACATGGATGGACATATCACAAGAAAAAAAATTCAAATACATCCCTATTGAATAGAATAATGTTTATTTCTAGGATAACATCATTTAATTAACATAGAAGTTGTAGGGTATCTTCAATGTAACATAAAGTACACTTATCAAGTAAATAATGTGCAAGGGTACTTACAATGTGTTGGGTAATCCATGGAATATAGTAATTGGTTTCAATATTTTTAATTGGTAGGAGAACAAGGTAATGGTAGGAAAGCTACTTCATCTTGATTCATTAAGAGCATTTGAACATTCCTAGTAATATCCCATAGGAGTATCCCACTGGGTGTGTCGTCTTATCCCCACTCATTATACATTAGTGTGATGATTGAGTCAGTGCACAACCAACCCATTTTGGGTGATTACCCCTAGGTGAATCTATGTCATACCTGTATCCAATTTTTAAGATATATACAAGTATGTTTTTTTCTAGTAAATTACATACAATTTTACATTTCCAAAACATAGGATGTTTTTTTATTCTAGGAGATGATTATGTTATATAATGGTTTTGGTAACTATATAATCAAAAGAATATGATAGTAGGATAAAAAGATAGGTTTTATAATATATTAAATTTTGCAATAAATATGGATAAAATTATTCTATATAAATTTATGCACCGCACAAAATAAAATTGTTAGTGATTATAACATGTGACCCAAAGAATTAATATTGATATGGAAAAAACTCCACATATAGATTTTCAAATAACTCCATCTTACCCTATTGAAATAGAAGAATTAAAATTGATATTGAAAATGATAAATAATGTAATGTTATCATATAAAATATCAAATAAGCTACTTATATATACCCCAAATAAAGGAAATTAATTACATAATACGACACATGTCTCAAAGAAAGGAATTTGAGATGGAAACCCCATACCTATAATCCTAAAATTGATGAATGTATTTTAAAACTTTGTGTGTTAAACATAACTATCTTAATCTCTAAATTATTATCCTTACTTATATAAATTCGCATTTCTAATCTTCATAATTATTATTTTCCTATAATAATTATACTGATTTTTTACTTTTGGTGTTTATAGTTTTGATTGTTTTTACAAGTTTCATTATATTTTTATTTTTATTCATGCTTCATACAAATTTAATCATTAAAATATCAGTAATTTTTAAAATTATGTGTGATTTATACTTATTTATGATGATTCAAATTCATTTTTTGAGTGTTTAATCTTTATCCTCAAAACTGAAACTGATAAAAGTCATTTTTGTGTGATTTTTGATGATCAAGGCATGTTTTATTAATTAATTAATTAATTATTGATATTATAGAACCACATCCAATGAAATAAGTATTTACTCATTTATATCATTTAATATTATTAATTATTTTTCCATAGTTAGTCATGATTTAATTTTATAATATTTTTCAATTTTGTGGTTATACCGAACAAAACGTTAACATTCCCTAATTTAATGAATTATTGTGAGGGAGTTTTGTTTTAATATAATTTTTGTATATGCCTAATTAACATTATTAGTACTTATAAGTTTTATATTCAAAAATATTAAGTAATTATATTGATAATTAATTGATATGAAATCATTACACAATTTAAATAAAAGATTATCATCTTAGAATTCTTATTTGAAATGACTAGATTAATATTGATCATATAAAAATAGGTTATAAATTTTTTATAACATAACATTTATAATATCATTAAAATAGTATTTATAATTTAATCTGATCCTTATATCCATCCATGAAGGGAAGTGAAGAAAAAAATAAACATGATGTATCAATGATGTGGTAGTACACACAATGAATGCATGACTGTTTCTATTTATTTAAGGGAAATGGAAAATGTGATATGTTTCTATTTACAAAAAATTAAAAAAAATTAATATACTAAAAATAATGAACTTATCATATAATATTGGGGAAAATTTTAATGTGGAAATATAAAAGGAAAATATGTGGGAGAAAAGATTTAATATATATTTAGAAATTTGTGATTCACTTAGAATATTACTTAGAAATAATGGTTTTAGGATAATATATTATGTCAAAAAAATTAATAGAGTGGACTTTTATTCAATGGGATGGAAACAAAATGGTTTCGAAGAGTAATCTGAATACTTAAGAGTTTATTGATGGTGTTATGAGAGGCCCCTTTTTAAGTGTCGAGAATGGAATTTTTGTAAATATTTTAAATAAAGGGAACACTTGAAAAACTATCATGTCAATCCAAAAATAGGAAATAACGGTGTTTATAAATGATAAGGTTGAGAAATGAGTACTCCAGTCAATATTAGACTTGTTTTTGTCATGTTTTATTATCTTTTCCCCTTGAATTATTGATTTGATGAATTATTCCATTATTGTGGTAAATTGTTTCTACATAAAAATCATTAAGGAAACACATAAAGTTCATCATATTAAATAATTTGGATATACTGCTTTGATTTTTTAAATTCAATTTTTCTTATTTATTTTATATATGTGTTAAAATTGAATTTTATTATGATAAATGTATAATTTTTTAAAACAATTTTGGAATAATGTATTAAATGGGTTCAGAGATATCAATCATGGGTTTGTAAATTAGAAGTAATAATTTAAAACATATAATGTTAATTACAAAATAAAAATTATTATCTCTAATAAAATGGTTTTATAAATGTTTATGTAATATTTATCAGATAATAAATGAATATAATTCGCAATATTTGTAGAATCATAATATTTTTCACTATTCTCATAAAAATCAATATTTAGATGGATAAAAAATATTTCTGATTAATTCAAAAAAGATGTTTTTTGTAATAATAGAATTCTAACATTTATAAATTAATAATTTAATTTTTCATATTAATAAAGCATCATTAGAGTCTACATTATGTTATAATTTAAGATATAGTTATTATATCTTATAGTAGAGTCTCATGTGTTACATATATTTTCCGTAAGAGGATGATAAATCATACAAAAATCCTAATAATGAAAAACCATTCATAATGTAGCCGGTTTTATAATCTTATCACAACTAATTACCAAAGGATATATCAAAAAATATTCTTAATAGAAAAATGAATTAAATTATTTTGAATTTTAATACTTAAAAAGGAATCGTAGTTCTGAAATATTTAGACCGCGTTTAGAAAAAATCAGTAGCAAGATTGGATAAATTTAAAAAAACAACATTTCTGATTCTTTATGAAATGGGTAATGGATCTTATAAATATAGAAATATCTTATTATTTCCATTTAAAACAGAATTGAAACCATAGGATTATCTATTAAACAAAGAGGGTTTTCATAAACCCTCCCACATTAAAATCAAATGATTAGGGTTGTACTAGACATGGAATAAGAAATTGGAAGGTTTCCGTAAATTAGGATTACTTATAAGAGATAACCACAAACTGAACATAAATCATGAATTTTCCCAAAAATATGAAGTTAAATTAAACTAAGTATATAATTATGGAATATTAAAATGACCGTATATTTTTAAATAATATTCATTTCCTAAGAAAATTTGTGTTATACTATCTTATATTATACATATAATAACATATACGATCAACGTACACAATTTCTCATTAATAATGATCATTACATTAGTCATCTATAAAATTAATTAGAATGCCCACCATTGTAATTAGACAAAAATATAAAATATAAAATCTAAAATGGGGAAACATGGATGACAAAAACTTATTAGAATAAATTCCCCCATGTCAAAGATTACAATAAATAAAAGAAATATTAATAAACCTATCAATATATTTTAAAATGAGAATATATAACCTTGGGATAAATTGTAACAAATATTGAGAGAAATAATGAAATTGTATTCATATGGTGAATTGAAAAATGTATCCTTTTGAATATTACCATTATATGAATGTTGGTCAATATAAAAACGGTAAATATGAATATTAGTAATTATACCTATTTTTGATAATTTTGCCATGATAATTATTTTTTATAAGTTGAAATGAAAAAAGATAATTATGTCGAAAGGAGAAATGATGGCCACAACCAGTAGAGTCATGTTGTTTGAAGCCCATTTTTTCAAAATACGGGAGGGTGGTAATATAACTAGGTTTCAATAATAACCAAGGCCAAGATGAGATTTAAGAATTGGAGATTGAATTAGATCTCATGTATTAGATGTTCTTGTTTGTGTAGATTATTACTCGATCAGTGTTAGCCGAGCTACCCCAATGAAACTACCACCATTTTTTAACTTACACTTTCGGTGTTTGTTGATGTCATAAGGGGCTACGTGTCCTGGAATTAGTTACATGAAGTGTAATTCCTTTTTATAAATAAAGTTCTTTCCATAAATTCCATTTTATGAATATTTTTTCTTAATAAGATCTATTGTCAATTGAGATGAATATGATAAATAGATTTCTGGAAAAAAATAAAAAATAATTGTATTTATTTAAAATATATATAAATTATTATAATAAAAAGTTATTTGATATAATATCATTGTTCTTAAAATATTCTTTCAAAAATCTTTTAGATAGATATAAATGATTAAATAATTTTATAATGTTTTAGATATTTTTATAAGTGTGGGAAATTTTAATATCCATTAAAAACTATTATATTTCAATAAATAAAAATGTTTATATTTAAAATTCAATATTACTATATTTATATAATTCATATGAAAGAATAAAATTCAAATTTTAAATCCTAAAATTGAAATTTGGTTAGGGATAATTTATGAAAAAAATTTACTTGCCTATATTTTTTTATGAATAGTAAAAATAAAGTTGATAGTTTTCGTTATGTTTTATGAATTCATAATTATGTCATTGTAATTTAATAATTAATTAACCAAAATAAATTGTCTAAAAAATTTCATTTTAATAACATTATTATTTGAAATATATTTTAATAAATTTCGAAACCAATAAGTGACTTTCCAAATTTTTAATTGAAAATTTTTATTTTAAAAAGATTACTTTATGTAAAATTTTCTCTTCCAAGCCCAAGGATGTATTAAAAATGGTTATATGTTTAGTTAAATTAAAATATCAAAAAATTGATACCGAAATTTTCAAAACCATTTAGAAAATTTTTTTGTAAATTTTTTTTTTCATTTTAAAGAACCTATTTCTTCGAGAACAAAATTTGGAAATTTTTAACAAATTTCTCCACTTTTTCTATAAATACCCACCCATTTCACACTTACCATTCAATAAAATTTTATACTTAATGAATTTATGGTCAAATTCCAACCCAATTTTCACCTCTAATGTGTCCTTAATCCCCCAAGGTTCGATCCTCAATTTTTAGAAAGAACACTCTAAGGAAAAGTAATTCTAATCATAATCTTTTCTATTCATGTATTTATTTATATGGACATCTTATAAAGGGTATGTTTCATTATTTTATAATTATTTTGATCATACCATCACTGCTAAAATAATTTTCTATCAATGGGATACCATCAGTCCCTCTCTTTTAACCCCTTTCAAAATCCACTTTTTACACCTGTCATGCTGGGAATTTATTTCCCTCTTTTACATAAAAAATTCTCATTTATTTTATTTTTATGAATACCCAAACCTCTTAGTTTTCCACGGGAATTAAACTATGTGTAAAATTATTTATTTATTTCAGTATTTACATATATTTAACCCACATTCTTTTTTTGGTTAAGAATTATGTGATGTTCCTATCTTTAATAACACTTTTACACCTTGATTTTGAGAAGAAATATTTTCTTCAATTTCCATAGGCTATTAATGAAATGATTTATTATGATCTATATGGATCAGATGAAATTATAAATTTTGATGGGTGTACCAGATATCACTTTATTTTACTGGTAAATAAATTATCATCTAGATATGAAATGATTTATGATATGTTATTCTTGGTATTATTATTTATGACACATTTGTGATAAACCTCAACAATATGCTTCTTAATGCCTAATTTATATATTGTATCCACATTTCCATGTTAGGATTCATGTTTCTCTTATTATGATATTCCTCATATTCTCTTTATCATGTTATATTATTAGACCTCATATTATTTATGATATTCCTCATGATAACATTCTAAATGTATCCCTTCATTATTCCCTTACTAGCCTCGCGCTCACCCATTTACCTTGATGTATGTCCCCAGGATATCATATATAGAAAATGTAACTTATGGTGAACCCATGATGAGTAAATTAAGGTGAATTAGAATAACTATTTATGATTTCATGTATTATGTGCCTAATTTATGAGAAACTAACCTTTAGTAGATATTTTTCACCCTATAGTGAAAATTTTATAAAATACAAATATGGAATTCCATAGTTTGTTTCATAGAATAATTTAGTTATAAGTGAAAATTAGATTTATAAATCATTAATATGAACCCTATAGAATTTCAAATATTTATAAAAGCATCCTAGTATTTTCTGTAGTACTAATTACATGGATTCCAATAAAATAAATCATTGTCCAGATAATACTGGTTGATGTGGCTCTGGAACATATGTACATTATTGTAACACATGAAAACCCTACATTGACCTAAACATGATCGTATTCTGGTTCAAAATAATGAGAATTATTGCAAACCTAGTTTGAATCTCCCATGTGATATGATTTTTTAATCACGTGATTTTTATGAACAATTATGAAAAATATATAGAAAATATATATTTTATTTAATAATAAAATATTTAAACATAGTGTTTTAAAACATAAAATCCATTTATAATTATATTCTTCCAAAAAGGAAAACATTTCTCACAAGGATTTTCTTCCTTTTGAAAAATGGTATGAAATTAGAGGAACCATGTAAATGATGAATAAAATGGATGATTCACTAACAATATATCAATGGAAGATGGAATGGAAAACTTTATAAGGTTGATTAATCAACTATCTCAAGTTATGAATATTATCATAAATCCAGTTGACAAAAAAGATTCATCTCTAATAGAAAAACATGTTATTGATCCCATCATACATCAACGACCAAATTATATTACTGGATATTCTGAACAATTTATTATTAAAAAATTGATTAACACTATAAAAAAGATATATTCTATACTCCTCTATTAATATCTATAGATTGACATCTGAGAGTGTTCAACATAGAAGAAGAATACAAGTATTGGTGGAAACTGATTAAAACAAAAATCAAAGAAGGTATATTTTGTCTATTAAGTTGGAGGAGTTCAGGGAAATATTTTTCTGTAAATATTATTCCCATTATATCATTAAAAAAAATAAATAATGAATTCCTAGTATAGAATTAAAATGGAAAAAATAATGGGTTTCTATGAAATGAACAATACAAGACATACTCAATACACCTGTAGTTTTTTATGAATACAATGGTAATGGTATATATATTCTTTAGTGTACTAGGAACCAACTTGTGGATGAATTTTTAAATACAATACTATGAAATATATCAGTAGAGTGTATAGAGTCCTATGAAGATTGAATTTTTCATTTGGAGATATGAGATGGTAATTTAGGGAAAATAAAAGGATTAGATTAATGTAAATAAACAGATTCCTGTATTTTGATCATGGAAGAAGGAGAAATAAAGTGAAAAATTCCATGCATAAAAAATTTGGGAAGTAGCATTCATGTAACTTATTTATTAGGAGTGGTAAGTGTCACATGTGAAAAATAGATGGCCTTATTTCTTCGTACTATTTTGGTGCAGTGCTGCCTCAAATTCTATTCACTAAAGATATGGGGTTGATGGTGTACTGAAAACCTAATGTTCAATGCTTTAGATATTAGCATCATATGTACATTTCCATTAAATATCCAAATCAGAAGATAATTTTTGGACACCACCAAAACCATATAATAGCCCAATGGAGAAATGTTGGGAATTTTCTGTCATGATGGATGAAGCGGTGGCTCAAAATTAAATAGTGGTAGGTACACTAGTATTTCTCTAAATTCTAGAAATTTATTTATTTTTTTATTTTTTGACACATTCTTTTCTTTCATCCAAGATTGATAATAATATATAATCAATCCCAAAAATTCTAGATGTAGATTTATCAGTCAATACTCATAGAGGGATTATCCTAATATCAAGAGTTTATAGGGACTCTAGTATTAACTTTTTTAGAAAAATATCATTAAAAATATCGGATTTATTCTCATGGTCGAATTCGAAACAATAATAGGGAAGGATGAGCACTAAAAGTATGATGGTAAGATAAACTTCAGGAGAAAGGAAATTTTAGTAGTCTTGAATGTTTAAACAATAGTTATTTTCAGAGAGTGATATCTGGATTGATATTTGTCTACAAACACATCCTGTAGCCTTATTTGAAGAGATGATTAGAAAAAAGGGGAAGGAAATAAATGTATAAGGATAGAAAATGTACCCATAATTCAGAAATACATTGATTTATTTATCTAAGAGTTACATGTAACTCCCTTAGAATGTGTGCAAATTCTTTCCATTGAACTCATATATGAATCCAAGCTGGTATTAAAGAACCCATATAAAATTGATAATATGAATTTATAGGAATTAAATAAACTACATCATGATCTTATGGATAATGAATTTATCTAGAAAAATGTGTCTACTTTGCTAGTAAAATTTATCTTTTTAATGAATAATGTTGGATCAATGGGAATATGCATTGATTTTAGATATCTTAACCAAATCGTAGTGATGAACAAGTTCTATCCGTCAAGGATTGATGACTCGTTTTACCAGATTCATGGGGCTCAATTATTCTCATAGATTGACCTTTGATCCAGGTATCATGAATTGAAGGTTATGAATAAACATATTCTAATGACTTCCATTAAAATAATACATGAGAATTATGAGTTTTCTGTTATTTTATTTTTCTTCACTAATTATCCTCCTACGTTTATACATTTTATGAATAAATTATTTAATGAATAACTTGATAAATTTTTCTTGTTTTTATTAATGATATTAATATATATTCGATAATTCATGTGGATCATGATGATTATCTAAATTTTATATAGAAAATTTATATGAAGGATTATCTATTTTAAAAATTCAGAAAAATATGAATTTTGGAAACAACTAGTTGCATTCATGAGGACCAATGTAACCTATGAAGGATTCTCATTTCAATTTTCTAAAAAAATAAATAGAGTGAACAAAAAATGAAAAAGTAATTGATATTAATATTTTTCCTATTTTAGAAGAATATTAAATTGAGGTTTTGGGAAAAAAAATTAGGATATTCTAATCGACCAACAATGTTTACTCGAAAAGGAGAAAATTTCATCATGAGAAAGAAGTGTTTATAATGTTTCTATGAATTGAACAAGAGATTTTTTACTACATATGTGTTAACTATACCCTATATTATTTATAAATACGCATCTCAAAAATTCATTGGTTGATTACTCATTCAAAATTAAGAGGTGATCACTTATGAATCTCGATAGTGAAATCCACTTGACCAAAATTATCCTCTGAATGACCTAGAGTTAGCTGCAGTGATTTTTCCTATTAATATATGGAGTAAATTTATTTTGGAGATAATTTATATAAACATAGTCCACAATAATTTTATGTATATATTCATGACAGGGGAATTTAACATGAAAAAATAAAAGGGTTTAATCTTAATAAAGACTATAAATGTTCAATTCATTATCACCCCAAAAGTTAAAAAAAATCATTGAAGAATTAATAAATAAAGTCCCTATTGTGATAGAAATGACAAAGATTCGATGATATCCCTTGATAAAGGACCCAGTAAGGCTAGAAATGGGAATCATGAGGGAAAGTACATAATCAATACTATCCAAAGTTACTTCTCATCCATCATTATATGAGATGATCAAGTGTACTAAAAATAAAGATCCTTTGAGGAAAAAATACAAAGGAAATAAAGATTTATATATTTCCCGTGTTCAATATTTATCAAGAGGGTGTACATAAATTTCATACAAACCTACCCATACTATCTATATCAGAGATAAAGAAGGATTGGATGGATGATTCTCAGAACTCTAAATTCTATATACATCCTTCAAGCACTAAAATATATAAGGACCATCATGATCTTTATTATCCATGGGATAATATGAAAAGGGACATTGTTGAATACCTCGAAGGGTTCTTGGAGTTTCAACAAGTGAAGTTAGAGTGAAAAAATCCTAAAGTGTTTTTGCAACCACTAACCATACCAAAATTGAAGTATGAAAATATCTCTATCATATTCATCTGTAGTCTCCCATGAACATCCAATGGAAAACTGTGATATGGGTAATAGTGGATTGACTCATCATGAAATCTCATTTCCTTGATATTTGAGATGATTTCTCTCTCAAAAAACATTCCAAGGAATATGTAAAGGATGTGGTTGGGAAAAATGGGGTGCAACGTTCAATAATTAATGATCCTGATATTTGGGTCACATTTTACATATAGAGAAGTCTTCAATATTTTCTAAATATTAAATTGAATTTTAGTATGGCCTATCATCCCCCAATAGATGGATAAAAAATCTTCCCCTCAACTATTTAAATTGAACTATATCAAGATATATATGGGAAGTGATTTAGATCTTCAAATTGATGGACTAAATTTGGTGAGATAAAGCTAATTCTGCCCAATGCTGTTTAAAAGCTGACATAAAAGGTTCATTCCATTAAAAATAATATCAAATATGATACGAGTCAAAAAAGCACTATGTTGGAAACTGTCGAAGGGACTTGGATTTTAATGTTGGAAAAATAATTTCTCACATATACCACCTTTGTAAAGAGTAATGCAATTTGGAATGAAAGCGAATGTTAGCCCCATGTACACTGGCCCCTTTGAATTCCTTGATATCATAAAATACGTTTCCTATTTTATAATACTTCACCCAAATCATGATCATGTTTATGATTTATTGCATGTATCTATTTGATTATGTTATCACCTGATCCCTCACATGTACTGAGTCTAGATGTATTACAACTGCAACATGACCTCTTTTAGGATGATACACCAGGGGAGATGTTGAACTGTATATACAATGTTTGTAATAGCTTGGATCATCTTTTCGAGTAGGGATATTTTTTTCAGGTTGTTTAAAGGAAAAAGAAAGAAAAGAAGATTTTCTAAGTGCACGTTGTGTACTTCAATGTACACGATTTTAACCTAGAATTCCACATTCATTCGCCTGTGTCACCATGTAACAGATGAATTAGTGTTCGTGTACTGGCTTAGAAGATCTACTTAAGCTGGGGTCCAGTTAAGGATACTACACGACATGTAGTGTTAATGAACATGCTGTATAGTTTTGTTTCTTTTAATATATCATAGGGGGTCACATCTCATATCTGGGACCATTTTCTTCTTTTTTTGCTTCATACATGAGCACTCAAGAATGATTGACAGAGCCTGAACCACTATTTTTCCATCTGAGATCTGATCAAGACAGCATCGGGTGTGGTGGAAACCTACAGGTGGTTTCTCAAACCATCTTGAGACCTTATTCCTAATTCATCATCGCTTGTGAGTTATTCAAGCTTGGGTGTTTTTCAACTTTTTGTATATTTAGGTTGGTCTATGCTAATTAACGGTTCGACGTTCAAGTATATCAATAATATGACATTGAGGTAGGTGGTTCATGAGTTTCTTTGTTTTTCTTTGGATTATATATGCTAAAAGTTCCACATGACCACATTTTGGGTATTTCATGATTTGGAATGTAACTCTATTATAATAAGTTATTCTGTGATTGACTGATAAAGGGTTGTTGCTAATGTGTAAGGTTAGATACCCTATCTAAGGGACACCCAATAGGAGGGGTTACCTTGTGTGATAGTTTAGGGCTATCTGTTCAAGGTTTCCCTTGAGGCATACCTTGTTTTACATGCGTTATTTGATTTGGATGAGGTTTGATTTGGAAGAAGATTGATTATATGAAATTCCTCACATATGAATTGAGAATGTTTAGCCATGTAGTAGTTATAGATTACATGTTCTGATTTGAGATTACATGCATGCTATTTTTTTCGAATGGACCATAAGATCATTGGACCAGGAAGACTGAAGGGACTTCTATATTATTTACATTGGACCAAGAGATCATTGGTGTAGATGATTAAACCGAGGGGATTATACTGTGAGGTCTTTCATAGATGGTTGTTATTTAATGAATAGATGATATGTTGGACCCAAGGGTTAGACTATGGGAGTTTTCCATAGGGTAGTTATTTGATTAATTGATTCTATGATTGGACCTGAAGGTTTAAAGTGTGATAACATCCCTTGAAGTATGTTTGTGAATAATTGAATGATTGTGATGAGTATGCCAAGCTAAAGTACAATATTGGATTCAATATAATGTGATAATTTACGTGGTATCCTGTGATGATTATTTTGTAACATTGCATGGGGGATATAGATCTTAGGCTGGATCCCAAGGTTACATGATTCATTGGGTGAATAATAAATGTTAAATGAATGTAACTTAAATCTATAGGATTGTATACTTTGAGGTACTCTATAGTTTATTGATTTATTTTTTCATAATATATACTATACATATTCATTGATAGATAGACATACATCTTTTCAATGATTGCCTACTAGGATTCTTCTCACAACCTGTTTGGGTTATGATTTTGTACAAAAGTAGATTATAAGATTTTAGGTATAGATAAGAGCAAGCGCCCTTCGTCATTAGGTACTCCATTACAGTTGGAGATGAAGATCATGGGACCATGTTAAGTCTTGTGAATATATTGGAGTCTATGTGATATTTCCTTTAATTGGATTGTATTGTAATTATAGCTTTGTGACCTTTTCTGGATTCTTTCTAAGACACAGATGAAATGCATCATTTATTTATATATATATATATATTCTCCAGTTGTTTTTTTACAATGAGTCTTCCGCTATATATTTCTATTTTATTGTATTACTGCTACCGCAATTTTTTTATTACCAATTCTGATGTGTATACTTTGATAATGAGGGAATAGTTTCCCCATTATCATACCTTGGCCCTTGCTTCTAGTCATCAGCCTCTGGAATTGAGGGAAATGTGCATGAGGTCATTTGACGAACCAAGTATGGGGCAACCTTGGGTGGAACCAAAATATGGGATGATACAAAGTGGTATTTGAGGAGGTTTTCTTTTGGTTGTTTAACTATTTGGATCCAATAGACTATGATGAAATGGTATAGGTAGTTTTTAATAATATGTGCTCGGGTGTAGCTAACCCATGTATATTAAGAGCCATGTTACCTTGAATGTTCTAATTTGTTTTTTTTAATGTTACAGTTGATTTGATTTCACTATTAGGTTATACAATTGTATTGTACTATTATCATTAATATTATTTGATGGTTTATTCTGTTACAACCCTATGAGATGAAGTTATTCCATATCATGCATCATATTGGAACTTTATAGAGATCACATGTCATACATTCTTGTCATTTCATATATGGTGCATTATTGATTTCATGTTATTATGATAGATGTTGTGCTACATATGTATGTTGTTCTAAAAGATTTTCTGATAAAAATATATACTATTTTCATAGGGTATGGGTATATATAATGTTTCATTCAGATGGACACCAAGATTTGGTCCCTGATGTGTTATGTTTCCTCCTGAATTAGAATTTGTTGGATAATGTTTGAACATTAATTGAATTATGTTAAGACATGAGATGAATAAGGATGAAACACTTTGATTTGTGGGAAGTACGAGCTATCTGAGAATAGAACATGATATGCCTTTGCAAAATTTTTTGATTTTTGGGGTTCTTGAAAACATTCAGAGGCTTACTGTCCAGAAATTGCATAAAACATGACGTGTGATGTTCAGAACACACACCATGTGTTCTTTTATTCGAGAATAAATGAAATTTATAATGTAAAATCCATGTTTCCTATATACACATTTTGTAGTTGTTGATAATGTGACTAATTGTGTTAACAAAGGCATGGGGTTTGTAAACTTTTGGTAGAACACATCGTGTACTAAGAGAACATGCCATGTAAAGGTAGTACATGTCGTGCTGTAATCGACCATGTATCTGACCCTGAGACAAATAAAATAAGTAGATGGAATTACTTTTGTACACACTATGTCCTTAGTGTGCACACCTTGTAGTGTTATACTAGTAGAAAACATGTAGTTCTATCTCTATAGAAGTACCTGGGAAAGAGGAAATATTCATATACATGCTATGTCTCATAAGGAACAAGTTGTGTGCATGGGGTGTTACACAACCCAGTTGGTAGAGGTACACACCAATGTTAAGGATTAAGGGAACACATAGTGTAGTGGTTATACATGCCATGTAACCCTATTTTTTAAATCATTAATTCTTTCCATCACCCATTTGATTCATTCTCTTTTAAGATGTAGTTTATATTACTCTTGTACTAAGGTGTGCACTTGACCTTTCTGTTTCATGACACCAAGACATCCCCCAATTGTACTCTAGGTACATCATTATTATTAGACACCCAAAATGGTATATCATGTACTACCAGGAGACCCCCCCCCCCTTCATGCTCGTCATGGAACTATCTATTATATTGGTTGTAGTTGCTGATGTATAGTTCCATAAAGGATTTATGAGGATGATGCAGACCTTTCAGGGAGTGCCACATCTTGTCCCAAGTATGGAAGAGTTGACACAGGTGTTCCAGCAGAAGTATCTTACATCCTTTCTAGGGTATGGAGGAACACAGGTTGCTCAGTCATGGTTAGGGGGAATATGAAGTCCTAGTGCCCATGAGACCCAGTTGAGTGCCAAGCTTGCGACGTGATGTGTAATATTCTGAATTTTTAAAATATGTTATCCCCATCATCTAGTGAGAGGGTTTATGTTATGAATCCACATACCGGAGTAGAACCACTAGTTCCTCATCAGTCCAGGAATGATATTTCATCAGGCCATTCAGGTTAAGGAGGTGGTTGTTACCGTGGTAGCCAGACAACTAGTTTTTACTGACATCATGGTGGATCAGCATTGGGTATCCATGCATGGTTGGCGGACCACGGTACAAGTCATACATTTGTGATGAATCACACCTAGTAAGAGATGGATCCTACACCCTCAATGGTTAAAGGTACGATTCTAGTTTCCTCGGTTTTAGATTCTATACTTTTTGATACAAGGGCTTCCCATAGTTTTATATTTATTTTCGTTGTGTAGAGCCTTAGGATATATATCATTACCACTAATTATTTTATGATCGTAGACACTCTATTGGGGATTAGGATGGATAGTTTACATCAGTACAAGGAGTTACCTCTTAAGGTTGGTGTGTGTCACTTTTTATGGGATATCTATTTCTTATAGATGATAGTATCCGATTTCATTCTTGGAATTGACTGGTTGGTATTTTTTAGACCTTTTTTTATTATTGTTGTTATATGGTGAGTTTCGTATAACAAAAGGGAAAATAATTGCTACAAAAGGATGAATGAGATGTCCAAGAGAGTAGAGCAAGACACAATCATCATGGGTTGGGAAAAATCATAGACTAGATTGCTAGTCTATATACGGATGATCGTGGGACTTCGTGGATGGAATATCCTCTAGTGGTGGATTATATCAGAGATGTTTTTACAAATGAATTTTTTGGATTTCCTTTGGTGAGCGGTGGATTTCAGTATTGATCATGATCCATGGGAGGTACCAATTCCCATTCCACCATATAGAATCACTACACTAAAATTTAAGGATCTCAAAAAGTAGTTTGAGGAGTTGTAGTGAAAGGGTTTCATATGAACTATTACTTGTTCATGGGGATATCTTGTCCTTATTGTGAGGAAGGGGGATGGTACCATTGAACATTTTGTTGATTATTATAAATTGAACTAGTTAACGAACACGAATTGATATCCCTTGCCAAGGATTGATGATATCCTTGATTAGGTATTAAGAGCCTAGGGTATTCCCAAAGATTGACATGAGATCTAGATATCTTCGGTTGCATATTAGACAATCAGATATACCTCTTATATACTTTCAGAGCATGCATGGACTGCACGAGTATTTTCTATGGCCTTTCAATCTCACAAATTCGCCAAATGTTTTCATGGAACTGATGAACTAGGTGTTACATCCTTACCTAAATTTTTTGTGGTTGTATTCCTGGATGAAATCTTGGTGTACTATCACACTCGACATGACTATTCCATCCATCCTGAGATCGTATTGAGTACACTAACGGACAATCAGTTATATGTCAAGCTCACAAAGTGCCACTTTTTGATGGACCAGGTTCATTTCATCGGTCAACAAATATCAAAGACAGGAGTATCAGTAGTCCCAAATAAGGTGATAGCAGTGCTTCCTTAGAGCAGCTAAAGAGTGTCTTTGAGGCATATAGTTTTTCGAGGCTAGCTGGTTATGAATGATTCTTTATTAAAGACTTTTCATGCTTAGAAGCTCAACTAACAGACCTGACTAAGAAGGGTGTGAACTAATTGAGGATTGATTTTGACGATTCAAACATTCAATAGATAAATTGGTTATTACCTTCAGCAGTGATGCTGATTTTATCAAAACTGGTTAAAATTTACACCGTTTTCTAAGACACATCATGTATCATGATGGAAGTAGTGATAATTCAAAGGGAATGAGTCCACTCGTATGGGTCACAGTAGTTGAGGACAGATGATAAGAACTACCATAAGATCAATCTCAAGTTAGCTATGGTTATTTAGGCCTTGCGATGATGGAGTCATTATCTTTTGAGAGAGCATTTTGTGGTATACACTGACCACAAAATCCTCAAGTATATCTTTACTCATAAGGATCTGAATTTGAGACATCAATGCTGGGTTGAGTAACTTTAGTCTTTTGACATCGAGCATGCCTTCCAATGTGGCAATGGTAACACATTGGCTAATGAATTGAGACGAAGGACTCAGATATAGGCAGTTTCAGGATGCCAGTAGAGAGTGGAAACTTATGGATTTGTTCACTGAGATTCATTTGGAAGTGAAAGATTAAAAGGGGAAGACATTTTTTTTGTAGTTGTTACCTATACACTACTTGATCAAGTGAGAAATATTCATCTATCAGATTATCATGACCTATTTCTATGGGAGAGTGTGTCAGGAGAGGACCATACTCCTAGGTGGACCAAAGTTGAGTATGAGTTTTTTTATTTTCATGGTAGTGTATGGTTGTCAGTATGCATACACAAGTAGTGGTTCCATGATTATCATGCCTCAGTATGGGAGTTCATACAGGTGTCACCATGATCTTTTTATATCTACATCGTCATTATTGGTGGTAGACATAAAAAGTGTAGTAGCTAGTTATGATATGAGATGTCCCACCTGTTACCTGGTGAAAGTGGAGAATTAGTTACCAAAAGGGTTATTAAATATGTTACCCAATACCGCGTGGAAGTGTGATGATGTCTGGATGGATTTCATGACGATTTAAGAAAGTTCATGTCAAGGAAATGATGTTTTATTAGTTGTTGTAGATTGACTTCTGGATGGTGAACATTTATTTCTAATCAAGGAATCCTTTAGTGTTGATGATCGTTGAAAGTTGTATATATGAGATATAGTAATTTTTCACAGGGTTCTACCCTCAATCATTTCTGATATGGAGGCCTTATTTACATCTCATGTATGGTAGGGACTACAATGGCCTTTGGGTATACATGTACTTTGGAGTATAGATTACCATCCCCAGACATATGGCCTATTCAACCTCACAATTATGGTTTTGGAGGATATGCTTCGAGCATGAATCATAGATTTTAGGGGCTCTTGGATGAGACACATACCCCTGGTGGAGTTTTCCTACAATAATATTTTGTTAGGAAATGATTCAAATGGCACCATATGATGCTTTTTATGGTAGGCCATGTCGATCACCCCTTTCTTGGCTAGAGGAAGGAGATACATCAATGATAGGACATCATCTTTTTTAGTACACCACTGAGAAGTTGGGGTCGATATAGAAGATGATGGATACTTTATAGTCTAACCAAAAATCTTATTCTAATTAACAGAGATGACCTTTAGAGTTCGTGGTCAGAGATCAGGTTTTCATACATGTCACAAAGAGGTTTGGACATAGGAGTATTAGAAGACAAGGGATGCTCTCAATGCGATATATGAGGCTATTTGAGGTTTTGGAGAGAGTCAGACTGGTTGCCTATTTGTTGTAGTTACCTTAGAGGTATTGGGATATGCAAGACGTGTTTTATGTTTCACTACTACAAGGTTACTTTTCCGGCCCGTTTCATGTTATTCAACCCAAGGAGTTCAAGTTGGAGGTGGATGCATCCTTCAAGTAGAAGACCATTCGTATTGTGAATCACAACATGAAGGTTCTCCATGGAAAATCTGTTCTTCTTTTATGGGTACTAGGGAATAATGAGCGAGTGTAGGACTAGACTTGGGATATGGAGGCTAATGTGCGATTGTTGTGGCCAAACTTGTTTGTAGATTGTTCTTCCCCGCCCTTTGAAGGGTAATACGGGGCCAAATTGCTTTAAGGGAGATGTTTGTAATAACGATGGTCTTCTTTTTAGGTAAGGATCTTATTTTCTCGGTTTGTTTGTGAAAAACAATGAAAATATGATTTTCTAAGTATAAACTCTATAATTATGTGTAGATACCATGTATCTTGCATGTCGTGTACATCTGCGTTTTTACTGTGTAACAACCAAATACATGGTCGTGTGGTGACCTGGAAGATCCAATTAAGTTGGGGGGGGGGGATTGAGGCTACTGCATTGTGTGTAGTGTTAATGAGCACACTGTGTAGTTTTATTTTTATTCGATATATCCTAGGGGGTCACATATAATATCTCGATCCATCTTATTCATTTTGTGTTTCATACAGGAGTGCTCCGGAACAACTCATGAAGTCTCAACCCTTGATTCTCCATCCGAGCTCTGATCTAGACATAGTCAGGGGCATTAGAATGACACCAGTGAGTTCTCAATCCCTCTTAATCCCTTATTCCAAATTCACCCTCTCTTGTGAATTATTCAATGTTGTTATTTCTTCACCTTTTTATGTATCTATGATGATCTAAGACGATTCAATGGCCAACGTTCAAGTATATCAATCATATGACATCGATGTAGGTGGCTTCTGCCTTTTTCTGTTTGTCTTTGGATTATATATGCTAAAATTGGCACATGTCCACATTTTGGAATTTCTTTATTTTGTATTTAACCATGTTATTACTTTATATGGTTTGGTAGATTGATAAAGGGTTATCGCTGATGAATAGGGTTAGATTACTTGTCTAAGGGATGCCCCATGAGTGTATTTCCATTGTTTGATTGTTTATGGCTGTATGGTCTAGGTTTTCCTTGACGAAAAATTATTTTCCACATCTTAATGGATTTGGATAATGTTTGATTATATGAAATGCACGAGATGTGATTTCTTAATGTTTGTCTTTATAGTAGTAATAGATTACCTGAGTTTTTTTGATATGATATGTGTTCTATTTTTTCTAATTGAACTTGAATTCCTTGGAACAAGAAGGAAGAGGGTACATCCAGATTATTTACACAAGACTGTGAGAGCCTTTGTGTAGATGTTTGACTGAAGGGAATTAGACTGTGACAGATTTCCCCGGGGATCGTTATTTTTTGAATCGATGCTATGTTGGACCAAAGGTGTAACACCCCGAGATTTTATGAAAAATATTCTTTTCATTAATGTCTTGTGTTGTACGCTACATTAAAAGGAGATTTCACAACATGCATCCTTGGCTTGCCTTGAATTACATGCAATCGCGACCTTCCTCGATAGCTTGCGTCGTACGTATTACCGAGTTTCACTATACAACGATATGCTATTAAAATATTATTAAAAATAGCCGTTATGAATAGTAATAACCACTTTCTGAAATTTTTTAAATTTTATTTTTCAAAATGGACTTCATTTTTGGATTCGGAATATCGAAATTAGCTTAAGGCTGAAATTTTGGTACTTTTCGGAAAACTTTCATATTCTAATGAATTGTGAAAATTACTAAATTTTAATTAAAAACAACTTTTTTTAATCGATATAATTAATAGTGATAAATTATTAATTTGAGTGGTTTTAAAGTATATTTAGAATATATTTTTTACAATTTAATACAATGTTGGTCATTGGATGTAATTTCACATTTAAACCAGTTATAAACAAGTGTCAATCTTTTGATAGTTATTATCTCTTAAAAACACGCCTTTTATTTTGACGACGGTAATTAATTTTTAAATTAGTTAATGAAACTGATATGTTTTGAATTTGGTAAAATAGACATCATTTTTGAGTTCATAATATCAAATATAGCTTAGGCCTAATTTTTTGTATTTTTCTGAAAACATTCAATTTTTGATGAATAGTGAAACCACTAAGTGGTAGTTAAAAAAACTGAATTGTTCATAAAACATAATTTTACCGCTTCTGTGAGTGGAACTTCAAAAATCCGAGATTCACGGTTGATGTTAGTAAGTAAAATGTGGTTCAATGAGATGAAAATAATTTTTTGGTGAATAGTAACTTTTTACTTTTTTTACCACGGTTAAAAGTAAATAGGGTAATTAAGGGTAAAAATGATATTATTATTACCCTAACACATCACCAAATTCTATTGGATAAGTGTAATTCGACCAAAAACAAACTTAGGAATAAAATATGACCATTTAGGCCCACTTTAATTAGATTAGGACATTTATTATTATTTAAATAAAAGAAGAGTTAAAAGAGTTAAAATCAAAGTTTATTTACTAAAACATTTTTAATATAGGGTTATACATAAGATAAATTCGATTGTAAATATTCATTAGAAATATAAAAATCTTTCCTACATAATGGTATTTTATTTGTAATTTTTAGACATCAAATAATTTAATTTATTTATGACACAAAGATGATGCAGTAATTATCTTATTAATGAAATATTGACATAATTGATGTTATAAATACCAAAATAAATGTAATTTAAGACTTTTTATGAATTTCACTAATTTTCTAGGTTAATATGACATGTTATTATTGATTTAATTATATTTGTTCGAACTTATCATTCTGTTATGAGTTTCACAAAAATCAATTACTAAATAGTGTCAAAATTGACATAAAATAGTTTTTAAAACAAATATTATATTATTAATTGTTATTTTATTCCTAAAAATCCAAGTTTCTGCCAAATGACTTAGATAAAATTATATATATTAATAATAAACAACTTGGGGTTCTTTTGGCTTCTTATAGTAAGTTTATTAACCATATAGTGTAAGAACACAAGAAGATACGGTAAAAGTAAAATTATTTAACTTAATGTTAAATCTAAATGATATGGTTACAATAGGAACCTAAACTTGTCTAAATTCTATTGGTTGAGAGGCTTTTGACCCATCCCCACATTAGCCTCGAAATAAATCAATTTTGAGCTATTTAAAACCGAACTTGACTTTATATTAAAATAATATTTTTAGTTCTTCCAAAGGAGCCCCTCTCCTCCCTTATAAAAGGGCACCTCCTCCCTCTCTTCCTCATACAACTTTGAGCCTTCAAGCTCGGCCAAACCCTGCCAAATTCTCTTATCCACTTCCCTAGAAACATCCTAGAGGTTCTGGTCTTCCTCAAAGACCAATTTTAGTGCCCTAAGAGGAGGTCTCAAGGAGGCGCTTCAAAGAAGAGGTAATTTCCGTTACCGATTCTTTCACCTTTATTTCTTATTCCACTCCTTATTATTAGGTTGTTTCATTATGAAGTAATAACATCAGTATCACTCATATACTGATATCTTATTTTAATTATGAAACAACCCTATTTCACCATCTATCCATCCTACGGAAAACGAAATCACCGCGCGTGCGTATGTACGGAATACCGTCTCCACGCCGTGGTGAAATCTATTTTCCACCACCACCTTACATGGATGGGTATTATGGTGTAAAGAATAACTATACATAGTTATTATAACATAATAATGATTCTGATATATTGTATCATCCACTCCAATTCAATTCAATAATTATGGAAACGATATCATCGCTCGTGCGTACGTACGGACTACCGTCTCCATGATGCGATGAGATTCATTCTCCATGTTAACCATTTAAGAATGATTATAAAGTATATATAAGAAATAATAATTAAATATATGACATTATAAAGCTACTGGATTTATGTATATATGTATTCCATCTACTTAATTCCCTTCAACTCAATAAGGAAACGAAAACAGCGTTCATGCGTATGTACGGCCTACCGTCTCCATGAACGGTGTATTTCCTTCCATTTATCAATCCATTATATATATATGTATATTATGAATATATATTATATATAAATCATGTTTTATATTGTAGGATTAGGTAATCATGATCTAAGTAATCATATGAATAATTACATGTTAAAACACAAACGACAAATGAGAGGATTTTACCCAAAACGCTACTTTAACATTAATTTACAAAAGAATGGGTAATATAAAGTCATAAGTGAACCATATATTATATAATAACAATGAATATGATTCTGTAATAAGTCAATGACTTTATTAAAATCATTATACAGGAGGTTCGGACACTTACGAAGCAAATCGGACCTAAGGTAAGGGAAATATCACAATCTCACTTTTATCCGAGATTGTTTTTACTTTGGTAATTACTGGGGTGTATTTTATCATCCACATCCATGTTCCCTCAATATGTAATATTATTTCCATCCTTCTACAATATTTTATATCCAATTTTACCCTTCGGTAAGTTTTTTGTAAAAGATATGAAAGGAATCTTTTGTCGTTTTTCGTACGAGGTACTTTTTGACTTTTCCGACAAAAGTACAGAGAATGTTTTTTTAACTTATACGGCATGAATGGATTTTTAAAGCATTATTTCCAAGAATCTTCCTTTACAAGTTTTCAAGTTTATTTTTAATCAACTTATTTTAGTTTATAATTGTATGACATATTAAGAAAGGAAAAGTGTTATTGAAGAAGAAAGGATACTTTCCTTAAGAATTCATTTCAAGTGTTTTATCAAAATTATTTTCCATCTAAGATAATATAGGGTTCTGTTTGTATCCCTATTATTACATTGATTTGATTATGTTGTGATGGAATTATTTTTATGAATTCCATTATCTTATATGAATTGTTTTATGATGTCTCCCATTTTTATTACATGGGTTATGAAATGATGCATGGTTTATGATTTTGTGGCACACATAAGAATGGTATCATTATGAGATGGATGGGACCTATATCTCCCTCCAATGCATTGGGTATAGATTTTATATCTCATGAGATAGACATGGCTGGAATGGTAGGTTATACCGGTTCAGTGAAACAGGACTGAAACGTGGGTGACTCGGTTCAGAAAGGGACTTTGTCCACTAAGATAGTCTTGGCAATGAGTCTTGACTAATAAGGAATTATTCTCTATGATTATGTGTGTATGAAACACTGTTTAATGTTTTAAGTTATGATTATTGGGATTTCATTTCACTACTATGATTTTTCCCATGTTATGAAATTATGCTCTCTTTTGCAGGTTAAGATTTCCAAAATGTTATGTTCTTATGAAAATGATGTGATTGATATTTCTTTTGTTTACCTTTACTGAGTATTTCAGCTCACCCTTTTATGTTTTATTTTCCCCAGGATATAAAGAAAGGTTTTAGGTAAAAAAACAGGATCTTTATGGGAGATGTTGAAGAGCTTTCACCACAATTAGAAGATTATATTCCGAGTTTCCAAAGACACTAAACTATTACGATCCTTGTGTGTGTGTTTTTGTTATGCACTAAGTATTCCGCAAAAGTAATGTATTGTCCATGTACGTCAAGCATCACGTCTTTACAAAAGGGATTAGACCAAGGGAGATTAAAAGAGGGTAGTTATTTAATGAATAATTCTATGATTGGACCAGAAGGGTTAGACTCTAAGAACCTTCCAAGAGGGTCATTTTTGAATAATTGATAGATTGTGAAGAGTCTTCCAAGCCAAATCACAAGCTTAGATTCGACTATTCTTGATTTTTTAGATGGTCTCCTGAGATGTCTGTTTTGTTACTTTACATTGGGGATAAAGTGCTTAGGAAAGATCCCAGGGTTACATTCTCTAAAAGTTGAATAATAAATGTTAAATTAATGTAATTGAAAAATGTATGATTGTTTATTTTTGAATACTCGCTAGTTCAGTACTTCATTTTTTCAAATTAAATGCTATACATATTCACTGACAGATGGGCACATGTCTTTTGGTGGAATCCTAATGGTGTTAGTCTGCCATCTTATTTGGGTCATGCTACTGGACCCAATTAGATTATATGATTGTAGGTATAGATAAGGGAAAGCACCGCTCTTCATAAAGTACTTGATTTCCATTGTAGATGAAGAGCATGCGACCTAACTAAGGCTTGCAATGTAGTTTGAGTTTATTTACTATTTCCTTGTTTTGGACATTATTGTGTTTCCATTTTTGTTAACTATTTGGAAGAATATAATAAATCATGACTTTTAAATAAAATTTATTTTATGTTAAAAATAGTATTATATTATATTATAATGTGAATGTACAAAATAAAGAGGAAGAAACAAAATATTATTTGATTAATAATAGTCATTACATTAGTCAAACATGAATCCTGTTAAAATACAAAAAATTAAAACTAGACAAAAAATATAAATAAAATAGTTAATGTTGGAAAATATGAAACACTAAAATCTATTAGAATCATCACCACCCTGACCAAAACTATAGACGTGAAATAAAATATTAGTAAACCAATCATCATCTTAATAATTTTATATGAATATTTTCTCTATAATAGTCCCCCACGGTTTCCTTAATCCCCCAAGGTTACAGCATCATTTTTTATGAACAAATCATTAATGTATTGTAATTCTAATCATCATTTTTTCCATTTAGGTGCTTCTTTTTTTTGTTTATGTCTTATAATGGTTATGTTTAATTATTTTATTATGCATTTTTTCATACCATCACTACTAAAATAATTTTATTATGTATAGTAGTAATTTTTTCTCCCAAATTTTACCATTTTCTAAATCCATATTTTATACCGGCCAGGATGCCGGATTTATCACTCTCTTTTACATAAGAAATTATAATTTATTTTCCTTTTTATAATTCCAAAACCTCTAACTTTTCCATGGGTATTAAAATACGTATAAAATTATTTTTATTTATGGTATTTACATATATGCATCCCACATTTCATTTATTTGGTCAAAGAATTATTTGATGATCAAGAATTTAAGCTCTTTTATATGCCTAGATTTTGAAAAGGAACCCCTTATTTAGTTTACATGTGATAGTAATGAAATTATTTATAATTAAATGTGAGGATAACATGAATTTAATACATATGAGAGTGTGACTTGATATAATTCCATTTCATTGGGTAAATAAATTAATCTTTATAGATGACATGTTTTATGATACCTTTTTGAATAGCTTTGGTAATTTTAATTTATGAATCATTTGTGATAAACCACAATGATATGCTTAGGAATGTATAATTTTTATATTGTATCCAAATTTACATGTTATGATTCTTGTTTTTTTATTATGATATGACTCATGTTCTCATGATCATGTTATATTTTTATACCTTAGCTACTTACTAATATGCTTCATGATCACACGTTAAATGTATCCCTTGATTATTCTGTTACTAGGCTCACGCTCAACCCCTACCTTTAATGTTTTTCCCGATGATATAAGATTCAGAAAATTTAATGTATATTGAACCCATGAAAAATCCATTCAAGTGTATTCGAATAATTTTTTTTGGTTTTCATGTATTATGTGACTAATTTACAAGAAATTAAACTTTATAATATCACTTTTTATTCCATCTAATGATTTTTTTGTATTATAATGGTCAGATTAAATATATATATACACAAAAAATGGATTAATTACATGAAAAAAATATAGTACATTGGAAAAAACAATTATAATGCATATCACAATTATAACAAGGGTGGTTCGGAATAACCCTTATATAATTTCAAAGACCCTTGTTGAAACCCCACCTCGAATAAATGAAAAAAATGGATTATTTTTAAAAGTGGGAAAGGGTAATATTAAGGTCACATGAGATTAAAGATAATTAATATTCTTAATATAAATTATTTCGTTGGAAGTAATATAATAATATGGATATGGAAGGGAAACATTTGTTATATAGGATGGGAAATATTCTCTATAATTTTATAATTTCTGAGAAGGAAATTAATTATGGTAATATCATCAAATTTAAAAAACAATTCTCTAGACAGGAAGATAATTGAACATGTTATAGAATTGTTTGTGGAATCAATGAAACATAGAAATAACATGTTCAATATTAAACATAATAACTCAAATAATGGAGGTTCAATTTATACAAAACCCTTGACCATCACAATATTTTGAATTGGAAATAAATTGAATGTATAATATGGGATGTAGTTTTAAATACCGTAGATTTCAAGAATTTTATGAAAAAAAGAAATCAATTTCTAATACATACACAAAAAACAGGTGTTGAATATAAATTATATAGTAATGAATGAAATTTGACACAAACACCCTTATATGGGTCTTGGTTCATTCATTGTGTGCACCTAACATCTTTAATATTTATATATAGTTTATTAATAAAAATTAAGATTTTATTTTCATTTATATTTCATTTAGTAATTTATATTTTTTATCTTATGATATTAATTAATTTAATATTTTTTTAATATCATTTATTGGAGGTTATTTATGTTAATTTCCCTGAAACCTCATTCATATATTGTACATTGTATATGTATTGTAAAATATTTTCAAAATATAAGTAATTATAGTTTTTATGAACTACTTCAGATTTACCATAAATAGATTCTAATTAATATAATATATTAGAGATATTTGTTAAGGATATTATGTTTACTATAACTATTTATTATTAATATCACATATATAGTTTATAATATTAGCTTTAAATAATAGAAAAATTTTCATAAATATCATTTGTATACATAAAATTCATTTATGAAGTTATCCATTCTTTGTATTATTGAAAAATTGAATACATCATTCTGTGGAGGCAGTTGACCGCATATACATGGATGATATGTTCACATTCGAATAATTTATTAGGTATTATAATAAAATAATTATCCTTTAATAACAGAAATAAATTAATAATTATTATATTTTTTCAATAAATAAATATTCAATACCATCAACGTAAGGTGGTCAATAAAAATAAAAGATGCTTTTCATGGAAGGGGTTGTCCTCACAAGCACAACACAGAATATTCATTTTCTTAATGGTTTTAAAGGGATAATAAATGTGATATTCCATTAAAAATTGAAATTCATCATAATAATAATATTACTGTTATCATACATTTATGAACAAAAAATATTTTTTTTGAAAATAACTAGAAGGGAACAATAAGATCATGGTTGAGATCATTACCTCTCTCTTTGGATGTTCTCTATTTGGTAACACCATAAGTATTCTTATTATATCCATTTTAAAATACCAATGTAACACGATGTGATTTTAGAATATATTCCCTTTAAAATAATTTTGTTTCTTTGAAATATTTCATTTCATGAAACACTAAGTTTTAAAAAACCATGATTTGTTTTTGAAACAGTATTATTTATAGGAATAGCTATTGTCTACCCATTTATTTGTGAGTATGAACTTAAATAAATAAATTATGGAAAAAATATGTTTTATATATAGTCAAAAATAAATCATTGGATATCAATCAATTAGAAATTAAAATTACCATCATTGGAAAAAAAGATATTTCTTTTGAATAATTGTTTCTTTGTGTGTAATAAATTTTTAACTTAACAAATTATACTAATGAATTTTTTTTAATTATATTAATTTAATTTATATTTTTACTCATATGGTTTAACAATAGTATAATATATTATCAAGGAATGGAATTAATATAAATCATGTTTTATGCTTGAAAATGTATTTTTCTAAAAACACTATTTTTTCATGCTTGGTGCACTTATATTGAAATGAAATTATACCCCTTATATAAATTGAATTATAAAAAAATTATACTATATTTAAAACTAGGATTTCTTAATTTAGTTAATAAGTCCCTTTTATTTTAGGAATTATGATTAATAATGGTGATAACAATTATCTTTTGTGTGTTCACATTGTTTAAAAATATTGTTGTGAATGAATATTATTGGTGATTTGAATATAATGAAATTATTTTAAGTTTTTAACTTATTTATATTTATTATTTATTAAATAATAATCTTAAATTATTATGATATATTGAAAACATAATTCTTTAGTTAATATAAAATAAAAATATATGATTTTAAAAATATTTAAAGTAATATACTTTGTGATATTTATGCTGTGCAAATAATTTTATAAAATTAATAAACATATAAGTGCTATATTTAAATATTATATTATAATAAATTATTTTTATTTGTTTCTTGTGTCTAATAATATTAATAGTTTAAAAAATGATAGTAAATAATATTTTATGAAAATAATATTTTATAAATTGAGTAAAAAAGATAAAAATATTGAAAGAGGATGTGGTGGATAATGTATGGTCTAAAATTTTACTCCTTGAACATTTATGATTCAATTATCAACTGATATGAAAAAGCATCACCCTTTAACAAAAAAGTAGTTGTTTCTACAAAAAAGGATAAATTATGATAACTAGAGGGTTAAATGAAAAGATAATGGTTAAAACAGAACATATTTTGATAAAAAAATTTGGTTGATAGTTTTTCAACAAAATCTTTACTTGTCATAGAATATCTATCCATTTAAGATCATTTTACAAGAAAATAAATATTTTAATATTTTAGTCTTCTAATAAATTCCAAGAGTGCCCCTCCCCCAACATGTTGGGGCACCCCAACATTATGTTTTTAAAAAATACCTTAATGATCTAATAAATATAAAAATAATTATATTCTTATCATAATTTTCCTCATTCTAGGGTTTATATAATTCTAAAATGAACAACCCTATGATTCATAAAAGGATATCTAATGGAGTTTCTTTATAGAAGTGGTAATCCCTTTAACCAGTCACTTTATTTTTTTACATCTTATATTACATCCTCTTGATCTATAGTATTAATCATAAAATAATAACATAAGTGTACTAAATACACTAAGATTCTATTACTTTTATCATTATCAAACCTCTATTATCTACTCTCCTTCCAATCAAATGTGAAGTGAATGTATCACTAATGTGCACATACAACTTATCATCTCTACGCAGCGATACAATTCATTATTCATCACCATATTTTATGTACGATTATTATGATAAGTTATATGTTTATTTATCATATTTAGGAAATATTATTTATTTTTTAATTATAACATCATATCCAACTTCTTTCCCTCTAATCCATTAAAAAAATTTACCACCACTCATGAGTACGTGTTAACTGCCACCTCCACAATGCTATGGGGTTTATTTTTCATTTCAAATTTTTTTGGAAGGTAATAAAGATGGAATTGATGAATACATATTGTTTTAATGTTATAATATTTATTTTTTATTTTTTATTTATTTTTTTATTTATTTTTTTTTCCGTCGAAAAGTGAAAATAATGTTCACGTGTATGTACGACCTAAAATCATCAAGAATGGTGAAATTAATTTTTCTATATCTAACTATTATTGATGAAAATAAAAAATATATAAATATAATATATGATATTAATATCATGTATAAAATTATGGATGTTATGGAACCTTGATAAATATATAAAGACAAATACTTCTAAACAGAAACATACTTTCAAAAACGAAGAAGTTATCACCTGTCACATTGATTTCAATAAGAATTTTTAATAAATATGTGATAATATATTATTATTAAATCACATATGGTATGATATAAATTATTATGGTTCATTAATACTGTTATAATAAATACATATTTTTGTGAGGGTGTTTCAAATGCATACAATGAATTATGATACTTGAAGTATTGGGTTATATTCACTAATTGTATTCATTAAGACATATATTATGTTACTCACCTATCTTATTTTATAATGTGTATATATTTCATATTTGAAATTTTATACCACATGTATACTTATTTTCTAGATCATTAAGGTTTATTTTTCATTATGGAAGCTATGTTTGAAAAGTTACCAAAGCATTAAGGGTTTTATGTAACAATCTTATTTTATACTATGATGAATTATTATAAAGTTTCTGATTAAGATATATTATGATATACCTATAAAAAATCTCCATTGGTTTTCTATCCTCAATCAATTTCTTATTAACAAAGGTTTTTTTAATTTTTTTTCACTTTATGTACTTGATTGTCAAAAATAATATTTTTAAGTGAAATTGATATATTTTTTCTTCAGTGAAAAACATTTAAATTTATTAATAATGACTTATTAAAATTTATTTGGGAATATTTTTAATATTATCATGTTTATGGTGGTTTGGTCAGGGCGCATGTCCGTCTCTTATTCGTTGAATGTGAAGATGTTTCCCCACATTCTCGCTTTCCAAAGGCGGGTGGCATCAGCCACTTATTCAAGGGCATTTTCTCCTAGATTGAATTGAGATGATGGGAAGCCCATTTCTACTTCACTCGACTCCTCCGTGGAACTATTTTCCTATTCTAGGTCTCCCTCATTGACTTCAGATGTTGTTAGTAAAACTCTTCCTAGTATCATGTCTTCATGGACACCAGTTAATTTCAATGCTTCTATCAGGTCATACCAAATGGTCCATCCAGGTCAGCAACCTTCGGTGGGGGAGTAGACGCGTTGGACATAGTTTTTGTGTCTTGATGTTGGAACACTAATGCATCTGGGTTTATTCACCTTATTATAAGACTTCTTGAGGGTGATAATGCCCGAGGAATCCCACGTCGAAAGCAAGGAATTATATTCCATTTCCATGACTCTGAGGTTTTCCTCAGCTTCCCATGTTTAACATAGGGTATTCCAAAATATTAACATCTATAGAAGGTAGATTGGACTGACCAGAGAACTGATCAGAGTGGATCAGACGACTACAACACCTCGAGGGATCGCTGATGCTAGGTCTAACACAGAGTTAGTTACCCGATTACTGCTTGGAGCAGCGAGAAAGTGGGTGACATGATCTCACTGGGATATGGCAGCCCAAGTATGAGCCAGGATGGGTATGGATAGTTGAGTGAAGTGAATGGAGAATGTGATGGTACCACTATAAGATCAACAATCTATACCCATGACAATGGATGCATTAATGAGATCTGAAAGAAGTAGAACATCCAAGTTGGGGCGTGACATTCCCGAAACATGTAAGGTTAAGGGAGAGACCATAGTGGCATATGAGTGATGGTCATGATCCTCAAGGAGGAATTATACGTATCCCCGAGGTAGGTAATCAAAGATCACGTAGTTGAAGATGGTGTTATAGAATCAAAGTGTGCACAGAGGACAAAGACATGAAGACATACTAGGGCTTACGTGTGGTTAGAAGCCCGGGATGGTCTGACGCCATGGGCGCAGACCAGATATTTCGGTCTAAAAAAAGAGGACTACAACATCTTACCATCTATTGTGGAATTCAATGACTTATCGTTGATTGTGGAACACAACATATTTCTATTGATTGGGGTAAATAGCGACTAACCATCTATTAGGGTACACAATGACTTACTGTCAATTGGGAATGGACCTCAGGAAGGCATCCTATGTACAATGTCAATTAGACAAGGATCAAAGCACACATAGTTTGAATGGGTACAAATTAATGTCTAGTGAAACAAAAAGGGGCATATAGTTTAATGTCATGTGGGACATGGATGAACCAACGCGGAGAATTTCGGCACCAATGGGTGTTGGGCTTGAACCTTGGGGAGGCTTCCTACATAACATTTATATGTGACAAGGATCAAAGTCCACATTGTTCAGAGGTGTATGGTGAACCGACATGAACAGTTCGAAACCATTTGGTGTTGGGCTTGAACCTCAGGGAGGCTTCCTACATACCTTACCTTGGTAAGGATCTTAGTTAACATATCTTGGCAGTGGAGGATACAATTTAATGTCATGTGGGTAGATGGTGAACCAATATGAAGAATTTGGGTCAAATAGAAGTTGGTATTGTGCCTTAGGGAGGGTTCCTACGTACCTTGCCTTGTAAAGGGTCAAATTACTCATAGTTCAAGAGTAGAGGATGTAGTTGAACATCCTGCAGGACGTAGGTGAACTGACGTGAATGGTTCAAGTCAAATAGTTGTTGGGATGGGACCTCAGGGTGGCTTCCATTGAACCTTGACTTGGAGAGGATCAAAGTACATGTCGTTTGTGTATTTGTTATTGGATATTACACTCTAGGGTGTCCATGATGGATGCTAGGGTCAATTCTTACTCTAATCCCACAAGATTCATGATTGGTGTGATAAAGAGGATAAAACAAATACCTGACGACCACGTCAGGAAAGGTGCATCTGTGAGAAGTGTAGTGGATCATACACGTGGTTAGTGGCCCATAGAGAAAATAAGGGCTTACTTGTGGATAACAGCCTAGGGAGATGGATATTGGGACTTACATTAGGATAGAGGCCCGATAGAGACAAAGCCCTGAGGGAGAAGGATGGGGCAATGAAGTTACCTATTCCCCTCTCACCTCTAGTCTTTGGCACCGAATAAGAAAGGAGGAGAAAGGGTGCTTCCTCCTATGGGAATGGATTGGAGCTTATAGATAGATGTTTTCCCTTCCTCACAGATATTTTCCATCATATAAAAGAATATCTAATTCCATGTGTCGAAGATATCACTCTTGTGGAGTTTAGCGGGCGTAGAGAATGTATGAGATTGGGCACCCCACATATGATGCAGAAGGATAGGAAATTTTTTTACTTCATGTGCTGGGGATGATGGTGCGTGGCATTTTAACGTCTAGCATCTCGGATGAGGCGGGTTCACTCTGCACCACAGGGACATACATAACTGGCACGATTAACCCTTGGTGAAGGGAAGGCACTGACAATGTTGTGGTGTAGGGGTGTTGTGGAGTGATCCACTGATGGTACCACATTATCCTGGATATGTGAAGAAGTAATAGTGGTTAACATTCCTATGTGCAGAAGAATGAGGTTATGCAATGAAACATGAAGCACCAACCAATGGGCCTTGAAATCACGTCGTACAAACCTGTAGGGTCATACGAAAAAAAGGGTTTGTGGAGCAAAATGATTTACAATAATAGGCCTTGTGAATCTCTGGTGCTCCATGTAGTGGATGGGCTTTGAGAAGTGGGATGGCCTAGCCTAGGAATAGGGCATACATGCATATAAATGGAGCTTGGTGATGTGGAAATGCTTTCATGGATTAGGGCTTCACAAAGCAAGGGTACCCTGTGAATCATAGCACTACGAATCAATTTTCTTCGTGAAGCATATTTACCCAACATTAGAATAGGGTTTACATGTGCATGGTGGGTACATTGTGAAGCATGAGTGGTTTGAGAATACCCTAGTACTCTTGAGTACCTCCTACCTTCGCGGCGTCTTGTGTCCCCAACGAAGGGCATCCATGCTTGTAGATGGGATTTAATTGAGCTATGTGAAGGGTGCATCGCAATGCTCATGTACCTTTAAGAGATTATTTTTATCAAGGCATCACAATGTAGAAGGTGATTTGTGATTTGGGAGAAGAGAAGGTGAAAGGTCAGGGTATATTGCTTTTGGGCTTAAGGGTATCCTTGTATTTATATGTGAGGGGTAGCATGAGGAAAATATGGCTTTGTGAAATTATACGTGGAGCTCTGCGGTTGGTCGAGGACTATGTCAAGTTCATCATAATCGAGGATCTAACCGTCATACCCACCATGGTGTGGATCTCTCTATGTGGTGCCTGCAGAGGCTTCAGTCAAGTTCCCCGGGCTCATGGAGGTCAATTCGGCTCCCTCTACAGCATGAGGCTTCTGGTCCAGTGTGTTGTAACTGTGGATCCATTTGCCTCTTTGCACCATGGAGACAATGTTGCGGGGCTTTGCTTCACACTGGTTATAGTGTGGGGCTCCATGAATGGACTTCATGGGGTCACACCTTTGAATATGATTTAATCTTTGAGATGCTTTTCCTCTTCCACATTTTGGCACCAAACCCCCCCCCCCCCCCATGAATTGTAACTAAGAAGAAAATGTGTGTCTAATTCTGAGGTTCAATTGAAATTTTTTTTCATCCAATCACATTGTATGGTCGTGAAGTAGGATCATGCTGTGGAGTGGTGAGGTGAGGGTTGATAGTGCCACAGAGCTCACATCGGCCAGAAGCACCGCAAATCAGAAGTATTCATCGCCTATAAATTAGGGTGGGATGAGCTCTTTTTGTCCTTTTTCATCATTGTGTTTTCATTCCTGAGCTCTCAATTCAAAAAGATCCACATGCTCTGAAATTTATTTTAGATAACCAAGCCTTTATGCATCACGACGCATAGAGATTCCTTCGACTCCATGAGTGTGTTCCCCATAGCTTACATCTGTGAAGTCTCTGGAAGGACTCCAGAAACCATCTCTACCATCGCACATTGTGATTTAGGCTTTGCGATTGAGCTATGAGATCTAGGAGAAATTTTCTTAAATACCTAAAGATTGAATGGTTCATCAAGAAGATGCCAGAGGGTACATGAAGATGCTTCCCATAGAGACGAAACAGTTAATAACTGTGCAGTATAGAAAATATATAGAGCCATTCGTACCATGAGTTACTGGTGGAGTTTATGTTTGTGGGTCAAAAGAACTACCCCCTGTGAAAAAGGTTTCCTTTGTTTGGATTTGTTCTGAATTATGATGTCTAAATTTTTGAAGCTAGTCTGGACGATCTAGGTTATTGGTTCAAGAGTACATCATGTCAGCGCAAGTGGTTTGGGATGGCTGAAAACCATGTGGGGGAGGATTTCACACCTATCACTGACGATTTCCCATTAAACCATTTGAATAATGTTGATGTAAAGACATTGTAGTGGGAGATATCCACTCCATTGTACCACACCATCCTGATGGAGGCCCTGGGGAACCCAGAGAAGGGGTGGACTGATGAGTGGGATTCTGTGAAAGGGTGGAAACATTCTAGATGACTGGGCATGGGCCTACTAGGTAGGCACAACATGTGAGTAATTTGGGGTGGAGATGTGGTGATTGGGCCTCTATGACGGAGTGTGGGATTCCCAATTTCACATTTATCAGCTGATGAAGATGATGCTAGATCATTTTAGTAGGGGGTCGTCGAGGACCAATTAATTCATTCTCTACCATGGGGAGGTTGTTATGATCCTCTCGTAGTTGCATGAGATCTCAGGGTGTCCCGATACTGGGGGCAATGTACGACAACTTCCTCCCTGTCGTGAATACATGTGAAGACTCAGAGTACATGTCGCTACTGGAAAAGGCATTGATGGAATTTTTGTAGGTGGAGGACAAGAAGTCGGTGAGGGATGTCCTCTTCAAATAGTGGTTCAAGTAGTTCATGAATTTCTTCGATGATAGATAGTTTACTAGGATGCCTAAAACCTTCCCGAAGGGGGTTCAACATGACAAGTATCATTCATATTGGTGACCCCCGGAAGATAGCCCATGGAATATATGGGGATTCTCTGTCTGTACTGAGCAGAAACTGATGGTTAGGTTGGATGCATTCATCACATCACTTATCTACGGCTAGATTCTACCAGTAAGAGACACAAACATGGGTGTGCAACCGAGCATGTTCATAATGGCGTCCATGTTGGAGATAGGGAGATGTGTCATCCTCTGGATCTCGATGCTCTCAATGATTTTAAGTTGATGTGGAACATCAAAGAGGGGAAAATCCACAGAGGATATGTGGGTCATCCTATATTATGTATTGGTGGACAATGATTCATATAAGGGGAATGTATGAATATATGAACCCTATTTCCCCTCTAGGGTCGAGCTTCTAACCAACCATTCAGAATGCGGTGGGGAGCTTCCCGACTAAATTAACCCCACCTTTGGTGTTGAACCGAGTCTATAAGGTAGAGGAGTTCAACTTCAAACAATTTCCATTACCAAATAGGTGTGTTCACTGATGACGACCAAGGGATAGAAGATCATAGGTCGTACCTCCAGGCCTTTTGGGGTTGAGTTTTGGTGGTGTGGGTCGATCGTGAGCCTCTATATGAGCCGTTCACCCCGCTCTGCTTCACGAGGTAGCTCTGATGCATGCAGAGGATGACCCCACATGTCTACTTGGGGGTTCTCCATGAGGACCTCTTGTTTGTGATGAGGTAGATGTGGCTCATTTTTACACAGGAGGATGAAAAAAGGTGGAACGAGCAACCTTTTCCCACAACTATCGATGGGATAGTGAAAGAATACTCCACGATCATGGGGGGAACCTACGTTGGGGGAATGATAAAGTAGAAGACCATATGTTTTAGTGAAATATTTCATCCCCAACCTCGAGGTCGGGGTCAGAAGGCAGAAGGAAATCCTGTGGTGGAGGGGCTGTAGTGGCGGTGAGACTTGTTCCAATCGAGAGGCAGGTGGCAGTGGCGGACCTGGTGGTCCAAGATGAATAGAGTCAGTGAGAGGGAAGGACACCTATGGGGTTCCATAGGATACCCACCCAGGCTCTGGGGAAGCAGCTGGGCCACAGATACATGCCTGAAAATGATGTCTTCCTCAAGGCTTGGGACATCTTGGAAATCAACTGGAAATTCCTCATCCCGCCAGAGATTTGGTTACATTTGTATTACCTTGGGATGGATTTTCAAGGGATTGGTCCTGTCAGGGCCATTATTTCTATCTCCCATGCGGAGGCGGAGTAGTACATTGCGAAAATGGAGGAATTTGTGCACTCTTGAGGTGTCCCATTACAGATAACAGATCAAGTAAAGGTACTTCTTGATCGAAGAGACCCTCCACAATTGTCGGCCACTGAATTGAGAGAACTAGTAAATCTTCCTGAAGAATCATAAGAGTCCTATTGGGGGGGAGGTCGGTGGAGGGTTCTCTCTGGAAGAAGGTGAGGTCGATAGCATAGACCTTGAATTTGAAGATTTTACAGAGGCCCTTGAGGTAAACCATAAACCAGTTCACCTTAGTATCTATCCGGGTCATTTAGGACTTCTCAACAAAAGTTTTTCCTGCGTAGGAGGGCCTCATATGAAAAACCTAAACCCTCTCAATAATATATGCATATGTGGGAACATTGGAATCTATTCCTGTAGCTATGGTGATCATCGTGTCAGGAAGGGCTGCGGCACAAAACGTGGTCCTCCCAAAGCCTCTGGAATTCCCAACAATATATTGAGGGACACGCCTAGAGGTTTTTGATGGCAGTCGAAGAGGAGAGATACCAACTGAATGATATCTTTAAGTCTCCTTCAAATAATTCATAACTATCATCTATTGATCGAGTTAACTGAAATTTGTGTATTCTGACATGTACAATGTGTCAAATGGCATGGGATGCATTGGAGAGACTGGTCAGTTCTCCAATCACTGCCATTTTTAGGGGAATACCGGTGGTCATAGAAGCGGACATTCAAATCGAGCAAGATGTAGTGCTTTTGATCACTTGTGGGGCCGTCAGAAAGACAAAGCTTGAGGTCATTGAGGTGGGATCTGATAATGAGGGTCAATCAGAAAACATTGGTCCTGACATACCTGATCAGACACAAGATGCAGACCCTGCTAATGAGTTCTTTGAGGTATATCTTGTATATGAACCTTCAGACCCCAAATACTAGGACGAGAGAACCACTTATGAAGAGTAGAGAAATATCTTCCCTTTTCAGTCCTGGTAACTATTCTAGTGCTTCATCCAAAAGATTCCTCAAATGTAATGGATATACAAGATGGGGAGGCTTCATTCCAAAATGCGCGAGGTACACACTAGGGTAGTAGATTCTCAACCACCTCATATTCTCATTAAGAACTTCATAGTATAGATGATTCAGGAGCATGATCATGGCCTCTATGAAAGCTATCAATAGAAGAATTCGGTAAACATCAATAGGCTTCACGAGTCTTAATGTGAGATTCATTATTTTCAGGCTCGAGTAGAAGAGCATCCCACATTCATCAATGAACGATAATAGCTCATGGCATGCCTAAAGGCCCTGCTAGTAGATGCTGAAGAATGGATGGAGCGAGCCTCTAAAGAGATGGCCATCCACTACGTCAAAATAAGCATTTAGAGGCGGTTTTTTTTGCGTTTCGCGGCGGTTTAAACCGCCGCTAAATGGATTGGCGGCGGTTTTCAAAAACCGCCGCTAAACGTGGCGTCGGGAAACTATTCGCGGCGGTTTTCAAAACCGTCGGAACGTTTCGCGGCGGTTTTTTAGCGGCGGTTTAAACCGCCGCTATTTTTTTTTTTTTGATTTTTTTTGATTTTTTTTGATTTTTTTATTATTTGTTTATTTTATTATTATTATTTCTTTATTTCGTTTATTATTTCTTTATTTCGTTTATTATTTCTTTATTTCGTTTATTATTTATTTATTTCGTTTATTATTTATTTATTTCGTTTATTATTTATTTATTTCGTTTATTATTTATTTATTTCGTTTATTATTTATTTATTTCGTTTATTATTTATTATTTCGTTTATTATTTCGTTTATTATTTCGTTTATTTATTTATTTATTTATTTATTTATTTATTTATTTATTTATTTATTTATTTATTTCGTTTATCATTTATTTATTTATTGCGTTTTTTATTTATTTCCTTTTTATTTTATCTAATTCACTTTTATTTTATTTAATTTCGTATTACTTTATCCATGCATGCATGCACATGCCCATGCAGCTGCCATGCACATGCCCATGCAGCTGCCATGCACATGCCCATGCAATATAAATAAAATCTGCGTCTGGTGAGATTTGAACCTCTGACCTCTTGTTTATTATTCAAAGACTTTACCACTCCAGCAAGCCCGCCATGTGGTTAATAAACAGAATTTAATATACTTATATATATTAATTGAAAAAACAAATAATACATAACTAATAGATAATAGATAATAAATAATAATAAATAAATAATAATAAATAAATAATAACAAATAATAAATAATAAATAATAAATAATAAATAATAAATAATAAATAATAAATAATAAATAATAAATAATAAATAATAAATAATACATAATACATAATAAATAATAAATAATAAATAAATAATAATAAATAATAAATCGTAAATAATAAATAATAAATAATAAATAATAAATAATAAATAATAAATAAATAATAATAAATAATAAATGGTAAATAATAAATAATAAATAATAAATAATAAATAATAAATAATAAATAATAAATAATTAATAATAAATCGTAAAATATAAATAAATAATAAATAATAATAAATAATAAATAATAAATAATAAATAATAAATAATAAATAATAAATAATTAATAATTAATAATTAATAATAAATAATTAATAATTAATAATTAATAATAAATAAATAATAATAAATAATAAATCGTAAAATATAAATAAATAATAAATAATAAATAATAAATAATAAATAATAAATAATAAATAATAAATAATAAATAATAAATAATAAATAATAAATAATAAATAATAAATAATAAATAATAAATAATAAATAATAAATAATAAATAAATAATAATAAATAATAAATCGTAAATAATAAATAAATAATAAATAATAAATAATAAATAAATAATAATAAATAATAAATAATAAATAATAATAAATAATAATAAATAATAAATAATAAATAATAAATTATAAATAAAAAATAATAATAAATACTAAATTTTTAATTTTTAATTTTAAATAATTAATGATAAATAATAAATAATAAATAATAAATAATAAATAAATAATAATAGATAATAAATAATAAATAATAAATAATAAATAATAAATAATAAATAATAAATAATAAATAATAAATAATAAATAATAAATAAATAATAAATAAATAATAATAAATAATAAATCGTAAAATATAAATAAATAATAAATAATAATAGATAATAACTAATAAATAATAAATAATAAATAATAAATAATAAATAATAAATAATAAATAATAAATAATAAATAATAAATAATAAATCATAAATAATAAATAATAAATAATAAATAATAAATAAATCATAAATCATAAATAATAAATCATAATAAATAATAAATCATAAATAATAAATAAATAATAAATTATAAATTATAAATTATAAATTATAAATAAAAAATAATAATAAATTTTTAATTTTTAATTTTTAATTTTAAATAATTAATGATAAATAATTAATTTTAAATAATAAATTATAAATAATAAATTATAAATTATAAATAATAAATGATAAATGATAAATAATAAATAATAAATCGTAAATAATAAATAAATAATAAATAATAAATAATAAATAATAAATAATAAATAATAAATAATAAAGAATAAAGAATAAAGAATAAAGAATAAAGAATAAATAATAAATAATAAATAATAAATAAATAATAATAAATAATAAATCGTAAATAAATAATAAATAATAAATAATAAATAATAAATAATAAATAATAAATAATAAATAATAAATAATAAATAATAAATAATAAATAATAAATAATATATAATAATAAATAATAATAAATAATAAATAATAAATAATAAATAATACATTATAAATTATAAATAAATAATAATAATAAATAATAAATATTTAATTTTAAATAATTAATGATAAATAATTAATTTTAAACAATAAATAATAAATTATAAATTATAAATTATAAATAATAAATGATAAATGATAAATAATAAATAATAAATAATAAATCATAAATCATAAATAATAAATAATAAATAATAATAAATCATAAATAATAAATAATAAAGAAAAAATAATAATAAATTATAAATAATAAACAATAAATAATAAATAATAAATAATAAATAATAAATAATATATAATATATAATAAATAATAAGTAATATATGATATATAGTATCTGAAACACATGAAAAAGTATGAAAAGGCGTGATAAGGGATAAAAAATCATGAAAACACATGAAAATAGATAGAGAAGCATGAAGAAGTATTAGAAAGCATGAGAACGCATGAAAACTCATGACAACTCCTGAAAACTCTGGAAAACCTCTTAAGAATTTAACATAATCATCATAATAACCCCAAAAAACCATTGATAAAGATAAGAAGTCATAGAAACCCAAATAAATAGTAATAAATAGAGCAACCATTAATATATATTTATAAGATTAGTTTTAAATACATTTATAAAAATTTTTTATGTGTGTTTATGAATAAATACATAAATACATCTATACATACACACAATACACACACACACACACACAGACACATATATATTTACGAATAAATACATATATGTGTGTGTATTTGAAAAGCCATATAATGTTAAAACAACCATAACATATAATCTAGAATCCTGTTTCAACGCCACAACCAGTCAAATCGAAGAAAATGAAACAATCTACGATATGATATGTGGTACAGGCCTAACGGACATCCGGATCGGAAGTTATACCTGTTTGAATTTTGAAAAATCGGGGTGCCCCGGCTAAAAACTCAGTTTTGGAGGCCTTCTAGGCCTTTTTTGGGGTCGAAAAACCCTTGACTGGGCTAGCCGGAGTCACAGCGACGTAGAGCTCGTCGCAGGCTTCGATTTGATATGTGGTAGAGCTCAAACGGACACCCGGATCAAAAGTTATGGCCGTTTGAAGTTTGAGTTCCGTTTTCAACATGTTTTGGATCTTTTTTTAATTTTTTTTACCCTTCAAATTGTTATTAAATGTTTTTTAATCGATAATAAATAGAAAATTATTAATTAATAATATTTTTTAAACATATTTTGAAGCCATTTTCACTAAATTTCTTATATATTAAATGTATTAGTCTATTTATATTTATCTAAAACATATTTATAATATATATATTATATTTATATCAATATAAATGTATTTATATAACAATATATTAGTTTTTTTATTATTTTTATTTTTTTCATTTCATTTCGCGGCAGTTTTTTAAAAAACCGCCGCTAATCACCGAAAAAATTAAATTTTAAAAAAAAAATTGCCGTTTAGCGGCGGTTGTTTAGCGGCGGTTTTTAAACCGCCGCGAAACGCCACCCGGATTTTTTTTTTAGCGGCGGTTTTAAAAACCGCCGCGAAACGGCGGTTTTTCTGTAGTGATCATCCAAACCGATGAGGAGTGGGTCTAAATCGAAGTTAATGAACTATGCCCCATTACTGCTGAGGAGGAGCAGGAGCCAAACAGGTGACAGTGGTTCTAGGACACCACAAGTAAGAGAGTGGCAGAGCTGGAATGAGAAATCAATGAGGTCAACCCATCCATTGGAGAGTGGGGGGAGATCCTCAGGTGTTGTAATGTGCGTAAACCTTTAATCATATTTTCATGCTTTGATTTTTTATGTTGGATGCTTGCATTGGTTCTATTATTTTTTTTGGTCGACAACATGTCAATCAAATTCATGAAACATCCAGCGACCAATCCATATGGTCATGTGGGTTGCGTCTGATGTGAGAAATAAGGGATTGTTATTTCATTATTCAATCTAAACATGAGGCTTCCGACCAAGATTATGCCATCTGGGGTTTGAACAACCATACTAGATTCTTGGCAAGAAAATGTGAGGCCTGACTAGAGGATGCTATTCTCATAGCAGTCTAAGTTCCATTTTCCCAATGTGGTATGGTACACAAACGAGGTAACGCTAGGGGCATTAGGTATAATCCGAACATAGGGGAGTGGAATGTGTGAATAATGATACCCAAAATTCAAAACACTATGTAGGTGTTGTGATAATGAAGGATAGTTTTTGACCATGTTTGAAACATAGTATCCATATTGTGTAATCCGATTATAGGGACAACAAATTAGGGATGACCACTGACCATGTTCAAAACATGGGGCCAGACTCAAAAATGGTATCCATTAGACTTTCATAACGTTGGCCCAAAAGAGTAGGCGGGCAATCGGCATAGCATCCGTACTACTAGGGGGTTCTATATGACGTGAAAGAAGATGGCAGTCTGAATCTAGGGTAAATAAAGCATGAGGGGTGGAGTGATGGAATGTTCGAATGGAGTCAAACACAATTTATATTACGCCACTATGGTGAAGACAAATTAGGTGAGTGCATCGGTCTCATCAGAGATCATACGTATCTTAGAACAGGACCTCTCTGGTAAAGGCCTAGAATTACTTGTAGTTTTATGTCAAACCAATCAGGATGATAGAAATGTCATTTAATTTCATATGGTGAGGAAGATGCACATATTTGTAAGTTTATATTGTCTAGACCATGATAGGGGATGAGGGGATTGATGGGTTAATAACCCTGAGGCTTGGCCCGAGTCTAAATTTTTGAGTATCACAAAGTATCTCATAAAGGGTGAGAATCAATCCAGATGTAGTTTTTATTTATAATGTGGTCATAGAACAACGATTTTTGGGGAAATTCTTTATAACGAGCAGACTAGCGCATCCCATGATCAACATGGGGCATCCTGAACTTGCTCAGGGTAGTGCCGCAGTCTAGTGTAATGCACTGAGGACATATGGAATCGTGAAGTTTAATGTCATATGATAGTTGGGGAGTAAATGGGAGATCCCAAAAATAGATTATGTGATGTGGTAGCTATAATCTTGATTTGAAAAAGGACATAAGGAGTCTGCACCAAACCACGTATCCCAGGAGGAAGCATTTTAGTTCATGGAACCAAAAGTGAAGGCTAGGTCGGGAATGAGAAAAGTGAAATGGCATCCCTAATTACCCCATTAGGATGTGAATCAAGTCACATGTAGTTATGGAATCATAGTTTAATTTCCTGATGGAAAAAGGGCCTACGTAGCATGGTTGTACCATTACACGCCACACCAACACTACTAAGCCCACGTGAGTCATACTCAATGTGTCAAACAAGGAGTAGTAGTGAGTTTTATGGTACCAAAGATCACACATCAGGGGAAATGGACCATTAGGTGACTGACATTCTAGTATTAATGACTCGCCTTCTTAACAGAGCTACATGTGCGGAGGTAATAGAACCATGTGTGTTGAGATTCCAATTGAACATATTGGGGTGGAAAGACATGAACCATGCGGCCTGAGATCTGGATCACAATGATGGTGGAATGATGATAGAGGATAACTGTTGACCATTTTTGGAACACAATATCTACTTCACATTATCCCAGAATGGGGAAAAAAGTGAGGTTTGGTCACAAACCATGTTTGAATTGCAATACCTATCGCAAATGTATTTTGAGGTCATCATGGGCATTGGCCCAAGATGGTAGGTGACCCAATGTGGCATGAGACTAGACCATAAAAGGGGTCCCTTCAGACATTAAAGAGGATGTGGATCCAAATAAAGGTCTCATGAATTTTGTACATGAAACAAGGAAATTTCCATGTGAAAATTCCACACATTGGGAACATTTTCATGATGAATTTTAGTACTATAATAAGATGCATTAGATAGAGGGAGTCGAGTCCATATCCAAGGATAAGTACTCGGGGGTCATGCGCTCCTCACAAAAGGTCATAGGATGGACCATTAAGAGGGGACCTGACTTAATGAAATACTCATCGGGGGGAGTATTTGAACCCGATGTGTAGTTCCCATAGATAGATCATAGATTTGGGTCATAGAACAAGGACCAAATTAGGGAGAGACAAGGAAGAAACATGGCTTGGTTATCGCCAAACAAGACGTGAATGGGAACCCAATAGGTGATCACCACACCATAAGATTATAAAGATGTTGGGTCCAAAGAGGCAATGAAGGAGAAGGATTTAGGATTCCTGGGGTTGGACCTACAAATGGAATGTCTGAGTGTTCCTAAGTATACCTAAGGATTAGAATCAAGCCATACATAGTCCTTAAAAATATCGCATAGTTCGTTGTCCTGTGATAAGGACAGTTGGATCTTATTTCAATGTTCGAAGATCAAAGACTATAGATATAATGGATGGAGGGAGACAAATTGTGTTGGAATTGAAAAAAAAACAATGTGAATTAGGACACTAGGATTCCTCATCACGCCATGTGCTCCTTAGGGAGGTTTTAGGTCGAGGGACCGAAAATGAATGTTGGGCTGGGCTCGAGGCAAAGTGCCTAGTCATTCCTACGTACCTCTTTAGGATTTGAATAAATCCATAAATATTTCTAAAAGATGCTTGGTAGGGTACTAATACAAGGAACAATACTATCATGCAGGACAAGCCCACGCACCAAAACAAGCAGCATTTGATATAATTGGTTTATTCTTTTGGATTTTTGTGTGATTTTTTTGGTTAAGTGATAAACCTGGGATGAAAAATCCATGCCACAATATAGAAATCAATTCATATTTAAGCATTGAAAAATGCAATGGTGGATGACCCAAACCCAACATGTTGTCCCATCGAGTGAGGAAATCACAATGATGTGCTGTTTTTCAATGTGCAGTTAGGACGATAATGTCATAGTTTAGGGTTTTAGGATTGGACCAACTAATTAATTTTAACGTTGTGCAATAAAGATGAAACAGTTTAATGTCATGTGGGACTAGACAGGTTGTTTATGTTTGTATGGCTTAGAAACATACAAAAGAAATGAGGTTTTAAAAGGAATGTGCATGGCATGATGAAGGATACCCGATGTGACTAAGTACATTGGCCCATACCACAGCGTATGGAATTCCAAGGAAGAAACCTTGGGATAAGGGTCCAGAGAAGGTCAGGGAATATAGGGATGGACCTGAAGACAAAACATCTAGGTGTTCCTACTTATGTCTAATGTCATTGATGTTAGTCAATGTTTAATTATTTATATTCATACTAACTACCATATATGTGGAAAGTAGGGTCCAACCCACATAGAAGGAAATTTTGACCAAAGCAATTCTAAAAAATTTCAAAACACCCCACTATTGTCAGTAGTGGAGTAGATTTTCTAATATTTATCACTTTTTATATTTTTCTTTTGTGAAATTATTAAGCAGTAATGAAAATAAACTCTTTGGTGATTTTTTATCTATACTATGACGAATAAGAAAACAAATTGAAAGAATTATAAAGTTTCAAAATTAGAAATTATTTAATAAGATATTTTATTAATATTAGTAAAAATAAGTTACTATTGAATTAAATGATTTTAAATTTATTTGTTATTATTTTATTAAAAATTTTGAGTATTAAATATTAAAGTATCAATTAGTTAAATAGAGTTGTTTAAAAAATTTAATAGCATTTTTTATTATTTATTTTAAAAATTTTATTATTGTTAATTTTAATGTTCATAATTAATTGAGTAATTGAATAATTAAAATTATTAATATTTATTTTAGTTGCTTAAATAAATTTATTTTAATTAATAAAATAATATTTAATTATATATTTTAATATATAACTTGTTATTAAATATTTTAATTTTTATCAACTATAAATATGTAATTAGTAAATGATTTACTTTTAATAAAATTTTAAAATAATAAGTATTACTATTTAATATTTTATCTCTATTAAATGTTATTATTAAGTTTTTATTTAAATTTTTATATTAATTTATGTTAATTAAATTAGTTTTTTTTTTAATTTTTATTAATCTTTTTCTCCCCCCTCCCCTAATTTCAGCGCACAGTAGGGGAGGTATTCTTTTTTTAAACTTCTCTGGTATCCTTCCCCAATCCAGGGGGTTCTCCTATATTCTGCACATGTGTGGCGACTTTCTCATTCAAGCATCGACATACTCTTATGTTGTAGTGGTCGAACACACTTCTAGCAGTGGGACCTCCCTAATCGGATCCTCGATGGCGCAACACAAGAGTTTCAGGAAATTTGTGCTGCATCAGATTCTTTCTTCGGCTAAACGAGATCTACGATGAAGGGTTGAAAAAAACTATCATAACAGCACCATCCAGGCAGATCTCCTCCACTCTCACTGTGATAGCCTCTTTGTGTTGTTTCAGCTCCCAACGATTAGTTCCTCTTCTTCACAGCCAGATAGGCAGTGATAGATTAGCTCTGGTGGGCTTCGGTGGGTTTGAGGTGGTTTCCAAGAAACTCACGGAGCATGCACGAGCTCACCACAATCCGGCCATGATCCTCTTGTGCAACACTAGATTCTTCCCGGTGTTCATTTTTAGATCTCAACTATTAAATGATGAATCTTGATTTTGATTTAATGGTATGGTTCTGGTCCGTTATTGCAACGATAAACGATTCAGTGAATATGTAATAGCGGTTAGCTCAGGTTCAGTTTCTCATGGTTATAGTGAGACTGTGAATAACTAGTAACAAAGATGGTAGCGGTACTGATGGTGAGAAGCAGTGGAGTCACAAGTGACTTGCTGTGCCGAAGATGGGAAAGAGATGTATAGAAGGGGGGAATGGTTAGATGAAGCTGTGGCGCAAATGTCACTAGAGCAGATATACAAAAGGTCACCGATGCTAAAATAATGGTTACTGTGAGTTAAGAAAAATTCAACAGTAGCATGAATAATTAATGGCTTCTTATAGTTTAAAAATGTCATTAGTAGCTTGAAAAAATAAATCCTACTGATTGTTTAGAAAAACAAAGGGTACAATTTGTTTAAAAAAAGATAACTGTTAAATAAAAAAGGATACATGTAGTTAATAAAAATAATGGGTCACAATTGGTTTAAAAAAGATTAAGGTTACCGATACAGATAAATAAAAGTTCTATGATGGACATAAAATAGAAAAGGTCATTGTTAGTTAATAAGTGATCAGTACCGATGCACAACAACATCGCTGAATGTTTTAAAAAAAGAACTAATGGTGAGACACAAAAATTAAAACTGCATACTTGAACATAAAATTTAATAATTTATCTAATTAAATAATTTCAAAAAAATATCAACACTAAACCAAAAAAATAATATAAAATTATTATGGAACATATAAATTAAATATTCAATTTAATTTTTTAATTGTGAAAAATTAAATAAAAAACAAGATTAATATTAAACTAAGATGATAAAAAAGAACTAAAATTAAAGTTAATTATATAAATTAATTACAGGGTAAAAAGTTAGTGAAAAAGGATAGCATCGGTGACTAAATAAGTTACTGATAGCTCCAGTCTCTCTCACACTTAAAATAATTTTTTTACTATTTAATAATTTATCTCAACACATAAATTTAATAGTTAATGCTATAAAACTCTAATTTAAATTATTAAATACCTAAGTTAATACATAAAGTTGGAATCACATTATTTCATTTAATTTAAACTCAAATTCTTAACATAATTAATTATCAAGTTCACAAAACATATTAATTAACAATGTTAATTTATTTTATGGAAACTTAATTAAAGGATATAATATTAAAATAAAGTCTATGATAGATAAATAAACATACGACGATTATATAATAGTTCAAAATAGTTGCTAATTTATTAAAAATCCAATCATATTTTTCTAAACAAAACTAATTAAGAAAGAATTAAATTAAAAATGTAAAGTAAGACTAAATATATTGATTTAATGACTAAAAATACATAATTAATTATAAAATAGATTAATTAACAAATTTAATTATAAAAATACAAAATTAAAATTATTTAGTAAAAAGTTCTTAAATAATCAATTAAATCATTAAAAATTAAATAGAAAGATGTGAAAAAACAATGTAAAAAATAGTGCCACACAAAATTACTCCACAATTAATAATTGTTTTTCCTCAAACAATTTCATTATTTATTATCATTGGAAAAATGATTGTATTATTTATGATTTGGCTGAAACTGTATCATATACAACACAAAAGAAAAGAGGATAGAACATGAAAACAGGAATTTGAAAACATATTTTCAAATATTGTTTTGCCTCGAATGATTACTCAACTGATAAGCAAGATAGCAATGATTATTCAGTCAAAGATAGTTTCATGCCTCATACATGACTATTCTTATTGATCATTTCAATTCCAACCTATGTTCTAAGATCATGAGTGAAAACAGTAAAAAATGCAGTGGAGTTGAGAATTTTATAGTAGGAACTATGTATGATGACTCTCTCCTAAGATCCAAAAATAATTAATTTTTTTGTGAATCACTATAATGGAACTACATAAATGTCTTCTATATAAAATAAATGATCCTTTCTTTGTCTTGTGTTCATCATTCCCCTCACCATAATGAACACGTTTTTGACCCTATACACTTTAATTAATTTTTCCCATGCCATGTATTGAGTGCTAAGTGCTGTGAAATGCACTTATTTATGGTGTACAGAGGGATTATATTAAACAGAAATACACCCAACATCTAGGGTTTCAGAGAATCATGGTGGGATCCAAGATGCCTAGACTACTACGGTTTAAAAAAAATTATATAAAACACTTTATTCTTTCTCTTTAAAGTGATTACCTTTTATAATTAAAAGAAATATGATGCCTCTAGGATCAAGATCAAACTTTCAGTTCCAAGGGTTATTATCATTACTCCACTAAAAATTGACCCATATCACTCTCTAAGATAGTTCCTAAACAGAAATCTCCATTAAATCACTAAGTATCACTCATCAATAATCCATTATCCTCAATTTCAGACCCAATGTAGTACTTAACTACCAATCAAGCATCATCCAAAGTTATGACCCATTTGAGAAACAGTGTAAACATTTATCCATTTTGATAAAAAATTTCATGTTGTAGTGGGAATTGATGATCATTCAATTAATAATAGTTTAACACAGTCAATAATTTACCCCTACCCCACACATAAAACCAAATATTGTCCCCATTGTTGACGTCAAAATATGGGGATGAACAATTTGACAGTTTAAGTTCATATAGACTTTCAATTTAGTAGATCTATGACATGTATAAATGGTCTGTTTGAAGTTCAAAAATATTTTATGACATAATGAATAACATAAAAAAGGTTCTAAAACAAGATCATATATTAACATTAAATCCAGTGACACAAATTTTCAATTGAGTTCAAGAAATAGCATGTAACATGTGGGGATACAGTGAATTGGGTGTTAGCATTTGAACAAATTAGTTTCAATTTGATGTTCAATAAAGAAGTAAATGCATGCTAAACACCCCAACATATACAAGAAGGTTCAAAAAACACCAAGAATGTACCCCCCCCCCCACACGTTATATAAAGAAATGAAACGATTTTAATAGTAGTGAAATTCAGTTTTTAGGCGTGAATTAAATGTAGAATTGTTATTTACACAGTGCGATAAATATGACATTCATTCCAATATGAGCATAATTTTAAACATATGCAGAATTATTTACAAAGTAGCAGTCACCAAATCTCCGAAAGTAGTAACTGAAAATTAGCATTGAATTTTTACTAAATTGAATAGGATTAGAAAAATGAATATAGGTTATAAGATGCTTCCCTGAATAGGTTTGTCATTGATCCTTTTCTTGGGAATTCCACTCCCTTATTGACGCAGCAGAATCCTAAAAACATAGATCTTATAAACCAAGATCAAATATCCAGTAGTGATAGAGCATATATAAGGCATCAAAGCATCACATTATTAAACACAAAATAGTACAAAAGTGAAAACGAAGAAAGATCATGGGTTGACTCTAATGAAGAACTGAGTTTAAAGTATTCATTTAGACTTTATTTAAGGTTATTTTTCAAGAATTATGATGGAATTAAAGACCTTCGGTTGTACCTCAAAATAATGTTTCACTCTCTTCCGATTATCTGACATGGGTTTGTTTTCATAACCTGTAATTTCAACAGCTCCATTCTTTAGCACTCTATCAAGAGTAAAAGGTCCAGACCACTTGGAATGATTTTTTCCAGGAATGTGTTTAGGTTTACAGTTTAAGAGAAGGACCTTCTATTTAGGTTTTAATTCATTGGATCGAATGATAGAATCATGAAATATTTTAGTGCTTGCTTTATATATCCGTGAATTATCATAACACTCCCTCATAATATCGTCTATCCCACTCAGCTCAAGTAATCTCCTCCCACGAGTACACTTAAAATCAAATTTCAGAGCCTTAACTAGAAAATAATACTTAGGTTGCAACTTCATAGGTAAATGAGAACATTTCCTGAAGGAAAACATATAAGGAGACACACCTATTTGTGTACTGCATGTAGTTATATATTCCCAAAAGGCTTCATCCAATTTATGTGACCAGTCTTTCCTAAAGGTTGACACAGTTTTCTCAAGTATTTGTTTCAGTTCCCTATTTGAAATGTCTACTTCTCCACTAGAATGTGGATTATAAGGAGTACTAATTTTATGAACCCAACCATATTTTTCCATCAATGATTTAAATTTTTAGTTCTTAAAATGTGTTCTATTATCAGTAATAAAGGCTTTGGGAACTCCAAATCTTGTAAATTTGTTCTTTTTGACCAACTTTATTAACTTTTTGGCTTGATTATTTGGATGTGCAACTACTTAAACCCACTTTGAAACATAATCAATAGAAAAAAGTATGTATTAATTCCCATTAGATGATGGATGTGGATCCATGAAATCTAAAACCTAAATATCAAAAATATCAACTTTCAGAAGTCCTTTTTGGGGATACTCCTACTTCCTACCCATATTTCCTAGCCTCTAACATCTATCATAATCAAACAAAAACCTCCTAGAATCCTTAAAAAGAGTAGGCCAATAGAATCAAGAATGTAGGAATTTTTGAGCAGTCCTCTCACCACTATGATGAACTCCCCAAGGTGAAGAGTGAAAACTCTCTCAAACATGAAACATCTCTTCCTCAGGCACACATCTCATAAGAATACCATTAGAGCATATCCAAACCGGGAGTGGATCATACCAAAGATTGTATTTATGCTCAGAAATGAATTTATTTCTTTGGTTATTGGATATATTTTTGGAAAATACACCTGCTTCGAGGAAGTTGAAATGATCTTTATACCAAGAAGATTTCTTAGTAGAAACAGTGAACAATTTTTCATCAGGGAAGGAGGAGTTTATCTCCCAAGGATTTACAGATTGAGTATGTATAATCCTATAAAGATGATCAACAACTATATTTTCAGCTCCTTTTTTAACCCTAATGTCTAAATAAAACTCTTGTAGCAACAAAATCCATCTAATCATCATGTGTGTATTTTCTTTCATAGATAGGAAGTACTTTAAGGTAGAATGATCAGTGAAAATGATAACTTTTGATTCTAGAAGATATTATCTAATCTTATCAAGGGAAAATACAACAACTAGCAACTCTTTTTCAGTGGTGGTATAACTATTTTGGGATTCATGTAACAATCTACTAGAATAATACACCACATGTAGTTTCCTATATCTCCTCTGTCCAAGGACCGCACCCACTACCATGTCACTAGCATCACACATAAGTTCAAATGTTAACTTCCAATAAAGTGCAGTGATAATGGGTGATATAGTAAGTTTCTCTTTAAACAAATAAAATGATTTCAGACAATTTTTATCAAAATTGAAAGCTGAATCCTTGACCAATATGGAACACAAGGGCATAGATATTTTGGAAAAGTATTTTATGAACCTTGTTTAGAAACCGGCATGCCCTGGAAAACATATAACACCTATTCCATTTTTAAGAGGTGGGAGTATTTGAATGACTTCTAATTTACCAGTATCAACTTTGAGACCCATCTTTGACACCTTATGACCTAAAATAATACCATTTGTGACCATGAATTTAAACCTCTCCCAATTATGAACAAGGTTGGTTTCAATGCATCTTTTTATGAATAATTCATGATTTCCATGACATGTATTAAAATTACTTCTCACAATGTAAAAGTAATCCATGAAGACCTCAATAAGTTTTCTCAATAATATCAAAAATGATAGCCATCATACACCTTTGAAAAGTGGATGGAGCTGCACACAGCCCAAAGGCAATCCGCCTATATAAAATGACCCAATGGGGCATATGAAAGTGGTCATTTTTTAATCCTCTAGAGCAACATGAATCTGGTTTTAACCAGAAGAACCATCCAGGAAAAAGAAAAATTAATTTCCATCAAGCCACTCAAGCATTTTATTAAAAAAGGCAATTGGAAAATGGTCATTCCTAGTAGTTTCATTAAGCATCCAATACTCTATACAGACTGTCCATTTTGTGGCATTCCTAACTTTGATTTCTTCATTCTTTTCATTTTTTACTATTGTGAAACCTCTCTTCTTGGGGACAACATTGACAGGGCTGACCTAAGCACTCTCATAAATGGGACATATCATTCAAGTGTCTATAAACATAATCACTTCATATCCCACTAGTACTATCATGTTTAGGTTCAATATTCCTTGACACTCTTCCCTAGTCTTACAGTCAGGCTGCATATGAATTTTATGCACAAAATATGAGGGACTAATACACTTGATATTAGATATTGTCTTGAATATAGAAGATTTAAACATTTTTAAGACTCAAAATAATCTTTCCTCTTGATACTCATTCACTTCAAATGAAATTATGATATGAAAAGTGGAATTCTCACCCAGAAATGAATATTTCAAATGTGCAGGGTTTGGTTTCATTTAAAGAATGGGTGGTTCGATACTAGAAGGAAGACTCTTAGGCCTGAGAGGTCCAAGATCTTCAACATATCTCTTTTAAGTAGTATAGAATGATGAAATATTTTCAATTTCTTACTCAGATTCAGAAATAATAGTGCTGCTGTCCAAAGTGGACAGCACACAGATCATATTTTTTAGATCAGAATTTAACAAGTTAATCAAAGAAGAATCATCAAGGTGTCTTATAAGTTCTCCAACAACATTATCAAAGTGTTCTGTATGGTTAGTGTTAATAGAAACACCTTTAAATTCACTCAAAAACCTCCTATGTTCAGAAATAGTGGACTCTTCTACAACCGATACTGAATAGATGTTCAGTTCATGAAAATTTACTAGATTAGGTGTTTGAGCGTAAATTTTAATTTACAAGACAATTTCAACTAGATTTTCAGCTTCTAAATTATCTTCTTTCAGCAATGTATTGCCTTTTAGATTCTTCAATGTTTCCAATTGAGTTATTATCTTCTGAAGACTCTACCATTGAACTGCTTTCTGGAAAATTTGGTCCTTTATCATTTTAAACACATTGAACTCTTCTATTTTGTTCTCTAATTTTATAAATAATCTAACCCTTAGATACATTAATAACAACACCACATGTGGCCAACAAGGGCCTACCCAAGATGATGGTAACCTCTTGATCACACTTTATGTCTAAGAGTAAAAAGTGTGCATGAAGAAATTTATTCTCTACCCCAACTAGAATGTCATCTATCCTACCCATAGGATGAGTTATAGATCCATCAGCCAACTGAAATATTACTGTGGTGGGTTGATGATCACCCAACCACAACTACCGAAAAAGTGAGTATGGTAGCAGATTAATGCTAGCACCAAAACCACACAAACAGTTGTTATGATCATAATTTTATAAGGTACAGGGAATGGCAATGATACCTGGGTCTTTCAGTTTTGGTGGGATTTTCTTTTGGAGTACAACACTGCACTCTTTGGTGAGGATATAAGTTGGAAAATCTTCGAGGGTCTATTTGTTTGAAACACCTTTTTAAGATATTTCAAGTAAGATGGGATTTTAATTAATGGTTGAATGAAAGAAATTTTTACATGAAGTTTGGAACGGATTCCAAGGAATTGAATAAGTTTAGCCATGATGTTACTTTGAGATTTTAGTTTCTCATGGAAAGGGATGGGTGGTGCAGAATTTTTAAGGACAGTAGGTATATACCTCATCTTTCTCATGTTTTATTACCTTTAATATTTTGATTTTTAGATGAGTTTTCATCTCTTGCTTCATGTAAAAAATTCAAATTTTTTTCATTTCCATGACTTCTCTTTGAATTTACATAATGTGAATAAAGAATATTTTTATTACCATATTCATGATGATTATCATTTTTTGTAATTTTCATGGTTTTGTTTAATAACATTTTGAGTATTCATCCAACTTATAGTTACAATATCCATGGAATTCTCTCTAGGGTTATGCTCAATGGTACTTGTAAGTCTACATTTTTCCGTAGATGAAAAATATCTATCATGTTGTCCACTTTGTAACATTATAAACAGAGAACTTATACAAGAATTAAGATGCAAGAAGAACTCCCCAGACAATGCTCTGCTCTTGAGCTCATCCAGCTCTGGGAAGTGGTTCAAGAGTTTCCCTATGATATTTCTCTTCTCAGAACTCAATCATTAAATGTGTATCTCCACACATATTTTACTACTTTCATTGCTCTTAAATCATACTATCATAAGCTGCACGTCAACCCCTATTTTCCACCGACTTCAAGTGTCCCTCATGTTCGCACGACATACATTTGTTTTTTCGTGAACTACACATCGCACTAACTTAACCACTGTAAATAACTTCCCGTGAGTTAGATAGAAGCATTTGGATGTGTTTTCGACTTTGGTATGAACCTGCACAAGGCAAAAAAACAGAATAGTCAAAAATGCAAATAAAGTTTAATTAAAATATAAATATACATATTAGTTAACAAATAAATCATTAAAAGAATTATAAGGTTTCAAAAATTATATATTATTTCATATGTTATTTTATTAACATTATTAACGAGGAGTTACTATTGAATTAAATGATTATAAATCTAATTGTTATTATTTTCTTATAAAAGTTGATTATTAAATAATAAAGAATCAATTAGTTAAACAGATCGGTTTAACAAATTTCATAATGTTTTATTATTAATTTAATAATTTATTTGATTAGGGTTAATTTTAATGATATTAATTATTTGAGTAATTGATCAATTAAAATTATTAAATTATATTTTCCTTACTAAAATGTATTTATTTTAATTATTATAATTTTATTTAATTAAATATTTGTTAATTATAACATATTATAAATTATTTTACTTTTTAAAAACTATTCTTAGTTAATTAGTGAATGATTTATTTCTATTAACAATTTAAAATAATAATTATTACTCTATAATATTTTAGTTCTATTAATTTTTATTATTATGTTTTTATTATTATTTTATTTTATTTTAAGTTAAATAAATTAGTTTTTTTTATTTTATTTACTTTTCTCCTCCCCCTCACCCAATTTTGGCACACAGTAGGGGAAGTATTTTTTTTAAACCTCGCTGGTATCCCTTCCCAATCAAGGGGGTTGTCCTATTTTCATGTGCAGGAGTGGATGCTTCCTCCTTCAAGCCACGACAGACACCTATGTTGCAGCTGTGGGGAACATATCCATTAGCGAGACCTCCCTCATCAGCTCCTTGATGGCGCATCTCTAGAGGTTCTAGGGATTCATAGCGCATCAGATTCTTTCTTTGGGTAAACCAGATCTACGATGGAGGGTTGAGAAAAATTTCATAGTAGTGACCGACCGGAGGATCTCTTTCACACTCACAGTGATAGCTGCATGGTGTTGTTTTGGCTCCCAACAACTAGCTCATTTTCTTCCCAACCAGATTTTCGGTAATAGATCGGCTCTGGCTGGATTCGGTGTATTCGCGGTGGTTCTCAAGTGGCTCATGGACCATGTGTTGGCTTCCCACAAGTTGGCCATGGTCCTCATGTGCAACACGAGATTCTTCTCAGTGTTCATTTCCAGATCTGAACTCGAAAATAATGAATCCTGATTTTGAATTAATTGTATTGTTCTGGTCCGGTTTTATGATGATGAGCGATGAAGTGAATAAGTAACAGTGGTTAGCTCTAGTTCATTTTCTTGTGGTTATAGTGATACTGTGAATAACTAATAAAAAAGGTGGTTGTGGCGGTGATGGTGAGAAGTAGGGGAGTCACTGGAGAATTGTAGTGCTAAAAATGGTGAAAAGATTCTTAGTATGGGTGTACAGTGAGATGGGGCAGTGACATAAAGGTCACCATTATAGATATACAAATGGTCACAGATGCTAAAATAAATGTTACCGATAGTTTAGAAAAGGTCATAGATTGCATGAAAAATTAAATGGTACCAATAGTTATGAAAAACAAAGTTTACTATTTGTTTTAATAAAATTAAGTAAACTAATAATTAAAAAAAATGTTACTGATGGTTAAGAGAAATTAAAGATCACTGTTGGTTTATAAAATATTTAGGTTAACGATACAAATTAATAAAAGGTCATTGATTGCCCTAAAATAGAAAATTTCACCGTTAGTAAATAAGTGATTGGTACCCACACGCAACAACATGGGTGGTTGTTTTAAAAAAGAACTAACGGTGACTCAGAAAATTTAAAACTGCTTACTAGATCTTAAAATTAAAAAAAATAAGTTATATATATAATTTTTAAAAAAAATCAAGGCAAAACTACAAATATTTAAACAGAAGTATTATTGAACATAAACATTAAAGTTACAATTTATGTTTTTAAATTTTAACACTTTAATTTTATAATAGATTAATATTAAACTATGTTGATAAAAAATCTAAAATTAAATTTTAAAAAAAATTAATTACAGGGTAAAAAGTGAGAGAAAAAGGATAGCATCGATGACTAAATAATTCAATAATTGCTCCAGTATGTCTCACCTTTATACTAAAAATATATGTTACTATTTAATAATTTTACTGCATACATAAAATTTAATAGTTGAATCTTTAAAACTCTAAATTAACTAATTAAATAACTAAGTTAATACTTAGTGTTAAACTCGCATTATTTCATTTAACTCAAACTCAAATTATTAACTTAATTAATTATCAGGATGATTAACCATATGAATTAACAATGTTAATTTATTTTAAGAAATCTAAATTAAAGGATAAAATATTATAATAAATTCTATGTTAGATTATTTAAAATACGATGATTAAATAATTGTTAAAAAATTGTTAATTTATTAAAAAGTAATGAATATTTTACTTAACAAAACAAATTAAGAAATTATTTAATAAAAAAAGTAAAGTAAGATTAAAATTATTGATTTAAAGACTAAAAATAATTAATCAATTATTAAAATTTAGTAATTAACAAATTTAATTATAAAAATACAAAATTACAATTATGTAGTAAAAAGTTCCTAAATAATTAATTAAATTATTAGAAATTTAGTAAAAAGTTGTTGCAAAACTATGAAAAAATAGATCCACATTGAGTACGTATCCCAAGAGGATTGGAATCAGTCTACATGTAGTTCTGGAATTGCAGTTTAACATCATACATGATGAGAGTCAGGAGAGACTTGCTCCTAGAAAAGGAGTATGAGGTACGAATATAGAAAACCCGATGTGAGTGATCCACACAATCCTATGAAAGATAGGGCCAAAAGCCCAAACATAAGAGGTAACTAGTAGAACACGAGCTGGACCTAAAGAAAAAATGATTGGGTGTTCCTATGTATCCAATAAGGATGGAATCAAGTTTTACGTAGTTATAGGAGTGTCGTGTAGTTTTACATCTTGAGGTAAGGACATAGAGAGATGTTAGTTTAAAGTCTTAGTGGTCGGACCATAGACAAATGAGAATCTCCTAAACAGGCTCAAACCATGACCAAATCCCTAAGCCCATGTGAGCTATCTTGGTGTGGGAAACAAGTTCAGGGAAGGTATTTGCAATATGTGGAATCCCTGAAAAGAGATAAATCTGTGCAGATGCACAAACATAGCCTCACCGTGGCTTTGTCCTCCTAACGTAGAAATGAACACTGAGAGATATCTTCAAGAGTGTTTAAATTCCAATTGGAGATGATGGAGTGGAAATGGATTTGAATCATGCAGACAACATTTAGGTCTTGATGGGGGTAGTGTGATGATGGAGGATAACTGTTGATTTTGTTTAAAACACATCATCCATAATGTGTGACCAAAAATGGGAACAACAAATGAGTTTTGACTGCTGACCATATTCGCAACATGGGTATTTGGTCAATTTTTTTCTTGGATATTCTCTAGGATGTTGGCCCAAAAGGATAGTAGAACCCTTATTCCAGTCATCTGTACCCTTCGAGGGCCCTTTTGGATTTGAAAGAAGATGAAATCCCAAATAAGGGGGAGCATGAAGCCTGAGGATGGAAGATAAGATTTCCATGTAGGATTCAACACTCTAGGTGATGAACCACAGTGCTGGTAAGCACGTTGGTGAACTGTCAAAGTTGTTCGGATGTCTCTACATAAGAGAAGCCGACTTGAAGAGAGATGTGTGGAATAAAGGGACGATGAGATCTCAGGGTAAAGATGTATGTGGCCTAGTTTCTACAAAACCAAAGTGAATGAGGACATAATCCCATACAAAACTGCATGCCCCTCTCTTGAGAGGACTCAAGTCATGAGGCTAGGAAGGTAAGAAGTTTCCTACTAAATGTTTTTTCACCTTAAGGCTAAACGTTTGTGCCATCCTACATATCCCAAGAGGATGGGAATTAAGGTAAGAAATAGTTCTGGAGGATTTTGTGGAGTTTTACGTCATGCAGCAAGGACATAGATAGGTGCAAGTTATCTCAATGAGGGATGTGTACCGCATGGCCAAAAACCCGATTTGAATGAGGAAAAAGAGTCCACACCATTAAATCCCAAATGATAACTTGGGAAATGGGGGCTAAAAGCTTGAGGGATCTTTGATTGAATGTCCCAAACAATTTTTTGTTTAACATCTAGCATTGTGGACAACAGTTCTCTTAGTTTAAGATCATAGGCTTAAGACCGTAGACTCCCAATTTCATGTCATATATGTGGGACAAATGGGTAGAAAAGATGAACCCCCGTGCATATTATGTGGAATAACATAGAACGACAAAAATGTTCAAGGATAACTATTGATCGTGTTTGCAACAAATTATCTATATTGCATGAACAAGGATGGGGGGAAATTGTGTGTCAATTGTTGACTATATTCGAAACATGGGACTTGTGTGAATTTGTGACTCAGGATCCCCGAGGATATTGGGCTAAAATGGTAGGATAGACCTTAGGAAAAATATTTATGTCATTCGTGGGTCATTTTCGAAGTGAATGATGGAGGAAACACAAATAATGGGACACACGAATAATGGTGGGACCTGTGCATTTTAACATCTTGTGGTAAGGAAAAATATAGAGGTGTGTATCAGAGGGATGTATGATGGATGGAAAAAATAGCTTGACGTGAATGTGGGAAAAGAGCCCACATATCACCTCATAATCATAGCTGAGAAACTGGGCCATGGGACCAAAAAGGCTGGGGGACCAAAGACGGGATTTCCCAGCCAGTTTACAGTCTTAACGTCTTGCAAGATGGACGAAGTTGATCTTAGTTTAAGGTCATAGATCTCAGACTGTCGACACATGATCATTTATGTGGTTATCTCTTTACCGAAACTCCCAATATCACATGGCCAATTCTTAGTGTGGGAATGAAGTGATGAGATCTTGCTCTCCCCAACATATAAGGGTATGATATCTGGACTAACACTCCTTCTCGAGACAGACTGATGTTTTAAGGGATAACAAGACAAAATGAATCACTATAATCAATATTTGGGGAATATGGGGGTAGTGGAAATGATGAAGGACAACTCCTGACCACGTTTGAAACACAACATTCACATCATGTGCCTGGAATGGGAACAACAAATGAGTGTTGGACACTGGTCAGATTTGCAACACGATACTTGTATCAAAATGTCGCCTGGAATCCTTGAGGACGCTGGCCCGAGACAGTTGGAGAGCCCTGGGGGCCTAGCATCCACACTGTTTGGGGGTCCTTTTGGACGTGGCAAGTGCTGGACACAAATGAAGGGGGGTGTGAAGAACGACTGTTCCTGTGCATTTTTACATCCTGTGGGATGAGGAATGGGGTGGAAATCGTCATAGAGAGGGATACATGGTACAGTTATGTTGAATTCAACGTGAATGATGGAAAAATTCGGCACCACACCACATGTTCTGTAACACCCTGATATTTTTTGAGAAGTATATTTTTTTATGACTTATGTTATATGCAACATCAATGGAATCTTTCACTTCACACAACACTAGCTTGTCTTACATTACACGCAATCACGACCTTCCTCGATAGCGTGTGTAGTACGCATTACCGAGTTTTACTAAACAACGATATATTATTATAGTATTATAAACTATCCATTATGAATAGTATTAACTAAATTTGGAATTTTATAACTTTATTATTCATCTTAAATATTTTCTATAACATGGTATGAGAACAAAATAAATTTATCGGGTAAAATAAGTATTTTTCAAAAAATGCAGTTTTTCCGCCTTTTGATGGCGCGCCCACATTAAATCCAGTTTTTTATAGGTTAATAAGTTCAATTTGAAAAAATAAAATTATTCATTGGAATTAGGATTTATAAATTTACTTTGGATAAATTATTCATATTATTTTGGTAACTTTCATATTTTGATGAATAGTAAAAACATGTTATATTTTAATTGAAAACAACATTTTTTATCGCAATAATTTATATGGTTAAATTATAATATTGAATGGTTTTAAAGAATAAATAGAATATATTTTTACTATTTAATATATTGTATGTCATTAGCATTATTTTACATTGAATTTATAGGTAAAAACATTTCAATCTTTGGCAATGTTTGACCTTTTAAAACCTATTTTCTTAAAAACGGGATTTATTTTAAATTAATTACTTCAACTTCTGTGTTTTGAATTTTAAAAAATTTATTCCATATTTAGATTCAGTGGGTACAAATTATGAAAATAGGTTACTTTTATTTTGTTTGATATTATGAATAGTAACTACGGTAATTTTTATTTACTACAGTTAAAGGTAAATCTTTTAATTAAGGGTAAAAATAAGATTATAAAATTACCCTAACACTTTCCAAAATCCTATTCGATGAATAAAAGTCAACCCATATCACCTATGGGTCATACTAGATTAATTTCATGGACCTTTGACCATGAAATAATATAATTATTATTAAAACCAAAGAAACTGACAACATGTCACTCTATTAAATATTATAAGTATAATAATTTTAATTCAATGATAATATTAATGAAAAAAATGAAGAGTGTAAAAATTGACACTATTGTAAATTTATAAAAATTACATATTATTAAATTGTTTAAAAATCACAAAAATATTTAAGAATTGTATATTAAAATTAATATGGTCTAAAATGTAATAAAGTATACAATTATGGATAATTAAAAACATATAAGTAAATATTTATAATGATTTTAAATTTAGAAAATTATTACCACAAATAAAATTAAATAGATTATATAAGGATAAATCTTGTTGATAATGTTTAAAATAAATTCCCAACTTCTCTAAATTTTATTGGCTGATGAGATTACAACCCTATATCATCTAAGATTCGTATTTGAGTCATTTTTTGAGGTTTTTAAGTGGGGTTGGAATTTATCATAAATTAATATTTCTTATAATTCCAAAGGTGCCCCTCTCCTCCCTTATAAAAGGGCACCTGCTCCCTCTCCTTCTCACACCACTTTGAGCCTTCATGCTCGGCCAAAACCTTCCACTTTATATTTTACACTTCCCTAGAAACATTCTAGAGTTCTTAGTCTTATTCAAAGACCAATCTTAGTGCCCTAAGATGAGGTTTCAAAGAGGTGTGTCGAATAAGAGGTAATATCCGTTACCGATTCTTTCAAATTTATTTCTTCTTACACTTCTTCTTCATTAGTTGTTTCATTATGAAGTTATAACATCAGTATCACTCACATAATGATATGTTATTATAAATATGAAACAACCCTATTTCACCTTATATCCATCATACGGAAAATGAGATTACCGCACGTGCGTACGTACGGAATATCGTCTCCACACCGTGGTGTAATATATTTTCCACCACCGCCTTACTTGGATGGGTATAATGGTGTAAAGAATAACTATATATTATTATTTTAAAGTGATATTGATTCTGAAATAGTATACATACACTTCAATACAATTCCAAGATCATGGGAATGATATCATCGTCTGTGCGTACATACGGCATACCATCTCCACGATGTGATGCGACTCATTATACATTATCTTCATTGAATAATGATTATATAAATTAATTAAATGAGTAAATATGATATATATTACACTAATACCATTCTGGAAATTATGTATCTACAACTTATAAAGAATAAAAAGAATTTATTCGACAAAACACACATAAGAACATAAAGTAATAAACACCCGAATAACAAGTAGCAATGAAATATTACTAATAAGAAGATAAAAATATGACCATATATGTATCATAACAATGATTATGATTCTGAAATAAGTCAATGACATTATTTAAATCATTATACCGGAGGTTCGGACAAGTATAAATCTTATCGGAACTAAGGTAAGGGAAAATATCACAATCTCATTTTTATATGAGATTGTTTATACTTCTGAATTTACTGGGGAATATTTATCATCCACATCCATGTTTCCTCAATATTTAATAATACTTATATCCTCCTACAATTTTTTAAATCCAATATTACTCATTGGTGAGTTTTTAGTAAAGGATATGAAAGGAATCTTTTATCGTTTTTAGTACGAGGTACTTTTTGACTTTTCCGGCCAAAGTATGATGTTTTTCTTTAACATATACGTCATGAATGGATTTTTAGAAAATTATTTACATGAAGCATCCTTTACAAGTTTTCAATTTTATTTTTAATCAACTTCTTTAAGTTTAAAATTTTATGACATTTTAAGAAAGGAAAAATGTTTTTGAAGTAGAAAGGATATTTTCCTCAAAAATGGGGTTCAAAGGTTTTATCAAAATTATTTTACATCATAGATAAATAAGGTTATATTTCTATCCCTATTTTTACATTGATTTGATTATGTTATTAAGGGATTATTTTTATGATGTCCTTTTATCTTATATGATTTATGTTCTGATGGCATGATGTTTAAGAATCCCATTTTTATTACATGGGTTATGCTATGATGTATGATTTAGGATCTTATGGCACATATAATAATGGTTTCATTATGAGATGGGTGGGACCTATATCTCCCTCCAATGCATTGGGTAATGATTTATATCTCATGAGAGAGAGATGGCTGGAACGACAAGTTAATACGGTTTAGTGATACAGGACCGGAACGAGGAGTGAACTCGGTTCAGTAATGGACTATGTCCGCTATGATGGTCTTATCAATAAGCCTTGACTAATATGAAATGATTTTCTATGATTATGTATGTATGTCACAAAGTTTCATGTCTTATGTTATGATTATTGGGATTACATTTCACTACTATGATTCATCCCATGTTATGAAATTATGATCTGTTTTGCAGGTTAAGATTTCCAAAATGTTATGTTCTTATGAATATGTTGTGATTGATATTTCTTTTGTTTACCCTTAATAATCAGTTGAGCTCACCCTTTTTTATGTTTTCTTTTCCCCAAGTCAGGAATAAGGGTATTAAGTAGGATATTCCAAAAAGGGACTCTATATATGATGAAATAAATGGGATACAACGTAGATGATTTATGAACCAGTTTTCTATGTTTCCCAGTTTCTAAAGACACTATACCTATATGGTCATTTCATGGTTTTGTTATATGCTGTAATAAGTATGATTCAATTTTGATGTAATAACAATTTATGTAAAGTATGGGTCATTATAGTTGGTATCTGAGGAATGGTATAGTCATCCTTTGGAAACTAGGATATAAAGTCCCTAGTAATAACCCTAAGGATATGTATAAGAATAGGAAACAATATTAGTGCTTTATAAATGGCCATGAATAACCTATGATAAGACCTTTAGTGTAAAATTTTATTCTTGATTACGTGTTTTTCCGATTATTATTAGTGTTTCTCACACTATGATTATTGGTTTCAGTCAATGGCTTGAACCCGAAGGAACCGTGTTAATGCTGAATGCGATGGGAAATGAAATGATTGTCCCCCTGAGCAACGAAACGTTATGGGATATGTAATGCAAAATCTTGTAGCCATGATCACACAACTTTCTCAAGCTATGAACCTTGCAGGACATCCAAAAGAGTAAAGGAAGAAGCCACATTATGTTTAATCCTTCATGAGGTAGCGTCCACCTTCATTCAGTGGGTCTTCTGATCCATTAGTGGATGAACAATGGATTAGTACCACTGAAAAGATATTTTCAGTTCTACAATGTTCTGAGCATGACAAAGTCATCTTAGTTGTGTATCGTTTGGAAGGTGATTCTGATCAATGGTGTAATCTTATCAAGAATATGAGGCAAAGAGATGAAATTGAGTCCATGGAATGGGACGAGTTCAAGAATATATTTTTCAATAAGTACTTCCCCCTTATTCTTTGAAAAAAGATGGAGAAGGAGTTTCTTGAACTGAATAAAAAGGATGACGAATCTGTTGGTACCTATGGAGAAAATTTTACAAGACTTGCAAGGTACGCTTCCAGAATTGTTATCCAACCTGAGAGTAAGATCGATCGATTCTTTAGTGGCTTAAAACCAAGTCTTCGAAGGGAGTTATCCATAAGGGACTTCAATAGCTACGAGGAAATCCTTCGATATGCTCTCAAGGTTGAGATGGAGATTGGAGTAACCCATTAGTCATATGTGCTAGATAAGAGAAGGAAAATGGAATTCAAAGGAAAATCTAAAGAGCACACTGAAAAGAAGATGAGTTTTCCCTTATGCTCAAATTGTAGAAATGAACATGGAGGGAATTATCTTAAAGGGACATGATAATGTTTTAAGTGTGGAAAAGAAGGTCATCGGGCAATTGAATGTCGAAATAATGGGAAGAGGATGTCTAATGATGCAAACAAAGAAAGAGATACACAGAATGAACCTCTTACACTTCAATGTTTCAAGTTCAAGGAGATGAGGCATTATTCCAATCAATGCCCAAATCCAAGGGTTGTTGATGATGATCAACATCAACAAACTCTTGAGGCCAAACAAAAAGGAAAGTCACATGCAATTACTATCGGTGATTTGGAGTACGATAACGAAGTGATGAAAGGTACACTTACCATCCACTCTAAAGTAGAAACTATTTTATTTGATTATGGATTCACCCACTCATTTATTTATAAAGAATTTTCTTAGGGTATTTCCATATGACCTCAAAAATTAGATGTTGATTAGGCTGTGACAACTCTTAATGGCACAACAGTCGCATGAAAAGCTTACAATTCTTCTCCAATTAATGTTTGTGGGAAATTACTTCCTGCAAATCTTGTGTCCTTCCTATATAGGAATTTGATGTGATTCTTTGCATGGATTGGCTTTCCTTACATTGAGATCATATCAATTCCCAAAGAAGGGAAGTCACATTTCATATTCTATATCAATCTATGATCGTTTATCCATACAAGGACGAACATAACCTTCCAATGGAACTTTCTTCCATCTTATGGGTCTTGATTCCACTAAATGAATGTAATTTATCTGAAATGGTTGGGGAGAAACTCATGATTATGAATATTCCCATTGTACGGGAGTTTGATGATGTCGTTCTAGTGGAATTGCCTGCTCTTCCACCAAATTGTGAAGTTGAGTTTTTAATAGAACTCATACCGGGTGCTTTTCCTATTTCAAAGACACCTTATAGAATGGTCCCAATTGAGTTACAAGAATTAAAGAAGCAACTCCAATAGAATCTTGATAACGGATTCATACCCCCTAGTGCATCACAGTGGGGAGCACCAATTATGTTTATTAAGAAGAAAGATAGATCAATGAGACTCTGAATTGATTATCGGGAACATAACAAGATCACCATCAAGATCAAATATCCTCTCCCACACATTGATGACTTATTTGACCAACTACGCAGAGCTCAATACTTTTCCAATATTGATCTTCATTTAGGGTATCATCAATTAAGGGTCAAAAAAGAGGATATAGAAAAGACGGCTTTCCGTACATGGTATGGACACTATGGATTTATAGTGATGCCATTTGGTCTTACTAATGCCCTTTCTATCTTCATGGATCTAAAAAATAGAGTCTTTAGAGACTATCTTGATCAGTTTGTGGTAGTCATTATAGACGATATTCTTGTCTATTAAAAGAGAAAGGAAGAACATGAACATCACTTGAGAATTGTATTGAAGACCCTGAGAAAGGAGATGATTTATTCCAAATTTACCAAGAGTGAATTTTCGCTTCAAAAATTTGCATTTTTGGTCACATAATCTCAAAAGAGGGGATATCTGTGGATCCAGCAAAAATAGAGGTTATCGAAAGATGAATGACACCAACAATAGTAATTAAGATCCAAAGTTTTCATGGTTTGGCTGGATATTATCGACGTTTTGTGAAATATTTTTAATGATTATCTAATCCACTCACTAGGTTGACTCGAAAAGGAGTTATGATCATGTGGACATAAGAGTGTGAAGAGAATTTCAAGGAGTTGAAAAGAAGGTTATCTAGTGCACCATTGCTCACACTACCTTGTAGTAGAGAAATGTTTGTGATCTATAATGATGCATCCAAGAAGGTATTGGGGTTTTTTCTCAAGAAAAATTATATGGTGATAGCTTATGCCTCACGATAGTTGAAAATCAATGAGATAAATTATTTAACTCATGATTTGGAGTTAGCTGCGGTAAAATTTTCATTAATGATTTGGAGGCATTATCTTTGTGGTGAAATGTGTGATATTTATACTGATCATAAAAGTATAAAGTATATTTTCACACAAAAGGAGCTGAATATGCACCAAAGAAGATGGTTGGAGCTGATTAAGGATTACGACTGCTCAATTCATTATCACCTTGGGAAAGCAAACAAGGTTGAAGACGCGTTAAGTCGACAAGACCAAGCTAGCTTATCCATGATGAGGATAAAAAAAGATCCAATATTTATGGATTTACAAAGGATAGATCTTGGAATTATAATGGAAGAGGAAGAATCTTATCTTTCTAAAATGAATGTTCAACCATCTATACATGTGAAGATTAAAGAGGAAAAAAAGAATATGTAGAGTTACAAAAGAAGGTGAGAAATGTTCCTGAATTCAACCTTGATTGTGATGGGATAGTAAGGTTCATGAATCAGGTTTGTGTTCCTCCCATCCTAGAATTAAAGAAGGAGCTAGAGGATGAGGCTCATAATTCTTCATTCTCTATTCATCCTGGAAGAACGATGATGTATAGGGACATGAAAGTGTACTTCTAGTGGGATGGCATGAAAAGAGATATTGTTGAATATGTCTCTCGATGCTTGGTTTGCCAAAAAGTTAAAGCTGAGAGACAGAAGTCTAAGGGGATGTTACAACTATTACCCATACCCAAATGGAAATGGGAAAACATCACTATAGACTTCGTCAATAGACTACCTAAAACATCCAACGACAATAATGCTATCTGGGTCATAGTTGATCATCTTACAATGTCGGCACACTTCATTGCTATTAGAGAGGATTTCTCTCTAGATCAGATTTCCATGATATATGTAAAGGAAGTGGTAAGATTGTATGGAGTACCACTTTCCATTATATCTGATGAGGATTCGTGGTTTACCTCAATGTTTTGGCTAAGTCTTCAGCATTCTCTAAATACAGAGTTGAATTTTAGCACTGCTTATCATCCTCAGACAGATGGTCAGTCTGAGAGAACAATTCAAACTCTAGAAGATATGTTAAGAGCTTTCCCTATGGATTTCAAAGGTGGTTGGGATCAACACCTACCTTTGGTGGAATTTTCATATAATAATAGCTTTCACTCCAGTATTCATATGGATCCTTATGAAGCTCTCTATGGAATGAAATGCCGAAATTGAACTGATGGGATGAAGTTAGGGAAAGAAATCTATTAGGACCTGATCTTGTTGATGAGATGACAGAAAAGGTCTGATCTATTCAACAACACATAAACGCAGCTCAGAGTCGACAAAAAATTTATGCTGACAATCGAAGAAAATACCTAGATATTGAAGAGGGTGATGAAGTGTTCTTACGAATATCTCCTTAGAATAGAGAATGATATTTGGAAAGAAGGGAAAGATGAGCCCTAGGTATATCAGTCCTTTAAAAATAATGGATCATGTTGGGAAGGTAGCTCAACGATTGGCGCTTCCACCAAATCTCTTTCATGTTCACGATTTGTTCTATGCATCTCTCCTGAGAATGTACATACCCTATCCTTCACATGTACTTAACTCAGAAGTTGTACCGCTAGAACAAGATCTTTCTTATGAATAATTACCGATAGAGATTCTAGATCATAGCAAAAAAGTTCTACGGAACAAGACCACTCGCTTGGGGAAAGTTTTGTGGAGGAACCACCAATTAGAAGAAGCTAGATGAGAGCCTGAGGATATGATGAGGGAGAGGTATCGTCATCTATTTGTTATGAAGTGACGAATTTCGAGGGAAAAATTCATTTTAAGGGGGGTAGAATGTAACAACCTGATATTTTATGAGAATTATATTTTTTATGACTTATGTTATAAGAAACATCAAAGGAATCTTTCACTCCACACAACAGTAGCTTGGCTTGCGTTACACGCAATCACGAACTTCCTCGATAGCGTGTGTAGTATGCATTACTGAGTTTCACTAAACAATGATATATTATTATAATATTATCAACGAGCCATTATGAATTGTATTAACTTAATTTTGAATTTTATAAAATTATTATTCATGTTTCATATTTTCAAGAACATGGTATGAGAACAAAATAAATTTTTCAGGTAAAATAAGTATTTTTTTTAAAAATGACGTATTGCCGCCTTTTGATGGCGCACCCACATAAAATCTAGTTATTTACAGGTTTATAAGTTCAATTTGAAAAAATAAAATTCTTCTTTGGAATCAGGATATAAAAATTTACTTTGGATAAATGTTTCATATTATTCTGGTAACTTTCATATTTTGATGAATAGTAAAAACACGCTATATTTTAATTTAAAACAACATTATTCATCGCAATAATATATATGGTTAAATTATAATATTGAGTGGTTTTAAAGTATAAATAGAATATATTTTTACCATTTAATATAATTTATTTCATTAGCATTAATTTTACATTGAATTCATAGGTAAAAACAATTCAATCTTTGTCAATGTTATAACTTTTAAAACCTGTTTTCTTAACAATGCGATTAATTTTAAATTAATTACTTCAACTTCAGTGTATTGAATTTTGAAAAATGGATTCCATATTTGGATTCATTGGGTCCAAATTATCTTAATAGGTTAATTTTATTATTTTTTGATATTATGAATAGTAACTACGGTAATTTTTATTTACTACAGTTAAAGGTAAATCTGGTAATTAAGGATAAAAATAAGATTATAAAATTACCCTAACACTTGAAAAAATCTTATTTGATGAAGAAAAGTCGACCAATATCACCTAAGGGTAGGACTAGATTCATTTCATTGAATTTTGACCATGAAATAATATAATTATTATTAAAACCAAAGAAAGTGACAACATGTCACTCTCTTAAATCTTATAAGTATAATAATTTTAATTTAGTGATAAAATTCATGGAACATTGAACATGAATAGTCTCCAGAAATCTAATAGAACTATATACATCATATGAATTTATATATAATTTTTAGGGATTAAATAATTATCATTAATTATGTCACAATAGTGATGTTGAAATTAGTTTATTGATTGAAATATCAAATAAATGATTTTAAAAGTATTAAAATAAATAATATATGAACTATTTAATGTGATCCACTAATTTTTTAGATAAACATTACATGTTATGAATATATTAAATATTTTATTTCGAATATATATTCTTTATATATTTTATTAAAACTCAAATAAATGAATAGTGTCAAAATTGACACTATTGTTAATTTATAGAAATTACATATTTTTAAATTGTTTAAAAATCACCAAAATATTTAAAAATTCTAAATTAAAATTTATATGGTCTAAAATGTAATAAATTATACAATAATAGAAAATTCACAACATATAAGTAAATATTTATAATGATTTAAAATTTAGAATATTATTACCACAAATAAAATTAAATAGATTATATAAGGATGAATCATGTTGATAATGTATAAAATAAATTCCCAACATGTCTAAATATTATTGGCTGATGAGATTACAAACCTATCTCATCTAATCATCGGATTTGAGTAATTTTTAGAGGTTTTTAAGTGGGTTTGGAATTTATTATAAATTAATATTTCTTCAAATTTCAGAGGTGCCCCTCTCCTCCCTTATAAAAGGGCACCTCCCCCCCTCTCCTCCTCACACCACATTGAGCCTTCAATCTTGGCCAAACCCTAAAAATTTATCTTTTCCACTTCCCTAGAAACATCCTAGAGGTCCTGGTCTTCTTCAAAGACCTATTTTTGTGCCCTAAGAGGAGGTTTTAAAGGGGCGTGTCGAAGAAGAGGTAATATCCGTTACCGATTCTTTCAAATTTATTTCATCTTATACTTATTATTCTTTAGTCTTTTCATTATAAAGTAATAACATAAGTATCAATAATATAATGATTGGTTATTATAAATATTAAACAACCCAATTTCACCTTCTATCCATCCTACGGAAAATGAGATCACCGCTCGTGCGTACGTACGGAATAACGTCTCAACGCCGTGGTGTAATCTGTTTTCCACCACCACCTTACGTGGATGGTTATAATGGTGTAAAGAATAACTATATATGATTATTTTAAAGTGATATTGATACTGAAAATGTATATATACACTTCAATATAATTCCACAATCATGGGAACGATATCGTCGCTCGTGCGTAAGTAAGGCCTACCGTCTCCACGATGTGATGCGACTCGTTCTACATGATCTTCATTGAATAATGATTATATAAATGAATTGAATGAGTAATTATGATACATATTACACTAATACCATTCATTAAATGAGGTATCTATAACCTAAAAATAAGAATAAGAATTTATTCCACAAAACACACATAAGAACATAAAGCAATAAACACCCGAATAACAAGTAGCAATGAAATATAACTAATAAAAATCTAGAAATATGACCATATATGATATCACAAAATTGTGTATGATTATGTAATAAGTAAATGATTTTATTTAAATTATTATACAGGAGGTTCGGACACGTACAAAGCATATCAGAACCAAGGTAAGGGAAAATCTCAGAATCTCATTTTTATCCGAGATTGTTTATACTTCCGAATTTACTGGGGAATATTTATCATCCACATGCATGTTTCCTCAATTTGTAATAATACTTATATCATCCTAAAATTATTTAAATCCAATAATACTCATTGGTGAGTTTTTAGTAAAATATATGAAAGGAATCTTTTGTCGTTTTTAGTACGAGGTACTTTTTGACTTTTCCGGCCAAAGTCCGAGAAGAATGTTTTTCATTATCTTATACGACATGAATGGATTTTTATAAAATTATTTCCATGAAGCTTCATTTACAATTTTTCAAGTTTATTTTTAATCAAATTCTTTTAGTTTAAAATTGTATGACATTTTAAGAAAGGAAAAATGTTTTTGAAGTAGAAATGATATTTTCCTTATGAATGGAGTTCAAGCGTTTTAGCAAAATTATTTTCCATCTAAGATAACATAGGGTTCTATTTCTATCCCTACTTTTACATTGATTTGATTATGTTATTAGGGAATTATTTTTATGATTTCCTTTTATCTTATATGATTTATTTTATGATGGCATGATGTTTAAGAATCCGATTTTTATTACATGGGTTATGATATGATGTATGATTTATGATCTTGTGGAACATATAAGAATGGTTTCATTATGATATGGTTGGGACCTATATCTCCCTACAATGCATTCGGTAAAGATTTATATCTCATTATATATACATGGATGGAACGGCAAGTTAATCCGGATTTTTGATACAGGACTGGAACGAGGAGTGAACTCGGATCAGTAATGGACTCTTTCCGCTATGATGGTCTTGGTATTGAGCCTGGACTAATATGAAATGATTTCTATGATTATGTGTGTATGCCACAACATTTCCTATCTTAAGTTATGATTATTGGGATTACATTTCACTACTATGATTTATCCCATGTTATGAAATTATGATCACTTTTACAGGTTAATATTTCCAAAATGTTATGTTCTTATGAATATGTTGTGATTGATATTTCTTTTGTTTACCCTTACCGAGCATTTGAGCTCACCCTTTTCTATGTTTTCTTTTCCCTAGGTCAAGAAGAAGGGTATTAAGTTGGATATGACAAAAAGGGACTCTAGATATGATGAAATAAATGGGATACAATGTAGATGATTTATAAACCAGTTGTTTATGTTTCCCAGTTTCAAAAGGCACTATACCTATAAATTCCTTTCATGGTTTTGTTATATGTTGTAATAATTATGCTTCAATTTTGAATTAATAACAATGTTTTTAAAGTATGGGTCATTATATGTTCAGTCCAAAGTAAAGATCCTAAATATTGGGGCTGGGCCAACACAAATAATGTTTGGGATTTCCTATATATCCCATGAGGATGGGAATCAAGCTATATGTAGTTATTATTGGGCCATTCAGTTTAATTTCATGCGGGTAGGATGTAGGATAATAGAAGAATAAAGATGGGAACAAGGTGTGACTTTCGTAATCCAGACATGGGCGGGGGACAAATAATACAACACAACACCATGCAGGATCCTCCAATAGAACTAAATCCCTAGGGAATAGTCAAAGTGAAGAGCCTGGGGCTGGACTCAAGATGAGGAATCCAAGCATTACTACACATCCTATGATGAAGGGAATCAAGTTATACATAGTTCCTGAAGGTGCCCTGCAGTTTAACATCATACAATGAGGATGAATGATGAATAGTTTTTTGTCCTTCAGTCCAAATGAATAACATGTTTTAATGACACCTGGAGAAGACTAAACATGTTATGGTCATACGTGACCATTAAGATCTTAGGTTACTGTCATAGAGCTCTGACATTTTAAATTTTATCGTCATGTGGGATGACAAAGTAGTTTAGAGACATGCGTGACATAACAGTTTATGTCCATTGAGGACAATATATAGTTTAACATCCTGCAAGATGACATACAATTTAATGTTGTGCGGGACATAGCAGTTTAAGGTCTTGTTGGACCCAATACAGTTTAACATAATGCGGTATGAAATACTATTTACTTTCATGAAAGACATAACAATTTAAGATTATGTAGGACTAAGCTACTATGGAAAATTATTTGTTGAGGAATTTAGCATTTGTGGGAGGAGTTATACGCTCTCTATCCACGGTAACCAAAGAGTATGCACCATTTTGGTAGAACTTCTGATGGATATAAGGTCCTTCCCATTTGGGCTCTATCATGGGTGATTTCAGCTACTTTATCTAGTGCATTCTGGTCATAGATAACTATTGGTAATGAATGAAATTGAATGTAAATGGGATGGACATCCTCTGTTCCACACACCAAGAAATATGGAGTCACCTGTGTGGAATTTTGAGACATTGTCTGATAGGCCCCAAGGGTGTTAGGGAAATTGACAGGCCAACTCTTCTGATTCAAACCATAAATTTTCTGCATGATGTTAGAGAGGGATTTTTTGAGCGCCACCATCTTCCAATTTTATTGAACAAGATAGCACTATATATTGTTTGATTGGATGTTTTACTTTGTGTACTATTTTTTCAACTCGTCTACCCAGTAGTTGGTGCCATTATTGGTGAGAATGGAGTGAGGGACTCCAAATTGGTAATTGATGTTGGAGATCACAAATTCAATGAATGAATGGGCCCTAACCCCTTTGAGAAGAATTTATTCTTCCCACTCGGAAAAGAAATCCACAGTGCTCAGGATGAACCCAGACGGGAAAGATATCGCCGGTGGATATGGCCCCACGACATCGAGCCTCCACACCACAATGGGCCTAGAATACTTGGTAGTGTAGAGAGGCTCTGGAAGCTGATGCACAAATTTGGAAAGAATTTTTCATGCATCGCAACTCTTGGAAAACTCGATGCAGTCATAGATTATAGTGGCCAAAAAACACCCCAACCTCCGGATCTAGTGAGATAGTTTCGACCCGGTCTGATGATCCCTATAAGAACTAGCATGATTTTCTATCATGAGTTGAGAAACTTCATCTCCATGAATTCAATAGAGTAGAAATCAATCAAACTCATTCTTGTAGTGTATCTTCTTGAGACCGAGACCACTCTTGAGTGTAAAATACAAATATCGACGTTGGGTTTGCTCAAGCTAGGCTCGATATTCCAAGAAATTTCCCTGATTGAGGTACTAAACAAGGGGGTCCTCTAGTCGGGACTTACATTTAGAATAACATCAGGGGGGGACTAAGGTTCATGATGTGGAAGCATCAGAAGTAAGGTGGATTACTTGCAGGCTATTGTCGTGTTCTGGAGTGACTTGGGTAATGACTCTCCGGTGTGAAGCCAGGATAAACAAATAATCTTGATCAAGCTAAACAAAAGATGCCGCTAGACTCACTAAGGAATCTACCCAACAATTCTGGGATTGAGGTATATGAGTAACCTCGGGCTGCGATGAGAACTAAAACTTTATCTGGACAGTGCATTCCAAACATGGTACGAGTTTTGGGTTTCTGACAACATAGTCACCGTTGATCTTATTGATGACTAGTTTGGAGGTCCCCTTTCACATGAAAGTGGAGAACGTTAATATCAAGGGCCGACTCATAGCCTGTTATGAGAGCATGGTACTCCACCACATTGTTGGCACTGGCTTCTGATAGTCGGAATGAATATGGAAAAAGAATTGTGCTGGAGTGATAAATATGATACCCAAGACCACTCTATTGAGTTTGGGGTCATTGAGAAGAAGCACCATCAAAGTGAATTTTCCAGCATGGAACGACTTGGTCCACTGGGAGGATTTTCTCATATGGAAAATCAAGGTTGAGGGACTAATCCACGAGAGTTGTATATTCATCAAAAAATTATTCTAATTCTTTCCCCTTGATAGCATTCTGAGGGAAAAATCAGATGTCTAATTGGTAGAGGAACACTGCCCACCAAGTTTGAAGGCCTGCCAACATGGGGTGGTTCAAGATTTTCTTTAGTGGATCCACTAAGAATACTAGTTATACCTCATGATGTTGTAAGTAATGTCACAATTTATGTACTATGAAATCCATCATAAGGCAACTCTTTTCGATAGGGGAGTATCTGGTCACCATATCGAGGAGCACACAGCTGAGATTGTAGAGATTGTTTTCTATCCAATCAATCATCTTCTGGGTGAGAAGGGGGTCGAGATATTGTTCCAGGGTGGTCACATAAATAATAAACGGCTTTCTGGAGATGGGTGGCATCAATACTAGATGTTGCAATAGATAATACATTATTTCCTTGAAAGAGGTCTTACATTCATCATCCCACTGATAGAATGTTCCTTTATTCATGAGCGGAGAAAAGGGATTACACTTATTGGCCAAATTCGTGATGAATCAAATTATACAGGAAAAGTGAACTTGAAATCCTCAAATCACCCGAATGTTGCTATGGGAGAAATCTGGCTGATGGCCTTGATCTTCCCCGGGTCGATTCGATGAACATGTTTCTGACAACAAAGAGAAGAAAGTTTCTAGAGGTGAACCCAAAGGAACATATCAATGGGTTCATCTTCATATTGTGAGAATAGAGAAAGATTAACACATTATCAAGGTCATTGAGATGGTCCTCATGCAAGAATGATTTTACCACCATATCATCCATGTAACATTCCACCAATGTCTTGAGGATCGTCTTAAATATGTGATGCATGGCACAATGATAGGTTTCACCTGCATTTTTTAGGTTAAAGGGAATTACCTAGTAACAGAAAGAACATTGTGGTTCCCTGAAGGCCATATACTCCTCATCATCAAGATCCATTCTAATATTGTTATACCTAGAATACTCATCCATGAAGGATAGGGTCTGAAACCCAACAGTGGAATCAATCAAAAACTTCTTCACAGAAGCGGAAAATCATCCTTCAGACAGTGAGAATTGGGATCCCAGAAGTCTAACCAAACAATGATTTGTCTGTTATTGTTCCTCACAGGCATAATTTTTTCTAGACATATAGGGTAATAGACCTCTTTGAAGAAGTTTTCTATGATGATCTTATCAACTCGTCCACAACATTGGCATAGTAAGAAAGGTACATCCTACAGGGATGTTGAATAAACCCATGATGATTTGTTTGGAGATCGAGGTAGTGGAAGGATACCTGGGGAACTAGTCTTGATATTTCATTGTAACTCCATGAATATACATCATGATGTTTCTTCATGAAGTCCACACACTATTTTTGGTATTCTACATGCATAGCAGAACTAATCAATGTAGGTTTCAGATATGTCTCTCTACAGAGGTTCACCTATACCAGTTCACCAACTGTGGTAGATACACCATCATTGAAAACAAGAGGAGCATCCTATATATTGTATTATTCACTTATGGATGATGTGTGCTTGGTGGGAGGAGTTTCCTCTGAGTCAACAGATCCCAATGGGAAGCTGGTACCGGCCTGAGAGGCGGTGGACACAGCATCGGGGGACTCATGTGAAATCGAAACCATAACAATGGAAGCTGTCAAACCGATCACATCTGGTCTTCAGCCCAAGGGGACATGCTTGATGATATCAATGAAATAGTGGTACATCGTCTTGATATGGTATATCTATGACTGGAAGAACAAGATAGTATGAGGTATTTTTGTTGCAATGGGATAGACATCCTGATACTTTATGCGGTAAGGGTCTCTGGGATCACCCGAACATGATTTTTGTAAGAATATGAGGTGATATTATGGAATCACGTATACATGGTAATTTTCTTCCCCCTCATTCCAGAAACAACAAGGAAATTCCCCATATCTTGGGTCTAGCTTCCAATCGATGGATCAAAAAAATGTAGGCATCTTCCAGGTCTATCTATAAGTTGGTCATAGTTGTACCGTGTTCGACCTCAGTAGCTAGAATTTTCTTTTCCTTGTTCTTATAACATCCGACATCCCGATAACATTCTAAACAAGAGGAAAAGTGTGTCACGTCACCTTGGAGTTCTCCAACTCAACCATTATCGGATAACTTAAGGAAATGGTGATATGATAAATAGAATATAGCATGTAGGTTAATCCATGGCCTACCCATCAATGAATTATAGGTAGTGTCCTAGGATACAACCATGAGATCGGTGCTAGAAACTAGGATGCCATGCTAGATCTTCAGGAAGATATTCCTAACCGGTGTCTATTCCATCCAATAATAACCATGGATTTTTAGTTCATAGGGACTCAGATCATCCATGGACAACCCTGTCCTCTGAAGTGTCTGGGTTAGGATTAGGTTGATCCCAGATCCTACATCGACAAGGTTGCAGAGAATGTCTAAGCCATTGAAATGGCTAATGATGTACAATGGGCGAATGTTTCCTTGTATAAGAGAGTCATTATCTTCTCTAGAAATGAGATAATGGCCTGGAATTCATCAAGATCTAATTGCTCTGTATGGATGACTTTTGAAGCTACTACCTCTATTTCAAACAAGAGGGAGATTTGTAAAACCCCAATTATCTGGTGAGAGGCAAAGGGCCTCTAGGATAGATATCCTCGCATGAATTATGGAAATATTATTAAGGAAATCATAATTCTGCACCAAGTGTGAACTTATAATTATAATAGGTCATTCTATGGTAAAGGGCATGGTGGTTCCTTCCGGCTCAACCGATGACTGAATGTTACTGGGAATATCCCACTTCTCGCTAGTGGAAGCTCTGGGAGAGACTAACGGATGTGGTCCAAATGACTGAAGTCGGTCTGTAAAATAACTTACCTGATCACGACAAGGTCGGGTCAACTCTTCTTGGTCAAGTAACACAAATTATGGTGAAGGCATACCACATGAAACTAGATGAGAAGGTTGCACGTGCTATGATCTACATTGGGCCTGCTGTCCGGTTTCATTGGAATGCACTACCTAGCTATAATTACTAGTTAATGCGCTCCAATGACCCATAAATCCATAACCCCAATGACGGTGGTGATGGCTGGGGATGTTCGGAGGATCCTTCTGGCATTATTATCTGCCATAAATCATGTATAGGCTTACCAACACCACAGTGTTAACTGAGGCGTACCCTTGATCTCCACATGAAGAATCCTACACTACTGGATGGATTATTGGGGGGATTTCCTTATCTTCTGGTATGAAGTCACTAAGAGTATGATATGATGATGTAATTGGTAGAGGACTTTGTTTCCCCATGAATTTCTAACACTTTCTCTTATGGGAAGAGGAAATCTGAACCGTTGACACCGAATTACTGGCTGTGGGTAACATGACGTCTTTGGAAGGCCCAGGTTGATTGAGACATGCATGGATAATACGATGGTAACAAGTGACTTCCTTTGAATCCATCACATTGTCATACTTCTAGTACATGTGGTTAGAAACCTGATTCCACACACCTTCAATGTCACTACTATTGTCTGGGTTCACGAAGATACATGCCTCCTGTGCCGGGGTTGGGCCTAATCTGACACTGTTGTTGTCAACCTAGTCTTGATGCTAGTCATTAAATACATAGCACTATTTGAGTGTGTGTCCCATTATCTAGTTATAGGGGATGTAATTGGGTCAATTACTGAAATCAACCTCTTCTGATATCTTCAATTTATGAAAACATAGAAGTCCATGTTCCATGGTGCTTCAGAAATAACTTGGTACTTGTGCCTCATTGAATTAGTAGGTCCTATTTCTCCAATCCGAGAAGGGGGATCTGGGATTTTAGCCTTGACGAGGGGCTGGAGGATCCTGTCAAGGATGTAGGACCTGGTTATCCTGCCTATGTGGTGGCGGTGCATTACGTGGTGGCACCTATGGATTCTAAGATGGGGCCTACTAGGTTGGACGTTGTGCCTAAGGTGGAGGGCCTCTATGAGGATGTGGAGGTGCCTCCATGGGTAATAACCCTAGTTTCCTAGGGGATTATATTTGTGCCACTATGGTGGGCTTAACCTTAGTATCCCATATCGAGTGAATTGTAAGAGGCAATGGTCCTGCCTGCATGGATTTTTTCTAGGCTTCCTCTAGAAGATGGTCCTTATTTGAGAAATCATGGAAACCAAAAGGATAATTCTAGTTAATTATATATGGGAAAATTTTGGTCAAGACATTCCCTACAAACATTTTCAATAGTTATTCTTCAGTCAGCAGCAAATCCAGGGAATAGGTAAGGCCATTCCACTGGGAAAACAAATATGCGGCGTGTTCGTCAGGACTCTACATATAATTGATGTGGTATAAAATACTTGTATTCTTGGTGGTAGAGCTAAAATGTTAATTAAACAGTCTACGAAGGTCTTCCCAACCAGTGACTAACCCAATGGGTAGCTGACTATACCAGAAAAACGTAGGCCCTTCCAATGTCTGTATGAAACATCACTGTTTGGTAGCTTCTTCCTGTACTACAGTTCCTAGAATAGGTCCGCACCTCAAGATGAAGTGGTCCAGATGCAGTTTCGTATCTCCCATTCAATTAAAGGGGGAGAATATGGGGTTTCTAAAACCCAGGGGATGGTGGCATATCGTCCACCCACGCTGGATAAGGCTTTCCATATGAAGAGATTGCCTCCTATTGCATTTCCAACACCTCAATTAGAGAAATAAACGCCTCCCTCAGATCACCTGGGTGAGGATTCCTCTCTTGATGAGGATCTATGACCCCAAGTGCATTGGAAAGTTCCTCAACAAGATTAGTTGGCCTGGTGCCTCCTGGTACGGCTGGTGGGATTACTCACAGAGAGACTGGGGGAACATGAGCTGGGTCCCAGGGATTATCACGCCGCACAGATGGATTTGGGGACACATACCACACCTTATTTCCATAATTTCTGGACTATATCTTATCTAAGTGGGGAGGATAGTCAATGTAAACCAGAGTTAATTCATCCAGGGACTATTGTACCTGCACCTACTGCCCCAGCCGAGGATCACCGTAGTCCGATCATTTCTCCCTGGCACGTTCAACAAGGATATTATCAACCATCTTCTTGTGCTCCGCATATTGTTAGTGCTACACATAATTTTTTGGGATTGTTCTCTATCTTTTTTATTGATCCAGGTGAATTAGAGGTTTTGACAGCTCCAAGCTTCTATTTGACCTTATTGGGATTCTGTCCGAGGGAAAATGACTTGGTAGGTACAAGAAGGTCTAGTAAATTTCTTTGATGGCGGGTGATCCTTTCTATTGGACCTAATAGGTTTGATACTCTCTTAGGGGGTATGTCCTCTCAGAGTATCTCTATCTCATTCTCTCCCCTAGAAGGGAATTCATGTTATCTCTGACTCTACCTGGTGTCATATCCTCAATATCACTTGGAAAACCGGCTGGCACCAAATAGAACAAAAATATAGGGCAACATATTTCCCCCATGAAGAGGCTTGAATGTTGGGGGAATCCTCATAGATAATTCTATAGAGCACATTAAATCTCTGAACACTTTATTACTAGAGGGTCCAGTGGTGTCCAGGTGACTCAGGGCATTGGGCCATGGGGAGTGCAACCAAATTAACCAAACGACATTGTTGAACAATTTTTTCGAAGTGTGTATGAATCTTAGGATAATACACTTGCCGATGACAAAGATGAAAGTGTGTCATCTAGATGGTCTGGAATAAGCATCAAAATTCCTCCTAGGTGATTTATTCCGGTGCACTGAAATTTGGTACTGTGACTAGGAAAAACATCTCTGGGAAATGGTCTTCCACGAGAATGTCCCACAAGATCCTCGACACTGACTCGGGGTCTGGCCCTTGGTTGCCCCACTCATCGACTAGAGGTATTTGGGGAACCGGTAGTGGTACTAAAGAAGACCGCTGAGATAGTAGACTAGCTATGGGAGAATACAGCGATGAGGTTGCCTAGATGTTGTATATCAGGCTATCCTCCGAAGAGTGCAATGACTTGGCCCCCACATCATGATAAGACGGGTTGGAGACCATGGTTTTTGGTGGAAGGACTACACTTGTGGGCAGTGGACCATGAAATTTTTTATCCTCCATTGTTCACCAGAAAATCACTCTATGTTATTTAGTTTAGATTGAGAGTGATCCTGGTGAAGATGGTTGTGATTGCATGACCATACCCTAGGGAGACGCCAAATCTTAGTCCTCTTGGATGTATATGTAGAGGGAGGTAGGGATCTGGTGGACCTCACATTCCAAGAGTATGAGGTTGATATGCCTCATCTCTGCCCCATCCCCTAAAACATAGTATTGAGGTGAGGGTTACATTTCTAAATAATTTTACGCCATAGAATATATGAATAATACAAAATTAATTGAAGTTTAAATGATATCATCACTCTTTTTATGGAAACAACGACCTGACCTCGTACCCTGGGATGGATCTTTGGGACATGGAAGATTTTTGGTTTGGAAGGACCTTCGACCAAACTAGTGATGGGTCAGAGAGGATATCATCCATGGTGAGCCGGGGTGTGAGGATCAACATGATAGATTTCAAAGGGAATATAGGGAGGACCTCATGGTCCACTGGATGACTCACGGGCAGAATTTCAATGGGAAGTGTTGGAGTGGGAAGGACCTCCACTGGAGTTATTGGGAGCATGGGTAGGGCCTCCATGTGTATTTCCTCTAGAAATGTTGGTGTGAGGAGGTTACTAATACTGACCGAGATGAACACGAGTAGGAACTCCATTTTGGGTGCCCATAAAGTGGGGAAAACCTCTACTTCTCAGATTTACAAGATGAGGAGGACCATCATCGGCTGTTGTAAGGACTTGGGGAAAAATCCAAGCTTAAGTTTGAATGGATGTGTAGAATATACACACTAGAGACTTGTGCTCTCATTGGTGATGTTATGGGGAGGGACTCTATACATGATGACATTGCTAAGGGTCGACCTACAGCATGTGTTACCTGCATCAGTGAATAGGAGAGTCGACCTAGCCTGCCCATGGGGTTGTTGGGGTGTTGATCAAGGCTGGGTGTATCAGTTCTTGTTCAGCGTAAATCAGGGATAGATGGAATGTTTCAGTAGAGGAACTGTCCATGGTAGTCGGTGATGTTGATGCCCCTCGGTAGGTGTCCTCCTTAGCCTGCACCCGATGCTGGCGTCGAGTTAACTAGGATGGATACAGTGGTGACAGTGCATATCTTACATGCACCACAACTCATGGGGATGGGTGGCGGCATTGACGTGGCCTAGTGGGAGCCCTCTTTGGGATCCCATGGAACAATATTCTAGCAGGGCCGACCCAGACATCCCTCACCCATTTGGAGTAGGGGAGGGATTCATCGAAGAGTTTCAGTGAGAGGATCCTGAAACAGTTATGTGTTGGAGTGAGGATTAGTGGCTCCCTACGCAAACCTTTTGGGTGGCTGTAGAGGCGAGGCATATAAGTATCTATTTCTTGTCTGAACATATCCAAGGTAGGGATTATCCCCTCTTCCTAGTATCGTCGAACAAGGTCATTTATCACCCTTCTCTGAATGATTTCATAAGGGGAGATGGGGGGGGGGGGGGGGCGATTCCCAACATCCGTGGATATGGAGGTACCTATGGGGGAGATTAGGGAATGAAATATTTCCTTATTGACATTTCTTCTAACCCCGAATCAGTGGGTGGGTAGTGATCCGTTTCCTATCAAAGAAACTTGGGTCCTGGAAAGTAGTGAGATTTAACCATTAGTGTTGGATGAAGGAGAGCCAAGTCCAGTGCCCCAGTGCCATTCTGCCTTCCATGGTTGGTAAGAAGAATCCCTACTGACAACGTATCATACCAAGATGTCCAACATTCCACAACCCCAATTTCTGTCAAGTTTCATGCCAGACCCAGTACTTACTTGGCGAGACCTAGCGCCCGATATATGGATCTGGTGATACGTCAATCCAGTGATTTCTCAAACACTACTAATATTCATTTTGAGGAGAATAATTTCTTGACATGTTAAACATTTCTATTTCTAACTCTTTCACTGGGGATTGTGTCTATCTCTTATTCAAAGGGCGCATAGCTGTTTCCATGCATTACCGCTTTCCAAAGGTGGGTGACATATGTCACTTATTCTGGGACATTTTCTCCTTGATCGAAACGGGATGATTGGAAGTCAGTTTTTCCTTATGTAGATTCCTCCACAGAGCTCGTTGCCTAGTCTGGGTCTCCCTCATTAACAGAAGATGTTTTTTGTGAAACACTTCCTAATACCACATATTTAGGGATGCTGGATAATTACACTGCTTCAGTAAGGACATTCCTATGGGTCCGTCAAGGTTAGAAAACTTTGATCGAGGGAGTAGTCATGTTGTACATATATGGTGTTTCTTGATGCTCAAACATTGATGCATCTAGGTTTATTTCCCTTATTATTGGGATTCTTGAGGGCACAGAAGCCCGAGGCATCCCACATTGAATGCGGGGAATTATATTCTATTGCATTGTCTCTATGGATTTCATATGATTCCCCTGTTTAAAACATTGTATGCCGAATGTTTAATGTTTAGCAGAGAGGGATCAGACTGATTATAACTCTAATGAGAGTGGATCATATGGGTGCAATCCCTAGAGTTATCACTGATGCTTGGGGTAACACATAGTTAGTTACTTGATTTCTATATTGAGTATTGAGAAAGTTGGTGACATGATCTCACTGGGATGTGGCGACCTGAGTAAAAGATAGGATCGGTATGGATAGTTGAGTGAAGTGAAAAGAGAATGTGATGGGATGTCCATAAGAGTGATAGTGATGTTGGGATTGATCCTTGAAAATACTTCCTATGTATCCCATGACAGGGAATCAAAGTTCACGTAGTTTGGTGAGGCGATGGGGCACCTGTGGTGAAGACCCTTGAGAATGGACCCATGGATGAGATCAATACTATAAAAATAGGCAAGGGAAGCGCTCCCTTTTAACAACGCTAAAAAGGTGCTGAAAAAGGGGGCCCTTATCAGCGCTCAAAAAAGCACTGATAAAGGGGTGCATTTATCAGCGCTAAAAAAAGTACTGATAAAGGCCCCCTTTATCAGTGCTTTTTTTAGTAGCACTGATAAATGGGGGATTTATCAGCACTTTTTCCTACTGGTGAAAATTTTATGTTTCAAAAAAATCCTGAAAAATAATATATTTTTATATAAGTATATTTTTATTGGTATAAATATAATATATATTTTTTATATATGTTTTAGATACATATAAATAGACTATTAAACTTAATATATATGAAATTTAGTAAAAATGGCATTGAAATATAATAATAAATATTAAAAATCAATAATTTTCTAATTTTTATTGATGAAAAATCATTAAATAACAATTTGAAGACACAAAAAAACAAAACAATTAATAAAAGATCTAAAATAAGTTGAAAATGTAACTCAATCTTCAAACGACCATAACATTTGATCCGGGTGTCTGTTTGAGCTCTACAGTATATCAAATCGAAGCATGCGACGAGCTCTATCCAATAGGGACCCAAAAAACGCATCTGTTACAATTTTCCAGGCCAAAAAAGTCCAAAAGACCTCCAAAACTGAGTTTTAAGTCGGGATATCCCAATTTAGTAACATTCATACATGTATAACTTCTGATTCAGATGTCCGTTAAGCTTGTACTACATATCATATCAAAGATTGTTTCATTTTCATTGATTTGACTAGTTGTAGAGTTGAAACAAGCTTCTGGATTATAAGTTGTGGTCTTTTTAGCATTCTATAACATTTCAAATACCCATATATATATATATTCTTAAATATATATGTGTCTGTGTGTGTGTGTGTCTGTGTGTGTGAGTGTTGTATATATGTATGTATGTATTTATTTATATAATTATAAACACACATAAAAAACATATTTCATAAAAGTATTTAAAACTAATCTTATAAGTATATATTAATATACCAATAAATATATGGATAAATAATTGAAACTAAAAATATATATATATATATATAAATATAAATATATCTTAATATATGAATGAATATATATACTAAAATATGAATAAATATATTTATATTAATATGAATATATATAAATATACTAATAAATATAACTATATATATATAAATAGATATATCATTAAATAGAGAAAAAATGAAATAGCTTAGTTGTAAAGGTGCATCCATGATAGGGTAGGTTGCAGGTTCGAGTTCGAGTGGAAGAAAAAGGGTGCGCGCGTGTGAGGATGCGCAGTAAGGGCAGTGCGCAGGAGACCTCCTAGTGCGGATGGGGGGGGGGGGGGGGTCAAGCACTGTTAAAAGATATACCCCCATTTAATTCTTTTTTATTTTTTTAAGTTTTTTTGACTTTTATCAGCGCTTTTTAAAAGCACTGATAAAGGTCCCTTTAATCAGCGCTAAAAAAAGGGCTGATAAAGGGGCCTTTTATCAGCGCTTTTTTTTGCACTAATAAAAGGTGCCTTTATCACCGCTTTTTGGAGTGCTGATAAAAGGGACCCCACATATATTAGTGTTGAGATCTACAGTGCTTTTTTAGCGCTTATAAAGCCCATTTTGAGAGCTGATATAGGCCGTTTTTTGTAATAGTGGGTCCAGAGGAAGTAGAACCACTATATTAGGGCATACCCTTCCTGAAACAAAGAGGCTCAAGGGAGAGACCAAGGTAGGACAAGAGTGATGGTATTTAACCTCAAGTAGTCTTCCTACGTATCCCCGAGGCAAGGAATCAAACTCCACATAGTTCAAGATGGGGGTAAAGAATCGAGGTGTGCATAGAGGACAATGACATGTCGACATATTGTGGCTTATGGATGCTTAGGAGTGTGGGTTATTCAAACACCGCAGGGGCAGACCAGAGATATTTGTCTCAAACAAGGGGACTACAATGGAATACTGATGGTCCGGTGTGATGGCTTACCCCCGACTAGGGAAACAATGACTTACCTATAACTGGGGAACACAACGTCTAACCATCGATTGGAGAACACTATTTATTACCTTCGATTGGGGATCAAAACAGCATAACATCAATTGGGGGACAAAGTAGATTACCATCTACTAGGGGACACCACAACTTACTGTCGATCGGGACTGGACCTCAGGGAGGCTTCCTGTATACATTGTCTGGGAGACACGGATCAAAGCCCATGTAGTTCGAATGGGTACAATTTAACATCTTGTGGGATGAAAAGGGGCGTACAGTTTAATTTTATGTAGGATGAGGATGAACCGACACAGAGAGGTTCAAGACCGATGAGTGCTAGGATTGAATCTCAAGAAGGATTCCTACATTCCATTCCTAGGAGACAACGATCAAAGTCCACATAGTTCATCTGTGTTTAGTGAATTGACATGAATGGGTCAGGTCCGGTAGGTGTTGTCCTTGAACCATAGAGAAGCTTTCTATGAACCTCAACTTTTCAAGGATCAAAGTCCACGTTTTTTGGGAGTGGAGGATATAGTTTAACATCTTGCAGGACGAAGGTTGACTAATGTGAAGGGGTCTCCACATATAGGTGTTGGGATTGATCATTAGGGAGGATTACTACCTACCTTTCCTTGTCAATTATCAATGTCCACATAGTTTGGGAGTGGAGGATATAGTTTGACATCATATAGGATGAAGGTGAACTAATGTAAAGGGGTAGGGTCAAATAGGTGATGGACTTGAACCTTAATAAGGCTTATAATGTACCTTTCCTAGGAAAGGATCAATGTCTACATAGTTTGGCATTTTTTTATTAGGGATTACACCCTAGGGATACCCAGGAAGGATGCCTAGGTCAATGATAACTCTAATACCAAGTGAGTCATGCACAATGTGAGAAACAAGAGGTAGAAAAGACATGATGACCATGTCACAAATGGTGCATCTGTGGGATGAAGAGTGAGGCTTACAGATGGTCATCAGCCCATATAGGGTGGCTTATGCATGGTTAACGGCCTAGGGAGATGAATATTGGGACTTAAAATATGATATAGGATCGATGGAGACAATTCCCATAGGGAGAAGGATGTCGTAACGATATTCCATGTGCCTCTCTCACCTATAGTCTTTGGAACTAAAGAAGTAAGGAGGAGCAGGGTGCACCATTCTGCAAGAAAGGATAAGGGATTACACCCAGATGGTTTCCTTTCCTCATAGATAGGCATCGCTGTATCAATGTTGGTCTATTTCCATCTGAGTAAGATCTCACTGCCATGGTGATGAGCGAGCATTGAGAATGTCCGAGATGGGGCACCCTGCATATGATGCACAAGGACAGGCCATAGTTTAATGTCACCTGTTAAGGATGATGGTGATTGGAAGTTTAACTTTCTACATCTCGAACAAGGTGGGTTCACTCCATATCACTAAGACTTACATAACTGGTATGATTTAACCCTTGGTGAAGGGAAGGAACCGAAAAAGCTATGGTGCATGGGTGTTGTCGACTGTTCCACTGAGTGGCCCACATTAGCATGGCTATTCAAAGAATCAATAACCATTGGAAAGCCTATGGGAAGAAGAATGAGGCTATGCAATGAAAAAATAAGCACCACCCAAGGGACCTTGAAATCACTTCGTATAAACCTGGAGAGTTATACGAGAAATGGGGTTTTAGAGAAAAGGGGGTCTCAGGAAGAGGCCATGGAAAAATCTAGTTCTCCATATAGTGGAGGGGCTTTGCAATGGGATATGCTTCACCGAATGGGGTGGCCTAACCTAGGAATAGAGAATAGGTTCATATGGAGTGAGTTTCATGAATTGTAAAGGCTTTCACAGAGTAGGGCTTCATGAAGCAGGGGTACCCTGTAAAGAATATCATTGTGAAGAAATGTTCTTCGCAAAGCACAGTGACCCTACCTTATCATAGGGTTTACATTTTCAGGGAGAATACTTTGCGAAGCATGAGTGCTTTTCGAAGACCTGAGTCCCCTTGAGAATCTTTTTCCTTTGTGGTGGCCTATGGGCTCTACGAAGGGAGTCCCTGCTTGAAGAGTATTTGTATTTGAGCTAAGGGAATGGTGCTTCTAAATTCTCAAGTTCCTGTAAGAGCACAATTTTTTGAAGACATTGTAGAGTAGAAGGTTCTTCATGATTTGGAAATAATGAAGGCAAAAGGTCAGTGTGTCCCTCATTTGGGCTCGAGGGGAGCCCAATGTTTATAGACGTGGGGTGGCGCAAAGAAGAGTGGGATCCACACAAATCCATGTGGCTATCCAAAATCAAATAAGTACCATGTCATGTTCTTGATAACCATGGAGCTTACCATCATCCCCTCCTCGGCGCAGAGCTCTCTTCGTCGCACCTGCAGAGGATTCATTCAAGTTCCTTATGCTAGCAGAGTTTGATTCAGCTCCATCTGCAGTATGAGGCTTCTAGTCCGGTGTGTCATAACTGTGGAGCCTCCTACCTATTTTCTCTATGATGACCATGGTACGGGGCTCTGGCTTCGTGCTGGTTATGGTGTAGGGATCCACGAATGGTCATCATTAGGCAGCACATTTGAAGATGATTTTCTCATTGTAATGCTTTTCCGATGCCGAAATTTTGGTCCCAAAATATCATATGAATTGTAAATTTCATTTTTACTAATGAATATTTTTTCCAAAATTGGTAAAGTGGAATCATTTTTTCTTCTTTCTTAAGAGGTTTTTTTCTTTAATTTTTTCAAAATTATGGAAGGAATTCTTTCTTTTATCTTATAAGAAAAGAATAGAATTTCCCACCATCATGACTACATGGTGATTTAAATATAATTTTACATTTTCTGAATTATATATAAAAATAAAATTATTTCATTAACATTTTAAAATTTCTAAGATTTTAAATAAGTCATTTTAATGTGAAAATGTTATTTTCCTCAACCCATGCATCGTGTAATATTTTAAAATTAGTTTTCATTTATCATGATAGCCTTTTCTATAAATTATATTTATACTATGGAAATTATCAAATGATTTCATATTTATTATTTCAAATTATTATTTATGATTATGGGGATAATAATTTTTAATAACCAATTACATTTTCATGGAATATTCATTTATGTAATGATGAAATTTTTATGAATCCTATTTCTTTTATATGGGTTATTATATGATGAAATGATTATGAAATCTATTTCATTTTTCGATTATATTATATGATTAATGTTTTACGATATTGTTGTTCACATATATATATGATGGTAATTTCGTTATTAGAGGGGAAAGAGTTATATAAACCTCCAATGGATTGGGTAAAGATAGATATTTCAAGATATAACCATTAATAAAATGGAGAGATATCCAAATTTAGTAATAGAATATTTATAATATGATTGTTTTTAGACTGAAACTTCAATTCTACAATGGAATGAGTAGTGAACCCAATATAATTTGACAGTCTGGGCTGTGAGCCTCGACTACTGAGGAAATGATTTTATATGATTATGTGTATAGAAAAAATGTTTTTATTTTGACAATGTTATAATAATATGGATTATGTTCCTTGATTCCTTTAAGATTCATGTATTATGAACTACCATGTTAACTCCATGACTCAAGATAATGATATTTGATACAAAAGGTATGGTTTTTAAATGTTAATCTCATGTTATCATACCTTTACACTCATTATATATTTATGTGATAATTTTTTTATCCCTTCCATACCCATACGGAGTATCTATGATCATCCTTTCTTATGTTTTCTTTCCCCTGGTTAAAAAAAATGTTTTTAGGAATAATATTTCTTAGAATGGTTCTAGTTATGAATAATAAAGTGGCGGACGATGTAGATATATTATGGACAAGCTTCTTATGTTTCCATGTTTTCAAAGATACTAAATCTATAGGAATCGAGCATGGTTTGTTTTGTTTTGTAATCAAAATTCATATAATAATATGTGATATCCATGTAGACAAGATATTGGTATCTATAGATGGTATTAGATAGAAATGTAGTAAACATTGAAACCTGGATGAGAAGAAGAATAAACTTATGAATGACACACATGACACAACCTTATCTATTCACCCAGGGAGAACAATGATGTATCGTGATCTCTGCAAGAACTATTTTTTGGAAAATATAAAGAAGGTGATCACTGATTATACATAAAAGTGCCTAGTTTGTCAGAAAGCAAATCCTAGAAGACAAATTTCTAAGGTGTAAATTAATCCATTACCCATATCAACATGGAAATGGGAAAACATAACCATGGAATTTTTCACCAAACATCCAAAGACATCTAGATGAAACATATATATATGAGTTTTTGGATCATCATAAAAATGTATCTCACTTTATCAGAATTTGAAAGGACTTCTCACTGGATGAACTTGCATGGATATAAATAATATAAGTAGTAAGGCTTCATGGAGTACCACTGTAGAATATATCTTATTGAGATATGAGATTCACATCTATGCTGTATAAAAGTATCCAACATTACCTAAACACTAAGATTAACATTAGTATGACTTATCATCCTTAAACTATTATCCAATCAGAGCACTATATTCAAAAATAGGAAGACATGTTTGAGAGCATGTTCTGCGTTCTATAAAAGATAATGGGACCAATATCTTCCTCTGGTTGAGTTCTCTTACAACAATAGTTTCTACTCAAAAATCGAAATGGCTCCATATAGATCCCTTTATGGGAAAATATGTTGAAAATTGGTGTGTTGGGATGAAGTTAGTGAAGATAAGCTGTTAGGACCTAAAATAGTCTTTGAAATGTTGGGAAATGTGAAAACCATTCAGCAACACATCTAAGCATCCAAAAGTCATCAAAAGAACTCGGTATATAATCATCAATGATACCTAGATATTAAGCCTAGAGACACGATATTCCTCATCATATACCCATGGAAGAGGATCATGATATTTTTGAAGAGAGGTATTTTTAGTCCCATGTAGATCGTCCCCCTCAAGATCCATGATCATGATAGGGATGTGGCCTATCTACCAGCACATCCACCAACCATGTATCAAGTACATAATGTATTCAATGTATCTCTCTTGAAGAATTATATAACAGATCCATCATATACACTAAATCGATAGCTCTTACTATTGGAAAATGAACACTCATATGAGGAGAATCCAATGAAGACCTCAAATCATATTGATAATATTCTATTCAACAAGAATACCCACCTTGTTTATTTAAGATGGAGGTATAATATTTATGAATAGAGAACAAGGGAACCATACAATGTGATAAATAAGTGGTACCCCGATTTTGTTTCGCTATATTATGTAAAATGAAATTTCAAGGGTAAAATTTCATAAGGGGGAAGAATGTAGTGACCAAAAAATTTATCAGGGGAAATTCGGTTCTTATAATAATGTATTATTTTATAACTAACATAATATAACTTAGAGCAAAAAATGTAATCATTTAAAAAAAATAATGGATAAAATAATTGATATTGCTCGAAATTAAGAAAACCCTTCCTATGAAATAGTAACCAGATCTTTGGAATACTACCGTAACCATTAGGAATATAAAATTGGCCAATAGAATAGTAACCACACCTATAAAAGTATAAAAAATTATGAATATTATACATGATAATATTATATAATTATGTCATAGTATATGTATAATATTGTTTTAAAAATTAATAATTAATTGTTGGTATTTTCCTAAGTCATAAATATTTAATTAAAAATATATAATTTATATAATGATGTAAAATAAAAATTATTTTCAAAAACTATACTCATAAATTAAAATTTCATTTTCCCATGATTATAATATAATTTTATGGGACTTTTCATAATTTTTCAACGCGTTATGATATCAGTTATAATTATAAAATCGATATTTACCTAGTAATTGACAACTTTAACTAAAAATTATATTTCTCATATATAAAAATTTATTTTATAAAAAATGATGTTAAAGCTTTAATTCTACACATTTAATAATGGTGATGGTGATTTTTGAGATTTTTTTAAAATACTAGAATTTTTGATGAATTGTATAATATGATAAATTACAATAAAAAATACATAATTTGTTGATTAATAGATAATTTAAGGATTATGTAATCCCAAAATATAGAAATCTACCCATTTTTTTATTTAATTTAGTGCTAATGCTCAAAATATTCATATTCATGAACCAAAATAATAAACTAATGAATACAATAACGAGGAAACACCCCTCTCCTCCATTATAAATACCACCCTCACCACCCATTCTCATCATGACTGTCAACATCTAAGACATATCAAAGATCTACTCAATAATTGTCCAATGACCCTCCCCCATGTCTATGAGATATTGGTCACGTCCAAATACCAAACCCTTTTCTATAAGGAGGTTCTTAAAGAGGATAAATTCAAGATGTAAAACCCTCTTTCTTTTCATATTAATTTCATTTCAATATAATTTATTCTATTATCCTCTAATCATATCTAGCTATACAAGAAGAATGATAACTCCAGTATCATATATATATTGTAATATTATTATGTTAATGTAATAACTCATCATTTAATCTCTGCCTCTTTCCTTTTGTCCTAAAAATGAAAATATCATCTGTTTTGTGTCAATTTACCGCCATCGGGGATGATGTGTTTTCATTTTTCCCTAAAACCATCAAGGATGTTTATAAAAACATAATTATGGTTTAATAAAATTTTATTAAACTCATTATAATTTATATAATTTTATGGAACCAATTTATAATAATGATTTTAAATAAAAAGATATAAGCACATAATGGTTATAAAATCCACAAAATATATTCAATCATTTTTATTAACTATTTATCTCATGATTGTTCCTCTAAAAATATAACCAAATAACATATTATAACAAATACACTTCTATATGTTAATCAATAATGTATAATTTTAATTTTTTATAATCATTCTAATTTTACATGGACTTTAATACCCATATACAAGTGAACCGATCATAAAAACATAGAACATGAACTCTCCCAAACAGTGAAATTAAAATGTAAAACTCCTCAAAAGACAAAAAATTTACCTATTAAAACTATTATGAATCAAATTAATGTATTAAATTTTTCATTTTTTGTAAATTAAAAAATTTAATTTTACTATTTAGGAAATTAATGTGAACAAATCATTCTGACATAACCTAAGGCGATTCTCGAAACCTAATCTATAACATTGGGGTTTCCTTATTCCACTTTATTTTAAGTATGAATTCTACATTAATGTTTCTTAAATATAATTTATTTTTCCCTTCCCTTTTCTTTTTTGTGATATACATGATTCCAATCTGGTATTTTCACAACTGTAAATATTTTTCCATGAGGACTCATCTTTCAAAAAAACAACTTTCACTTCCCATAAGATTGTTTCATCATCAATCAAGATTGATACAAAAAATATTATAACATTATTATCATGAGAACTGAAAATTTTATTAATTTATTCATTAATAAATTAATCCCATTCTATTCCATGGGTTATATTATTTCCATGATTAACATATGTTCTATGTGGCATGGAAGATAATGTAAATGATATGAAGTGATGGGTGCACATGAAATTATATAGTACATTCGTGGAATTGGTAATGTGGTGAATCTCTTAGGATAAAGTGAAATATTTATGAACTTGATGTTATATTTATCTAGAAATATGTGTGGGTATTAACTATTAAGGCATGATGGCTCATTTCTATGCATTTCCACATTCCATTCCTTTATCTAATGATTCCTCTCCGGATTATTGATATAGATTTATTCTTATAATTTGATGATTATGATTATGATATCCCAGGCATAATTTCTCTTATTCATTCAATTACTAGTATTTATGGTCACCCATTATTTTTATGTACATCCTCCATCAAATAATTGTACCAATGAGAACACAAGGGCCAATAATAATCTAGGGAAGGAACAATTAAATAATTGTTTACGTTTTGTTATTTAAAAGTTATGTCTGATCTTAATTTATCAAATATGTTAATTCTTTGGATCTTTGTTGTCTAATTATCTTTTTTTCTATCTTTAAAATAATTTAATATATATTATTGAAAAATCAGGGTCCCTTTAATGTATAATATATAAAAGGAATTGTTTTAGAAACAAAATTTCATAAACAAGGGAATATAGTGGAAAACGTCATTTGCTTCCTCAACTTGACAATGACCTAACTAGTGAATGTCAAACATAACTACCCCTTGCTCATCAAAAGGGGACCTCTTCCTCATATTAATAATATTTATTAGGTTTATTGTTTTGGGGTTTCATGCCATTGATATGGGCCTCAAGGTTCTTGGGCTCTGTAAGGGTCTTCCCATGGTGGAGATTTCCTTCTTATAACTCCAATTGACCTCTGATTGGACTTTCATGGAACTAATTTCTCGGTTCATTTTTATATGTACATATTTTCATGGATTAAAAATTGATATATTGTTGGATTGTGTTTTTATTAATTATATCTCAATTGGGATTCTTCATTCGTGGAGTTTATTTCGACATTTATAAGAGGATTACGATTCTCTGAATGTGTGATTGGGCTAATGAAAGTACTTCTGTCCACTAAGATTTCTTATTTTTAGATATTTCATCAAATATAAAATGGTTATGGATACTTTATTGTATATGGTGTGGGTCTTCCTTTCTGGATTACCCTTACCTTTATTCAATCCAGCAATCTTGAGACTTTTTGGAAATGGCTATAGTAGATTCTTATGATTAGATTCACATTTGAATTCATTGTTGCATCCTTCGTATGCATGCCTGTGTGTGAAAATATATCAAATCATATGCATCCCTATTTTTATTTTTTTCAATATTATTAGAGAATATAATTTCATGAGGCATGTGATTTATGAATAAAAACTTTCTTTTTTGAATTATACATTTTCGGTATGGTCACACTACTGATGTATTTTGATAGGTGACCTTAAGGAAGCACCTGGATGGTTCTCATTTGGAGGAATTACAAATTGGATATAATTTTTGGGTATATGGAGATAATCCTATCTTGAGTGATTCCAAACTGAATTCCCATCCTATAGTTTATTTTCAGTTTGAGTTTTAGTATGAATTCTGGGAAGGCTCCAACCCATTGTGGGTTAGCAGGGTCCTAGAGAGGGGGGTGGTAACCAGTGAGACAACAGAGCCATACCTGGTGGTTAGGTTCCCATATCCTATTGAGGTTTAGGCCCTCTATGTTTTCCTATTAATTATAGTATGGATGTACTCATAGTGATAGAAAGGGGATCCTATCATGCTAATAATTTTTCACATCATTTATCATACTTTGAAGGAAAGATTGATCATCCTAGGAACATGAATTATCAATCAAATGTTATTTTTTTGGATTCGATGCTAATGTATAGGGTTCATCTAGTGATAATAGACATATAATGGAAGGTCTTGAATCCCCTTAGTAGGAAATCAATTATGAACCTATAAAAATTATGTACTAATCTATATTAAGGATATGATGTACTCCCAAGGGACCAATTGGTCAACCGATTTTGTCCTCTATGAGAGGTCATCATAACACTCAATGAGGAATATGTGTGGAAATTTATAGGATCAATAAAGAAAATGAATCAATACATGGTTGATGGTAAATATAATGAGATGAATAAAAATATTTCCCTATATGTTGATACCCCTAATGGAAGATATGGGAATAAAGTGTTTAATTGTACCCTAAAATCAGAAGATTTTGATCTTGGGGATGGATTTTTTCATTTAGGATGGATGAAAGGGAAAAAATATGCTATCAATTCTAAGTAATTTTTATCCCCTTTGATGAAAAATATAATGAAATACAAAGACTAATATTACCTTCCCAACCCATTGTTGACTAGATCATCAAGGAACCATGGTGTCCCACCCACCAAGGAGATATGAAATTATGACTATGAAAAATAGGCCTCAATGCTTCCGCTATTCTTCATCACCATGAATGTGGGTGGGCTATCAGATGGTCATAAAATGGGTGACTCTTTGAGAAACATGGTTCTTAATTACATTATTATATAGGTGTTTAGTATGAGTTTAATGTTTACAAAATAATAAATCCAAATGAAAAAACCTATGGAGGATGATGTGATATCTGAGGAGTGGAACATTCTTGACTATGTGAGATATCTGAAGAATTTTTTTCAAAAAATAGATGGATTAGTACACCTCTCAACGTGATGTCTAGTTTCTAGATTTTGGTGCTCCATTTTACATGGATTCATTTTTGGATTTGAAAAACATTATTGTAATCATGTTATAGAGGTATGTTGACTCTCACCTTGAAAATGATATTTGAGACTTATCTTGGATGTACTTGGATCAACTGTCTATATATGATTGATTGATGGTGTGGTATGCATCCTTATTGAACCTAGATGCTAGTGTAATTTGGGAAAAAATAGAGGGTATGTTTATTATTGTAAACATTAGGGTTGTTGGGAGATTTTTTCAGTTGAATGAAAATTTGGTGATAGATAGGTGATATTTTAACTTGAATTTGGGTTCATTACATTTCCTAGAATCACTGTTTACTAATTTAATACAAACATATAGGCACACATTTTTTATTTTTTGAGGATATGGTGTCATCCAACCTATGATGGTAAAAAATGTTAACTGTTTGTTCAGAAATTGAGGTTTTTATTTTTATTTTTCACAACATAAATTTTTAATAGGGCTTTCAGATTCATGGAGACTATTTATTTTTGAATATACTTGTATTGATGACTGGGAATTTCAAATATGGATGACGTACCTCAATCATGATTTAATGGTTGGAACTGGAAGCTGAGACTTTATCTATTAAACACTCTCTTTGAATAATTCATTAATATAGTGAATAACCATTGTAATGGTTCCTAATTTTCAAAAAAATGGTTTTTATTCAAAATAAAAAAAAATTATTTGGTGAACACAGATTAATCAAATATCTATTTTCCTAGATGTGTAAATGTTTTTGAAATGAAAATTCATGATTATGGAAATGAATATATTTATTGATATTGTCTAGAAACTTGTTTTTCAATTATGGATTTTTTAAGAGTAAAAATATATTGGTTGATCTTTGTGCAGGGATGTTCGATATTTTCCTCACTATTTTTCTATCTAGTTGTCGAACTTATGGAATGACTCTTTTTTAGAGGTATCTTTCATGGATATTTTGTATCTATGATTTCCCCTATAATGTATTGGGTGGTGAGAATATAGTAACTATCTCCCCTTTGTTTTGGAGGTTCAAATATATTAGGATGTGGTTTCGTGATCCTTTTAGATCTCCATGGCTTGTGGTGTATTTCATTCCAAATGGTTTTTTCTTTTTAGAAAGCTATCAACATTAGAATTTGTGTTTTTTAGGTTATTTTCATTAGACTATGTAATTTTGAAATGATCAAATTGATGATGAATTGTTTTTGATGTTATTTCACGAGGTATGTTCATCTTTTTTAATGGTGTTGACTGAACTTCAAGATATATAATGGAGGAGTGATGGTTCAGTAGGGTATGAAGTTTTCAATTTGGGTTTGGTTTTTAATCTAATGGAAGAGAATCATTTGGGAGGTATATAATGTAATGATCTATAATTTATTGGATAATTAAATTACATGACTTTGTTAGAGGTTCAATGATATGGTTTGAGGAATGGTAAATGGTGTTTGAGTTAATTTTTTAGTTGGGGATGATCTTATTCAATGGAGTTGTGTTCTGCAATGTGAGAATTCAATATTAAGTCCTAGATTCAATGGTGTGTTGTAGGTGAGTAAGAGGATGGTGGTGGTATCTCTAAGAATTTGGAACTGTTATATCACGGATCATTGGGTTAAGATATAGAGAAATTGTTGTGGAGTTTGTGGGGTCCGATTATTCTAGAATACCATGTTGTGTTGTTGTAATTTTATACCTTGGTTTGGTCCAGGAAATTGAAAATTGTTGTCCAGGATAAAATCATTTCACTATTTTCCAAACCCAATCTTATATAGTCTTATATTCACATGTTATGAATTCTAAAAGGCCATTGGGATTTTATCCATTATGACATAGAAAAACTGAGTTTCACCAAGGTTTTGTGGAAAACACTGGATTTATAGTGTGGTATAACCCCATACATTATGAGATTTTTTCGGTTTATCTAGGTTATAAATTCAATGGATCCCCTTAATTACATTCATTCACTTTATTTGCCCATGAATCCTGGAAAACTTCATTACTATTTTAAATAACCATTCAACCCCTATTCCTTGGTTTTTATAATCCTTTATATGTGATAGATAATTAGTGATCTAATGCGAGTTTCCTCTCCTCTCGTAATTGATTCTTCAAGGTTTTTCTGTTGAGATTATCATTTTTTGTGCTGATTTAATTTCAAGGATGTTAGAAATATGAGATTAGCTAGTAATTTATTTTATATAGATTTATTTAGGTTTCTCTTATTCAGTTATAATATTTCCATCTTCTCCTCATCTCGTGCAACCGATTTTGAATCTCAAGTTGTAGTAGGGGATTGAAGAACATTGTCTTCTTCTATGAGAATTTGGGTGGTAGGATAATTTTTATGGGTGAGGATTACAAATAAAATTAACTTATATAATGAAACAAAAATAATGAAACTGACTTCAATGGAAGAAATCACATCTGTTTACCTTATTTCAAGTTTTTTATTTTAAATTGATTCTATTTTCTAGTATTTTATGAAATCTTTAATGGTGTTGAGTATTGTTTGTTGATGTTGTAATTTAATTATTCTACCCACCTCTACCAAATGATAATAACTTAAAGACAACAAGGAACTATTTTCTAAGAAAAATTAAATTATCCTAAAATCATGTTTTGTATAATGATGAACAAAAACTGTGGGATATTGAAATATATTTCTGGCATCGATTTAATTTCTTATTGATTGTGTATATGAATTTGAGGTTAATATAGGGATCATTATTGGGTGTTTTCCTTCATGGGGTTCAGATGTGTCCGTTAAAATGTTTCATCTAAAAGGTCTATCTTGGTTGAAATATTTTGATAAGTGGGGATGGTGATTCTGAGCACATAAAGGGTAGATTGGATATAATAGTTTTTATTTTTCGGATTTAGGGAAACATTGGTTAGAATGAGATTCATTCCATGATAGTATTGAGAAGGTTTCATGATTTTGTATGGACATGTAACATGGTCTATTTAGCATGTACATGACTGACTTCCATCACTTTTCAAAATTGTATAAAGTGTTTTTAGGGGATAACATAATTGTTAATTTATGTGGGGTTAATTTTAGTTACCCTATACTAGATAAATTTAATAATAAGAACTACTAAAATGGAATTAGTAATGAAATCAAATTTATGTTAGAAGGGATTGTCTTGAAATATGCAATTAAATAGTTCCATGAAAATAAAATTTCTAGTAATAATAAAACTAAAAATGGAATAATGAAATGATTAATTATGATATTATAAAATTCATATTGAATAAATTTTATACTTTAACATGGGATAGGTTATGGATTTATATATAGAAGTTCTAATAGTGTGCGACTATAGTATTATAGTGATAGAAATGGGTTCTGATGTGTTTGTATTTGCATGGACTATATAGGTTGGTATTTTCCATGGAATATATATATATATATATGATGTATTTTATTTTGATTTTTTATGAAGCCAAATCATGTCTAATAACCTTACATACTCCCATAAGTTTTGGTTTTAATGTGTTTTTCCCAAAAGACAGGCTGGTGAGAGTGGATTTCTAGTTACCACATCTTCAATACACTCCATTTGGGAGTATTACCTGGTGGTGTCAACACATGGAAGAAGTCATCCATTGAAGGATGATGGTACTAATTTTATTTCCCTCATGTTCATGACACCCAACATATGTTGACATGGATGTTATGATGATTTGAGAATTATTTGGTATTTTTAGTGGGGGTTGTGTATTATAGATGCATGGAATGAGGATGATATGAATTATGTTGATGATGAATTACCATTATAGAGAAGTTGTTTGTAGATGATATGTGAAAAATTATATTGGATATGGTATTATGAGTATGTTGTGGTTGGGGATGAGCCCGTAAGTGGCATTGCAAATCTAGGTCTTCCCTTGTCACCACCTTCTTCCTCCATCTTGGGATTTTTCTGAAACATTCTTACCAATATTTTAATGGTTCGTTATTCGCATGATGGTTCCTTTATTGTATGGTGACATGGTTCTTTGGGTTTGGTTGTCTAAAATTGCATTAATGGTGATGGTCGCATGGTCTAGCAGTTCAACTTCAGGTCAGGTTGTCTCGCGACCGGACGATGGGGAGGTTCCAGATCCATCCTTCCAGGGCAAGGCGGTCACATTTCTGGTCTTCCTCATCATACTTCAACATTATGGTCATGATCGTGGGATTCTATGGTGCTGTGAAAAATTACTTCGGGCTAAGTTGTTGGGCTTTACGTCTATGGAGGTGGTCGTTTAGTCTAGCAATTCTTTTGCCGACATGGTTTTCAGGGGTCGTAGAAAATGAGTTTTTTGTGGTCTAGCCTTCGGCTAGAGGGTTTTCAGGATTCATCTTCTTAGTTGGCTCATGCATGGTGGTTGGGCTCTTTTTCTTCTGTAGTTGTTTCCAAGCTTGGGGTCTAACAATGGACGGTCTAGTTGGGTCCTAGGTCTGTGGTGGGATCTTGGTCATCTACGACGTTGGGGTCTGATCCTATCTTCTGTTTGACTTTGGATTTGTGGGTGGGATCCCGGTCTCCCATGATGGGTTTCAAGTCTATTGCAGTGCAGGATGGTCTTGATCTAGTTGTTCGTAGTGTTGCCAATATTTTCAGCATCGTGCTCCATAAGGGTGAGTTCTTTGGGTGTTTTTTAGTGAATCATGTGTTCAGTTTTGAAGGAGGTGACAATATTTGAGGTGATTTGTGTCCAGGATTCTAGTTTTATTATTGTTGACTTTTAGAATGTTCTATGGGTTTTCTGCCAAGATGTGATTTTTATGCTTTAGTCTATGATTCATTTCTTGTGGGATATATTGTTTTCCCAGTGGTCTGCAGTTCATGGGTTTCTAATTCTTGATTATCTTTAGAGGATACTCCATATGAAGTTTAGAGCTACATGTTTTCATCAGACTTATGGGATTCAGGTTTGGATGTCTGAGAGGGTTTGGCAATGTCCATCGATTGAATTCTGTATTCATACATGCAACTTGTCCGGTATCATTTGAAAGGTGGAAACTAGATATAAAATTGTTTATGCAAGGGATGGAACTTCCTTTGTTTTTTGATCTGGTTTTTAGGATTTTAGATTATTGGGGCATAGTTTGATGTCTTATGTGATTTCTGTCTTGTTTGGATCCCACTCAATCCTTAAAAGGGGACTTACGATAATAAAAATAATAATTTTCAGTCAGTATGTTTTGGTTATTAATTAATATATGGTTTTTGTTATAATGGGATTATTATAGAACATGATTCTTAACACTATGTGAAATTAGGGTAGGAAGGGGTGTGTCTGAACCCATATCATTTTTGGTGATATTGATTAAAAGGAGTTTTTCATTAGTAATTTAGAGAGGTAAATCTATGGAGTTGTTTTTTTCAAGGTTCCAGTTATATTATATTCCTGATATTATATCATTAAATTTGGATAAAATAAATGGTGAGTCATTATTGGTTATGTTGGGGGGTAGTTGACCTGATTGGTGTAGGTTGATTCCATTATTTATTCATTAGTTAATTTGTATTATTCTTCATAATTTCAATGAGAGGTAATTGATTTTATCCTACTGAGTATATATTTTATTATCACCCATATATATATATAAATATTCAAGTCTCAGAGCTGGTTATGGTGACCTAAATGGAATGTACTATCTTATATCATGGGATTAGATTAGGAGTTTCCTTCTAAGAATATATTTTATATTTCTAAAAACCTTTTTTACATAATTTTCTGGCATTTTTTAATTTCATAGTAAATATTTTAATTTTATTATGTATTTTATCAGTTGTTTATTTATGTATTCCTAAGATATATGAGGATATTACCTCCCATATGTATGATTTATATCCTTGGTCATAGTCAATAACATTGTACCTATTGGAGGTGGGATACATGAGTCACTCTCATCTTCACTGTAGGCCGATGTGGGGTTCCTTGTATGGGAGAGTCATGAAAAAAGGAGAGGTATAGTAAGTGGTACAAAACTCTAAAATGTTGGGATGATGTCGTAGAGTATAAAAATCTCCGGCCAAATCATTCCAATTAAATTGATGAGAAGATTCAACACATTAATAGACATATTAAAGATACCCAGAGTCGAAAAAAGTTTTTTTTATAAAACTATCAACAAGAGCTTGAGATTAATGTTAGATTTTAAGTATTTCATAGAATATCACTCAAGAAAAGGGTTATGATTTTCGTGGAGAATGTATATTTGAGCCCAATATGCAATATGCATTTTTAAATCCTTGATTGTCTGGTGATGGTGGATCATCATCTTTCACCCCTACTAAAACACTCCCAAAAGAATGATTTGACCAATTTATAACTTTTTAGGAATTATATACCTAATAATTCTCATGTACTAGTGTCATAGGTAGTACATCATGACTATGATATCACATTTCTGGAATGAATGGTAAAAATAATTGATCATAGATATAAATTAGTATGAAACCAGACAACTTTATGGGTAAAATATCAACGGAGGAATCGAAATTTCTAGGAAGAAACATGGGAAACTAATGTTTTTATGAAACTAACGTACCCTAGTTTATGTTTTCTAGAATAATAGAATCTCTAGGTGGAATTTATTGTAAGTGGGGAATAATGTTACACCACATGATAATACAACATATTTTTACATTATAAAGATATTATGTTAGCCAACGTGTTTCACTTGAAACACCAAACTAAAATAAACTGTGATAATTTTCTTTTGATAAAACATAACTATATAATATAATGATTACTATTATTATGAGAAATTAATAAAAAAATCATTAATAAAACCACTATGGGAATAAAACCACATATCAATAAAAATTCCATGAACATGTAATCCATGTCTTCAGGGTTTTCATTAAATATCACTACCCCAATGGTAACTTTGGAAATATGATATCGAATATGAAATATATTATATATGTTGAAAATGATGTAAATGAATATGATGATTGATTGTTAGAATGCATGCAATGATATATATGTGAATAAAATATACCCATTTTATATAAATTCCTTACAAATATGTTTATTTCGTATATATCCATTGAATATGTATTCATTTAAAACATAGTCCTTGGATTTATGGTCATTGGGAATGCAGGTATTTAATGGGTATATTGATTATCTGTAACATTTAATAAAAAATTTAATATTATATATTTCTATAATGTTGTAAAAAAGATAATATTTGACTAAAACATTTTATTATTAACTTATATTTTTATGCAGATGATTTAATTTATTAAAAAATTTAAAAGAAGTATTTTAATACTAATGGATTGATAAAAATAAATTTATAGAGTATGAAAAATTAATTATTATAAGTTGTGGTAATAATTATTTAAATATAAAAATGATATTTTTTAAATAACTATTATATATATAGTGTATTTTTAGATTGATAAATTAAATTGATCTCATTTTTATGATGGTTATAATGTAATGATTTAATATATAATGATATATGTTAACACTCATTTAACTTTTAATTGATATAATATGAGATTAAGAACACATATCTTTTAAAAGTAATTATTTTATATTTTATTAAATTTTATGTTTAAAATAAAATTACAAAATCACCATATATAGAAATTTAAATATATTTAATAATTTATGTATTTTTAATCGGAACTAATAAGTAATGAAAAGAGGAGAATTTCATTTTTCAAGCATACAAATAAGAAACTGAGATAAGAATTGAGTTACCATGATGAATGTATAAAGAGTTAAAGATGAGTTAATATTAGTGGGAAAGTCATAAAATATCGTAGAAACCAATATCTAAATGTATGTATGGTGTTTTTCTATAAATAAACATTACCCACCTCTATTTTTTCACATAACATTTAAAAAGACAACCTTAGATATTTTGAAATTTTATTTGAAATACCACATAGAAATTATATATAAAAGGAACCCTCCTTAACCCCATCCAAAATAGTTAAATTATTCGGTTATCACTTGAACCATTTCAAATTTCTCCTCACCAAAATCCTTCATATACATTACCCAATTGAATGGTGCGTTGTATAATTATGGGTGCACCAGTCATTTTTAAATCGTGTACATGAATAAGTGTGCTATATATATCCTACAAAAATAAGTATGTTCTTCATAAATTTTGACCCCAATATCAATTAATCTGGGCTACATACATGGTTTTCCCCAATCAGTGATTGGTAGGTACATCTAAGTGAATACCTTTGAGTATAATGAAAGTGTCCTATTTCTACCAAATAGGAGTGGTTTTTGATTATTTTCTAATGAATGCTTCCAAACTCATTAGAATATTACCCTTTATGTTGTTGATGTGAGTCATGTTCATAAAGAAATTATTTTAAAAACTTAAAATCAAATATAGGATTTAGAGGATTCAAAAAGGATTTATAAAATTAATTAAATAACCTCAAAACATATTATTTTAATTGGGAAACAAATATTTGGTATTAGGCACCATGTATAGAATTTATTACATAACTTTTATTTTTATGGTGTTATAATACACACCATATATTTATATTGTATTTTATTTTTACCCATAAATTATATTTTCCCATTAAATTAGTAAAACAACACTATTGGATAATTCTGACATACTGATTAAAAAAATAATATTTATTTTATCCAAATAATTATATTAATTTTTTAATTTTATCTTTTTAAAAAAGAATCAACACTTATTAAGAACTATTTGGTTTTTACCAATAACCATTTTTGAAACCGTATAATATAAATCACAATTTAATTCATAAAAATTATATTATCATTTACATTTAATAAAAATTATTTAATTTTATTATTTGATTAAATTATATTTTCTTAGTTCAAGAATTCCTCAAAATTGGATTTCATAATTGAAATTATATATTACCCAACAATAGAACATTAATTTTATCCTATCAAAATAAAAACTCATTAGTAATGTAACAAAGAAAGGAACAAGTATAACCATTATTCTATTGAAAATAAAATATACATATTCATATTACTATATTCTTGATACATATCACATAATTAAAACATAAAAATCCCTAAGGTTATGGTGCACGATGGTGAGATCTTTCGGGGTTGGTTCATCATACATGGTTTTTCCCATCATCTCAATGAGCTTGAAATTCTCTTCTAAATGTCTTATCATGCGATTTAGTTATTGGATTTCATCTTGGTTGTGGTCAAAGAAAAAAGTGTATGATGATATAACCCACATAATCATTGACAAATGGTATTCATAGTTTATGATCCTATTTTTTGATATCGTAGATTCTTTTTTCTATGTCAATATGAGTTACCATAACCCTATATTTTTAGTAATCATGTGATTACTATTCAATGAATATTTTATCAAGGTTTCTATTATTAAATTTATTTTAAATATAATATGATATAATAAAGAAAAATAAGTGCATATGTTTTGTATAATGATATTATGGAATTTAATTCAATCATAAAAGGAATATTATTTTTAAAATATTGGGTCTTTAAAATATTATACCCTTTAGAGAATTCCCCCTTGATATTTTCTTTTTTCACACTATAACATATGAGGGTAATTATACTTTATCACCTCCTCTTGTTCCCAAATTTTATCCTCAGACATTTAGTTTCCATATATCATATTAAAAAGGTTTATTTTCTTATTAAATATATATTTGTATCTTTTATATTATATTTTCAACTAGTTCTCTTCATAAGAAATATCATTCTCTAATGGTAACATATATTGATTGAAGACATGTTAGGGGTATAGAGTGTACATCAACAAAAGGATTCAAAGGGCACATTATTTATTTAATATAGGTTAGGTGGGAGTGCTAGTTGATAGGTCATTTCTCTAATGTGATCAAGTATCTCAAAGGGACATATGTATATTGAACTAATACACCGCTTCATCAAAAATATCATGACCTTCTTCTAGGGATATATGTGTAGGATAAATTTATCTCCACCCAAAAAATACAGGGCTTGTTGATGTATTTTAATATAGATCTTATGTTGAATTTGTGTAGTCCAGATGTGTTTCTAAATGGTATTTACTTTTTCTACTATTTCCTTGACCATTTCAGGTCCTAGTAGATTTATTTGACCAAATTCATCCCAACATGCATGTTTTATACAGTAATCCCCATAAAGGGTTTCATTGGGATCCATTTTTGATTCTAACCATACACTAGTATCCCAGCGCCAATATGTTCTTTATTAAATTGGTATATGATACAATTAATCACATATCAATGGAAAAAATTGTTTAGTAGTCTGGATAAACTATATATATAGTCAAGTCATTCATGATATTTTAATACACAAATTACAAAATATTTTTTGGGAATATCTTTATTCAATCTAGCATATCTGTTCCTTACAAATATTGGTTTCTTCAAAGATTCATGAGAATAGAAAAAATAAGGGTGATCTCAAATACTCATTAAGGGTCAGGTACTTCCGAAACGATAAATAATAAATAATAATAATAAACATGTAAACGTAAATACCAATCACACATTCCATTTAAATATATTAATAATGAAAAATAAATATGTTAAGGTAAATAAATGAAATCAATTTCCAATTAATCAATAAACTAAATATGAAATACATCCAAATATAATTTCAGAGAAAAGATATAAGGGATAAAATTAAATGAACTGTTAATGTCGACAATGACAAAATATTTGATGCCATGATCTCAAGAATCATGATACCTCAAACATAATACCTTTTACAATATGGCTTAAAACTATAGGTATAAACACGTCTAATGCTAGCATAAATTACTTTCCTCAAGAGGTCTACTGATGCATCGAGGTGATATATTTTACTGGGACCCACCCATCACTAAAGGTCAAAAGCATTCCACATGATGTTAATAATTGATTTCATTAACGAATAATGTGACTTATCATCAATTATCCATATTCAGTAATGAATATATAATTATAAATATTTCAACATTAAATCAAATAACTTCTGAAGTAAAAAATGATATGTATAAGTGATATTTAGATTGTGAAATAATAGTATCCATGATAAATAATACGTATATTCAGGGGGAATTTAATGTATAATGGTTACATAGATATTAGTATTTCCAGGGTAGTTAATGAATACAAACTGAGACAAGGAATTGAATGTGAATTCTATCATTGGTTAAAATATTCATAAACCATCCATATAAATAAAAAGGATGGTATCGACATATACCCATTAAATAAAGAATAATTATTTTATCAGAAATGATGATAGATTCCATAACATGTATTTAAAAACATTTTTGATGAGAATATTAGTTTCAATTTAAAAACATTTTGAAATCATTTTATTTTAAAATCACAATTAAAATAATTATTTAAATAGATCCTGAGAACCTTGTAGTGGAATATTAAATGAAATTATGGTCAAGATGGAGGTAAATTATGTACATGTCATAAAAGATAAAAAATAGAGCTCCCTTAATAATGTAAGAAGGTTAATAAGGTTCCATTTTTGGAAAATGTTAAGAATATTACTTTAACATTTTCAATTATATGTAAAAAAGAGTTATTTTGGAAACAACATAAGATTATTTTTAAAACATTGTATAAAGTGTAAAATGGGTGAAACTACCTTAGATATAAAATTTTTAAATGGTTAAGAAATTGGAATCATTTTTGGAATACATGGTTTCTAAAGAGAATATATTTCAGACTCAAGAGAGAAATAATGTCGGACTTTCCCAAAAAAAATTCTAAATTAATTTATGTACCAATGATTTGAAAAATTATACTATTACATGAAAATATCATAAATAAATATATTAAATGAAAATAAATGTTTCTGTTAAATTTTGATAAAATAATTTTCTTCATTAGAAATTTAAGAATAAAATATTTCAATTAAAATTAGATTATAATGTAAACCCTTGGAAAGATCATAACATTGAACTAATAATCAAGTGATAAATAAATTATTTATTTCAACTATTAATTCCAAAAAAAAGTATAAATAAAACATCATATAGTAAAAATTAATTTTATCCATAATCTTTTCATTCCATACTCAATGCAGTAAAATTGTAAGTTAATGAGTTGTAACTGAGTTTAAAAATCACTTACAACTTGGAAAATTTTAATTCAAATATCCTTAGAACAATTAATTCATATTAATATTTAAAATACCCTGAAGAATAAATTATTTATGATATTACATTTCAAAGGGGAATTATATACTCTAATTAAAAAAAAGTGCATAATATTACAACATGCCTCAATGAAACAAAATTGGGGTGAAGTACCTTACCTTGTGCTTCCTTTTGATTGAATTTTATTTAACATTCTGTAAAGTAGTTCTAAAACTATTATTAAATTACAGAAAAACCATTTTGATATTTATAATATCATTTATTTTCCTTTGATAACATCTTATGGACCATTAATTAATATTATTTCAATATTTTGATTATATTGGGTGTTAATTACCTTCTTTTCTCATTTACTGTTTAACATGAATGTTTTAATGACCCACTTAATCTCATTCACTTAAGAATACAATTACTCCTTAATAGACCTCAATATAAATCTACTAGATACCATAGGATGGTAATAAATGCCTTAGGGTTTCAAATGCATGTGGGGGATGATTTAGCCTTTAAGAAAAAAAATGAATAACCCCTCAAACCATAACCAAACAACTCACTATATGATGCATGAATAAATGAAATAAAAATTAACCATTTTATTTATTTCAAAACCATTAAAAAGTGTAATACAATGGAATAAAAATAAACTATCAATGTAAACAACATCAAGACAACTAATCAACATAAATATTAAGACAAGACTCTATGATCCATTCACCAATCACCTAACATCCCTTATATCACCAGGTGGTGTGAAATACCTATGATACATTACCATTTCCTATATCCCAGAAGATAGTATCTGAAAAAAAAAAACAATTCTAAAGATGGGGTTAGTATAAAACTCAACAGTCTTTAACAAATGACTTTATAACTAATGCCATTAGGATAGAAAAGTTTGAAACATTTATATTAAACAATTTATATAAAACAATTCTACAAAAAAGTTTCTAACTAAATTTTAAAAAAGTACAAAAAATCATTTATAACAAAGAGTAAACAATTTCTATTTAAACCAATTTTCAAATAAATCATATTTTCATAAGGATAACCAAACAAGGATTTAAACTCATTTTCAATATCAATCATTCATAACAATTACATAATTCAAAACTCACCCATGCATGAATACTCGTTCGATACTTCCATACTCAAGAGCAGTCTGTCGAACAATTACCTTATATCCCACTAACAATTTTCTCCAATACAAGGTCACACACCTTGTACCCCACTGGTACATTTCCCTTATTTAGGGGAATGTAGAACATGAACTCACACAACCCATATATTCCAAACCCATTTCTATCAAACCAATTCCAACCTTTTTATTAAAATCGTTATTTTATTGAAAACCATTCATCAATGAAATCCAAATAAATAATTCTATTTAAAAAAATAATAATTTCTTTAATTGAAAAACATTCATGAAATCCAATTACTACAACTGTAGAAAAATCCCATTTTTAAATATTCATTTTTAAATCAAGAATGATTCACTCTATTCAGGTACACCAATTTTCCATATTTTCAGAAGGAAACACTGAAGATGTTTTCTAGAAATGATAAAGATTCCAATTCACAATAAAATCCTCATAGAAATTAATCAATTTTAAATAATTCCAATTAGTTCTACAAAAAGTAGTTGAGAGTGAATCCACCCTCCATAACTGTTTTGACGAAGAATGAAATCAAATGATGAACATTCACAAAACTGTGTAATAAATCCCTAGAACCACCATTCTATCAAAAAAGAGGCAAAAAACTTCATATTTTGCAACCAAAATGTTAGATCCAACCATAATGGGTGTAGATCTGAGAAAGATAATAAAGAGGATATGTAAATCTATGTAGATCAAAAATAATGTTACAATAATGGTGAAGAACGATGACATTCCTCAGAAATTCTGTGTCTAATCACCAATGAAATGCTCCAAGTTGAATCCAATTCACTTGGGAGAGGTTATCCATCTTTCAAGAAAGAATATTCCCTTGTAAGTATATTTTGGGTGAAAAACTAAGCTTACAGAGTCTAAAACGTTTTAGATCGACATCTTTAGGATCTCACTTTATCTCTGCGCATGGTATAGTCACACATTTAGAAAACCCATGCACTAACCATGTCTCAGATACTTCCTAGGAAACCCCTCACATGGAATCCTCGCATGGAATCCTTAAACATGGTCACACCAAGTCAAATATTCGTTCAAACAAATGAAACTCTTTATGGGTTCTCATAGAATTCAACACCTTTTTGACAAACCATACGCTGCTCATGCACTTCCCCTTTAGCACCAAAACTCAGTATACATCCATAAACTCTACCAAACATTAGACTTATATTTTATAAACATTTAAAACATAAATAAAGGGTAACATACTAGATACTTGGGGAAATAAATTCCCCTTACCATTGGTATTTCCATCATGGTAAAGTAGAAAACTATTCATGCCCGAAAAGAGTTCTAGCCATTTCTCTTTCATTTCATTCTCATGTTCCCATGTCTCTTCTTGAATCTTAGAATTTTGAAAAAAACCCTCACTAAAAAATGATTTTTTTGTACCATAATTTATCCTACCTATCCATAATTTGAACTGGGATATGTACGAATGAAGCATCCACCTCAATGTCAATATGATCCCATCTGATCACATGGTCCGGATCAGGCTGATACATTTTTCAACTAGGATACGTGGAACACATTATGCACTAAACTGAACCGTGGTGGAATTCCATATAATATTCCACCTCTCCAACCCATTAAAATTTCCAAAATGGTATATATATCGATGGGATAAATTTTCTTTCTTTCCAAAATGATGATGTCAAGTACATGGAGAAATCCAAAATAAAACATGATTACTCACTACAAAAGTCAAAAATATTTGATGATGATTCACATATGATTTCTGATGACTTTGGGTTATATCCATCCATTTCATGATCGAATAGTACTTCTCTATTGTTCCTTGGACAAGGCTCGTCCAAACTAGTGAAGTATCTCTTGTTATCACCAAACGAAGTGGAGAATGACAAGGTTTACATACAACGCTTAATACAGAGCCATGTATATCAATTCCTGATAGATGTTACTATATGATTACTCCACTATTGGTATATGATCCTTCCATGTGCTCCAAAAATACATTTTCTATGCCCACAACATGTTGTCCAACATTTGTATCATTCGTTCAGACTACCCATCTATCAAAGGATGATACATTGTACTCTTATTTAACTGACTCTCAAGGGCTTTCTATAAGAATTTACAAAAATGAGATGTCAAAAATAGATCTCTATCTGACACAACCAAAACCAGTGTTACATGCCTCTTAACCAATTCATAGATATAGGTTTTGGACATATCCTCTATTGTATGATTTTAACAAATTGAAATGAAATGGGGAAACATTATGTGCCGATCCACTATCACACATATGGAATCATGTTTCTGAATCATTCTTAAGAGACCATTAAAAAATTCATGGTTATCTAATCCATTTTCAAAAATGGAATATGTAATGATTTCAAAATACTTACTAGTTTTTGATGTTCTTCTTCAAATTGTGAATAAGTTAAGCATCATAGAATGAAATCATCCGCATTCTATTTCATACCAATCCACCAAAACTACTATTTCAATGACTTGTATATATTTTGTATTACAAAATTTACATCCCATACGGAATATTGGTAAGCACAAAGATGTTTCTCCTGAAAAGACATATGTACAACAAACTGATCTCTAAACCACCAAGTCGAACTCCCTACACATTTTCACCCATTAATGGCCTCCTCACCATTGAGTTTTGAACTCATAACCAAGCATTCCGCGTCAGATATTTTTTATTATTTGACAAATTTTACCTAATTAGTAATCACTAAAAATGAAAGAAACCCAAAACAGCACCTCTGTTTTCACATTCCACATGAATATTAGCTAGGACGAACATCAAATTCCACTCATCCGGACCTTCTTTTTTGAAATGTGCCAAAGAATTTCTACTTAATGCATTTTCTACAAAATCACCATTTTGTGGTGTATACATTAAGTCAAAGTCAAACATCTGCAGATACTCTATCCATATCCTTTTCACTAGATTCAATCTTTGTTGTGATAAAATATATTTAATGATCTTATGATCTGTGAACATATTTAATTTCTCACTAAAAAGATAATTATGAAAATTCTTCAAGGCATAGATGATCACAGGTAATTCCAAATCATGTTTTGGGTAGTTCTTCTCCTGAAAATTAAAATATATTGATCGATATGAAATCTTGTGGTCTCAATGAATTAGAAAACATCCCAACCCATATCCCAAAGCATCAAAATACACAACATACCCTTATCCTGATATGAAAAAATTCAATATAGGTGTTGATTTTAGGAAAAACATTATCTCTTGAAAATACATATTGAATTAGTCAATCCATCAGAGTGGAAAAATTTTCATTATCAATGCTGTCATAGGTGATTCTAGGAAAGATAATTCATGATAAATGTGTTAGTAACAACCTTTGAGACCAATAAAACATCATATATAAAATATATTCTTTAGAGGTTTCTATGAAATAACAGATTATATCATATCTAGATCTACAAAAACACCTTTTCAAATGTTAATGGCTGAGAAGGAATAACTATTGTATCCAAAAAATCACACATAGATAGTTTGGAATAATACTGATGATCCCTAAAGAATCCCACCACTATCTCCAACTGTTGCACATGCTCAGGACTTGTCCATTAAGGCACCAATATGTCATAAACAAACACCACAATAAAAATAATCCAGATGTCATTGAAATATCTAACTAATCAATTCCATAAATACTGTTGGTGCATTTATAAGATTTAATTGAATTACTATGTTTTTATAATGGCCATTTCTATTTCTAAATGATGTCTTCAGAATATCCTCTTTCCGAACTCGCAATTGTTGATATCCTGATCGCAAGTCAATATTAGAGAGCCCTTGAGATCCCATAAATTGATCAAATATATCATAAATTAATGTACTAGGATAACGATTAATGTTCACAGCTTAGTTAATATTATGATAATCTACACAAAACCATAGATTTCAATCAGATTTTGTTCATGAGCAAGACTGGTTTTTCCCATAGAGGCATGCTCAGCCAAATGAAATCTTTGCTTTCCAAATCTTCCAACCACACAATAAATTTTCTAAACTCTGATGGTGACATCCTATAATGCAAAAGTAACATAGGATAGTTCCTCAAGAGGAGATCAATCGTAAACTCCATTTCCCTTATAGGTGGCAACCCTAAGAAGTTATTGAGAAATACATGTATATTTTGACAGACTGATGCTAAAAAACTATTATTGTCAATAACTTCTATCATTGATAAATTCAACGCTGCCAACTGCTACGTTATCGTTCCTACTATTGGTTTGAACCAGCCTATCTCACTTGTCTTTATAATTCATTATCCTCTAATGAGATTCTCGGTGAAATCCTTAGTTGTGAAACTGAGTGTTCTGAAATAACAGTTGATGTGAACCTGACACATTTTCATCAAATCCACACTAAGGATTACATCATAGATGTCTTTCTACAATAATGAGAAGTTCCATTTTTTAGCTCCATCAACAGTTATAGTACATTCTCTACACATAAAGTATCAACATTCTCTTTCACCAAGAGAAGTTTAATGTTTTATCATAGATAAAATTATCTCATTTTTTAAACATAGAAAATCAACAAAACGCGAAGAAATGAAGGAATGAGATGTGCATGTATCAAACAGTACTTTAAAAATGGTAGAATTAAATTGAATAGTAACTCTCATCATAGACAGTCTATCCTGATCATCCACAATCACCTTCTTAGCTCCATAAAATGGATTCATTGCTGCACTAATATCCTTGCTCCCTTGTTAATATTACCCTTGATAAAGAGTCATGGTAGTTCTAGAATCGCCATGGGTAGCCATGACATACGGATATGACTTATTCTGATACCCTCTACAAGTGAAATAATATGATTCTTGTGACACCTGAGAAGTGTCTTGATCACCTAACCTCGGAAAACTGTAACAATAGCGCAGAAGATACCACATCTATTTTCAGTTGTGTCATGCTATTGGTTGTGTCGTACACTCTCACATTATGTGGTCAACCAGATGACGGTGTAAAATTTTTTATATTCTCTTGGTTTATAGAGGAAGGTTCATTGATCCCACCATCAAATATTGAGTCCCACTCACACCTTATAAAGGGGTTTCCCTCTTCTAATTTCTTCCAGCATTCATGTTCCCACCATTCCCCATATGTATCATCATTCTTCCTCCTCCCACAGATCATGAGATATCATTTTCATCCTTTGTCGCACAATTTAACATATCTATGTAATCCATATTATAGAGCCCATTAAAAATTTAGGGAATCTACTACCTTAACCATGATTCGTAAAAATGTTCCTTCAAGGCCAAACTCGCAGAAACTTATGGTAAAAATCACACAAAATTAATGAATATAGCTTCATGTTCTATGATAGAGATATTTTCCTACTTCAGGATGAAAAATTCCACCTTTATTTGGATCCTGAATGTATGAGGGTAGAAAGTTTTATTGAAAAATGCTTCAAAACTATCCCAAAAAAGACTTTGATCTTTCTTGGCAAGGACCGCTTGGTCCCACCACTGGCTTGCCAGATCCTCAAGAAAATAAGATCCCATATTTACCCTCAACTGTACTAGTGTGGCGATAAAACTGAAGATACAATCCATCCAATTTTACCACACCTCTACCTTTTCCAGTTCAAAATCACCCCGAAGGATTAGTGGGTTCTACATCGTGAACTATATTAAATGATCGACAAGCCTTGTATCATCCCTCTAGTACCATGTGTCCACGACATGGAATGCTTCGATGATACTCTTAACCAACTCTTATTTCACCTATGGCTTTAGTGTAACCACATTCCCCATATCATCTTACAATTGGTTTCTACATTTCCTATCAGGTTCCATTTTCTAATCAAAAAAAAATATAATTCTCTATCTCTAGTAACAAAAGTATTATCATTTAAATTTTTATCAAATAAACTATCACAACATTACATTCCAAAATCCACATTTTCAATTTTTTAATGTTATTGAAAAGTTCATTTTTTATTTTGAAAATCAACCCATTTTCCAAATTTACCAACTATACCCTTTTCAAAATATTTTAGTTGGTATTTTTTTAAACAATTATAAAAAATAAATACAATGAATCAAATCATACATCATTTTCCCAAAATGAAATATACAATCCTAGGGGATGTTATTACCCTAATTCTTTCCATGATTGTCTCATTGGATATACCCATGAAAATGAGATTTCAATTTACTATAAGTGTCTCCAAAAAAGTTATGTACCCAACTCCTTGGTAACATGAGGTTCTGTATATAAAATTTAGTTATATATTTTTATGCTCTACATTTCAAGTCCCCACAATCCTACTCATTTCTAATATCACAACACAATGAATAGAAAAGAATAAATTTCACCTCTAAGACCAATAAAATGGATGACTACTTGTTCCACAAGGAATCGAACAAGCTCATACCAATAATCTCAAATAAGCTTTTGGATCAAACAAAATGATACCATTGGTAAGGAAATTATTAATATCATTGTGTTGAGAATACAATGAATCATTACTATGATTTAGATGAAATTAATATGAAGTAAAAGGGTGTAAATAAATTTCTAAGGGTTTCAAAAGATTGGGGGATGGTTTACCCTTTATGAACTAAAACAATTAACCCATCACACCATAACCAAACATAAGGTTCTGGGCACAGTCGAAGCGTGGTTGGGACGAGACCCAATTAAATTTCCTCATGATCAATGATTATTTTAGGATGAATACGACGATGAAAAATATTCTCCATGTAATATAATCAACGATTTAGATAAAGAAGAATGTGGCATAAAACCTTTAGAGAGGATATTTCACATCATGTTTATAATTAGTTAAATTAATTTCATGAAGAAAAATAATACCTGTATTATTGATATTTTTCTTCATTGATGATGTCGATCATCTGGAATGACCCTTCCGGATTATCTCGTTGCACTTGTAAGGATCCATACGAGAATCCCTCTAACAGAGATCCACACATGATCCGATGACCTCTGATCGACACTACTCGTTCTCCGGGTGCAAGCACGGCGAATCAAGTGCCTTTTGTCAGTCATTCTTGATTGTTTGTTTTTCGACCAAGAAGAACCTCTCTCATTCTTGAGAGGGTAGATAAGATAATTCAAGAGAGAAATTGTTTGGCTCAAAAATTCTCAATTCACCCAGTGTGTGGTGTGGTGTATTATAGAATAGTCTTACTTGCCTATTTATATACATTGAATTTCAATTACAATATTTAATTTCATAGCAACAATTAAATACATTCATGAACTTAGATAATACTCATGCATTTAATAATAATACAATATCATTATTTACGGTGCACCAAATGATCAAAACAGAATTATAAATAAAATTATGCTTCATAAAGTAATAGAAGCATTATTTTAATTTGTGCCAACAAATTAAATAATTATTTAATTCCTTGAAAATTATTAATTTACTACCGAACCATCCTTGGTCCACTCAAACTCCACTTCCACTTATTGAACACCCAAATAAAAAAATAAATAATTTATTCTCTTAAATAAATTTTTTATTTACACACTCTAAATAAATATTTATTAAATTCTCAATAAAATAAATAAATATATTTAATTTCATTTATGCGATCATTATTACTTGAATAAAATTATTCCACGATCTTGAGAATAATATTTATTTCATTAATTAAATTCAAATAGAATTTAACTGAGACCACCAAAAAACACATTGTTTGAGACCCTCTAGGATTCTTTCTAATTGGCATTAGTCAGGCGTGCCTAAACACTAAGAGTACTGTCTAGAAATGGGTTAAGGCACCCAAGAGAAAGAATCTAATTTCGAAAAAATGATATCCACAAACGAACGCTCACTGTGTAATATAATCCCTTTGTCCCAATATCTCATCAACAAGGTTTCAAGATTGTGTCATCAACCTTTATGCTTGATACGTGTAACAACCCAATATTTCATAATAAGTTATTTTCTATAATTCAGTAGCTTCCACTACATGCAAAACCAAGTTCGAGCGCAACACGACTTACCAAACTAGTCTTTTAAAAGCAGTTATGAATAGTATTAACTGGATTTTAAATATTAAATACTCCATATAATTTTATAATCAATAATATTTGTTTCTTATACATAATATAAGAACAAATTCATTTTATTTAGATAAAAGAAGCATTTTTCAAAAAAAAATGCAATTTTACAACCTTTTAATGGAAACCCCTTTTTAAAAACAATATTTAAAACATTTTTATATTCAATTTAATGAAATTAAATTTTTCATTATAATAGAGACAAGAAAATTAATTTTGGATAAATCTTTGGTACTTTTTTTAAAAAATTTATATTTTGATGAATACTGAAAAATACTAAATTTTTGTTCAGAAGAACTTTCGTAATCGATATAATTTGTAGTGTTAAATTATGAATTTTAATGGATTGGAAGTATAATTAGATAATATTTTCCTCATTTAATACAACTTAGGTGATTATAAGTAATTTCACATTAAAATTTGAAATAAACACATGTCAATCTAATGATAGTTTTGAATTTTAAAAAACCTGCTATACAGTTTTGTCCATAAGAATTAATATTAAATTAATTAATGAAAATTAAATGTCTTGAATTTGGTAAAATATAATTCATTTTTGAATTTGGAATATCAATATTAGCTTAGGGTGAATTTTTCTTGTATTTTTCTGAAAACATTCAATTTTTGATGAATAGTGAAAAACAATACATTATAGTTTAAAACTGACTAATTATTTAAATAATTATTTATTTTAAATAATTTATTTTATCTCAAAAAGATATATAATACATATATAAGTTAAATATAATTCATTGGAGTCATTTTATAATAATATTAGATATATAAAATTTCATTGAACTTTTTACTCTCTTTTACCAACCTCCTATAAGCATTTGCAAATTTACATAAAACATAATTTTACCAATTCTTTGAGTTCAATTTAAAAAATTTGAGTAACATGGTTTATATGATTAAGTAAAATGTGGTTCAATAATATGAAAATAATTTTTGGTGAATAGTAACTTTTTTACTTTTATTTACCATGATTAAAAGTTAATAGGGTAATTAAAGGGAGAATTGATATTATTATTACCCTAACACATTTTCTAATTCTATTGGATAAGTGTAATTCGGCCAAAAACAACTTTAGGAATAAAATATGATCATTTAGGTCCACTTGGATTATATTAGGACTTTTATTATTATTTAATTCAAAGAAGAGTTAAAAGTGTTAAATTCAAAGTTTGATAACTAAAAAATTTTTAATATAAGGTTAAACATAAGATCAATTAGAATATAAATATTCATTAAAGAGATAAAAATAATTCTTAGATACTAGTATTTTATTTATAATTTCTAGATATTAAATAAGTAAATTTATTTATGACACACTAATGATGTACTATTTACCAAATTATTGAAATATTAAAATAAATGATATTATAAATATCCAAATAAATGTAATTTGAGATAATTTATGAATTGGTCTAATTTTATAGATTAATATGACATGTTTGGGTTAGTTAGATAAATTTTTTCGAAGTAATAATGCTATTATAAATTTAGCCAAAAAAATACCAAATAGAGTCAAGAATGACATAAAAGTATTTTTTTAAAAACTAATATATTATTATTTCATATTCTATTCCTAGAAATATATGGTTCTGAAAAAAGACTTATATAATGATATTTGTATCATTAATTAACCACTTGGGGTTCTCTTAGAAGTTTATAGTAATTTTATTACCCATATAAAATAAAAATACAAAGAGACATGGTAAATGTAAAACTATTTACCAAACCTGCCTGAAACAGATTGGTTGAGTGGTTTTCGACCCATCCCCACCTTTGTCTTTTAATAATTCATTTTTTATCCAATAGAAACTGAAAATTAGTTTATTATAAAATAATATTTCAAGATTTTCTTAAGGTTCCCTTCACCCCTCTTATAAAAGGGCACTCTCCCTTATCTCTAATTCGCACCATCAAAGCCATTTGGCTCAGCCAACCCCTTCCCAAAAATCCTACCAACTCTACTCCATTAATTCTAGTGGCATTACATTAGTTATAAAGCAAACCTAAGGATCCCATTTGAACAAATCAAAAATAAGAACCCGAAGAAGAGGTAAATATTTCATCACCCCTTTCAAGTTCCTCTCTTCTTCCACTTCACCATTCTATGTTGTTTTCATTCTAAAATAATAGCTCAAGAATCATATATATACTGTTATGTTATTATAAATAAGGTACACCAATATTCATTGTTCAATCTTTCATTAGAATGAAATGTCACCATACATGCGTATGTACGGCTTACCGTCTCCATGTCGTGGTGTAGTTGTTATTCAATACATAATTATTTTGATGGGTATACTAATTATGTATAATTTGATTAAATAATAAATATAACATTATAATGATTCTGTATATATGATATACCATCCAATTATATATGGTTTTAATATCAAAAGAATGATATTATTGCTCGTGCGTACGTACGGATTACCATCACCAATAACACAATGATATTCATTCCCCATCATATCCATTCAAGAATAATTTTCCTTTGATGATTAAAAATAATTTTTAGAGACTTGATATCATTCTTAATATTAATAATATGCATCCCATCCATAACAAACATGGCTTACGTAACCAAGAATATAATGGATAATGAATCAGTTAACACCCGAAACGATGATAATAATAAAATATCAATACTAAAAGAACATATATGATAACATATTAATGTATATGGTTATTGTATAATTTAATAAAAATGATTTTACCATTATGAAGGATATTAATGTACCCTAGAACAAGGAAAATTACAAGGTAAGGGGTTTCTTATCTAACATTTAATTCAGTGAGATTTCTATTGCTCGCCACTTATTTATTGAATGTGGTGTATTTTGTAATACTATTTGATATATATTACAATGATTATCTTTATATTCATGGTATTTTGTGATTAATTTGGTGGTTATTAACTTTTGTTCATACGAATCGATTGATTACAACAAAGTAAGTGGTTTTCATCTCACTTTTTATTCTCGTGAGATTCATAATATATTGGACACTCTTTCATTTTGTGTGGCATATGTACATTACATGATTGTATTCTAGGTGTAATATATGTTAATTTAGCAGTATTTACATCTTAATTGTATGATCCTTCTTTCACGGGTTGTATGTTTCATAAGAAACTAAAACGGTAAGGGAATTTCAAATTTCAATTTCCACTCAATGGGATTTGCACACCCTTCATTGATTATTTTACTCCAAGATTATGTGGGGAATAACTATTTATTATTTATTTAGTAATTTAAACTCCCATTTGAGTGGATATAATTTTGATACACATAATCACTCCCTTGATAATTTCTCAAGTCATTGATATAAACATGATCTTAACTCAATTTTCATTCATTGAGTTAAACAACCAAGTCATTGGTGTTGTTTTTACAAGAATATTTGTGAATTTCCTCGGGTTTATTTACACTAAATATCCAATAATATTGAGTGTATTTATATTTTTCACACATAATTATGTCATTGATTTATTCATACTGAAGGATACTATCTTTATAAGGGATTTTATCTCAATTTTCATTCCTTTGAGACTTCATTGTTGTTATGCACCAATTCACTTTTATATGGTGTATATATTGTCCTTTGACCTAGTATATAATGAAATCACTTATTCTCATGGTATTATAATGTTTTTATTACCTCAATTTTTTGTATTCAACCATGTCTCATTTTGATGTTAACTCTAACTAAAATACCATTTTAAATGTTTTAAAAATATATTCTTCTAAATCTTTATCATTAATGTCCATGTTTTAAAAATGGTTTTAAGGTTTTATTTATATGTATATTAATGTTTTAAAAATAAAATTACATTTAAAATTTTCAATGTGGTATGAGACACATTGATTCAAAAATCTATTTTTAAATGGCCTTTTGACAAATAGTGTGAATTTAAATGTTTTCTATAAAAGGGGGGATATTTCTCTCAAATAGTTTTGATGATTATTTTCATCTATGTAAGTATCCTTATTATTCTCAATTGAGGTTAATCTTTTACAATACAATCTTTCATATTTTATTAAATGTGTTATGTTTGACTGTGGATGTGCTATTTTTATACCATTCATGGTTTGTGGATAATGCAATGACATTTCCTATGATAGTTTTAATACGAATGTTGATATTATGTTTCATACTTTTCATATGAGGAATGAATTGGAATTAGTAAGTGATGGGTGGAGCCCGCTATAGCTCTATGATTCATTGATAGGTCTAATAAGACAAACTAGTGTCTTGGAACAAGGCTTTGACAAAATCATAATTGTAGTCTTGGCACACGACTTTGACTATGTGGTTATGAAGTCTGGAATTATGCATTACATAATTATGAAAGTGGTTATTGATATTGCATGTGATTATTTGACTAGTGTAATATCCATGTTAATAATTAAATGACATTATTTGATTTTATCTTTTCCATATTATGCTGAATTTGAAGTTTAAAAGGTTTTGGTTTTAGTCTTATACATTGACTTAAATGTTTATGCATATTTATGAATGTTTCTGCTTTATTTTTATCCCTACGGAGCATATGAGCTCATTAACCTAAGAGATACGTTGAGGATTTGTATAGAAGAACTTCATAGAATTTTGGTATTTTAGAGATTATGTGGGATTTCTAAACAATACACCGATGTCTAGATATGAGCAAGTAGAGGCAGCTCTGGAACAGATGTACCTAGGAGTGAAAAATCCAACAAGGAGTTTCGGGCTTGACATGGGGTATCTTGGTACATGACTAAGGACTCGTTTCACTCTTGGTTACAACACTCCTGGGAGATATGATTGGGATAATTCACATTTTCTCTACAAACTGATTTGAAGGATTTTAATATAAGATGAGAATAAATAATCTTCATTAATACTATGATTTTTTAGATTTAATTTTTTTTGATATTCTCTAAATGATTTTATGACTCACACTATGATTTCTTGTGTTAGTCAATGGCTCGATTCCAAGGAAGTCATAGTTACATTGAAAATGATGTACAATGTGGGCACAACGGAGGAAATGAGAAAAAAATGGAATGTTGATAGGTGTAATAGATACCGTGTTCATACCAAATCAAGTTTTGAAAAAAATATGATCAAAAACATATATGTTAACCAACTCTTGGACTCGACAAAGAAGAGAAAGGTGGAGAATTATAAGAGCTCCATAAGTACAGACAATAAAGAAAAGAAAGATCAATTTCCATCATGTAGGAAATGTGGAAGGAGACACCAAGGGAGGTGTTTTAATAGAACAATGAAATGATTTATGTGTGGGATAGAAGAAAATAAAGTAAAGAATTGTCGATAAATAATGAAGATTACTATGGAAGAAAATAAAAATGATCCCAAGAACCATTTATAGTCATTTTCCATAAATTTAGGGGGCCTGGGAATTACCCAAGTGAATGACCTATTCTATAGGATAACCCCTTGGTCAATGAATAACCTATGTAGAAATAAATGGATGGTCAAATGTTTAAAAGTATTAGTGCACTTTGTTTTTGTGATTACTTTGGAAGACATGTATCTTATGTGTAACCCTGCAGTTTATTATGTGAAAATTATATTTTAGGAAGAATTGTGTTTTCTATTGTTGATATAGTTATAAATAACAATTTGGGTTTATATGATCCTTAAATTTGAGTAAATTACATGTTATTAAATTTTGGGATGAAAATGAGAGGTATGAGATTACATTTGTGGTGAATTTATGTTATAATTATTTTTAAAAATTTATCTCATTTTGGGAACTTTATAAAATATAGTTTTTTTTAAATGAATACACGCAGACTGTGTGGAAACCTGTCACATAGGACAATGCAGCAGGAATCGAAACCACAACCATAGTACGATTGGGATTTATCACCTACCACTGGACTACCTGAACTCCGTAGTTAGTGTAACTAATTATTTTTAGTTAAATTATTTTATTGAACAATAATCAGTTGATTTGGGATCTTATATCTTATCAAATCGATATCCTTATTATAGGAAAATGATTTGGGGATTAAGTGATAAATGTTATTTTGGAATACTCTCACTCTGTTGGGAATACTGTGTGCCTAAGGAAAATAGAATAGTATGGGATTTCATTTTTGGAGTAATGGTGGATTTTTATCTACGTTTTTATTGTTTATTTATAGTGATTTAGGTTATTTATGAAAATTATTATCCTATCATAGAGAATATGTGATTAAGTTAATAATTTTTAAGTATCTGACATTAAGAATATTCGATGTTATTTGGAAATTCAACTTAATGTGGCAGGATATATAATAAAATTATTCAATGTTTTTTGTTTCAATATTATGTTTGATTATATTGATGTATTATAAGGACAATTGTTTATTTAATGGTATTTATTGAACTTCAGGTATTGTTGGTTTAATTTTAGAAATTAAGATAAGTATTTCTTTCTCTAAAGGATTATCCTTTTTGGGGTTCATCTGATCTTGTAATAACCATTTTGGTTTGGGTTAATCTCTAAAGACATGGAAATTATATACATAGTTTATCCTTTGTGGATGATGTGATTCTCTAGATGTTGATTCTAGTGATTCTGGTGTGACCAAGTCATCTTGAATACTTGCCGTTTGAAAAAAAAATGATTTAGTGGTAGAAATATATTAATGGATGAAACTATAATTAAACAGTAATTATATCTCTTTATATTCTTAGTCAATCTCATTAATAAATTCCACAACTTTATGAAATGGAACTTAAAACAAAAAATGTTATCTGTTTACTTTTGCTACTAGGAAACAAATGAACATTTTTCTAATCATAAGTTTATGGTTTTCTTGTTGTTATCTTTCCCCTAATAATTTATTCTATCACTCTCCACTAGAATATGAAACTAATTTTATCTTCCATATCCATGTTTTCCTACATAGAATCCTAGTGTGGGTTATCATATGTGAACTTTGAACCTCTCTTTCTTTATTTTAAGGAGATAGGTATATTGACTCTTTTTCTGATGTGGGACTTTCATTGAAGTTCCCAAGAACAATTTTAAAATTTAGAGGATAAAATTTTCAAAATGGGGATGAATGTAAACCCCTAATATTTCATAGTAAGTTATTTTCTGTAATCAATAACTTGTGCTACACGCAACATCGAGTTCGAGAGCATCATGACTAACCAAACTAGCTGTTCAAAAGCAGTTATGAATATTATTAATTAAATTTTTAATTTTATATACTCCATATAATTTCATAATCTATATTATGTGTTACTTAGATATATTATAAGAACAAATTCATTTTTTTCAGATTAAAGAAGTATTTTTCAAAAAATTCAATTTTACCACATTTTAATGGGAAACCCTTTTTAAAACCAATATCTGTCACTTTTATATAATCAAATCAATGAAATTAAATGCTTCTTTATAATTGGGAAATAAAAATTTATTTTGGTTAAATTTTTGGTTCTTTTCTAATAAATTTTATATTTTGATGAATACTGAAAAATACTAAATTTTAGTTGAAAAAAAACATTATAAATAGAAATAATTTATACTGTTAAATTATGTATTTGAATGGTTTGGAAGCATAATTAGATTATATTTTCATCATTTAATACAAAAAATGTTATTATAAGTAATTTCACATTAAAATTTGACAAAAACAAATGTCAATCTTCTGATAGTTTTTTCTTTTTAAAATTCCGCATTTCAATTTTCACAACAGGAATTGATTTTTAATTAATTAATGCTACTTCTATGTTTTTAATTTGGTAAAATATAATTTATTTTTAAATTCGTAATATCCAAATTATCTTAGGGTAAATTTTTATTATTTTTCTGAAAACATTCAATTTTTTATGAATAGTAAAAAACAATGCGTTTTAGTATAAAATCGACTCTTTATTTAAAATATTATTTATTTTATTTAAATTTATTTTAAATCCAAATATATATATATAATACCTATATAAGTTCAATATAATTCATTGCAGTCATTTTATAATAAAATTTTATGTATAAAATATTATTGAACTTTTTACCGTCTTTTACCCACCTCCTAGGAGCATTTGCAAATTTACATAAAACATAATTTTACCTCTTCTGTGAGCTAAATTTCAAAATTCTGAGAGACACGGTTGATATCAGTATGTAAAATGTGGTTCAATAAGCTAATTATATTTTTTGGTGAATAGTAACTTTTTACTTTTATTTACCACAGTTAAAAGTAAATAGGGTAATTAAGGGTAAAATGATATTATTATTACCATAACACATGTCCTAATTCTATTGGATAAGTATAATTCGACCAAAAACAACCTTAGGAATAAAATATGGTCCTTTAAGTATAAATGGATTAGATTAAGAAATTTATTATTATTATTATCAAAGAAGAGTTAAAAGTGTAAAATTCAATGTTAATAAGTAAACCATTTTTAATATAGGGTTACAAATAAGATAAATTAGACTATAATTATTCATTAGAAAGATAAAACGATTTACTACATAATTCTATTTTATTTATAATTTTTGTACATTAAAAAATTAAATTTATTTCTGACACAACGATGATGTAGTAATTACATAATTAATTAAATATTAAAATAATTGATATCATAAATAGCCAAATAAATGTAATTTGTGAATTTTTATGAATTCCACTAATTATCTAGGTTAATATGTAATGTTAGCGTAGGTTAGATGAGTTTTTTCGAAGTAATAATGCTTTTATGAATTTAGAAAAAACAAAATATCAAATAGTGTCAAAATTGACAAAAAAGAGTTTTTAAAACAAATATTATATTATTATTTAATTTTTTATTCCTAAAAAAATAAGTTTTGGCCAAAAGAGTTATATAATGATACTAGTATCATTAATAAACCACATGGGGTTATCTGGGATGTTTATCATAAGTTTATTTGTAACACCCCAAGCTTCCACAGTACGCTTCTCTTTGCATAATACAATAGCGTGTGTTGTACACAATTTTGAGTTCTAACACATCACAACCAATAAAACTAGCCGTTATGAATAGTAATATCCAATTTTTAGATTTTTATAAATTATATCTTTCAAAATGGACTTCATTTTTGGATTCAAAATATGAAATTATCTTAGGGTGAATTTTTCGTATTTTTCTAAAAACCTTAAATTTTTGATGAATAGTGGAAAAACACTGAGTTATAGTTTAAAAGAGAATTTTAATTTAAATAATTATTTATTTTATTTATAATTATTTTAGGTCAATATATATACATAATACCTATATAAGCGCAATGTAATTCATTGGAGTTAGTTTATAATAATTTTAGGTATATAAAAATTGTATTGACCTTTTCACCGTCTTTTACCCACCTCCTAAGAGAATTTGCAAATTCACATAAAACATAATTTTACCACTTCTATGAGGGGAATATAAAAAATCCATGAGACACAACAAATATCATGGATTAAAATGTTGTTCGATAAGATAAAAATAATTTTTGGTTAATAGTAACATTTTACTTTTATTTGCCACGGTTAAAAGTAAATAGGTTAATTAAGGGTAAAAATGATATTATTATTACCCTAACATAAGTCCTAATTCTATTTGATAATTATAATTTGATAGAAAGCAAACATAGAAATAAAATATGAACCTCTTTGGTCCACTTGGATTAGATTAGGACACTTATTGTTATTTTATTTAAAGAAGAGTTAAAAGAGAAAAAATTAATGTTTAATAACTAAAACATTTTTAATATAAGGCTAGAAATAATATGAATTCTACTATAAATATTAATTAAAAATATAAAACTATTTCCTACATAATGATATTTTATTTATATTTTTTAAAAATTAGATAATTTAATTTATTTATGACCGAATGATGATGTAGTAATTACCTAATTATTGAAATATTAAAATAATTGATATTATAAATATCCAAATAAATTTAATTTTAGAAATTTTATGAATTAAAATAATTTTCTTGGTTAACATGACATATTAGGGCTGGGTATATGAATTTATTTTGAAGTAATAATGATGTTATCAATTTAGAAAAAAAATACCAAATTGTATTAAAATTGACATAAAAGAGTTTTTAAATCAAATATTATATTATTAATTTATATTCTATTCCTAAAAATCTACGGATCATCGAAAATACTTATATATTGATATGTGTATCATTAATGAACCATTTGGTGTTCTCTTGGAAGTATATATAATGTTTATTAAACATATAATATAAAAATACAAATAGACAAGTTATATGTCAAACTATTTAACTAAGATCAAAATCTAAAAGATAAAGTTAATATACTGGCCCAAACAAATCTAAATCATATTTTTTGAGTTTTTATCAACCCATCCCCGCCATATAATTTAAGTAATCCACTTTGGAGCCATTAGGAACCGAAAAATATTTTATTATAAAATAATATTTCTAACTTTTCCTAAGGTGCCCCTCACCCCTCTTATAAAAGGGAACTTCCCATTATCTCTAATTCACACCTTCAATGCCATTTGACTCAGCCAAACTCTGCCCAAATACCCTATCAACTGTCCTCCAATCATCCTAGAGGCCTTTCTTTAGTCATAAAGCCAACCTATGGAGTCCTTTTGATCAAATCAAAAGGAAGAACCCGAAGAAGGGGTAAATAATTCATCACCTCTTTCAAGTTCCTTTCTTCTTCCACTTCCTTTTTATTTGTTGTTTCAGTTCTAAAATAATAACTCCAAAATATTATATATAATTTGATGTTATTATAAATATGGTACAACCAAATTCATTATTCTATCCATCCTTTGAATGACATGTCACCATACGTGTGTACGTACGGCTTACCGTCTCCACATCGTGGTGTAATTGTTATTCAATACATTATTATTTGTACGGGTATAATAATGATGTGTAATTGATGTAAATAATAAATATAACATGATAATGATTCTCTATATATGATATACCATCCAATTAAAAATTATTTTAATGTCAAAAGAATGATATTGTCACTCGTGCGAACGTATAGATTGTCGTTTCCACGAATGCGATGAGATTCATTCCCCATCGTATCAATTCAAGATTATTTTTCATTAGATGATTAAAAATAATGTTTAAAGATTTAATATAATTATAAATACGAATAAGATACATCCCATCCATAAGAAATATGACTCACATAAAAATTAATATAACGGAAAATGAATCCGTTAACACCCAAAACGACGATAATACTAAGATATTATTAACCAAGAAATGTTAAAAGAACATATATGATATTATATTAATGTATATGATTATTTTATAATTTAATAACAATTAATTAACCATTATACACGAGGTTAACCTACCCTAGACCAAAGAAAATGTTCAAGTTAATGATTAATTTCCCAATATCTTCATTATCTGGGGTTGTTTATATGTAGTTATCTATTGGGATCTCTTTATCATCCACATCCATTTTTCTTAAAAATGAATTTCCAAAAATTATTAGTATTTTATAGACTATGGGTTAATTTTATTTATACCCTTGTTTGACTTTTTATAAGATGTTTTTAAAGGAATATTTCCGTTATTTTCCAAACAAGGTTCTTTTTAACCTTTTCGACAGAATTAAGGTAAGACTGTATTTTTTAACTTATACGGCAGGTGTGTCTATTTTACGCCGTTATAAAATTGTCGAAGCTTAACATAAAAGATTATAAGAGTATTTTCAATGTAAATGTTTTCTTTTATAACTATGTGACTCTTAAATGATTTCAGAAAAAGAGATATTTCTCTCAAATAGTATTGATTTCATCTATGTCAACATCCTTTGATGTATTTTAAGCTTATTTAAAGTTGATTTATTAAGATACAAACCTTCCATATTGTATTGAAGTTTTTGTGATATGTTTTACTGTGTATGTGTTATCTTTATACTATTCATGGTTTATGGAGAATGTATTGACATTTATTATGCTAGTTTTTATACGAATGATTATGTTATGTTTATACATCTTTATATGAGAAATGCATTGAACTTAGTAAGTGACGGGTGAAGCCCGCTATAGCTCCTCGATGCATCGGTATGTCTCATGAGACAAACTATTTTCTTGGAACAATTCCTTGAAAAAATCGTATTTGTAGTCTTGGGATAAGGCCTTGACTATGTGGTTATGATAGTCTGACATTATGCATTCCATCATTATGAAAGTTGTTAATGATATTTCATGTGATTAGTCAACTAGTAAAATATAAATGTGAATAAGTAAATGGCATTATTTCATTTTATTTTTTCCATATTATGCTGAAGTTCATGTTTCAAAGGCTTTTGTTTTAGTTATATATTTCCTTAAATGTTCATGAATATTTATGAACGTTTCTACTATATTGTTATTCTTACTGAGCATCTGAGCTCACACCTTTTGATGTTTTATTTTTCCTAGGATTTGAAGAAGTATTTTATGACTATCATGCATGTACAGTATGAGGGGATATGAGTGTGGACTATGGAGACTATGTTTTTGTAGTTTTTCACTTTATCATATAATGTAAGACTTATGAATGTATCTAGTGTTTCTAAGGCTACTAAACATTTCGGTCTTTCGAGACTTGATCTTTTGTGAGCTTGCCAATGTTATGTAATAATCCTCCGACTATGGGTAACTGGGGTCAGGGCGTTACAGTTGGTATCAGAGGAAGTTTAGTACAAACCATGGAAGCTAGATTTAGACAAACACTGATTAGATAACATAGAACTAAGATTGAATTTGATGATTAATATAGAGGAAACTTCCTAGAAATTTGGTATTGTCGAGATTTTGTGAGTTTTCCGAGCAATACATCCCTGTCTAGATATGAGCAGGTAGAGGTGGCTCTGTCATAGATGTACCTAGAGGTAAAACGTGAAAACACAGCTTGGAGGTAGACTCGAACGGAAACTGGTGCACGACAACGGGCCTTGCTGCACTCTGGGTGACGAAAATCCCGGGGGATATGCTTAGGATAATTCTAATTTTCTTTATAATAAATTATGAAATGTTTATGAGTATATAATTTCTCAAAGAAAACATTTGTATGATTATGGATTATATCCATAAAATGTTCAATTTATGTTAATTGTTTTACAAGTTTGGATTTATGTATTGTGATTCATATACTAATCTAGTGTATGCCATTGTTTAGAAATTTCACCTAGTGGAAGGAATGTAAACTGTATCAATGCATGCACTCCATGTAGGTATTTCCCTCATGCTCAAGATAATTATATTGGAGTTGGTGACGCAACTGGTGCTGATCAGCTAATCACCATACTGGGATAACTCACTTAGGTTATGAATAATAAACATACCCGTATGAAGCACCCTGATCTGCAGCATGGAGGATCAATGTTAGATTGATTCATGAGGAAAAAACCAGAAACATTCAATGGGGGTACAAATAAAATAGTAGCTGAGTAATGGATAAATTATTTAGAGATAATATTTCATGCCTTGGGGAGTAGGGAGCGGGAAAAAGTTGTCATGTCAATTTACCGCCTCACTGGAGATGCTGATCAATGGTGGTCATTGATTCAAAACACGAAAGAAGATGATGAAGTATCAAATATGGAATATAGGGTTTTTAAATATATATTCTTAGAAAAATAATTTCGTCATGACCATCGAGCGGATATGGAATGACAATTTTTGAGTCTTAGGAAAAAGGAAGACAATAATGTTGCAATGTATGAGTATAACATTACAAGGTAAGAAAAGAATGTTTCATATTATATATGCAACCCAAGAGGAAATATTGATCATTTTATTGATGGGTTGAAACCATTTATCCATCGATCATTAGTCTCACAATCCTTCTCATCTTTCGAAGATATTGTCTCATGTGCTATCAAGACAGAAAATGAGTTCTCTAAGACTTACGACTTTAATGGAAAGATAGAGAAGAAGAGATCTGCCAATCACTTTTGAAATGGAAATAAGGGGAAGAATGGAAAAGTTTAATATCTATACTGTAGTAAATTTTAGAAGAAACACCCAGTACTTTCTTGAAAAGAATGGGAGTCTATTAAAAGTGTGGTGGAAAAGGCCACCAAGCTCGTGATTGTAAGAAGAATAAAGAAGCTACCGATGTTCAATGCTACAACTACCAGGATATGGGACATTATAAAAATAAATGTCCTAAGCGTCAGGTAAAATTACCTCAGAAAAGGCCAAGGGATCATGTCCAAGATTATGCGATCACTACTGTTGAGGTTGAATCTCCAAAAGATGTAGTGGCAGGCAATTTAATGGTTTCCTCAGGTTTAGAAAATGGTTTATTTGATTATGGATCATCGCATTATTTCATATCTTCCCATTTTTCTATGAAAATTAGATATTTCCAATTTGATTAAACAGAGGAGTTGTAAGTCAAAAATCCTAAGGAATGTATCATTGCTACAATGTTCTGGGAATTAGTTCCCATTAGGGCATATAAATGTTATTTCTCTGCTGATCTCATCGGCATACCCATGATTTAATTTGATATAATCCTCGGTATGGATTGGCTTTCAGAACATGATGCGATGATTTATTATAAGAAGAAGGAGGTTAATATTTTTGATGCTGATGGTAAAGAACACCTTATCTTTGGATCAGAATCATCACCACCTAATTCGTATCTAGATCCACCCCCAATTGCTCAATTAAATTCAATTATTGGGGAGGAAGAGAATGAAATGACTGTGGGTGAGGAAAAGAATGTTCAAATAGAGGATTTACCTATTGTGAGAGAATATGTTGATGTTCTTCCAGAAGATTTTCCTAAACATCCTCCAGAATGAGAAATTGAGTTTTCCATTGATTTACTTCCTGGTTCAAGGACTATATCGAAGGCCACTAATAGAATGACCACCATGTAATTAGTGGAACTAAAAAACAACTAGAGGAATTGAGCAATAAGAGATTTATGCTCCCTAGTGTTTCTCCATGGGGAGCCCCTGTTCTTTTTGTTATGAATAAAGATGGATCTATGTGGTTGTGCATTTACTACAGGGAGATCAATGATATATCAATAAAGAACAAGTATACCCTACCTCAAATTGATGATTTATTCGACCAAATTCATGGAGCTCAATATTTTTAACGATTGACCTTCGAACTGGATATCACTAGTTGTGTGTGAAGAAGAAAGACATTTTGAAAACAACATTTCGAACCAGGTACAGGCATTACGAGTTTTCAGTAATTCCTTTTGGGATGACTAATGCACCCTCAGTTTTCATGGATCTAATGAATAGTGTTTTCAATGAATATCTTGACGAATTTGTAGTGGTATTTATTGATTATATCTTGGTATACTTCAAAAGCTACGAAGATCAAGAAAATCACTTGTGCATTATCTTGAATACTCTGAGAAGAAATAAATTATATTGGAAGATTAGAAAGTGTGAATTCTGGCTTCATGAGATTTATTTTCTTGGCCATATTGTCTCTATGGATGGAATCTTTGTTGATCCTTCTAAGACAAGAGCAATCCATGAATGGACAGCACAAACGAGTATAACCGCGGTACATAGTTTTATTGGTTTAGCAGGTTATTATTGACATTTATTCCAGAATATTTCCCGAGGGGATAACCCATTAACAAAGCTCACACGTAAAGGGGTTAAATTTGTTTGGAAAAAATAGTGTGAAGAATGTTTTGAAGAACTGTAGAGAAGATTACACAATGGCCTTTTATTGACTCTACCATCAGGGAATGATGGGTTCATTTTTTATAGTGATGCATCGAAGAAAGGACTTAGTTGTGTCCTTATGTAGAATGATAGGGTTATTGCCTATGCATCATGACAGCTAAAAATTCATGAAGAAAACTATCCTAATCAATACTTTGAGTTAACAGCTATAATATTTGGTTTGAAGATTTGGAGAAACTATCTCTAGGGTAAAAATGTGAGATTTATACTGATCACAAGAGTTTGAAGTATATTTTATCACATAAATAACTCAACATGAGGCAAAGGCGATGGCTAGAACTACTCAAGGATTATGACTGCATGATACACTACCACCTGAGGAAGGCAAATAAGGTGGTAGATGATTTTATCATAATGGATCATGGAGTTTTGAAAAATATGAGATCTTAAAGGGATCCTATTATCATGGATCTAGTAAAGATGGATATGGGAATCACCATGGAAGGTGAAACATAAATACTTTTTGAAATGGTTGCCAAACCATCTTTTCTAGAAGGGATGAAGAGTTGTTAGACCGATGATGAAGAGTTTTAAAAGAAGATTAAAGCTATGATTGATGGGATATTGAGTGACTTTGGGTATGAAGATGGAATTTTTAAATTTGGGAAGAGGCTTTGTGTTCCAAATATACCTGATCTAAAAAGGTAATTGTTGGATGATGCTCATAGTTCCAATTTCTCTATACACCATGAGAGCACCAAAATGTATAGAGATTTGAAGAAACATTTTTTATGGGACAACATGAAGAGGGTGATTTCTGATTTTGTGTCAAGATGTATGGTTTGTCAAAAAGTAAAAGCTAGAAGGCAATAGCCTGGAGTATTCATGAAACCCTTTCCCATACCAGAGTGGAAATGGGATAATATTACAATGGACTTTGTCATGGCACTACCAAAGACTCCTAGAAGGAACAATGCAATATGGGTCATTCTTGATCATCTTACCAAGTTGGCACATTTTCATGATATACGATAAGATCTACCACTTGAACGTCTAGTAAGACAATATATTAATGAAGTTGTGAGACTTCATAGAGTACCCCTATAGATTGTTTCGGATCATGATCCACATTTTACATTAAGATTCTTAAAAAGTCATCATAAAAACCTGGATATTGAACTTCATTTGAGCCCTACCTATCACCCCCATACTAATGGACAATCAAAATGGACTATTCAAACTTTAGATGACATGTTGAGATCATGCTCACTTGACTTTCAAGGTATGTGGGATCAATATTTACCTCTGGTAGAATTGTCCTATAAAAATAGCTTTCATTCAAGTATTCAGTTGGTACGATATGAACCGTTATATGGAAAGCGATGTCGCACACCAATATATTGGGATGATGTTGGTGAAAGAAAATCGTGTGCCCTGATCTTGTGGAGGAAACGATGGAAAAGGTGAATGTAATCCAAACCCACATCAAAGTTGCTCAAAGATAGCAGAAGAGATATACTGACAACTGGAGGAAGGATTTGGAATTTAATGTAAGAGATCATGTTTTTTTAAGGTATCTCCATGTAAGTGAGTTATACGTTTCGGTAAGAAAGGTAAATTGAGTCCCGGGAACATAAGACCTTTTGAAATTCTAAAACGAATTAGGGCTATAGCTTATCATTTGGAAATTCCGCCATATCTCTCCCAAGTTCACGATGTGTTCCACGTATCACTATTGACAAAATACATGCCTGAACCAACGCATGTACTCACCTATGAGGAAGTAGAACTAGAACCTGATCTGTCTTATTGCGAAGAGCTTGTCATGATTCTTGATACCAGAGAACAACTATTGAGAAACTGGATGACTAATCTGGTAAAAGTTATATGGAGAAACCATAAGATGGAAGAGGCAACATGGTAACCCGAGGAACATATGATAAAGAACCACCCAAGCCTTTTTATGCAGTAATATCCTAGAAATTTCAAGGATGAAATTATTTTAAGGAGGGTAGAATGTTACACGCCATGTTTCCACGATACGCTTCTCTCTGAATAATATAATAGCGTGTGTTGTACGCAACTTCGAGTTCTAACACACCACAACCAATCAAACTAGCTGTTATGAATAGTAATAACCACTATTTAAAAGATTATATATTTTATCTTTAAAAATGGACTTCATTTTTGGATTTGGAATATCCAAATTAGCTTAGGGTGAATTATTGGTATTTTTCTGAAAACATTCAATTTTGGATGAATGGTGAAAAAACACTGAATTATAGTTTAAAACAGAATTTTTATTTAAATAATTATTTATTTTATTTAAATTAATTTATGGTCAAAATAGATACATAATACATATATAAGTTCAATGTAATTAATTAGAGTCAGTTAATAAAAATTTTAGATATATAAAAATTTTATTGAACTTTTCACCGTCTTTTACCCATCTCCAAAGAGAATTTGCAAATTCACATAAAACCTAATTTTACCGCTTCTGTTACTGGAATTTAAAAAATTTGGGAGAGATTTTTAACATCAAGGAGTAAAATTTGGTTCAATAAGATAAAAATAATTTTTGGTGAATAGTGACTTTTTACTTTTATTTAACACGGTTTAAAGTAAATAAGGTAATTAAAGGTAAAAATGACATTATTAATACCCTAAAACATGTCTTAATTTTATTGGATAAGTATAATTCCACCAAAAACAACATTGGGAAAAAAATATGAACCTTTTTGGTCCACTTGGATTAGATTAGGACACTTATTATTATTTTATTTAAAGAAGAGTTAAAATAATTAAAATTAATGTTTTATAACTAAAACATATTTAATATAGGGATAAACATAAGATTAATTCTACTATAAATATACATTAGAAATATAAAACTATTTCATACATAATGGTATTTTATTTATATTTTTTAGACATTAGAAAAATTAATTTATTTATGACACAATGATGATGCAGTAATTACCTAATTATTGAAATATTAAAACAATTAATATTATAAATATCCAAATAAATGTAATTTTAGACTTTTTATGCATTCCACTAATTTTATAGATTAATATGACTTATTATTGTTGGTTATATGAATTTTTTTAGAAGTAATAATGCTTTTATGAATTTAGGAAAAACAAAATACCAAATAGTGTCAAAATTGACATAAAAGAGTTCTTTAAACAAATATTATATTATTAATTGATAGTCTATTCATAAAAATCTATGGTTTGGCCAAAATACATATATTATGATAGGTGTATCATTAATTAACCACTTGGGGTTCTCTTGGAATTTTATAGGATGTTTATTAACCATATAATATAAAAATACAAAGAGACATGGTAAATGTCAAACTATTTAACTAAGAGTTGAATATAAAAGATAAAGTTCATATAGTGACCAAAACCTATCTAAAACCTAATGTTTGAGTGTTTTTTGACCCATAATCACCTTATCCTTTAAATAATCAATTTTTGAGCCATTATAAACAGAAAATGTTTTTATTATAAAATAATATTTCCAGCTTTTCTTAAGGTGCCCCTCACCCCTCTTATAAAAGGGCACTCCCCCTTATCTCTAATTCACACCATCAAAGCCATTTGTATCTACTAACCTAAGCCCAAATACCCTTTAAAATATCCTACCTTCATCCTAGAGGCCTTAATTTTTTCAGAAAGCCAATTTATGGAGCCCCTTTGATCAAATAAAAAAGATGAACCCGAAGATGAGGTAAATATCTCATAAACTTTTCATGTTCCGTTCTTCTTCCACTTCCTTTTTATTTGTCATTTCCATTATAAAATAATAACTCCAGTGTATTCTATATAATGTGATGTTATTAAAAATATGGTACAATGAAATTCATTATTTTATCAATCCTTTGAATGAAATGTCACCATACGTGCGTACGTACGGCTTACAGTCTCCACGTCGTGGTGTAATTGTTATACAATATATTATTATTTGGATGGATATAATAATTATGTGTAATTGATGTAAATAATAAGTATAACATGATAATTATTATTTATATATGATATATCATCCAATTATATATTATTTTAATATCAAAAGAATGATATTGTCGCTCGTGCGAACGTACGGAATACTGTCTCCACAAATGCGTTGAGATTCATTACCCATCGTATCCATTCATGATTAATTTTCATTAGATGATTAAAAATAATGTTTAAATACTTAATGTCATTTTGGATATAAATAACATACATCCCATACATAAAAAATATGACACACATAACAATGAATATAATGGAAAACAAATATGTTAACAACCAAAACAACGATAATACTAAGATATTATTAACAAAGAAATGTTAAAAAATAATATATTATATAATATTAATGTATATGATTATTTTATAATTTAATAAAAATTATTTTACCATTATAAAGGAGGTTAACCTACCCTCAAAAATAAAAAAGTTCATGGTAAGGGTTAATTTCAAAATCTCTTCATTATCCGAGGTTGTTTATATGTAATTATCAACTAGGATCTCTTTATCATCCACATCCATGATTCTTAAAAATGTATTTCAAAAAATTCTTACTATTTTATAGCCTATGGGTTGAAGTCATTTATAGCCTTTTTTACATTATATAAGATGTTTATAAAGGAATCTTTCCATCATTTTCCAAACAAGGTCCTTTTTAACTTTTCGGCAGAATTAAGGTAAGAATGTATTTTTAACTTATACGACTTGTGTGGCTATTTTCATCCATTATATATTTTTCAAAGCATCACTTTTAAGATCTTAGGAATATTTTCAAATTAAATGTTTTCTTTTATAATTACATGACTCTTAAATGATTTCAAAAAAATAGATATTTCTCACAAACAGGTTTGGTTTCATCTATGTCAACATCCATTGATGGATTTTAATCTTATTTGAAGCTTATTTATTATGACACAAAACTTCCATATTGTATTGATGGTTTTGTGATATGTTCGACTATGTATGTGTTATTTTTATACCTTTCATTGTTTATGGAGAATGTATTGACATTTCGTATGCTACTTTTTATACGAATGTTTATGTTATGTTTAAACCTGTTCATATGAGGAATGCATTGGACATTGTATGTGATGGGTGGAGCCCACTATAGCTTATCAATGAATCGGTAGGTCTCATGAGACAAACTAGTGTCTTGGAACAAGGCCTTAACAAAACCATATTTGTTGTCTTGGCATAATGCCTTGACTATGTTGTTATGATATTCAGGCATTATGCATTCCATCATTAAGAAAGTGGTTATTGATATTGTATGTGATTATTCTACTAGTAGAATATCCATGTGAATATGTAAATGACATTATTAAATTTTATTTTTTCCATATTATGCTAAAGTTCTTATTTGAAATGATTTTGTTTTAGTTATACATTTCCTGGAATGTTTACGCTTATTTATTAATGTTTCTGCTATATTGTTATCCTTAATGAGCATCTGAGGTCACCCATTTTTATGTTCTATTTTTCACCAGATGTGAAAAAAATATTTTATGACTGACCTGGAGGGATAGTCTAAGGGGATATGAGTGTGGACCATGGAGACTATGTTGTTGTAGTTTTTCTCTATATCTTGCCTGAATGGTTTTAAGGCCTTCATTTTTATTGATTTTTGATAACCCCCCTTTCAAGGGATGAGGGGGAACCCTTACAATGCCCGTAGGCTCAGATATTACATGGTCCGTAGGCTTTTGAAGAATTCATGACCCGGAATTCTTTAGGGAATTCAACAAGACTATCTACAAGGAACTGCCCCTCCACAACATCTGCATCCAGATATTATTTCTTCACCTTTACATGACCATCTATCTAGGCTTCCTGTTCAAGAACAAGTTGGTACCGATGGCATATCCATACCCTCTCATTCTGAAAATCCATTTGGCTCTGGGTAACTTGTGTCGGGGCATTACATTATAAACTATATAATATAAAAATACAAAAGAGACATGGTAAAAATCAAACTATTTATCTAAGAGTTAAATCTAAAACATAAAGTTAATACAGTGACTCAAACCTATATAAAACCTAGTGGATGAGTGTTGTCCAACACATCCCCTCCTTAGCATTTAAATAATTTATTTAGGATCCATTAGAATCTAAAAATGATTTTATTATAAAATAATATTTCTAACTTTTCATAAGGTGCCCCACACCCCTCTTATAAAAGGGAACCCCCTACTCTCTAATTAACACCTTCAAAGCCATTAGGCTCGCCCAAAATCTAAAGCAATATCCTCCCAACTCTTCTCCCTTCATCTTAGAGGCCTTACTTTAGTTAAAAACCCAATATATGGAGCCCTTTAGATCAAATCAAAAGGAAGAATCGGAAGAAGAGGTAAATGTTTCATCACCTCTTTCAAGTTCCTTTCTTCTTCCACTTCTTCTTTATTTTTTTCCATTATAAAATAATAACTCCAGTATCATCTCTATACAATGATGTTATTATTAATATGGTACAACCATATTCATTATTCTATCCATCCTTTGAATCACATGTCACCATACATGCGTATGTTCGGATTACCATCTCCACATCGTGGTGTAGTTGTTATTCAATACATTAATATTTGGATGGGTATAATGATGATATATAATTGGTGTAAATAATTAATATAACATGATAATGATTCTGTATATATGATATAATATCCAATTATATATGATTTTATATCAAAAGAATGATATTGTCGCACGTGCGTACGTACAGATTACCGTCTCCACGAATGACACAAAATTAATTCCCCACCATATCCATTCAAGAATAATTTTTATTTGATGATTAAAAATAATTTTTAAGGACATAATATATTTCTTAATATTAATAAGATACATCCCATCCATAACAAACATGTCTTACGTAACCAGGAATATAAAAGAGAATGAATCAGTTAACACCCGAAATGATGATAATACTAAAATATCAATACTAGAAGATCATATATGATATCATATTAATGTATATGGTTATTTAATAATTTAATAACAATTATTTCACCATTATACAGAATATTACCGTAACCTCAACCAAGGAAAAGTACAAGGTAAGGTGTTTCTTATCTCATATTTAATTCTGTGAGATTTCCATTGCTTGCCACTTATTTACTGCATGTGGTGTATTGTGTATTGCCATTTGAGATATATTATCATGATTCTATTTATATTAATGGTATTCTGTGATTCATTTTGTGGTTGTTAACCTTTTTCCATTTGACTTTATTGATTACAACGAAGTATGGTTTTTTCATCTCACTTTTTATTCTCACGAGATTCATGCTATATTGGACACTATTTTCTTTTGTGTGGAATATGTACTGTCCATGATTGTATTCTTGGTGTAATAAACATTAATTTATGAGTATTTACTGCTTCATTGTATAAACCTTATTTAACAAATTATATGTTTCATAAGTTACCAAATCAGAAAGGGAATTTCAAATATCAATTTCCACTCAGTGGGCTTTACACGCAATTCATCGATTATTTTAAACCAAGATTATGTGTAGAATCACTATTTATTATTTAGGTAGTAATTTACACTCCCTTTTTGTCAATATACTTTTGATACACATAATCACTCTATTGATAATTTCTCAATTCATTTATATAAACTTCATCTTAACTCAATTTCCATTCATTGTGTTAAACATCCAAGTCGTTGGTGTTGTTTTTACAAGAATATATTTGAATGTACTGTAATTATTTACATTGAATATCCAAACATAATGAGTGTATTTATATTTTTCACCCATAATCATGTCATTTATTTATCCTTTACCTAAGGATATTGTCTTTATAAGGGATTTTATCTTAATTTACATTCCTTTGAGCCTTCTTTGTTGTTATGTAGCAACTCACTTGTATATGGTGTATATACTGTCCTTTGACATATTATATAACGAAATCCTTTATTCCCATGTTAATATAAGGTTTTCATTACCTCAATTTTTTGGAATCAAGAATCATTCATTTGGGTAGTAACTCTAACTAAAATACCATTTTAAATGTATTAAAATTTTCTTCTTCTAAATCTTTCTCATTAATGTACAAGTTTTAAAAATGGTTTTAAAGTTTTATTTATGTACATATTAATGTTTTAAAATTTAAATTCCTTTTAAAAGTTTCATAGTGGTATTAGACACTTTTATTCAAAAATATATTTTTAAATGTATTCTTGAAAAATATTGTGACTTTTAAATGTTTTCATGAAACATGGTGATATTTCTCCCAAATAGTTAGAATGATTATTTTTTTCTATGTCAATATCCTTCATTATTCTCGATTGAGGTTAATATGTTACAATAAAATCTTCAATATTGTATTGAATGAGTGATGTTTGACTATGGATGTGCTATTTTTATACCATTCATGGTTTATGGATAATGTATTTATATTTAGTATGATAGTTTTTATACGAATATTTAAGTTATGTTTCAAACTTTTCAAATGAGGAATGAATCAGAATTAGTAAGTAACAGGTGGAGCCCACTATAGATCCTTGATGCATCGGTAGGTCTCATGAGACAAACTAGTGTCTTGGAACAATGCCTTGACAAAATCTTATTTTTAGTCTTGGAACAAGGCCTTGACTATGGGGTGATGAAGTCTGGCATTATGCATTCCACCATTATGAAAGTGTCTATAGATATTGCATGTGATTATTCGAATAGTAGAATATCCATGTGAATAAGTAAATTGAATTATTTGATTTTATCTTTTCCATATTATGCTGAAGTTCATGTTTAAAAGGATTTGTATTTAGCCTTATACAATGCCTTAAATTTTTATGCTTATTTATGAAAGTATCTGCTTCATTTTTTTCCTTACTGAGCTGAGCTCACCCCTTTCTATGTTTTTTTCCCAGGATGCGAAGAAGAATATTATGACTGACCTACAGGGATAGTCTATGGGTTCCTAATGTTTTCTATGGAAACAATGTTGTTGTAGTTTTCCATTTTATGATGTAATGTAATCCTAATGAATGTATCTAGTACTTCAATATCTACTAAACTAATCGGTCATTCGAGACTTGATCTTTTGTGATCATGCCAGTGGTACGCAATAATCCACCGACTCTAGGCTTCTGTGTTCGGGGCGTTACAATACATCATTCTTTAATCTCCTAAAATAAACTCGTCATTACTCTATGGCCATGGAATTTCACCGGACGATTCTATTTCAATCAAAGTGTCGAGATATCAACTTCCATAAATGGAAGGGGAAAATCCTTCCTCGACTTATCCATTAATAACATGCCACTCATGATGCACCCAACGCACCTTACATCCCACAAACTATTTTAATGCCGTTTTTTGTCAGTAAATCAATGTTTGTACGTCATGACACTTATTAATGGTAATCTTAAATTCTAAGGATCATTACAGACACTCGTAGATAGAAATAGCCTATGACACCAAAACATGCGGAATTCCTACTAGTGGGTTTGTTATAAAAAACTCCTATCATAAATATTACCAAGTGAGAACTTCATTAGAAGAAGTCTCATCTGCTTATGAGTACTCGCACCTAACCGTCTGCATGCTATGTGTCCAATCATTTCATGTCATCCAACCATAGAACTATATTTATGAACATTGTTATAAAATTGAAAGGTTCGCACCATAATGGGGAACCTCCAAGGTTGCTATCAATGCAACAAATACTATAGAAAATTATTACATCATAATCATGTAGAACAATGGACAATAGGTAATATTACATTAAATATCCAAATAATCAAAGTAAAACCAGTTTTTTCTAGGACACCAACTCTTAAAAACTCCAACTTGGACTAGAGCCAACTGCCTACGAATTTCAGTTCACTAGACCTCACATGATGATCATGTTTCTGTTGAGTCAAGACTTTAGTCAAGGGGTCCACCATGTTGCCTTCCATGGAAATACTGCTCACTATAAACTCACCACTCTGAGAAAAATCCATCAAGAGATGATACTTCTGAAGTCTATTATTTGTTTACTGATGTGAACTCGACTCTTTTGTGAGAGTAACCACCATGGTATTATCATAGTACAATGTGATGAGATCTTTACTTCTAGTTATCACATATTTCTCATAGACGAAGCTCCATATCCAAAGTGCTTCATTAGCTACTTTAGATTCTATGATATACTAAGACCCTCGGTAGAATTTGCGACCACACTCTACTTTGATATCTTCCAGCACACTACACCTCCATTCAAAGTGAAGATGTATCCCATTTGTTACTTAATGTCATCTCGATCAGTCCAAAAACTATAATATGAATATCCTCTAATGAAAAGTTACTAATCTCCTTTAAAATACAAGCACGTATCTTTAGTACGCCTCAGATACATTCGGATAGTCTTGAATACCATCCAATAGCGGCCACGTGGGCCGGCTTGATATCTGCATACCGCACTCAATGGGTAGGCAACATCTAGCCTAGTACATATCAAGGAATACATGACTAACCCAGTCGCTGATTCATATGGAATCTTTTCCGTTATCATTCTTTCCTCATGAGTATAAGGACACATTTTTTTGGAAAGATGAATTTCATGGGATGCTAGAAACAATCTCCTATTGGATTTTTCCATACTGAATCTCTTCAAAATCTTATCAATGTATGTAAATTAACTTAGGACCAGTAATCTCTTGGATCTAGCACGATGTATCTTGATCACAAAAATATACGCTGACTCGCCCAAGTCTTTCATGGAGATGTATTGATTCTATCATGTCTTAACAGATTTTAAGACTGGTATGTCATTTACAATAAGTAATATGTCATCAACATATACTATTAGGGAAATTACTGCACTCCCAAAAAACCATTTGTAGACAGAAGGCTCATATTCATTCTTGACAAAACCAAATTCTTTTATGGATTCATCAAAACAAATGTTCCATGACCTGGATGCTTTCTTTAACCTATAAATGGATTTAGGCAACTTGTATACAATATTGGCATTCTTTGGAGTCACAAACCCTTCAGGTTGTGTCATGTAGACATCTTAATGATGGTTCCCATTAAAGAATTCTATTTTGAAATCCATTTTACAAATCTCATAGTCATGGTAAGACATAATGGGATGTAGAATTCTGATGGATTTCAGCCTTGCAACTGGTGAGAAGGTTTCATGGTAGTCAATTTTTTAATGCTATATAAAACCATTTACTACCATTCATGCCTTATAAGTACTGAAATGTCCTTCCATGTCTAGTTTCTTTATGAATTCCCATTTTCAACAAACAGGATTTACATCAAATGGAGGATCTTCCAAAAAATAGACTTGGTTTTGCTACATGGAATCCATTTTAGAATTCATGACTTCTTGCAACTTGGAAACGTTTTTGACACTTAATACTTCCATTTAGGTTATAGGATCATTATTATCAACTAATAAAGTCAACATCCTTGGTAACTAGATAACCATACCATTCTGGTTCCCTAACCTCTCAAGTTCTCCTACGCAGTACTTGTGTCTCTGGAACAGATTTTTCTTCCACGGGGCTTTGTGGAATTTGATCTTTTACCCACTCTTGTGTACCTTGAGCCTCAAATTCATCGAATTCTATCCCACTCCCACTAGCACTTTTGGAGATGTACTCCCTCTCATAGAATATGTCAGGCCATTCCATTATAACATTTTTGTCTAAGGGGTTGTATAAGTGTTATCCCTTTGTTTCCTTTGGGTATCCTATAAAGCTACACTTTGTGCCTCAGGGTGCGAGTATGTTACCTGAAGAGGCCTTAACAAATGCTTCGCTACACCACACATGTAAATTCGATAACATGACTTTTCATCCACTCTAGAACTCATATGGAATATCATTTATGAATTTATTTGGTACATGGTTTAGTTTATGTGACACTGTTTGTAATTCTTATCCCCAAAAGGATAATGAAAGACTCGCATGACCCATCATTGATCTCACCATGTCCAACATGGTAATGTTTCTATTGTGGCTCACACCATTCCACTAGGGAGTGTTTAGAGGAGTGAGTGAGGATATGATCCCAAAATCTTGTAAGTAATCAACGAAGTCTTGATTAAGTTATTCTCCACCTCGGTCTGAGTGGAATTTCTAAATATTTTAATCAAGATGGTTCTCAAATTCATTCTTTTATTCTTTAAACTTATCAAAAGAATCTTACTTACACCTCATTAAGTTGATATGTCCATATCTTCTAAAAACATCATTAAAAGTTATAAAGTATGTTTACCCTCCCCTTTCTTAAACTAGAAATGGTCCACACACATTGGTACGACCCAATTCAAGAAGTTCTTTAGCCCTTTCAACTATCCTGCAAAATGGGGATTTGGTCAGTTTCCCTTGTAAACTTTCATGACATACGCCAAGTGGTTTTAGTTTGAAATAATATAAATATCATTCCTGATGTATAATTCTCAAGCATTTTGTTATTTACATGACCTAACTAGTGATGCCAACATTGGGTGTGGTATGAGTCATGTGATGTATCATTGTTATCGATTTCCATTACTTGTTTTGTGTAATCCAACATGTAAAATCTGTTGTAAAAACGTACCATACTATAAAAAATGAACTATTTGTAAAAGAAGATGCATTCATTTCTAAACATGAAAAAAATCCATCTATATCTAATCTAGACATATAAATAATATTTTTTGAAACAAAAGACACATAATAACAACCCTTTAGCATCAAGATCATTCAATTTGTCAACGTGAGGTGGAAGTCCCCGAATACAACAACATCTAGTCTGGATTTGGTGGCTGCTTGTAGATCTACATCCCCTTGATCAATATTCATGAATCTACATGGTTTCTATATTTAGATACATATGTGAGAACCAAAATCTATATCTATTACCCAATTTGTAGAAACAAATAGACTGCATTTGATAACAAACACACAGGATGCTTCCCCTTGCTTCTTTGGTTGGGTGGTGTTCTTCTTCTACTGTCCCTTCTTTCCACATGTGAAACAAACAACTTCTTGTTCCCTTGACTCCCCTTTGATATTCCTTTTCATGGAAGGCTATGAAGAAGCTCTGGGCTTAATGATCTTCTATTTCCCTTTACTCTTGTTCACCATAATGATACAAGTATTTTCGTGCTTCATATCTTTTTCCACTTAGAGAATGACAATAAGATGATTAGATAGAGACTTCTCAATGTAGTTCATGTGAAAATTGATAACAATTTTTGAGAATATATAAGAAAGTGATGCGAGAATGAGATCAGTGCCCATTTATTCAGGGATTTTAAACCCTAGAACCTCCAGGCACTCAATGTAGCTAATGATCTTGACTACATGAGGCCCAGTTGGGGAACCTTCTCCAAGAATTCTTGGAAAGAGTGCCTTAGAGATCTCAAACCTTTCCTTTCTTGTTCTCTCCTAGTAATTACCACAGAGGTGCTCTATCATGCTATAATAATCCATGTTTTATGAGGGTTCATGATCTCACTAGACATTGATGATAACATTAAACATTGAACATCGACCGTGTCATTCATATGTTTCCCATTTACTAGGAAATCCTCATCACTTTTCTATTTTGCAGGAGTATCAAGTAATGCTAAATCCAGCACACAAGACCTCCGTTCCTGGCTTAGGATAACCCGAAGGCATATAAACCATTCCAATAAGTTACTACCAGTGAGGATGTTGTCTTTATCCAAAATTGATCATATGGATAGTGTGGTTGATGATTTGTCATTTTTATTCTATAATTAAAGGAGAAGATCAATAGTTCTTTCTTGATTACATTTTATAAGAAATAATATATTTTATTAAGTCTCCCACTATTTTATGAAGTCCCATTATCCCTCAACATTGAACTCAAATGTCCGGTTGCCATGACATTCTATTGGAAAGGATCTGTATTCCCCTCCACATAACCCCACCAAGGGTTAGTCAAGCTATTAGAAGGTATTTAGGTAGGTAGGTCTTTGACAACTGTAGGATTGCAACTCCTGGATACGTTGAGTGGACTCCCAGATCCTACAATCATGACTTTCAATTTCCTTAACACTTGCCTCCAATATTACACCATGTCTAGCAAGGGCTACTTCTCTTGATGTAATATGTTTTTGTCGAACTGAAACCATTTATAAGGGATTCCGGTATAAAAGTACGTGTCCCAACAAGGGTTGTTCCAACACATAGTTTTATTGAGTGTTTCCCTTAATCACATAATGGAAGTCTTGTTCTGACATAATATATTTTGTGGGAATTTTTATCTCTTAAGCGTGAATTGATTATTATCATTATCACATGCTTTTTAATATTAAGTGTAACTTAATTATGTGATTAACCATGTATTGATAATATTTACTCATAAGTATAGTTTATTTTAGTTACTTCTTGCATGTTTGTTTAATTCACTAATCAAGTGATTGTGACAACACATCCATATTGATAAACTATGCAACTGGAAGAAATAAAATAAAGTAAATGGCAAGATCCTGATCTTTTCTAATGGTTAGATTATATAGTAGTTGGTAAACTAACCCTAAAATAGGGGAGATGAACCTTGAACCTTTTGGGTTCTTGTTTACAACTTCCACATGTCCACTTTTGTATCTCCTAGTACGGGTTTCTTCTTGTCTCTAGCTTGAACCAGCTCCACTAGCTTTGGAGTTCCCTCCGTTATATATGCCTTTTTTTAACTCACATTTCGGTTAGGGGTAAAAAGTGGTTTTACATAAAAGAAACCCTGGGCACACATACCCAACATATTAATGAAGAGAATGCTCTCTAGCCAACAAATTTAATTCAAATAAATAAATTAGAGAAACCATCCACATACAAAGGTCTTGGTCTAGCTCATGATCATCCATACATTCAACGATATTTACGCATAAATAAATCTAGAAATCAATTCTTTAATCATGCTTGTTTAAGATAAATAGCACTCAAATCAATTAATTATAATCTTTAACTAATAAATCCTTTTATAATAACCCCTTTTCTGAATTTCCTAGAGATTATCATGCATTCTAATTTTAAACAAATAAATTATTTTAAAATTATCTTTGTATGTAACCTGTACCTTGGAAGAAAACTGGTGAATTTTTATTCATAACTACCCAATGAGTAGAAAAAAAACATTACACAGATGATAAATTAAACACACATATATATAACACCTATCATGTGTTCTGCCTTAGTTTTATGCTAGCACGATGGAACACGTCTCAAGGGCTCGTATAATATAATAATAAATTTTAATAAATCTGTGTAATTTGGATTAGTACACGACATGTAGTTCTAAAGATAGGGCGTGTATTATTTTTTACCATCTCTCTGATGTATATGCCTGCGGAAACGGTGTGTGAGTATACATCATAAATCTTCAGAGAACATGTCGTGTCTAGTGGGCCACAGGCTGTGTAGTTCCTCGTTACATAGTCTCCAGTCGGGCAATCCCTGTACGGGGTACACAGTCCAACCATAACCTGAAGGGACTACCCACTATGTCCATTGGGCCACACGGCTTGTAATCTGGAAACTGTGTTCCACATGTTCCTAGTCAACACAAGGAGTCATTTAAGACTAATAAAGACTCCAGCACAAGGCTTGGTTTGGAAGACCAGTCTGTTGCATTGAATCTTGATTGTTCAGTGTGTAATGCCGAATACAAAATGCGTTTTCTTGTGTTGTACTGTTAGGAAGCTTTGACACCTCTAGATGGGATCCAATATATTATTTTAATCACAATTTAATGAAAAGATCATTTCTTCTAGTTGAATGAGAAAAAAAGGAGGAATAGATCTCGAGATTCAGATTTCTAAAATGATTAACTTGAGTTGAAACAACTAAATTATTAAATGCATAATTCATCAACGAAATATTTATATAATTATAAACAATGATGGAACCCCTTTAAAACGAATTGAAGGTTCTGGGCGCAGTGGAAGCATGGTTGGGATGGGACCCAATTTGATTTTTACCATGCTCAATGATTATTCCAGGATCAATATGATGATGAACTCTTGTCTCTGTGGAATATAATAAAATATTTAGACAATGAAAAAAGAGGCTCGAAACCATTAGAGAGTATCTTGCACATCTTGTTTATAATTAATTTAATTAATTTCATAATGAAAATTAATACATGGAGCTTTGGTATTTTTCTTCACTTATGATGTTGATCATCCGAAATGACAATTCTATATTATCTTGTTTCACATGTAATGATCCAAACTAGAATCCCTCTAGTGGTGATCAACACATGCTCCAATGGCCTTCGATTGACTCTGCTCATTCTCTAGGTGCTAGCACGGTGAATCAAGTGTCTTGTGTCAGTCATTCTTCATCTCCTGTTCTTTGGCATTGAATAACGTCTCTCATTCTTGAGAGGGGAGAGAAGTGGATTAAAGAGAGAAATTGTTTGGCTCAACAATTTTAAATTCACCAATCATGTGGTGGGGTGTATATCACAATAGGCGTACTTACTTATTTATATACATGGAATTTATGTTAAAATATTTAATTTCATAGCAACAATTAAATCCATTCATGAACATAGAGAATACCCTTGCATTTACTAATAAAACCACATCATTATTTATGGTACACCAACTTGTGAAAAAAGGAATTATAAATAAAATTATGGACCATAAAATAATAGCAGCATTATTTTAATGTGTTCCAACTAGTAAAATAATTATTTACCATCTTGAAAATAATTATTTTACTACCGGACCGACCATGGTCCACTCAAACTGCACTTCCACTTATTGAAAACCCAAATAAATAAATAAATAATTTATTCTCTTTAATAAATAATTTATTTACAAACTAGTAAATAAATATTTATTAAATGTTTAAATAAATAAATAAATATATTTAATTTAATTAATGTGATATTTGTTACTTAAAAAAAATTATTCCACATCCTGGATAAAAATATTTATTGCATTAATTAAATTCATGTAGAATTTACCAAAGACAACCAAAAAGCACTTAGTGTGTGACCCTCTAGGATTCGTTCTTGTTGGCATTAGGCGGTCTTGCCTAATGTCCATGAGTAATGTCTAGAAATGGGTCAAGGAACCCAATAGAAAGAACATAAAGTCAAAACAATGATATCCCCATACGAACGCTCACTATGAAGTATAATCCCTTTGTTTCAATATCTCATCAAGCAGGTTTCATGAATCTGTCATCAATTTTTTGCTTGATACATCGTTCTTTGACTACCTGAAATAAACTCATCGTTACACCATGGCCATGGAATTTTGCATGACGGTTCTATTTCAATAAAAGGGCCGAGATATCAACTTCCATAAATTTAAGGGACTAATCCCTCCTTTAATTATCTATTAACAACAATCCAATCACGACGCATCCAACGTACCCTACATCCCACCAGTTGTCTACATGACTGTTTTCTTTAGTAAATCAAAGTTCCTTAAGTCATACCATGTATTAATGATAATCATAATGTCTATGTATCACTACACACACTTGCAGATAGAAGTATCTGATGACACCAAAACGTGAAGAATTCATAAAAGTTCTTCTATTCTCATAATCTCTTATCTTAGAGATTACCAACTGTGATCTTCATGAGAGGAAGTCCCACCTGCATATGAGTACTCACACCCAATAGGCTGCATGCTATGTATCCCATCATAACATGTCATCCAACCACAAAACTATATTTAGGAATATTATTATTGCATTTCAAGGTTCTTATCATAGTGGGGAACTGCGTTGACCTTATCAATGAAACAAATACTATAGGATTTAATTACATAATAATCATATAGAACAATGAAAAATATGAAATAATACATTAAATATCCATGTAATCATAGTAAAACCAGTTGGTTTTAGGACACCAACTCTTACATAAAAAATTCACTATATGATGCATGAATAAATGAAAGAAAACTCAACCACATCAGTTATATCAAAATGAAAAAAACGTGTACTATAGTGCAAGACATGTCAAATATCAATGTAAACATCAAAAAGTCAACTAATCAACTCAAAGAAAACACCAAGACTCTATGCTCTACTAGATCCATGTTATAATCACCCAACATCACATGTATGTTGTGGAGGTAGTAAATACATGTGACACTTTAGCTTTTCCAATTTCCCTTAATATAGAATATAAAAATTCAAAAAATGGTCTTATATAGGGGTGAGTATAAAATTCTAAAACCATTTATATAAAACAATTCTGTAAAATAGTTTATAACTAAATATAAAAAATTTCTAAAAACCATTAATAACTAAGTGAAAAAAAGTTATATTTAATATATTTTTCATTAAGTTTTTATTTCTCTAAAAATAACCGGAAAAGGATTTAAACCAATTTCTCAATATTATTTTGAATAACCATTCCTTTACTCACAACACACCAATAAAAGCATGCTTCATTCGACAGTTCCATAATCATGAGCGGTCTCTCATACAATTACCTTATGTCCCACTAACACACACCCCCGATCTACAGTCACAAACATGGTGCCACAGTAAAACACAACTCTTATTAAAGGGTATGTTGAACATGAACTCACATAATCCATATATTCCAAAACCATTTCTAATAAACCATTTCAAACCATTTCAATAAAACCATAATTTTTTATGAAAACCATTCAACATGCCAATTCCAATCTACTAATCCATTTCCAAAAAACAAATCCTTTTATTAAAAACATTTCAATGAAATCAAATTACCGTAATTTCAGAATAATTCCATTCTAAAATCATCATTTTAAAATAAATAATCAATAACTTTATTGAAGAACCCCAAATTTCTAAATTTCTAGAAACCATCACCAATGATGGTTTCTAACAATCATAAAGCAACAAATTCGCAATCAAATCCACATAATGTAATAAATTTCTTATAATTACAATCTGTTCTACAAAGAGAAGTTGATATTGAAGAAACCTTCTTCAACCGTTTGGATGAAAACTGAAAACGAATGAAGAACATTCACAAAAACATGTATGAAATTTGAAAAGTTTCAATAGATATATTATCCTATCAACAACGAGACCAAAACTCATCATATTTTATATACAGAAATTTGGATATACCTATAATGGTTGTATAAACTTAATGGATAGGAGATTTATATCAAATTACATCAGAGAAAAATTTACCAGAACGGTGAAGAGCAGTGACATACCTCAAGAAATTTGCATATAATCACAAAGGGAAGGCTCCATATTGATTCCAATTCAACTAGTAGAGGATCAACAACCATGAAAATTAATGAATCCAGAGATTGGTCCATTTTTGTGGAAAATGGATGCATATTAAATAAAAACATGTGAGATTCACCTTTTTCGATATCACTTTAACCATGCACATAGTTTAGTCACACGGTTAGACAAACAATGTTCTAACCATGCATTAGATACTACATGGGAAAACACATTCACAACCTCATCTCATTGTCACCTTAACTATGCACCCACTTTTCCAAAGTTATTGTCCATCAGTTTAAAATATAGACAGTCCCTACTAGGATTCCATACGGTTTAGGCAAACCATGCTCTACCCGTATGCTTCCCCTTTAGCCCAAAAAACTCCCTTAAAAATCATAAACACTCCTAGACTTCACTCTTATACTTTATAAATGAGAAAATCACAAAGAAAGGTTTATATAATAGAAATTGGGGTATTAAAAAAGTTATGGTTCATATGAATATTATATAGTTCTATCATCTCTTAAATAATAATCATGACATAATTATTATACTTTACATAAATTTTATATTTAAAACCATTCATGAAACATGGTGATGAATAATGGAGAATGTTATAGTCATGGGGATGGTACATCAGAAGTAAGTTTGAGTAATGCTTACATTTTATAATTATCAATATAGACAAAATATATAGGACGTATAATATTTCCAAATTGATCATAATATAATATTTAACATCTAAGATATGGACATTTTCTGAAGATATTGTGGGCTCTTGTATATTTAACATTTTCCATGTTTTGATTATTTCTTGGTTGGGGTTTATCTTTGGGGATAATTATATTGAAATTATATATTTTTGGAGGTTTTTTCATATTCCAAGATTGGTGCACAATTTTCCCAAACAGTGTCCTGCCCTAGAAAAAAATACAACCCCAGATAGAGGGATATTTCACACTTTGTGAATAGTTTTTTTCGTACAAACTTCCCTTTTAAAAGTAACCATGAACCCCCCTCTAGAGAGGCGCTTGTTTAAAGTGAATGGTTTTGTAAAATCATGTGCCCTATATAAGAAACCTTGCATGTGGGATATGAAACCCATGATTTTTATAAAAATATTTTAGAATCCATGGTTTATATCAATAAACACCCACCACCATTCCTAACTCATTTCTTTGGAATATGGGGTGTCCCATATGTATTCCAAGGGCTTCTTATCACCATTTTTCTCAAATTGAAGATCTGTTTGATAGATCTGCACCTATCCAGGTATGTGATATCTTTTAGATTAGATTCCCCCCTCTCCCATATCTATTTCTTAGTGATGAATAAATGCTATATTTTCCATTGGAAAGGGTTTAGACCTAGGCCATGAAATATTCTAATCAATTGGATCATTGAATTAGTTTCTAGTTATAAATCATGTTCTTCATTATACATTTGACTATTCTATTTCAATATGGGAAAAATCCAGTTGGGATAAAAGTTGTTTTCAATTTTGAGGTAGGAAGTATAAATTTTAAATCCCATAGTATTGATTATATTTTTGTTTATAGAATTGTTAAATTGAAATTTCCACTATAGGAAATCACATCATTAATTGGATTAATTAATTGGTAAAACAATCAATGGAATTATGTGATTATGAAATCAAAAAGATAACGAGATTACGTAATTTTTCATTTCTATGAGATTGTGAAATTTGTTATTTATTGATATATGGAATTGATTGATAATAAGAAATACAGTGTGGTTGGATTAACCTTAAAGGGTTAATGGGTTATGTGAATAATATTTTTTTGAGAGGTTATGCCTTGGTCAATAACCAAGACACAAATTATTGTATTAAATAAAGAAGGGGATCACAAATGTCTGAATAATATAATCTTATTTCAATAATTATAATAATTAGGAAATATATCATCGAGATCACCAAACAAAATGTTATATATTAGTTAACACCATTATTAGAAGGAAAATCCGCCACCCCATTGGCTTCGTGGAAGGTATGAGGAACAATATAACTAATCTCTAGGAGCGAATGAAGGTAGTTCATCCATCAGGTTGTAAGAGTCCATGAAAGATGCATAACTCCATTCCAAATAGCCTTAACAATAGTTGTCAAATCACTTTCAATCCAAATATTTTTCCAACCCTATTACATAACATAGGAAACAACGTGGATCACACTCATCATTTCAGCTTATAGGGATGAAACATAGATGAGGCTGCCATATAAACCACTGAGGAATTTCCCATCATGGTATCTGAAGATAGTACCACATCCCGAGGGTCCCGCATTACCCTTAGAGGCATTGTAAACATTAATGGTAATCTAGTCTAGGAACGGGGATTACTAGAACACTTGAAATGTATTCCTAGAATGGTAATAGATTCCATAAATCCGAAGACATAGAAGAATCTCAAATTCATTAACCAAGTTGTCACAGAAAGCCCCTTAAATTGAGGAAGCTTCACTAATGGTAATGAGGATCCACATATGACATGTATTTAGACCAAATGAAAAATTGTAATGAATGAGATCATCTCTATCATACCATATCACATGTATAAACTCAGTAATTGATTCTATGAAAATATTTTTGATTTACTAAGATGTTTCAATTTTTACACAATACTTTAATTGCTGACTGAGAGATTCATAAAGAATACATATGCAATAAAAATTTCAAAAATATAGTTACAATGATCATAATCTATAGCACAAGAAATGTAAAGATGGTTAGTATATTTTTTATGTTGGTTACATATGTTACATTTAGATAAAACTTTTATCACACAAGATTTAATAGAAAAATCATTGGGTACACTGATGTGTGAAATATGCAAAACAAGAGTAAACCGTGAAATTATAATCCATGTATTATATACAAAATTTAACCCAATGTAATAGTTATTCTAATATTGAATATTTTTATTGAAAAAAAATTGGATTCAAGAACAACATTATGAGAAGTTTCCTAAATAAATAATTCATTTGAGTAGAAATAAAAATTATTATCAATGAAATGAATAATGTTATCAAGAAGGTTGGAGGTTTAGGGATTTAAAACCTCCCTAATAGTTCAATTACTATTTTCTAGTAAATTATTGGAAGGAAACATAGAGATTAAGGGGTACCGGTCCACTTGTCCAAACAAAAATTCATGGAAGATTCATTTCTAACCATTCATCTTGAGTTAGTCATGCGATCAGAAAAGATCATTCTAATCGATTGACAAATTGAAGATATAATATAGATGGAATTTCCTTTCATCAAATAGTCAATGAATCTTTTTTTGATTAAGCCAATGGATTTTGAGTCATTGTAAAGGACGTTCCAAGATAGTCTGGCTTGTATGGACTCATTAAAAAGATAATGGTTTTTAATTCCAAGACATACTTTATTCATAAGATTACAACAAGTATTAAAATAAATGGTCACATGTTTGTTTTCAAGCATTCTCATAGTCCAAAACATATTTTTAATGTAGAATTTTTTTTGAGGAGTCCATCAATCCATTAGTAAACCGTCAATGAGTAGAAAAAAGTGTATTTTTGGGACATTGAATGTTATTTTTGTCTTCTTTTACTAAGAGGATAATATCATTATCGTAGAAGAGAAGCGTGAGAACATTTAATTTTCTTGAATCGTGAATTAGTTCAATATTGATCTAATAAACATGATGATTAAGAAATCTACATGGATAATCATCTATAGTAATGAAAAAATATAAGTGTGAGTATCACCTTTCCTAACTCCATTGGTACATTTTATGTTACCCTTAGGGGAACCATTGATGAGGATATAATAGTATCAAAATGGAAAATAATATTTATTCTACCAATGAAGGAGTCATTGAAAATAAAAACTGTGAATCACATTGAAAATAAAACAATAATCAATGTTATAAAAAGCCTTCCTAATATTGACATAAATGGAAACATTTTCCCCTGGTGGATCTATTCAAGTTGTTAGTACCTACAGAGACCAGATATATACAATCGTGTATTAACTAGTCCTTAATGAAGACAAATTGATTCGAGGAAATAATTCCAATTCTTATCTTAGTGAGTCTATTGACAAAGAATTTCATGATAATTTAATGAAGATAGTTAATGAGTGTAATAGGTCTGAAGAGATGAAAGTTAGTGGAGTTTTTCTATTTGGGAAATAAATAATGAAATTACATATTCAATCCATTGGGAAGCCAACCATTAGAAAAAATGGTTTTAATAATTTTGAAAACATAAAATTGGTTGAATTCCAAGAGTTACTAATATAATCCATTATTGAATCCATGAAGCCTTGATTCAAAGTTCAGATTAGGACTAATGATTGTGTATTTTATTTCATGGTCAAGAGTAATGATTTAGAAGATATGCATTATCTTCACCATTTACCAAAACCAGAGTGACATCTAGTAAAATATCATTATTTACATCAGGACCATTGAAAATATTTTCAAATATAGAGAAAACATGATTTGAAATTCCTTCAATAGTGTCAACGAATTTGTATTTATCTCTCTGAAATATGTTAGGTCTACTAACAATCCTGATTGTTTGAAAATAATTGTATAATTTTTTGTTCCTATCAGTATTCGAGATCCATTTTTTCGAAAAACTTGTTTACACATGTTATTTTTAAACAAAAGCAGTGCATTAAGTTTCATATAATTATTAATTTCATGTTATGGATCTGTAGTGAAGTCAGATCTAGTGTTGGTGTTTTGAAGTTTTCGAGGTTAATTATCAATTGAGGAAATGAAATTGTCATTTTTTTAGATTTAGTAAGACACCAACCATTAAGGAATTCTTTGAGATCATAAAGTTTGATAATACAATAAAAATATTCATCGTGATGTTTCATAGACATCAATAAACTTTTGATAATGTTGTAACACTCATGATCATAAGACCATGCATTTTTAAATATGAAAGGTAGAGTATGTTCCATGCTTTTAATATGAATAATGACAAGGATGGGATGTTGATCAGTGCTCATCCTAGGAAGGGTCATGCTAGAGATGATGTTAAAATTGTTCAAAGAAGACTCATTTGTGAGATCTCAATTTAATATACTATCAACAACCTGATTTTAGTCCATTTTATACTAAGTGAAAGAGGCACCCATAAGGTTTATTTCTATAATATTACTATCCTTGAACGAAGCATTCATCTATTGCGAAGAGATAGAGGACTTATTTGGGATCATTTTATAACTTGAGGTAAATATAGAATTGATATCACAATACCAAAACCATGGATCATGAATGAAGTTTTAAAATAAAGAATGGTCACCCCAATGCAACCTTCTATCTTGATCAATATTTTTAAAAAATACCATAAAAAATAAAAAGTGTGAATGATCAAATGAAAAATCACATGTAAACATCTTCTCACAAACATAGAAAATATTCACATATTGAAGTTAGGAGTGACAAAAACACAAAGGTTTTCCAAATAAATACACTCTTTGCAATCGCATAAAAAATTATAACCATTGGTGTAATGGTGCATTATTTTTGAAGATAAATTAGCTTTAGGTTTAGAAATAGAAAATATATTTGGAAGATTAGAATTAAAAAATCATTTAAGAACAATAATAGTGTTAGGGTTTTCAATACCCGGACTATTCTAGAATAGAAAATTCATTGGAGGCTAGATCGGGAGGAGACCCATTTTTTACTTCTAGAGACCTTATGCTAAGAGGATCTTCTAAAAAATCGGGATGACGATGAACTAGGATTAATGCCATATTTGACCTTAGAATAAACAACTAGAAAATTAGTAACATTTGTATTCTTGTCCTCATCAGTTAAAATAAGTGAAGAAGCCTTTGATGAGGTAACCATTGGAATTCTAATTAATGCAATTAGCTAATTTTCATCATAATTAAAAATAGAAATTGTAATGTGTTATCTTATCGTCTTAAGTAAATCATCATGAAAACACTAAGAGTAGTTGGCACTATAGTTGAAGAAGAATAGGAAATAATAAAACGTGTCCCATCAAAAATATGAGTTGGCATATCGTCATTGTTGCTATTGATCAGTTTTGACGGGGGTAGATGGTTTTCTTCCTCGATAGTGATCAACTCCTTAAGGATTAATTCCCCTTGGATCTAAGATCCTATATACAGAGAAGAATTAGGAACATAAACTCCTTACTGAGCTGAGAAATTCCTAGAATCCTTGAGGGATTCAGGACCCTTACCTTAGATATAGTATGTGAGATACTAAAAATCAATAATGGGCTATTGGTAAGTTTCTCATGTGATGTGCCTGTAGTAGGCTGGGTAGTAAAGTCTACTACATTTTTATTCATCAAAAATTCCCTATTGAAATGATCTCCCGTATACATATCTTCAATATACACTTTACATTCATACCAACATAGGATTGTAATAGTGTGTTCCATTGTGGAATAAATGGCAACAATACATTTTAGTCTAGTTTTTAGAGGACTCCCCATGGGGATCCTCCATTAATTTTTCTTATTGGGATTGTTCAATGGACACCACGACCTTTTTATCAACGTCTTTTAAGATATATTGTTCTTCATTTGGATTATCCTCATCTTCTAAAAGTTTATCCCATTTTTAACATATGTTTTATCTTGATTGTTTTTAGTGAATTTATCACTTTACCGAAACATAATTACTCTTCTTGGGAGGCTCGGGTTTATCTACGACATTTTCCTTGTCTCCCATGTTTCTTCTCATGACATTCCATTCATTATCCTTTGGAAGGATAGATTTTTTTTTCACCACCCTATAGTTTATGATGGAATTCCCCACTATCTAACATAGCTCAAAAAATGGGGTACTTCATTCATATTCAATTCAATCTTCAGTTTTATAATCATTTTCATTAAAGCTACTAAAATTCGGGAGTTTAGAGTCCAAGATGAATTCTACCTTAGTACGTTAAAAAAAGTAATTCTACATTTGTGGTACACTGATTATATTAAGGGGGTACCTACACATGACACTATATCATTCATTATATTAGGGTGCCATAAGAACAAATTAAGATCATGAAATCAAACCGATACCTATGCCATTGTGTTTCTAGGTGTATGATGATTAAATGCACATTCCCATTCTGAAATTTTAAGAAGCTTAGGTTTAAGAATAATATTCCATAATTTCCAAAAATGGTCAAATTCCTCCTATGATTTCAATAAAATAGGAAAATTACGACATGCTTTTTTAATCAGTTTCTAATCGATGGAACCCCAATAGTAAGAGATTCTCAATTTATGATCAGTGTATAAATAAGGTTTATCTCCCATAAGGTATTAAGTATGATCCAAAATAGAAAATTTTCAATTATGTATATGCTATTGAAGGGCCATAGGATCATCCTCTACTGAGAAAAAAAGATAATCCAATTTCATTCATAATGGTTGATTTGTAATGGTAGTTTTGCATATATCTAGACCATTAAGAGATTCAAGAAAGGAAACCCATCTGGGTATTTTAGTCTACAAGCAGGAAATGGTATCGTTTGGAAGGGTTTATTCTTTTTGATTTTTTTTCACCACCTCCTACAGACATTCACTCCCATTCTAGTTCAAATGACGCCATTTTCTTCCATTTACATTTATTCCATGTGATTAAAGTAAAGCATTACAATTTAATTGATAATGTAAATGGTATATCACGATGCTAAATTTGGATTATAGGTTTAATATTGATTATCCTCGTTAAATGTGATTTGTGTGATATATGTATTTGATACCGAAATGGGTTGTGGGACACATAATGATATTTCAAATACCAACGGGGTGCTAGCCTTAATGTTCTAGGCCCTAATTAATGCATTTGAATTTTATTGTATGGGACAAGGACTGATGCTCCAAATTTACATGATGTTTGGGACATAGACTAATGCTCTAAATACCTAAGAGGTCTATGAGTGTTATTAAATGCCCATGAGATTCGAATTGGACTATGGTTCCAGATGGCCGTGTTATGAGATGGAACTAAATAGATATTGAAATCCCAAGTTATAAGGAATTTCTATTTACCTATGTGATATGGTTTAGTCTCTATAATTAGACAAAGTGGGTATTTATTGTATGATTTCCATCGTGAACACGGTGAAAATAATTTTTTGGATTAAGAATAATTGATTGTGAAAAATGATTACTTTTTATTTTAAATTATTCTTCATAAAACAATATACACTGTTATGGACTAGATATTATTTTAGATGTCATTCATGGTGTCTTGCTGAGATGACCTGACACCGTAATCGTGATGGCTGTTTGATACCTAAATAGAAATCTTTTTTGTATGAAATGATAATGGCAAGAGTAATATGTTAGATAATTGTGATTGTATGGATCATTGATGAGGAAACCTGTCTTGGTGTTAGGATATTATTTGGAGTTTATGTGTCTTAATTGTTTTTGGTATGTAGACACATTACAGTAATTATTTCAACACATATCTAGTATTTTAGATTTTGAAACTATTTCCCATTTTGGTACAACATGTGATACATGTCTTATTAAGTTGTGGATTTTAGTTTATTATTTAATTGGATATTGTTTACTTACTTACATTGATAAGATAGATTGATAGAGATGTTATGGTCTCTACATGATCATTATTAAAAAAAATTACAAGTCAATAACCTCTAGTGTATAGGGCGTTGTGCATGTGGTCTTGTAACCGACTAGCTCTGGGTGCTATTGTGCGACACCCATGTCAGGGCGTCACAAAGTGGTATCTAATTCTATTTTCTATTATATTATTTTTTCATACTATTTGGGGAATATACAAATGAAATTTGGATAATTTATACATCTTTCTTGAGAACGTACATGGGAGTATATAAGCGATGTACATGGGAAACCCCATGTACCTTGGTCAGGGGTATCTTTATTGATGTTTTCATTTATAGGTGAATTTTATTTCACATTTAGTGATGCACATGTTATGTCCTGTGATTAGTTTTAGGGATATTTGTGTCCTCGAATGGGGCGGAATAAGAGTTGAGTATGCATGAATCATCTTAAAATGTCATGAATTATTTTAACATGCATCACTCTTAGGCACACATGTAAAAGAACGTTTTGGGAATGTTTTTCAATTTTAAATGTTGTTTCATTATTTAATTAAAAAGATGGTTCATATGTAAATTAAAATTTTTAAAATGATTTAAAGTGTGGAGAATGGGTTTTTAATTAGAATCTGGGTTAATACTAGTTTTTTAACCATTTCAAACTATGACCTTGAGAAGGGATGTAAAGGGGTAGTGGTAGTTCCCCAGTTTTTATCATTTGATAGGGAATGGGTGACATTTTATGGAATTATATGAATACCATTTGTTAAAAATTAGATAATGGGGTTTTATGTGACCTAAGGACTATGTTCGGACATTAATAGAAATGGATCTATGATAAAAAGTTTTAATAAGATGATGGGATGATATTACCGGAAATGTTCCTCTATTAGTGGAACCAGAGGCTCTTATATTATAGGGTTAAGAAGCTGAAGAGATGTTATGTTAGAAATTTTCTTAGCTTATACTATTCCTGGATAGAGAGAGAGGGAATATTGTGATGACTTATTTGGAATTGATAAATAATTTCTAGTTGCATCACCCTCTGAATTTTATTGGAGAGGGTGGACTTGAGGTAGTTGAGTTTTGGACTCAGTCCATCAGGATGATTCTTAACCACATGAATACTTATACTGATAATAGACTCATACTAGAATATTATATGTTGAGAGGATCAGTGAATTGTTGGTGGGTTATTTAGGATTGGGTGAGATGGTAGAAAACAATTCATTGAAGGAATTCCAAGAGAAGTTCCTTGAAAAATTTTACCCAGAGAAACCCAAGTAGTAGAAGGTAGTAGAGATTATGAGGGTGACCCATTAGAGTATGTCTATGAAGGACTATGTTGGTCTATTTACTAAATTTCAGTGATTCACTATGAAATGGAAGAGGTGTGATAGATACAAAAATATATTTCTAGGATGGTATTAAGTGTGAGATTATGTTATATGGTAACATCCTTATATTAAAGTAGTTTATCGAGGTAGTGAAGTAGCATCTCATATCTGAGGGGAACCTGAAAGATGCTTTTAGTGGAGCACATATTGTTTCATCATGAAAAATAGGAGATATGACTTCCAAGAGTAGGAAGAATTAATATGATATTTTTTAACAGAGAAGTGAAAAGTATATTGGCAAGGGGAAGGATCCATTAGTCATGGTCTTACTTGAGGGTAATTCTACCAGTTTGGTAGGAAGGGTCACCTTCGTAGGAAATGAACCCAACTACCGGTAGAGTGTTGTGTTTATTCAATGATTGCTCATTTATAGTGGTTGTACAGGAACCACAATAGATGAATAATGATAGAGGATCTAGGAAGAATCAGAGTACGAGAAGGGGATCATCAGCACCATACTAGTCTTGTAGTTAGATTTATACTAGTTGTGGATGCCAAAGAAAATGGGTTGGTTGATTCTATGAAAGAGTTCCCATATTAGCAGAGTGGTGCTCCAGGGACTCTGACTATTTCACATGGAAAATGGATAGTGTAGTTGTATGTAGTTCATCCAACACTTTGAACAGTGAGGATGGACCATCAATAGTTAGAGGAACTATTCATATATCCTCTACACATTTTGGTTCATTATTTGATAATAGTGCCTCTCATACTTTCCTAACCGAAAAAATTGTGAATGGATTATGTATGTAAGTGTTGATTTTTAGTTGGCTTATGTTGATAGATACACCCTTGGGAGTATGGTCAAGAGTCTTTTGTTTATAAAAGTGGTGTTCTCCCTATTTTGGGGAGTATAATTTATTATGGGATCATTACATCCAAGATATGTTAGTCTTCGACATTAATTTTGGGTATGAACATGTTAGTATTAATCCAAACCAAATTTGAATTTTAACGTAGAAGAGTGAACATTAAATCTCATGAGGGTGATAATTATGTTCATTGTACAGAGTGGGATACCCAAAAAGGCCAAGAAAGGCCAGTTCATAAGAAACGAGGGATGTTTACCACCTAGGTTTTGAAATAATGTTCTAAATTTTAGGGGAGTAATTCATGATTTATTTCCACCACATAGTGGATAGAATAAAGAACATGTTTCATGAATCCTTATTCTCGCTTCTACTAGATGTAGATATGAAATTTACAATTGATCTCATGACAGGGGCTGATCCAGTTACTATTACAATGTATAAAATGAGACCAACAAAGATTGAAGAGCTTAAGAATGAACTATAAGACTTGATGGGAAGTGAATTATCTATCCGAGTACGTCACCTTGGGGTTATAAATTTTTTATTTATAAGAAGGATGAAAAAACATTGCCCTTATGTTTGGACTACAAGAAGATAAAAATAATGACAGCGATGAACTGATATCCTCTTACACATATCGATGATCTGTTTGACTAGTTGGTGGGTGATTATGTTTTATCAATGATTGATGTGAGATCAGGGTATCATAATATCAGATTTATAACTTATAATATATCATCTACTATTTTTAGAATTAGGTATGATGATTAATAGTTTTTTTTATTTTGACCTGGTTGATGAACACAATGGTTATGTCTATGGACTTGAGAACCAAACCATCCATTTGTACCTTGATTAGTTTTTTGTAGTGTTTGTCGAAGACATCATGGTGTACTCCAAGTGTCATGATGATCATGAATAATACATTGACATCATCCTAAGTACAATGAGAACATAAACTATACATGATGTTATCTATGTGTCTAATCTGGATTGATCAGGTAGATTTATTTTTTTCGATCATCTCATATAAAGGTGTATATATGGACCTTGAAAAGGTGTAGGACGATGTTTCTTTAGAGTATCTCATGAAGTTTTTCCATATAAAGATTTTTTTGGGCACATAAGGATATTATAAGTGGTTCATGTAGTACATTTATTGCTTGGGAGCACCAATTTCAGGCTCAAAAAAGAAGAGAGTTATTTTTGAATGGTCTAGAGCATGTGAGAATGTTTTTTCAGAGTTGTTGAAGTGGTTGACTACTCCACCGATCCTTGTTCTATCTGAACCAAGTGCGCAGTATATAGTTTCTTTTGAAGCATTTAGGATCACTCTTGGGGTAGTATTTTTGTAAGGGGGTAGAGATGTGTCATACATGTCATTGTATTTGAATCCACATGAATTGAAATAACACAAACATGACCTTGAGTTGGTTTTAGTATTTTATGCTTTGATGTATTGGATATGGTATCTTTTGGATTAAACTGTTTTCTGTGTATACTGATCAGATGTGAATAAAGTATATCAATTCTCAAAAATATTTGAATCTTCAATAGTGGATATGGGTTGAGTATATGATTTCATTTTACTTCGAGCTAGAATATACACCCATCAAGGGAAAGAGTTTTACTGATGATTTGAGCAGAAAGACACTTACTCAGGCAGTTTATGTAACACCCTAAAATGATAAAGGGTTAAATGACTAAATGATATGACTCATGTCAACAAGGTGCACCTTCCATTTCAGGAGCCTACCTGATTAGAACTCCATAGTTAAGCATGCTTGGATTGAATTAGTGGTCAGGATGGGTGTCCTTCTTGGAAGTTACCCAGGATGTGCACGAGTGAGGATAAATCACACTAAAAGGACATGTGTTGGCTTTTAGGGACAATCATTAGTCACATGAACCGTTCTGGAATGTGGGTGGCCCCCAGGGTGGGGACCACGTGTTTTTGGGGTAGTTGGTGGTACCTGGTGGGCCAGGACCTGGCAATAATATATAGGCGGGGTGGTTGTGCTGTCACCAAGACCGAGTTGTTACATTTGGTATCAGAGGTGGTACCTAGCCTTAAGAGTGGTGAACTTCTTAGGTTGATGTGTAGGGCCCAAAATGAATATGTTGTACCCTATAGGGGTGATTGTAACACCCAAAAATAATAAAGGGTAAAATGACTAAATCATATGACTCATGTCAACAAGGTGCGCCTTCCTTTTCAAGAGCCTACCTGATTAGAACTCCATAGTTAAGCATGTTTGGCCTGGAGTAGTGGTCAGGATGGGTGACTTTCTAGGAAGTTTCCCAGGATGTGTGTGAATGAGGAAAAAACTAACTGAAAGGACATGTGTTGGCTTGTGGGGACAATCATTAGACATATGAACCGTTCAGGCACGTGGGAGGTCCCTAGGATGGGGACCACGTGTTTACGGGAAAACATGTGGTACCTGGTGGGCCAGGACCCGACGACCATTTATAGGTAGGGTGGTTGTGCTGTCACTGGGACCCAGTTGTTACAGTTTAGGATTTTGGTACTGAATGGATGTCGATGCATTTCCCAGTTGAGATGTGTGATATGGTATGATAGGGCTAATAGTAGTTGGAACACATATTGGCCCTATCAAAACACACTGAAAGGACATGTGTTGGCCTGTGGGGACAATCATTAGTCATATGAACCGTTCAGGCACATAGGTGGGACCCATGGTGGGGACTACGTGTTTGCGGGGAAATTGGTGGTACCTGGTGGGCTAGGACCCGACGACCATGTATAGGAGGGGTGGTTGTGCTTACACCGGGACCCAGTTGTTACATTTGGTATCAGAGGTGGTACCAAGCCGTAAGTGCGTTGAACTGCCTAGGTTGAGGTTTAGGGCCCACAATGAGGACGTTTTTCCATATAGGGGGTGATTATAACATCCTAAAATGATAAAGGGTAAAATGACTAAATCATATGACTCATGTCAACAAGGTACACATTCCTTTTTGGGAGCCTACCTGATTAGAACTCCAAAGTTAAGCATGGTTGGCCTGAAGTAGTGGTCAAGATGGGCAACTTTCTCGGAAGTTGCCCAGGATGTGTGTGAGTGAGGAAAAAAGAAACTGAAAGCACATGTGTTGTCTTGTGGGAACAATCATTAGTCATATGAACCATTCAGGCACGTGGGTGGGACCTAGGGTGGGGACCACGTGTTTGCAGGGCAACATGTGGTACCTGGTGGGCTAGGACCTGACAACCATGTATAGGCGGGGTGGTTATTCTGTCACCGGGACCCAGTTGTTATTGTTTAGGATTTTGGTACTGAATGGATGTCAATGCATTTCCCAGTTGAGATGTATGATATTTTTTGATAGGGCCAATAGTAGTTAGAACACATATTGGTTTTAGTATAGTATACACTTTTTAGTTGGTCCTGGGGGAGGAATTATCGGGATCTTGAATTATTATCATCGACGTAATGCCATGAAGGTGGGGATTCACCTTTTGAATGGATCATATTTGAGGATGATATCATCTATGTTCGAAAAAACATAGCTTTTTCTACATGTATGTGAGAGGAAACGATGTGTGAATTTCATTCCATGAAGTGGGAGTAACATCCTGGTTTGACCAAAATGTATTGTGACCTATGTTATTAATATTGGGAACCGATCATGAAAAAGGATATTATTAGGTTTGTGACATGATGCTACACCATTCAATATGAGAAGGATGAGAATTAATGATCTGTTGGACTACTACAGTTATTTAATATTTAGAATAGAAGTGGGATGGATTTACAATTGATTCTGTGGTGGGTATCCTGAGGATTCCTCATTAGAATGACAATATTTTGGTGATTGTGGATCTACTAACGAATATACCACATTTGATGCTAATACAAGATACAATCTAAGTGGATCAGATGGAGGACTTACACATTAAATATATATTCTGTCTGTATGTGGTGCTATTGGGCATTGTTTTGGAACATGAATCATGTTCACATTGTGCGACTTGAAATGTTTCCAAAAGGTGATTATTACATAAGTATTTCCAAATAAGAATATCAAACCCTAAAAATATGGGCCTCTAAAACAAACTATTCTGGATTTAGAAGATAAATAATGAGAAACGTTTATTTATTTTTGTCAATCTTGGGAGAAGAACATATATATTTTTGATTTCTTATACAACAGTATTTACAAGGTGACTATTTTGATGGTTACATATCAGTCTCTTCATGGGAGGCCATTCAAATCACATTTATGTCAATGGAGGAAGGTGAGTATGAAATATTGGTATCAACTCTCTTGAATAATTTGTCAGAGAAGCTTCAGGTAATTTAAAAATGTATTTATATGTCTAAAAGTAGTAGGAATTTATATAATGATATTCATCGATAACCACTAGAGTATACTGAGGGAGATCATGTCTTAATTCGGTTGTTGCGTATATTAGGACACCATAGGATTCATATACAATACATGTTGGCACCAAGATTTGATTAATCATTTAGTTTATGATGAGAATTGGGCTTCTGGCATACTTTTTGGCTCTACCACAGAGGTATAATTCCATCCAATATGTTATTCATGTGTCATAGCTTGGGTGGTGACACCCTGATGCTTCTCATTTGATTGATGTGGATGACATTGAACTCTAGACCAATGAATACATTGTGGAGCATCTGATATGTCTGTTAGACCATAGTGAATATGTGTTGTGGGGAAAGACTATTCAAGTTATTTGAGTATTGTATTGTGGATACATGGGTGTGTTTAGGAGGAACCATTATAGGGAGAAGCTGATTTTCATGCTCGTTGGATCGATATCTTTATCTCAAAATATTAGAGATGCTTGAGAGTGGACCTTGAGGATGTTCTGTAATAAGGTGGGGAGACTATAAAATCTTGACCTTTTCTGGAGATGTAGTAAGATTTTTTTATTGTACTATTTTTTCTTGAACTACTACAAAATATGCCTTTAAATGTGCTACAAATGACCTCTATCAACGATCAAGAAGCATGGACTAACAGTGCGATATTAAAAGTGCTAGAAATTTATCAGTGCTAAAAAATCACTCATAAATAGGCATGTTGTACTGTTCTACAACAACACACTGCAACACCAATGCATTGTTATGCAACAAAACACAGTAACACTTGTGTAGTGTGCTATAACATCACACCGAAACACCAAAAGCACCCTGAAATCATCAAACTCATGTATTAATAAAAAATATAAATGAAATTAAATTTTCAAAAAAATCAAGAAAAAACACACTATATTATATACATTTTCAAACAATGGATTATAAAATTACACAAGTATATTTTTTACATTAATTCAAAAACAACAGTCTTCCATTGTCTTTTGATCCAAACCCCTGGTTGAGAAAAAACACTCATGTATAAGAAAACAATTCTTATATTAGTAATAATATAATTTAATAAATAAATATAAAGAGTTAATTTTATCCAAAACATTGATTCATAATAGTGACCCTCTGTATCATATTATGTTACAATCGATTGTTTCACGTCACACCATTTTTTGTTTATCAACAAGAATTTTCTATATGAAAATTAACTAAATATGTATAAGAAAAATATGATATGAAAATTAATTATGTAATATTATATATAATTCTAAGAAAAAAATATAGGCTTGTTTTCTTGGTTTTGGAGATGTGTTGCGAATTTTAATCAAAAATTACACTTATATATTAAAAATACGCACATTGAGTCATACTGGGAGACCGTACTTTAGAATTGGGTGAGTCTGATTCCATTATGTCTTCATTTTATTATGGATAGTTTTATAAATGTATCAAAAAAATTTGAATGTTAACCACAATATTGAGTATGTCACTTCTTGTTTTTACTAAAATGCCTTTTTAAACTGGAAACACACACCCAAACTCATACCAGTAACATCATGTTTTGGATTGATGTTATACTAATTCTTACCCATCAAAAAATGACATATGAATCATTTTCCTAAATTATAAAGATAGTCCAAGGGTGTGATATTTTTTTCAGTGAGTGGCACATTTTGAACTAAAATGTCCATTTTAAACCAATAATGGATACATTGAGTCATCATGTCCACATCATGTATCATACTGAGATACTAATTATTCCTTTATGTGACAAATGACTTGTGTATCATTATACTAAATTATCAAAACTCTCCGATTTTTTCTTCGGTTTTAGTAGGTTAGTTTTCCTTATTATTTAATTTGATGACATTTTAAATAATAAGATGCACTTGGAGTCATAACAATCACATCATTAATCATTTTGATGCGATCCAAATACCTACATATCAAAAATGACTTATTAATCGATTTCCTAATGTATAAAACAAATATGAATGTGTTTTCTCGGTTTTGAGTATGTAATTTGTCCACTTTACTAAAATTTTCATTATCTTTAAAAAAATATGCACTTGTAGTCATACTAGTCACATCGTTCATCATATTGAGGTTAAACTATTTCATACACTTCTCAAATGGCATATGAATCATTTTTATAAGGTATCAAAATAATAATAATGTGTTTACATGGATTATAATTTTCTACTTGTCTATTTTATTAAATTTTCATTTTAAAGTGGGAATATGAACTTTGACTCATAAAGATCACATCATATATCGGATTGATGCGAGATAGATTCCAACAAGTCAAAAATTACATCTGAATATATTTAATAAATTATAATGAAAATCCTTGCATGTTTTCTTGGATTTCAGTGGGTGAAACATTTTTAACTAAAGTGTCGATTTTAAACTGATAATGAACACATTGAGACATACAGGGCACATCATGCATCAAATTGAGGTGATTATTTTTCCTACACATCACATATATATAATTGATCATTTCTATAATGTATCAAAAAAATATGAATGATTTTTCTTTGTTTTGATTAGGTCATTTTTTCTTTTCTACTAAAATTGATGTCAATTTTAAACAAACAGAAAAACGTGGATTCATAGCAGTCACTCCATGTGTCAAATTAAGGTTGGATGATAACTACATGTCCCAAATGACATAACAAACATTTCCCTAATTTATCAAAAAAATAATATTTTTTTGGGTCATTTTTTAGTATATTAGTTTTCCTTTTAACTAAGATTAATTTAAATATTAAATAAAATGAAGCACATGGAGTCGTAACAGTCAAACTATATGTTTGATTTATGTGAAGTTGATTTTGAAATCTTCAAAAGTATTAAAAAATACTAACTACAATTGTTACAATTATTTATATTGCCTTTTTATATTGAACTATCGACGTAGAATATTAACTTGATGTTCTTTGACAAAAAACCTTTCCTGTTGTTGAAATCCAAAATAGTAGAGGAATATCATGTTTTTGTTATATAATGAGGAGTCACTAGAATGGAAAGATGGGGATCCTCTACTATTATGGATTTAAACAATGAAAATGTTTTTGGTTAAAAACATCAAATAAATATACAATGTTGGTAGTTCAACAAAGAAAGACAATGAAAATAGAAATTGTGATAATATTGACAAAAAAGAAATGTTTTATCTAATATGTGGATTATCATAGATAGTTGAATGAAAAATATTACTTCCCAAACGATTTATGAAAAATATAAATCTGTATTAGATAAAATGATAATGAAATTAACATACATTGAGTATATAAATTGATGAAAAAATTAAATAAATAATTATTAGTAATTCACTTTTTCTTAATGATTGTATGAATTTTAGACGCATTTCCTAGTTTTAATTATATCTATTATTGGCCCGAACTCCAATACATCACAAGAATGAGTAAATTCAAACATACCACCCAATATTGAACAAAATAATCCAGTTGTACATGGAAACAATTATTATATGAGAAACACAAAAAATAAATAAATTAAAAATAAATATGAAACAATTAATTCGTTATATGTATAATCGTTTTACTATGAAATCATTGTTGACCATAGGTTTATTCAGATGGTAAAGAAAGAATGATGATAAAAAATAAAATTAATCACACCAAACAATCAATCAATGAGTTTGGAGTACGAAGTGGAAATAAGATACCTTGGATTGAAGAATTTAATCATTTGAGAGAATGTAGAGTTATCCAATTAGGTTCATAAAATATTAATTTTGAAAAATAAAAAAATAAATACAAATTGGATAGTCATTTTTAGAGGTGAATGTTATATATAATTCCAATAAGGGGAACTCAATATTGGATTGGTTTAAATAATTTTAGTATTCTTTCCTGAAAATGGGTAATTGAATTTAAGAAAACAATTACTCCATTGCGGTAGGTTTTTTCCTTTGGATTCATCCAATGGGAAAAGTTATAGATAATGTCCATCCTCATTATCTCATCATATGTGTAGTTGTAATTACATTTTTTGGGAACCGATACTCCATCTCTTTTGAACATGGACCTATGTTTCATAAGATACTCAAAGGAACAGTTATCCATATGATGACAATTTTTATGAGTAGTATAAGTAATATAAAAGAGATGGGTGATTTTTCCTAAGAATGAAATTGGAATAATAACTATTATGGGGATAAATCTAATGAGGATGAAAATTATACTACATTTCGTTCTCTAGAAGGGGTAATTCTTCCAATTTTTTAGAATTATGTGGATGGTAATCAGATATTCCTAAGGGTGGAAACAAAATAAAATGTTAAAGAATGATATATTTTTATTTAGATTATAGTAAAACATAAATAGTGTTTAGCATCAACTTGATGAATGAAATGAAGCGGTTTTTCGGAAGTATTAATTAGTGTGATATCATTTCAATGATTGATAAAGTTTTACAATTGTATAGAAAAATAGATGATTTTTTTATTTAGGGTCGGATAAAATTTATGGTAGTTGGTTCTGAAAGTGGTTATTAATTTGTGGTAGTGAAAAATTGATCCTATTAGATAATGATACAATTAAATACTAATTTAAAAAAGGTTTTTTGATGAGTTTTTTTGATGAAAAGTTGAAATAGATTGATATTTTTTACTAATTAGAATGCGAAGATTGTTAATATTTAAAATAAAGATTAATAATTAGAGTAAATTAATATTGAATTGAGTATAATAGGCGAAGAACACAGGGATGAGATGGACTCAATACTAGACATTGATAGTGAGGAAAATGAAGAATTATTATCAATAACATGAAATACAAGAAAGGATGAAATAAGTGAATGAAATGCCAATGGTGAATGGAAAATTTTGATAAAAACTTAAAAGAGTGAGACTCTTCAAAACAACTCATTTTCATTTAAATAGAGCATACATCATAGTAAGAGGCAAACAACAATGATAATTGGGTCAAATCTATGCATGATGAGCTCGATCTGAATAAAACGAATGTGACATGGGAAATTGATCCATGTACAGAAGACATAAATGTTATGGAACCTAGTGGGTGTTCAATAATAAACTAACTTAATATGGAAATGTGGAAAAGAAATAAAGAATGAATAGTCTGCAAGCAGAACTCCTAGATCAAAGGAATTTATATTTATGATAAATTTACCCATATACCGTAGTTGGAAACTATTTGACATATCTAGGATATTTCAATGCAAATGTATTTAAAAGTACAACAAATAGATATCAAATCTATGTTCCCCAATGTTGTTCTTAAGGGTTAGAATACATTGAGAAACAAGATGGGATTATTTTGGATGAAAATGAAAAACATATTTGATAGTTAAGGAATTATTTTTATATTATAAAAAAATCATTGAGTACCTGGTATTTATTGTTGATCAATACATATAGAAACTCTGTTCTTAGAGAGTTAGAGTTGATCACATCCTATACATCAATAAGGATAATGATTCATGTATGATGGTACTCCTATATATTGAATAAACAACATTTTATGATAGGGAAAACCACAATTAAATTTTTCTATAGACCATATGAGGTACGATAATGAGATGCCAATGATTGGTGAGTCATTTTTCTTGTTTGATAGGAGAATAAAGGAAATCATAACACGCTAATTTCTCAATTAATATTTGAAATATATGTTCCCAAGTGATTTTCAATTCAATATTCCAAACTAATGAAAATAGTGACTACTATATGGATGTGGTTTTCAAAGGTTGTAGATTTCAAAGAGGTAGATGTCAGGGAATATAGGGGTTGGGATGCCATTATACCTAAAAAAACATGTCCCAACACTGCATTTGATATATTTCTAGTTGCAATGTACCAATGTTTTCCAAGGAGAGCCACATGCAATCGAGAAAGATGAAACTCCAATATATCAAAAAATAATGAATTTTGATTTTTTTTTATTATAGAAAGTGAAATTAGAATTTTTAGGGTACACAAATGTTGGATGAGAAGTTTTAGTCGATAACTGAGGGAATTTTGAGATATTATAAAACCAATATTTTGTTTTAGCCTTAGTTTTTTTCGATATATAGATCTTTCGATCCTTGGATTCTAGCCTTAGAATCATTGGAGCATTGATTATAGGATAGATTCGATCATTGATTCAACAATGGGGGTGCACTAGAACTAGGTGTCTTCAATGGACAATTTCAAACATTGAGAACTAGTTTGTGATGGTTATGGTTCCTAAAATATATGAGAACACTTTTATCCTCAATTCCAAAAAAGCACTGAAAATAATCCCTTTCATAATTGCAATGTTAAAAAGAGATAATAAATTGAGTATTTATTAACACTAAAAAAGCATAAATAAATACTTCTAATACATTTTTTTACAAAAAAAATACTTTTAAAAAATGCATAATTACTATATATATTTATAATACTCATAGTAGTAGTTTTTTAAAATAATAATTTTATAATTATTTGATTATTTATTTATTTATTTATAATTAGTCAAATAATTTTTAAAAAAATAATATTTATATCAATATATAAATCTATATTTAATATATTTATATTTATTTAATAAATATATTTTAATATATATCAAATATATTCATTAACATAAGAAATTTATATAATTTTTAAATTTTTTAAATGATATAATTTCTTATTTATATTTATATAAATAATTTTTTTAAATATTATTTATGTATTTATAGTTATAAATGTATAAAAAGAGTACATATTAATATATAATTATATTCAATTATAAATATTTTTCTACAAATATTTTTTTTATTTTTTTTAATGAATAATTAATAATAACTACATGCATGTTAAAAATGAGAAAAATTGTATAATTAAAAATGACTTCACTGTGACAGTATTTAATACTTCAATAAGTTTGATTAAATAAATATAAATAATTAAAAAGATGATATATATTGAAATACAGATGAATACATATTGAAAATATAAAAAATAATAAATATATATATATATATATAATTAATAATATAAATTGATTAAATTATCAAAAAATAGTTGTATGTGTGCATTGTATATAAAATGAATTAATATTACATAATTGTTAAATCAATATAATACATTTGATCTATTTTAAATTGAAAAATCAAATTACATTCAATTATTCACATTACTCTATGTAATTTTTCATCAATTTTAATTCATATTTATTTGTAATTACAAATCATTATTCACTATATATATTACTATTAAATATAAGGCATAAATATTTTGTAATAAGTAAATAATATTTATATAAATATAAATATAAATATATATAGAATATATTAATTATTAATTTTATCAATAATTATTTAATCAGGAGTTTTAAACATTTTTAAAAAAATTACTTTTATACAATTTTTATTTTACATATACCTATATATTTAATATGTCACGAACCGGATCTGGTCACCAATCAAATAGGTACCCAACCTAATCCATGGTATTGCCCGAAGGGTGTTCCCTATCCCCATATGTTGACCAATGTTCCGGGTATCATATCTAATTGGTTTGGAATGATTTATATCGGGATAAAACATAAAACAACTAACAATAACCAATAAACTGAATCTAAAAAATTGCACCAAATAAGAATCAGAATAAATTCAAAATTAAATTACATAGTTTTAAACAAATACCAAGAGGGACACAACAAATTAAGGATAACAAATTCTTACTCAAAACATACCACACAAAAAGGGGACATCGCACCCAAGCCATCTCCAAAACACTGCACCATTGAAGGAAGAAAACAACCAGAAATGTCATCTCTAAAGACATTTCCATTACATGTGTCAAAAATTTCCATGTCTACTTACACCCAGAGGTTTAATTAGGTTGTGAGCCTATGCCCAATTGAATTCCACCGAATGAGTATTCCATTTATTAAACATTACAAAGTGAATGGATTTCAGGTTTTTATAAATAAGAAATGGCAGAATATATTTTTAAAAGGATGCAACATTAAAGGGAAAATTTTTTTAAGGGAGAAACATTATAGAATTAACACTTCTAATTAAAATACATATGATTCTAAATTTACTAACCAAACACACCATATGCCGATAGTAAGTACCAAATAGCCAACAAGCACTATTCACGAGAATACCCCTAGACACTAGCTAGCTATGCGGCCTTAAATATATTGTATCTCATAGTAAAAGGTTCCTTTACCAAAAACCTACTCATGTAAAATACACTAAGAGGGGAATCAAAAATGGACAGTGGTCCCCAATTATCATTAATGTTTAGTTAGTGTTGTGAATGTAAATCTTTTTATGTGAAACTTGGATGAGGTCACTACCAGATCACTAGCATACTAGTCATAGTCTACCAACACAGATACTCAGGTTTTCCTATTTATAGTATAAAAAGGTATAAATGTTATAAAATACAATTTTATTATTAAAATAACATGTCTAAATCATTAACCCACCATGTAGTACACAATAAATAATTTCACGCTTTTTGTAACTCAACAAACCATTTAAAAAACATCATAAAATAATTTTAAGAAGTAAAACTACGTTGTGCACAGAAAATTATTTCAAAACACATGTTTTAAGGAAAAATTATTTTCCAATACCATACCAAAACACAATTGAATTCCCTAGAAACATTTAATAAATCAAATTATTATATTATAAAAATCCCTTAAATGATACCACATGGCTTACACATGGAAAACAAACAATATGAAGAAAACAAATGTAACTTTAGATTCAAATGATTAACCAATTCGATCAAAAATTATTTTTCTAGCCCAAAAAGTTTGTAAGAAACATTCTATTAAGGCAATGAAAGAAAATATGACTCATCAAATTATTTTTATACAAGAACCACTGTCCTTAGATGTCGAAAACCCCAAATCATTGTGTAAGATAACCACCGCACCACAACTGCACCACACGTGAGTGAAAAATTCCCTAACCAAGAAGATTGAACCAAGAAACTCAATATTATACCCTATGGATGGAACTCAAGCTAATGGAATTTTAGATCACCAAAATGGAGGGATGAAACCCTATTGAGAGGGAAAAAACCAAAGATGGAATCAGATACTTGAAGAATTATGAAGTTTCCCCACTAAAACCTCCTAAAAAATGGGATTCAACGGAGCTCAATGGAGCTCACAATACATCTATGGATTATAAAGTAAAATGGGGGAAGAAAGTGGTGCAGTAGGGTTAATTATATAAGGGAAAACATGGAATAAAAAATATTTATTAATGACATCTACACTGTTCACGGTTTGTCTGCATGGGTTAGTAAACCAGGAAGGCAGACTGTGCGCCTAGTTTCGTCCACCCATAATTGAACCATTTTCTTCAAAAATCAAGGGGGGTCAAGGGGAGTCTATGAGGAAAATTTTGACCCTAAATAGAAGAGGAAGAATATTTTAAATGAAGGACATGGATGTGACAATTCTCCCCACCATGAAATCCTTCTCCTCGAAAATTCAACTCGAAGCATGATTGAAATACAGGAATGGGTACTCTTGCCCCACACATACATTACACTCCCAAGTCTTGTGCATATCATTCCCATGATTACAAAGGACCTAGAATAGTGTAATATGCTTTCCACAAAGAAATGTCTCTTGGGAATCCAATATTCACACTGGCCACTCAAACACTGATATATTAGGCTCAATCTCCAACACATCCAAATTAAAAACATTTGACACCTCTGGGTTGTACTTATTAAATTTAAAGACATATAATATGTCATGAATTAATGTCAAATAATAAGGAAAATATATCATATAATTCACATTGAAAATATTATCGGTTATATCAAAAGTTATGACAAACCTTAGTGTCTACTTTATCTACTTTCCCATATGATGATGGCCTAAATGAGGGGCCACCTTTAAGAATACCTGATCACCCACATCGAACTCAATATCTTGATGCAACTAGTCAGAAAAGTATTTGGGGATATTCTTAGCTATCAACAACCAATTTCTGATAAAGATTTCTTTCTTATATATCTATAGCACAAGGATCAATCCCATCAATGAGGTCTCACCTACCATACCCCAACAAAGAGGGGACCGACAAAGCTTACCAAAGGGTACACCAAAAGGATCTATTCAAAAAGTGTATTTATAACAATTATTATAGGTGAACTCGACGACACCCACAAGGATATCCCAAGATCCCCTAAAATACAAAAAATATGAATGAAGCATGTCCTCAAAAATATAATTTTACTGCTCCGTCTGACCATCCATTTGAGGATGGTATTCCATGATCATATTAATCTGCGGCCCAAATCCTTCCGAAGGCCTCCCCTTAACTGAGAGGTAAAATGGGGGTCTCTATATGAGACATCTACTGATGGCAAACCATGAATCCATTCCACATATTGAATATAAAATTGTTCCAACTCTTCGACTTTATATGTATATATAATCATAAAAAAGTGGGCTGATTTTGTTAGATGATCAATCACTACAGAAAAAAGAAAGATTACCCTGATGTGTATTACGTAAGATGAAAATGAAATCCATGGAGACCACATCCCACTTCCAGATAATAATGGGTAGTGGATGAATAAAATTAGAGGGCCTTTTATGTTCTACTTTTACCTACTGACATGTATAGAATCTCGAAATGAAATCAACAATTTATCATCTCATACCTGGCCACCAAAACTACAAAAGAAAATCATAATACATTTTTACACCTCTGGGATGAACGACCTACTCTGATTTTGGGCTATCCCACATCACCACCTTCCATAGAGATAACGCCACCTCCAAATAAACCTCTAAGCATAAGATTCCCTCAGGCGATGAGGACCAATCAGAAGATGTCTCCCCACCAGAAAGAAAATGTATAGACTACAGAAACAACTCATCATGAGGATGGTACCTTTAAATAAACTCTAATATAGAGGGAGTCAACTAATTGATTTCAAAGAACGTACCTCCACTGGGCTCCTTAGTCATCACATGCATTTTAGAAAAGAATCCAATCACAGTCCACTAATCTTTGGAATTACTCAAATCCTACACTAGAACATTTCTACTCAAGGAACCATCCACCACATTACCCTTTCCTGGTGTATAGACAATATCCAAGTTGAGCCCCTTTAAATACTCAATACATCATTATAGCCTTAGAATATGTTATTTTGTTGAGAATATGTTGGCTATGGTATTTTTATCTGAGTAGACCACAAACATATCCCAAAATAGGTAGTGGCGCCCATTCTTCAAAGTGTGAATCATCGCTTCTAACTCCATGTCTTGGGTTGGGTAATTATTTTCTTGTTTTCGGAGTTGGAGAGAGCCATACGCCACAACGTGATCACCGTGCATAATAACACACCCGAGACCCATACCTGATCACAATAATACAACACATAGACCTTTCCAGATTCAGGAAATATCAACATGGGGGAGGTAGTAAACCAATTCTTAAACTCCTCATTGGATGGATGACATTTTGTGGCCCAATCAATCGTTTCCCCTTTCTGGGTTAGCACATTCATGGGAAATGCATAACGAGGGAAATCCAGAACAAATTTCTTAAAGTAACCCCCCTGGATGAAGAAACTCCTGATATTGGAAACGTTATTCGGATGCTCGAATTACATAAATTCATTGATCTTCTTTAATTCCACTAAAACCCCCTATTATGAGACAACGTGACCTAGAAACATAAACTCCCTGATCCTAAAAAATCATCTGGACAACATTTCATAAATGTGATGATCCCGTAGAGTTCCCAAAATGATTTGGAAATGATGATCTTGATTTTCCTCAGATCCGAGGTAATCTAGGATTTCATCCATGAATATCCCAACAAAACAGTTAAGATATTGATGAAAAATGCTATTCAAGAGTTCCATAAAGATCAATAGAGCATTGATCAGCCTGAAAGGCATGGAAGATAGATCAAAGTTGTCATACCTTCCTCGAAAGGCTATCTTTGGGACATCCACCTCTCTAACCCTAACTTTGTTGTAACCCAAATAGATTTCCTCCTTGAAAAAACACTTTCCCCCATCAAATGATCAATCTAGTCATTTATTCAAGGAAATGGATGTTTTTATTTGAAAGATATCTTATTCAACTTCTGGTAGTCAATACACAACTAGAGGGACCCATCAACCTTATTTGTAAAAATAAAAATATATACCCATGGATAGATGATCATGCAAAATAATCCTTTGGATTCCAAGTTTTGCAGCAGTATCATTAATTCTCCCAACTCAGTGGGGAAATATGATATGAGGAATGAAATATTGGTTATATTATTAATGACAAATAAATCAATAACTCTTCATCATGCTCTGAGGGAATCCCAAAAAATTAATCTAGAAATTCCTTTGAGAACTCATCAATTACAAGAGGTAATCCACCCTCCAGTGCATGAACATTATCCTCTAGCAATGAGTGATGATAACTGAAAGATAAGGTTTCCCAATTCTGGGATTCGATGTCCGGAATGTCTTGACTGAGAATCTCATTCCCCAATAAACATGAGGACTCCCAGTAAGTTCATGAAACTATCATGCTTCCTATTTTAATCAATATGAACTTGAAAATGAACTATCCATTCAATGTTTAGGATTGTATAAAAAAATGTCCATATCCAGGACTAGGAGGTCTCACTCCATCTCAACCCCTATCAAGGTAATCCTACATTGTGAGCACCTGAGACCTTGTTATTTCTTCTTACCCAACGCCGTCACCAACTCCTTTGGGAAAGACAACAACATGGTTGTAAAATTTAGTAGATTTAGAAGATGGGCGGATATTAAAGAAATAGAATCACCATTATAAAAAGGATTGGTTGTAATATAAGATACAATAAAAATGGTACCTATAACTTTTGAAGGCCCTACATCTGATCTCATTGGTTCCTGACCCACAACATGAAGATGCATTGTCTCTTACTAAGAACTAACTCTCTACTGTGGCTCTGCCCTAAACTGGCTCTCCCTAGAATATGATCGGCTCCTACCACCATGACAACCAAAATAAAATCCCATAATTGTAAATGGATCTCAATAAATTGAATCTTTCCTAGAATCAACATATCATGACCCACTTTGAAGGGGATGTATCACCATGAAAAAGTAATGAATGTCACCCATAACTCCACCCTGATAATAAGACCTCAGAGGAGATATACATGTAGGTTATGTTTCCCCTAGACACCTGCACTGGTTGCAAACAACAGACCTATCATCAGAAGAGATAGTTGAAAAATATGTTGGAGGATGGCCTGAACTACCACCTCTGTTCATCCCATAGTCCTCTCTCTTAATTTTCTTCTCTGATGAACTAACACAACCCATCACTCGTACTTCCCCAGAGAAATTAGACCTCCCCTTTAGGTCAATCTCTACCATACAAGCTTGATCAACCACCTTTTCATAGTTCTTCAATGTAAATAATTAGCCCATAGAATAGATATCTGGCCACAATCCCTTTTCAAATATTTGAGCCTTCATATGTACTTTATAGTCAATCTTGGTTGCATATCGGACCTACTTGGTAAAGCGGTTGGTGTACTCAATCACTGATTGGTCCCCCTGTATGAGAACTATGAACTCCTATGATCTTGTATAAACCAATAATTCAAGATATTGATGATCATTAAAGAAAGCCATGAAGTCATTCCACGTTATCTGCTCATGTTTTCCACCTTGAAGCACTAATTCCCAGAACCTATGACAAGGACCTTCTTGCAGAAATGTGTCACATTTCACCATGATAACCTCAAGTGTGTCAAGGAACTCAAACATGATTTTTATCTTCTCAGGCCACTCTGATGATTCTTGAGACTCTATGGTACCTTAGAATGTATATGGATTGTTCTTGAGAAACATCATTGATTTTCACTACCAAGGACTTAGTTCATCTTCTATAACTAGAGTAGAAGCAGGACCCACTCTCTTCACTAGAGCCTAGAGATCCCAAAACACAATTTATACTAACCTTTTATCATGCAGTGAGGGGAAACCCTCTCCGGCTTCCTCTTATGGGTGGATGGGAGGTTTTTGGGGAGGAATGTTGCTACAAAAATGCAATAGGAATAAGATAAACCATTAGTACAATGGTTCTGAAATATTTAATCAATAACACAATATATAAATAATTAAAACTCATCACAATAGTTAAATAATAACTACATCACCCCATCCATTGTGCTTGTGTTGTCTACATCCCGCACATCCCAACCGGTAGAGAAGTAAAACAAGAATCCCAAAATCCCATGGATACTTGAGGTCTGTCATGAGAGGTGTGGTCCATGAAACCGACACACATTCAGAACTTCACGCCTCAATAATCCTATATCCTTTTTGACCAGACTTAATCAAAATAATATGACCCAAATATATTAACTTAGCTCTGACACCATTTTGACTCGAACCAGATCTAGTATCCAACCAAACCAATGCACGACATAGTCCATAGAAAGGCTCTAAGGGTGTTCCCTATCCCCACAGCCTGGAACAAGTTCTTGGGTATCATAAATAAAGGTTTGGTAATGTTTTATTGGACCATTGAAACATATAAAACCAACAATAATATATTAAATTAATCTGAAAAATTGTACGAAAAATGTCTGGGAAAAAACTCAAAATGGAATTACATAGTTTTAAAAAAATACCAAGAGAGCCATAACCAATGGAGAATGGAAATTACTAGTCCAAAACCTCCACAGAATAAGGGTATATCACCCACAAGACAACTCTACAAAAATACACTATGGAAAGAAGCTAACAACCCGAACCACTATCTCCAAAGACCTTTCCCACACTTGTGTCAAACATTGCCAAGTCTAAAATAACCCCAAGGTGTAATTATGGAGTGAGGATAATCCCAATAAGATGCCTCCAAAAAAATATTCCATGTATTATACATTATAATAAAAAAACATTTCCTATTTTCATAAACTTTTAATGGTATAATTGTTTTTAAAGGACACAACTTTTAAGGGAATTAATTTTTAAGGTTAAAACATCAAATAATGGTCACCTTTAATGAAAATACACAAGCTTCTAAATTTACTAACCAAACACCCTGGATTCCGATACTAATTTAAAAATATCCATAGTGATGTAGTCATGGGAACACCCCTAAGTACATCGTATCTCAGTGTAAAAGTAACCATAACCCCTAACCATACATGCACAAGCCACTAAGAGGGGAACCCCCAATAGCCTAGTGGTCCCCATATATAATCAAAATTTAGATAGTGTTTTCAACATCAATCTTTCTATGTGAAATTGGGACGAGGCCACTACTGGATCACTAGCATACTAGACCAAGTCCGCCCCCCAAGATACCATGGTTTCCCTACTTTTGATCAGAAATGTTACACAAGTTATAAAATTCCATTTTCACATAAAAAAACTCTATTTCGCAATCATAAACACTATAAAAAGTACCCAACTTGACGTTTCACACTTTTTGTAAATCAATAAACAATTTAAAAATTTTATAAATTAATTTCATGAAGTAAAACAAAGATTTACACACAAAATACATTCAAAATCCCTCTTTCATGCAAAAAATGCACCCCACTACCCTAAATAAATTTAATTTTCAGACCTCACAAAATTTAATAAACCAATATTATATATTATAAAATTCCATCAAATGATAGTACATGATTTACACATGAAACAAAGAAAATTTTATGAAAAAATGAAACTTTAGAATCCAATGCTTAACCAATTATATCAAAGATGATTTTTTCACCACACACAATATATAAAAAACATGGTAGAATGGTCAATAAATAAAATATAACTTGTCAAATAATGCTTATACTTTGAACCACCTGCATTAGATGTCAAAAACCCCAAAGCGTTGTGTGAAAACAAATTTCACCAAAAGTGAGTGGAAACAAACCCCAACATAGTAGACTGAACAAAGAAATTCAATATTGAATACTATAGACAAAACCCTAGCTACTAGAATTTTATAACATCTGGAAAGAGGGTGGAAACCATATGGATAAAAAATGAAATCAAAGAAGGAATAACTAATTTAATGAATATTGAATATTCCCTTCTAAAAATCCCTTAAAAATGGGTTCTAAGGGAGCATGATGAAACATGGGAGCCATCTATGGCTGCTAGGGTAGAAAGGGGGAAGAAAGGGGAACAATGGGGTTAACCCCAGAAGGAAAATAATAGAATAAAAAAAAAGATAATTTATGACTTGGACTCTGTGCACAGTTTATATACATGGTTTACTAAACTGTGGAGGCCAACCTTTCACCTAGTTCTGTCTACCAAAAACATTTCCATTTTAAAAAAAATTGAAGGTGGTACAAGGGGGAGCCTAGAGGGAGAAGATCAAGAAATTATAGAAGAGGGAAAATACGTGAAAATAAGGACATGGATGTGACAGAGTATTTATTATTTATTAGCATTTATAATTTATATATATTATAATGATTTTTTTAATTTTCTTCAATCATTATTTATTTAATAATTTTATTTATATTTTATTTATTAAACTCACATTAATTTTCTATTTATTTAATTATATAATTTAATTCAGACTTGTATCATGACTAAAAAAGAACTATAAAAGGATTCATTAATTGGCACTAAAAGTAAAGTGCTGATAACGGTTACCCAATATCTACGCACAAATAAAGATTTTATAAAGGCTGTCCTTTATCAAAGCTAAAAATAAAATGCGGATAAATGGAACCATTTATTAGTGATACAAAAAATTCTTTGATAAAGGGTGTAGTTTATTAGTGCATGAACGAAGAACTGATAATGTATACCATTATCTACACTTTTTTTAGCATTGATAAAGGACAAATTTATTAAAGGCATATTTTATAGTAGTTTTATTTTTAGTTTATATTGTTTTTTTATATTTCTAGTTAAGTTGTATATTTATTTGGTGATTTTGGCAATTCATGGTTTCCACAAGGTTTAACAATACAGTGCACCCTTCCCCAAAAAATCATGCAACCCCATATAGAGAGGTATTTCATTGTTTTCACAAATTTTTTAAAATAGTTCACCCCATTTTGAGTAACTTTTAACACCCTTAAGAGAGGCTCAATGTTATGTTACAAGGGTTAGGAAAACCATGCGCTCTCTACAATAAACTGTGCTCACTAGAACTTTAACCCCCAAAAAACTGATTTTATTTTTTGAACCAATAGTTTGACTTTATATGTACCATAGTTTGACCCAAACTCATTTCCATCAATTTTAGGGTCTCCCATATGGATTATAAAGTCTTTCTACCACTGTTCTTGATGAATCAAAGATACTCTAAAAAAATATGCCACTCTACTAGTATCTGATGTCTTCTTGATTAGATTCCCCTATTTTTTATCTCTTTTATAGGGATAACAGGAATGTTTTATTTTCAATTTTCATGGGATTATATCTAGGTTTTGATAGATCATAATATATTAGATCATGTATCTAGGTTTTGGTTCTAGATCTAATTCTTTATTGTGGATTTGATCATGCTGTTTCAATTTTTGGAATATTATTTTTTGGGAATGTCCATCATCGATATTGATGTAGGTGGCTTAAATTTCAAATCATACAAGCTTGATTATATTAGTGATTGTGGAATTGTGAAATATAAATTTTCATGTTTGAAAATAATATCTTTAATTTTATTAATAAATTGGTTTATTAATTAATGGAATGATGTGATTTTGAAAATGATGGGATATTGGGACTATGGAATTGGTAAATTAAAAGGGACTATTTAAATGGATAATTGTTGAGATATGGAATAGATTCAAAATTGGAGTAAATGGTTTTATGGATTAACCTTGAATGATTAATGTGAAATGTGAATAATTGAAGAAGAATTGTCTTATAGAGAATTGTTCATATTATTCCAAGTGACTAATGTAAATTATTATTATGAAATTGATAATGGAAATGGTATATCCTGATGTGAAATGTTGACTAGAGGGTTAATTTTGGTTAACCTTGTTTAATGTGATATGATCGCTAAATTTTTGTGATTGAGAAAGGGGTTTTGGGGAATGCACTAATTCTATAAATACCCACTAGGTTATATCCAAGTCATTATAGGGCCAAATGTGTGTGTGTGAATATTATAGTATCATATATGGACAAATTATCCAAAAACCCATGAGCTATGGAACATAGACTGAAAATCTAAATACCTAGAAGGAGCTAGACATTAAATTATACATCATATGGTATTGTAGTTGGAAAATGGTTCCATTTTTTTGTATTATTAATTAGAAATAAATTCATAATGGATTTCCTAGTTATAAATACTTGTGATTTTCCAAACTATGGAACAAGCCAAATTGGGTATTGATGGTACAAGTGTCATCACAAACCCGTGGGAAAGAATGAGGTTAAATAATGATTAACTCAATGTGATAGATTGTTTACTTGTAATTTTAATTTATTCTTTATAAAAATGAATACAAGTTCATTTATTTGATATTGTGTCAGATTGCATTGGTGTCGGCCTGCTGATTTGTACTCACACCCTACCCGGGCACCTAATCAGTACCCAAATAGACATAAAGTCTGCAGGGCATGATAAGGTCAATATTCCAATGTTGGATGGATGAGATTGGATAAAGTAGGGAAGAGGGAACCAAAGTTAGTGTCAAGACCATCTTGGTAGTGTTATTGTATTTATTTGGTTTTTCATTAGACACTTGACACTTATTATGGCATGAAATATCTACAATTTGTCTTTTGGTTATAGATTAATGTTTTCATTCATAATGTGATACTAGTATATATTTCTTATGGATTTCAGTTTGTTTATTTATTTTGATATTTTTTTAATTTATTTCCATTATTCATATGCTTTTATAAATAGGGTATATTCTTTCATTGATCAATTCTATACCAACACAGCTCGTTGGTAGCCTCTAGCATACAAGGAGGTACTCTTGTGGTCATTTAACTAACCTACATGGGGAATAGGTGTGTGGAACCCAGGTCTGGACATCACATACCATATTATATATTTTTATATATCATCTATGTGGTGTGTTAATGAAATGAGGTCAACATTTCTTCGTGAATGATGTCGTCCCCAAGCACACGAACAGTATTATCATATCTAAGTGAGTGTAATGTTATTTCAAAAATTCTATATAATATCTTTATATAATGATAAATATTTAATGAATATCATCATTATGTCATTTATATAACATATATTCATTAAAATTTTCATTATCACCTTAATTATGAGGTGTTATTATAAGAATAATATCATCACATCGTAAGATAATAGTCTTATATAAACATAAGGGACATTATAGTATCTCTTATAGAAAGGAATGTAAAAATGTTATATATGATATAGTAACACTATAGGTATAAAGATGTTCAAAATATCATATATATATATATATATATATTAAATCCATCCTCATACCCATCCTTGGGAGGTGGAAATGGAAAAATTTATGACACCAGCTCACAAGATGATATTCTACGGTACACAAAAATAGTGATTTTGTAACACATATTATAGAAGGGGATATAATTTTAATTAATTAAATTTTTATAAAAAAAATAAAAATATATTGAAGATAATGACATTTTTATTTAATCATGGTTTAATAAAAATTGAATGAGCTGGATAAAGAAGAAAGATAAACAATCTCGTTGATGAACACTACCTATTCTTTGAGTGTCCCACTTAGGTTTGCAAAACTGACTTTAAAAGGTAGTATTAATTCCAAATTAAGAATTATAAGATGAGTGGCGGGAGGTTAGGAAGCATTTTGTGAGATTAACCATCCAAGATCGAATAATCACTAGGAGGTGTAGGGGTGAATCAGTGATATATATTTTTTATTTTCCCTTAATTTTGGAACAACCTTTGCCTCCAGCTAAAAAATTCATTCTCTCTTGAAAATATTATCAAAAAAAATCCAAAATAAAAAAAATAATTTACAATATTCATCACCCCCAAAATAATAATTATGTCCCTGGTATGGTTTCGAAGCAACCCAAAACCACACAATCATCTAGACAATAATCCTTTGGTGTGGATGCAATAAGTAGGATATGGCAATAAACCAGTGTAAACCAATGTTCAATATAAAAGTTCATGTGATTCAAGTTGAAAAAAATAATGATATACAATTTTTTAACAAAAATGTTTTGTTCCTTCTTGATCAACATTTAGTAATGAAATGTTCATAACATAATTATTCACTTTCATACCTATTAACATGCATGAAATTACCTGTAATTCATAAGGATACTCAATGTGATTTCCCAGTAGTATTATTTAGTCTGATTAAACAATAAAATAATATTTATCTGTCAGAATACCTCCAAAATAATCATGAAATGATTCTTATTTAGTCTGGAAATTTTTATTCGATTACTCACTTTTATTCTGGAAACACTGTATACAATCTTCTTTCTTCTCCTGTCATTCATCAGTTCCGAAAACATCCTCAGGTAATGAAAACCCATAAACCTATTCACCCTATAACTTTAGAACTTCTATCCATTATTTCCTAAACATTCCATGAATTAATAAAGTAATAAGTATATCATATATTTGTAGGAGATATAAAAAATGGTTTATGCAGGATTCTGAAATAAAATTTCTTCTCAACCAAATTACTTGAATAATTAATATACCTTAAATCACAGATACATATTGGATTTATTCAGTACATATAAACTCTTCTTTAACCTTCTATATTATTATAATAACATCATCTCACTTAATAATTTCATATAATTATTCACTGCATATCCAGTTGTCAATAATATTTCAACATTATGATGAGAAGACACTGATTTTCTTCACCCACATACAACACATCAAAATTAAAAACATGTAATTATGATGTGAAGTACTATCAAAAAAAGTATTCAAGCTTTAATTATCCCCAATAAATATCTTTAATAGAACTCAATGTGATTCACCTATCTTATTTTTCTCAATTTGATGATCATGCATCTGATTGTGATATTGGTGTCAAACTATGCATGATATATCGGTATATGTTTTGCTTTGAATGATCTATGTCATATTTAATATGATTGTTGACTAAAAATGAATTATGATGACTCTAGAAATAATTTGATAACATATCATATATTTAATTTCTCTTAACCCACCTGAAGAAAAATCTGAGTTCATCATTCATTCTCAACAAAAATTCATCAGTTCAAATTGATTTACGTATTTTCCATTTCATTAGTACCAATAACTCTTAATGAAAAACATTCTTCCATTGATATTGCTTTTGAAACTCTAAATGGTTATGATAATTAGGTTCATGTTAACTCCGATGATCACTTGCACAATATATCTGATGGATCCATGGAAACAACAATATACATTTCTTCTTTACTATTATTCCAAGACTTATTTCATTGAAGATCTATATCTCTTGGATTATTTTTCATAATGAAAATGGGAATCTTTTGCTACTAATGTTCCAAACAACCATCCCATCCATAAAAAAAACTACATTTTTGATAACATACTAATGACTAGAGATCAGAAAGTTTATCTTAAATAACTTTCTTCTTCGACAAACTTTCACTTTCGCCATGAATTCCTCATGATTTTGTAATACGTTTAGGATTGCAATATCATTATCTATCTTATACTGTAAGGTATTATTATTCCCAAATCATCCATAAATACTACTTTTTTTCCATCCAATCCTTAATTAATTTTGTAAAACCATTTCCCCCTTTTATTTATAATGATTCCATCACATGTTTTACATATTACATATAATTTTTTTCGAAAGACAATGTAGAAATGCATTGTTAGATTTACATTAGAGTTGTTCAAGTTCCAATAAAGCTCCACATTATGATGTTACTCTATTCCATATCGAAGGTGAGTTTGATGAACCTATCGTCCCAAAAAACTCCCTCTCAAGATGATGAAACTTATTTAGTAATATGAATCTTATGTCTTAAATGTAATGTTGTGTCTGATGATTAGATTTTAAAAATTAAAATAATTTTCATTCTTCATGGACAAAAAAAAGAAAACACTTTCAAAACAAAAATATTTCTAACATGGTCCCAATAATCTCCCCACATGATATTTTTTCAGCCAATATTCATAAATAACAGAAATTTTATACCACAATATATAGATTAATTATCAATAATTCTATTCTTATGTGTGATAACACTTTGTAGGAAATAATAATTACTAACAAAAAACCTATGTTGTCCAAAATTAGAGACTCATAAAACCTCATCATCATTTCTTGACATCTTCCTTAACATATTCCACTTTCATTATAAACAAATTTTTCCAACAACCACTCTATGAAATGTTATAATAGTTCATACATATACATGTTAAAATCATATCATACCCACAAACCCTTACACACACGCATCATTAAAATGTTTTGAAAATATCAATGGTTATATTTATGAAGAAATTACCACCCTTGAAAAGTCTATAATAATACTATGTGAGAGAGGGAAAAAACATACCTCAACCATGAAAAGAATGGGGTTGGACACCCAAGAGAAACCACATTTTCTAAAAAGGTTCCTTTGGTAATGTTTTTGTGAAAATTTCAGCGACATGTTCTGATATAGGAACATACTCCATAATTAATTCATTATTCTACCCATGAACATTGATGAAATTATATTTGATATACATATTTTCTAAATGATAAAATATTTTACTAGATTTATGCTAAGGTTAATTTTACATTGATTATGGAAAACCAAGAGAAAGGTAAGTATCACTTCCAGAAGTAAATCATCCAACTAATACTCCATCCACATGTGTTGGGTAGAAACTTCAGTGGAAGATAAAAAATCATATTCATCCATTCTATGAGTTACTGAATATTGTATCATTATATGTCAATTAACAAAAATATTCCTGATTTAAAAAACTCCACCATATGTGGATCTTATAACATCAAAACTTTTATCCCAATAAGTATCTTAAAACCGAAACAAGTTAATACATTTAAGGCTATCGACCTGATTGTGAAAATTTTTATGCCATTATTATAACTTAATATTCATTTTTAAAATAATAAATGGGATTATTTTGGATCAATATAAAATCATTCACACAAGGTATGCATATAAATACTCTTGAGTCATGGGGATGTCGAATATAACAAAATTCCTATCATATTTAAAAACACTTTTGATTCAAAATATTTTCCTTCTCCAACATTAATAAAAATTATACCCACAAAAATTAGAGTGGAAAATATTTTCGAATTTTCTGTGTCGAACTTCTTTAGACGATCATTATAATATGTTTCATGAGACAGAAAGTGGTTCTTATTTTGTGAAACATGAAACCCATGAAATTATCTCATCCCTCTATGAATGGACTACTCAAATAATTCATTCATCTCTACTACAAATCATTCACATGTTTGTTCATTATTCCTAGAAAAGGTAATTTCATTAACCTAAACCATTACATTGAGGAAAAAATCTGTAATTTTTTATATAAATATTGATATCAAATATTCCTTTTTTAAAACCCATCATTGTAAATCAAGTATCCAATTTTTAATACAATTCCCTCAGATCTTATATTATACAATACAAATATTTCTTTAGAGTACACACATAAATATCATATTTTCCAACAAAAATTCCACATGTCTGTTAAATATAAACACCCTCATCAACATCCCCAATCAGAAATGTGGACTTCACGTCGATCTAAAAAATGTGTTAACTTTATGGGGAAACAATTTCACAAAAGATTCTGATTGTTTTTTACCTTTTCTTCTAGAGGAAAATTCGCATAAAAAAATGAATTCATTTAGTTAGTAACCATTTGATAATAATAATTTTTTATTATCTATTCACCATATTGAATAAGATTGTTAAAAAAAACTCCACTAAGTTTAAATTAAAATTTTTTATTCATGTTTGGTATGGGTACCCAAATATCATTCTCTTTCAACTAATACATATCTAAATTTATAGCATGTACCCATTATGGATTCTTAAAGTATTCATTCACATATTTTGGCTCAGATTTTGAATATAAGGAAGTCTATATAATAATTTTTTATGTTATACTTATTTGAAACTTTTGATGTTAATTTCCTATAATTTTCTAAGATTCCATTTGGTTCCTCATCATGGGATGAGATTTCATGTTCCTCCCTCATAATTATAAATAGGTGTGTCTAATTTTCTTCCTGAGTAGTATTTCAGTCTTCTTTATCATTATCAGAGTTGTTGACTCAAATTATTTTAACCATCCCATCCTATTTATCAGTATTACTTTTCGTATCATTTTTCTCAACATTTTCAATAACATTCACTTAATTATATTCAAATATTATTCCATTTTCTTTATTGAAACCTCTACATCCTCTTACATTCTAGGTATAGCCCAGAAAAATTCAATCTTCACCTCTATGCTCATGCCTTCTGGAGATTCCACCTATATTACTTAGGATGCATGGACTCCCAAAAATAGTTAACTATTTCAAACTCAAATATTTCTCATTAAACATTTCATTTAGAGTCATATCTAAACATATAATGAAGAAACATCCATTTTTATTATATATTACAGGTCACATGGATTTCCTCCAAAAGTAATGAGAGAGACCATGTTCATGTAACGTATTTCAAAACATTTCCTCTAAACATATTTTTATTTATAATCACTATTTTATGGATAGGTATATGGTGTTCTGAACTCATAAATAATTACATTCTTTTTATGAAAATTTTCAAATTCTTCAATTTTGTAATCCCTACCATTACCTATTGTCAAATTCATTACCTAATACAAACATTCCTTCTCCGCTTTCGTCCTAAAACTTGTAATCAATTATGAAGAATTTGACTTATGATTCATATACTTAACACAAGTAATTTTGGAAAAAACCTCAATGAATGTAAATAATTACATATCTTGATTACCGAACTATTTTCCTGTTGGCCCTTAGATATCAAATTTGATAAGTTCTATATATTGTTTTGAATAAATTTCAACTTTCATATGCATATAGTTAATAATTATTACATTATAACTAATAGTGAAACATCAATATATTCATCTTGAAATATTATTAATACCACAAAAAATATATCTCATTGAAAACATGATCTTTTTTCTTTGACATATTCATCCAAAATATTTATCCTAATTTTGGTTATATTCCTCCAAGCCTAAGTAACAAGTTTTATGTATTTAACAAACATGGAATAAGATTATTTTTATACGTTTTCCACTTGTAACAATCATTCCATATTCCTCACTTTTTACAAAAAAATATATCTTTTATTTTTATAGTTTTGTTAACTTCATAATAATGTTTTTAAACACTTAGTTGGTTGTGCTTTTGCTGATAAAAAAGCAATGTGTTCTTAGATTTTTACAATTCATTCCCAATAATGGCTAATCCAACACCTTCGATTCAAAATGATTCATTACTTCCAAATACCACTGTAACTTTTAATTCTCATATCCAATGTTATGAACACCCACTATACCTGATCTAGGGTTGTTCCCCTATTGAACATTACAGAGTGGTTTAAACTAAAAGAGACTTTTCCTTCCATTTATCTTTGGTCACATCTGTCACCAAAGATTTTTTAACAAACATTTTTTATTCTAGTAAAAAAAAGACATCCTTTTTCAAGATTCCCAGGAATTTCATATCATTCAAAGAAAAATTCCATAGGTTGGGATCTATTTTCAAATTTTACAAAATCTTTCCTAGGATTTTTAACATCCTTCTAAAACATCATAAGTAAATCCTTCCCAAAGTTCTTCCATACATCCTTCTCAAAATTATTCCTTTTAGAAGATTGAATCCCCCTCAAACATTTCCTTCTATATTTTTAATGTAGTAGTAATGTTGTTGGTCAAAACAACAATTCTTCGTTGTGTTCCCAAATCCACCTTGATACTAACTATATCCATATAAATAATATTTTTTATTGTAGCTTCCATATCGACTGGATTTCTGTGTATGTTTCTCATAATACATCTTTCTTCTATAATCAAATTGTTTATACCACCATTCTTTTTAATATCACCCAGAACCTTCCCCTTTATAATGGATTTATTTTTATCCTTATCAAAAGTAAAAGTGATATAAAATTATTTAAAATTATAATTTTTGGACTCTTCTCACTTCTCTACATTATTGGGTTTGGCCACATACATAACTTTACAAGCATTGTTTTTCACAATACATTCAGGTTTCTCTTAAAACACTGAAGTTAACATGGATTTATTCTTAATAGGTATTTCCTTCAAAAATCCTTCAATGACGTTAGATAAATAGCATTTTAAAATTGTAAACCATATCATAGATCTAGAATATTTCTATTGAATAAGTTCCAACTCAACTTCTTTTTGCGATTTACTTCCATATGGTTAGTATGATTCTTTTCATTCTCAATATATTTATTAAAATTATTAATCTATTCAGGTAGATTAACCATCTCTTCTAGAAAACATTATTTATTTTTTATTGAGGATTTTTCATACTTCAATTTCTTGATTTCATTCACAAGACATCAAATCATTGTCAAATATTCTTTCAACACTTCTATTAAATTAAATTCCAGTTGAGTTTTTTATTCATCATAACTAATTCTTCTAAATTATTTATTTTTAATTATTGTAAAAAAATTATTCTCACATGTTTTCACATTCAACTATTCAATATATTCTTTAATTATATAAGTAAAAATATTATTCTTCTATTTTTGAAGAACTTTTTATCATTCCATTTAGAATTAATTTAGATTTATCCCTAGTTTCTTGAATGAACTTCCTAGCCAAATTGTTTCTCTAATGCTATCCTATTATTTATTTCTTCAAGAACAATTAGCTGTAAATTGCCAAATAGATAAAAAATTCAAAAAATTTCATTCGGATATTCCATTATATTTCACTACACTTATTCTTTATATTTTAAAAAACAAGGATAAAAATTAATCATGATCTTTATATACAATATTTTTATGTTCTGATTTAGAAAAATATTTTTCGTCAAGAACCTTGATAGAAATTTGTTTCAAGGAATCCTTGAAATACATTTCATGATTTACTTCTATTTTACCATTATTAAATTTCTCCCATATCATTTCATAAGTGATGAGAGTAATATTAAAATATTCCAAAGATAATGTTTTAGGATATATATCTTCTAATGGGTAATATTTAAAATCAAACTTTCTAAGAAGAAATTTAATGATATTTTCAATGAAGTTAATGACTTTCAACATCTCACCATGCCATATAATAGTACTAACAATGTCATTCAATTTAGTAATGAAGTCACTAAATATTTCATATTCTGCTATCTTGAGATATTCAAACTTCAGTCACTATATTTTCAACATTTCCATCTCTATCATTGTATTTCGTTCATAAGTGTTCTTAATATTATACCATATTTAATATGGAATGGATACACAAATCAGTCTTTTGAATTGAGTTTAAAAAATATATGATTTTGAATCATTTTTAGCTCTTCCATCGTTCTCATTATTCTTCTTTTCAAAAGATATAATAGGAACATTATCATAAATATGAGTAAATAAATACTTTTAATCTTCAAGAAAATCATATCCAAGGGACATAAGATACAGAGTAATTCAATAATTACAAATATGATAATTATAACCATCTAAGAAATAAATTTTTTTAATATTGACACAATTTAAAATATCCATTAAATTCGCATCAGATCTTCTGCATAGACTAAATAAAGGAAACCATTTCTCTGATAAACATTGTGATTAACCAACTAGGATCCATGTGTCACATAGAGTGGAAGGAGGTGAATCAATGATATTTTTTTAAGTTTCCTTAATTTTTAAAAATCCATCACATACATTTAATTATTTATTTAATTTTTGAAAAGAATATCAATCACATTTCCATAGGAACACAATAATTTACAATGTTCAATAATCACAAATAGTAGAAAAATATTTGGTATGCGATGGAAATAATAAAATACTACCCAATATACTTGAAAATAAACCTTTTGTGTGGATACAATGAATAGGAAATTACATTACTCTAATTTAGAACTATTTTAAATACAAAAATACATGTGCTACAAGTAGAAAAAAATAATGTTATAATTTTTTTTTCAAATAACCTCTTTGGGTGATGCTGGACAATCATTCAAAAATATAATGTTAAAAACACCTTAAATATTTACCTAGTAGTATACAAGAACATCCATAAAAATTAAAATGATACTCAGTCTGATTTCCTAGTCAAATTCTTCAGTTTGATTTCCAAATAAAACAATATTTCTCTATCAGAATGCTAATGGAACAACCTTGAATGAATTATTATTCTATCCAAAAATAATAATCTAATTACATAATCCAATTCCGAAAACTCTGAATATGATCTTGTCACTTCTCCTTGATTATTATATTAAAAAAACCTTAGGTATGAAAAACCTAAAAAACTCTTCTCCTTATATCATTAGAGGTTCTCTATCTTCTTTCATAAAAGGTTTATGTATATGGAAAGTACAATGTACTTCTTCAATTTATAGAAGTTCTGAAAAAGGATTATGCGGGATTTTCAAAATGATTCCCACTAATCCAAATTCTCACAATCATTAATCTACATTAAATATCATATAAATATTTGATTATTTAGTGCTTCTTAACTCTTCTCAAACATTATTGAATATTTTTGTGACTTCATCCCACTTCATACTTAGTTATAATTTTTCATTATGATTTCGATTGTCAATATGATTTCTTCATTATGATGGGTTCACTCCTATATTAATTACACAATTCTAACACATCAGAATTGAATTCATCTGATTACGATTTCCATTAACAATAGAAATTTTTTCCAAGATTAAATTATCCAATAAAAACTATTGAAGTGAACTCAAAATTATTTACCTTCTATTGTTTTCCTCAAACTAATTATTGAACATCCGATAGATATATAAGTGTTTGCCTATGCCTGATGGATATCTTCCCCTGATGGATCAATGACATCTCCAATGTAACTGTAAAATCCATATGAAGTCTTCTGAATTTTGAAACGGTTTTTAATCATATCAGATAATTATATTCTCTTGACCCAATTGAAGACCCGTGAGAGTCCATCTATCATTATCGGCCTAAATCCATTGGTTCCAATAACATTAGTTATTTTCCCTTTCATTAGTCCAAAAAAAGCTTAATGAAATTAACACTACGTAAGATTTTCCTTTTTTAACCATAAATGGGTTTGATTATTTGTGTCAGGATAACACCCATTACTGGTGCCGCACTATGTTCGATGGATATGTGGAAACAACAACATATTTTAAATTTTTATTACAATTAAAAAAACTATTTCTTCAAAGATATATATCACATGGAATATTAGTATGACTGAAAACCATGATCATTAACTTCACAAGTTGAAAACATACTTCCCATGATTTAAAAAAACTACATTTTGTGATCTCGCACCGATAACTAGAGACCATAAGGCTTTAGATTCAACAAATATCATCTTCTAAAATCATCTGTTTTATTATGATTTCCTCAGGTTTTTGAATACATTAGGATACAAATAGAACCATCTGGCTAACATTATAATGCATTATTACCTCACAATCATATATAAATACATCTCTTTCATACAAAAAATCCTTAATGAGATTGGTATCACCATTTATCCCCCTTTACATCATAATGGCTGCAACATATGTTTTAGATATTACTTCTAATTTTTTATTATTATAAAGTTGGAAAGAATCAGCAGAATTATATAACATCAATTGTGAACGTGATAAAACTAATAATTACAATATTTATTCATTTCGGAACCAAGGTGAGTCTAATGAAACTATCTCCATGGAAATCATATTCTCAAGATGGTGTAATTTATTTAGCAATCTAAATCCTATTACTTGAATACAATGGTGAGTGTGATGATCTATTTTACAATGTGAAATAATTTATTTTCAAATTTGACAAAAAAAGACAACTCATTCAAAATTTTTTTTCCAACATGGTCCCAAAAATAAATCCAAGGCTTGGACTAACAAAAATATGTTAATGGTGTGAATAGTATAGTAGAGTAGGTTTCCTTTTATGAGTGGTGGAGAGGTTACACTTGGTATTTTCGAAAATAATTGAGTGCTCCCTTGTTTTCATGTCACAAAATCAATCCAAATGAACCATTATTATACCATATATGTGGAATGGTAAAAATAATTTTGTAATATTATTTTTATACAAGTTTATAGGTCATTTTACCCTTAACGTTTTAGTTCAATCTTTTGGTAAACCCATTTTTTCATTAACTGTAGTAATTAATTTTTGCTTCCTATGATATTCTTTTTGGAAAAAATTAAGTTCAAATTATTAGAAATTATAAATTATTATGGATACAAATAAGGAATCAATTTCCTTAAATTAAATTCATAGATGTATAAATTTTTAATTTAAAATTTATTACTTAGATGTGACCTTAAAGCGGTGTTTTAATGTTAATATATTTAATAGTTGAAAATATTTTTATATATGAATTAAATAGGAAAGTTATTCAAAAGTACTAAATTAGATTAATTTATTGTTAATTTCAATAAATTCACATTAAAAATAATTCAAAATATAATTTAAAATTATAAATTATTTCAATAAAAATATAGTTTTCAATTAAAATTTGGTATTTCTCACTATTCATCAAAAAATGACACTTCATAGAAAAATACCAAAAATTCACCCTATGAAAATTTTGATACACCAATTTCAAAAAATAAAGTTTATCTTTTCATATGAATTTTTTAAAAGTATTAAAATATAATTTTTAATTATCTACCTAGTGCATGACTAAATCATAAAAAAGTTTCCCAAAAAATTCCATTTTTCTTTTAAATGATTCTTATATTATTTCCAAAAAATAGATAAATAATATACAAATTGAAACTAAATTTTTTTAAAATTTACATAATCCTATTATTACAATCTAATTAAACATATATTTCATAACTATCATATTTAATTATAATCTTAATTGTATATTTTTTTAGTAAATCATTTCTTTTCATGTAACTCATGATAAACTCAGCATTGAGTGTAATTCAGAAATATTAATAGATTGATTGTATTTAAAAATATAAATACCATATAGTCTTGGGGTGTTATATTTTCTTCTAATATGGGTGTTTTCTGTTTCATATTCTATCCAATTCTACATTATGATTTTAAAATATTACGGTGTTACATCCTCCACAAATTAAATAAATTATGGCCTACCAATTTAATCATGGTTATGGAAATAATGGGGATTACATTATAAAATACCATTTTTCAGAAACCCACCTCATAAAAATAAATAATAAAATATCCTCTTGATATAAGATAAAGGGATGTATTGATGTCATATGGAATAACTCATAATTATGTTTCCATTTATTATAACATTAATGGAAAATGATGATATGTAAAAAAAATGTGAAACATAAATAATTATTGTGAGTGATTGAATTAATTGGTAAAAATAAAATGAATTATCAATGTAAATTTAAGGGTTTTGACCCCAAAAATATTTAATGGTTTTACAGAGCATCAGATTCATCAGTTATAAATGTAATAGGATAATTGCTTTCAAGATAATTTTCCTAACGATCAGGGATGATTTTCCTATCTAATAATATATAGAAATATACTTGTTTTGTTTCTATTTTATAAAATATATTTCATCCTTTTTTTATTTTGAAATTAATTTCCAATTCATCCTTTACTACATGAAATAAATATCTATTTTTTTTCCTAACACACTAAAATTCACATTTAATTGATCATAAGATCCCTAAAAGAGTGAAATGTCATTTAGTAATTCAAAAACTATAATAAAAAAATAAATATGGTTGGTATAAGCTACCCAATATAATAAATTATTCCCTAAAAATAAAAATAAACACTACTGGTTTATCATTAATATTCATTTTTTAAAAAATAGCTAAAATAATGTATTATTAACAAGGATATCGTGTATGTCAGGGATAGAAACTAACCCCTTATCATCATAAAGTCATTGATTCAATCCTCATGGTTTTTTTGGATGTGATGGGTTGTCACCCAGCATATGGGTAGTGATTTTTATAAAATAAAGTTAGATAGTTACTTTAATGTTCCCATAGAAAATATTATTTACATCCTCATTATTAAATTAATAAAAATATATTCTTTTTATTATGGGGTTTAATAAAACTTACTTTTTTCTAAAATTATAATTAAATTATAATAATATTATTACAATGTAATTAATGATCATATAAAACATTAAAGAAAATAGATACCATTAAAAAATGTATATAAAATGTAAAAAAATTATTACTCAAATACTTTTAATTAAAAAAATATACATTTAAGAAATTTATCCAAAATTTCCTTGTTCATGGTAGAATCCCATCACAATAAACCTAAACAAAGGTGTTTAAGACATTGAACGTATTATCAATGTTATACTCAAAACAAATGATATTGTAATTAAATCCTATGTCAATGATGACATATACTCTCTTAAAATTTTATCAAAATCCTTATAAATTTCATGATTTTTATATACAAATATCATTGGAAAAAAATACTTCCACAATTTAATTCTTGAATACAAATAAAAAACATGTAATCATTTTTATTTGAAAATTAGTAATTCCTTGTCCTAGGGTTTAATCTAGGTCATTGATTTTCATTATATATTAAAATACACCATAATAAGTTATAAAAAATGTCATTTACATTAAAAATATCCCTTATGAGGGTCAAGCCAAGTGTAAAATAAGGCATTTTTTGTTCACCTGGTGATGATCTGTTCAATGAAAATCTGTCTTTTTTGTGATGTTACATCATTGTATATATTTTCTCGAACATCATCCAGTTGTAGTAACCGAACATGGAGGTATTTTTAGGAAAGGATGTATAATATCTAAATTAAAATGATAAGTTGTTCTCATATATTTAACCACAATGTCTATTAGAGGATTAGGATCCATAATCCATGATTTCCTAAATCTTATTATGAATATTTCTATTAAACATAAATTGATACCAACTGTAACAACCCATAATCCTGAAGCTCAGAGCCAGTTCTTAAAATATTTCATTTCTATAAGATTTAAGGAATCACTTCTGGAATGACCAAATATTTTTGTAGTATTGATAAACTAGATCCATACACGTTTCATTCCTTAAATATGGAAAATAAAATAAACATATATTATTTATGAGAATAACATTTTTACATCTTTAATATCATTCCAAAAAAAATATAGTACACATAATGGGTTCTAGAGAAAAAAATAAGGGTGTGTATAGAATCTCAGTAATTGTAAGTATAAAATAAGATATCAGGAATTAATAAGTAAAATCCAGATATAAAGGTAAATAAATTAGCACATATTCTCTATAAATAACTAGATATGAAATAATAAATATCGTAAGGTAAATAACTGAAAACACATTCAATTTAACCATTTATCTAAAAATGAAATTAAATAAGAGATTATATCTTTGTTTATATATGATGGATAATAAAAACTGAAATATTGATTCATGAAATTCTTAATTATTGGATTTCAAGATTTTAGGTGGCATGAAACCTCTACCATCACGACATTTCACAAGAAGTATTAAAACTACTAGTTGAAAGTGCCTTAATTCTAGCATAACTTTTTTTGTCTCATGAGACCTACCAAGGAATCGAGGGGATTTATTATACCACACCCCACTTGTAACTAAAGGTAAAAATAATTACATATATATGAAATTATATATGTAATTAATTAACAATGTGGCCTCTCATTACTTCTCCATAATTAGTAACGAATAATGATTTATCAATATTTCTGTAGTCAATCAAATAAATTTCAAATTAAAACACCACATATAGATTATACATATAGATTAATAAATAACAATATACATTGTAAATAATATCGATATTTTGATGTCTAATGGTCACTAGGAAGTGATTACTTCAAGGGGATGTTCATGAATAGAAAATGAAATAAGGTTGTGATTGGCAATACTATCCTTATTCAAAACAATAAAAAACAATTAATAAAATGGACAAGGATTGTATCAACATAGTCCAATTGGAATTGGAATAAATGGTTATTATCATCGAATGATATAAATACCATAAAATATGATTACATATATTCTTAGGAAAAATATTTATTAATTCTAACAATTTTTTTGAAAATAATTATATTTTAAAATCACTCTTAAAAAATTTATTTAAAAATATTAGTAATCTTAAAATGTATGCTTCAAAGAAATTATGGTCAAGAAAGTGGGTAGTTCATTACATTTCATAAAATTTTAAAAAAAAATTGTAATGTATAAATATTAGGATATTGTCATGTTTTAAAAAAGACAAGAACATACATTCACTTTTTTGGTAATAGAAAAAAGAGAATAGTATAAAAAACAACATAAGAATATAAAAAAAATTTGATGCCAAAAAATTGGTGAGTATTCCTTAAGTAAATAACTTTGAAAAGGATAAAAACATTTTTCAAACATTTTTAGAAAACATAGTTTTGGATGATAAAAAATTCTGACCTGAGAGAGAAAAAATTAGGATTCTATTAATACAGTTTCCCAATTAATTTAAGTACCAAAGAGTGGTAAAATGTTATAATTACATGAAAATATCATGAATAACCTTATTTTAATAAAATTAAAGGTTTTATTCAAAAATTATCAAATAATTTCCTTCAATTTATATTCAAGAATGAACATTCTGAATCAAAATTAAAATATGAAGCAAACCAATTAAAGATCATAATGATACAGTGAGAACTAAGAAACGAATAGATTAAGGGTATAAAATGTAAATACACCTAAACTAAGTGGAAATAAAATAGTATATAATCAAAACTAAAAATACACATAATGTTATCATGACAAAATCAATGAAGTAGAAGTTTAACCTTATGAGTGAAAATTTAGTTAAGAAATCCCTTACCTCTTGGTAACATTTAATTAAAATCACAGTAGACAAATATTTCAAATTATAATTTAATATAAAGTTAAAAATTAATTATTAAAGTTATTTTAGGTAAAAGGGAATGTATAAATACCACATAAATGAAAATTGGTGCACAATATTACAATATGCCTCAGTGAAATGAAATTGTGTTAAAGTCCCTTATTTAACGTTTCATTTTGGCGGAACATTATATAAACTCTTATACAATGATTTAAATTTTTTTATTAAATTACATAAGAACTTTATAAATAATTATATTTTCATATATAACACTTTTATGGCATCTTATCACCTATTCGTTAATTACATTTCATTATTTTTATTGTTTTGAGAGTTAATTTCTATGATTCCTACTTAATTCTTTGTGATGGAAGATTCTATTCTTGAACCAATTATATATTAATATAATCATTTGAATAATGATAATCATAATATTTATCATATATTACCTCAATTTTAATTTTAAAAAGAATCAATAATGATGGTTATGAAAAATGAAGTACGTTACAATCAGGGAGACGGTAGGTTGTATGTATTAATGAGTAAAATTTCAAATTTCCATTTATCATTATAAAAGTAATATAGAGTCATTTTTAATTCTCATAATATAAAATATAATATCTAAAATACTTATATATATATCATACATGTTTTTTGGTTTTGAGAAGTGATCCAGATCACATAGTAAGGGTGGTAGTCCATGTGTACACGAATAATGTTATCATCTTTAAGTGAGTGAAATTTTAAGAAATAAAATTATATATATTTTATTAAAATAATCACAAATATGTCATAAATATCATAATTATTTCCTATATATCACATATAATCATTAAAGTTATCTTTATTATATTTTATGTGAATCACTAGTGAAAGAAGAATCATATATCTTCATAAGGCCGTTGCACTCTATACCCATGAGTGACAATAATTTATCTCATATGGAATGAAAGGTAAAAGAATATATATTATATAGTTTATTAATTGGTATATATATTATAAATATCATGTATATAAATTATATCCATAATAATACACTATAATGGGAGGTGGAAATGAAAAAATGAACGATATCTATTCCCCATACAGTATTCCACTGTACACACGAAGGACGATTTCATAACCAATTTGATGAAAGTGGATATGGATTATGAGAATTAAATTATTATTAATAAATTATAGTATATGTAATATAGTTATTTTTTTATCAACATGGTCTAATAAAAATTGAATAAGGTTGAGAAGATGTAAAATAGAGACACTCTTTCAAAACCATTACCTCCTCTTCAGGTATATTCTGCCATTTTTAACTGACGCCTTCAAAGGTTATACTTATGTATAAAATATGAATTATAGGATGATAGGAGGGATTTTATGTAGTTATTTTTCATGTATTTTCTGAAAAAATGGGATGAAGGTGTTAAGAAGATAAAAGAGTGGGCGACCATTTATTAGTAGGGGTAGGGATACACTCAGTATTTTTGAAAACAATTGAGTGATACCACAATTTTTATGTCTAAAAAGTGGTAAAAATGTTTATTATTGAATAGGTTTAATGTTCTAAATATATACATCTGATCGTTTTTATATATGTATATATGTCTTTTTTAATCTTTTCTTTTAAGTAAAAACCCAGATAAATGCATTTTTAACGTAACCATAGTAATTAAATTTTATTGCATTCACTACTCATTTAGGTCGAAAAATGAAGTCTAATTTTTCAGAAATTATAAATTATGGTGATTAAAAATATGGTATCCATTTTCCAAAATTAAATTCTCATAAGTGGAATATGTATATTTAAATTTAATGCGACATATGTGATTATAAAGTATATTTCTTAAAGTAAAAATGATAAAAAAACAATTTTTTATATATAAATTAAATACCAAAATAATTCCATTTTAATAAATTACATTAATTGATATAAAATTTAACAAATTTTACTTTAAAACCATCCAGAATATATAATTTAAAATTATAAATTATTTAAATTAAAATATATTCATGAAGTAAAATATATTATTTTTTAATATTCATCAACAAAAGAAAATTATCCTAAAAATAGAAAAATATATCTCCCTACATTAATTTATAAATTATACTATCAAAAATTATGTTTATTATTTAATATAAAGTTTTTAAAATAATAATAAATTTATTTAAATTATGTGTGGAATGAACTACTAAAACAACTTTTAGAAAAATATTGTTTTTCAAAAAAATCCCTATTTTTTTAATGTTTCTTATATTATTTATAAAAAATATATGAATAATAAAGGTGTAAAAAAAATATATTTTAATAATTAATTTAATATAATTCATACCCTACAATTTAATTTCTAGTAGATAATAGTCATATTATGTAATATTATTAATTATATGTTATTATTTAGTAAAACTCATCCTTGTGTGTAAAAAAAGATAAACTCAGTGTTGTGTGTAATGAAAATATTATTGTATGAGAATTAAAGTACAATAAGATGTTGATCCCATCCTCCATTTCGGTACATTGATCATGCTATCAACTATTCATTGACTGTGTGGATAATATTCTCCTATTAGGAATTACTTATAGGGTGATATGTTTTGATGTAGTTCAACTCAATATTTAAAGCATGTAGGAGACACTTAATAAATATTGAGGTAAATAAAGTGATATAAATAAGAAACAATCCAGAGTGGAGTTCCATTCAGCCTCACCACTTATCTAATTTATATAAATTCATGTTGATTGAGTTATAATTAATCTATAACTAAAATGAAGTGAGCAGTAATTAAAAGAAAATCCACCACAACCCATATAGAATTATTTCATATTGATGTCTTTAGAAGACTAGTGAAAAATTCCATGGGTAGGTTTTCCCAATTCCATTAGCTATGGGTTATATTTAAGTTATCCACTAGGATTTTTTTCGTTCATCCTTCAGATTTTGATTTACAAGACACCATGATGTATATTTTAGGAACTACTTCTACATATTGTCCCACCAATAGTGTTCTCAGAGACCTCGATACAACTTTATCCTCCTTAAATGTATAGACCAGGTTAATATATGTAAATCATTAAAGAAATCCATATTTAACTAAGGATTTCATGGTATACAGATTCGTGACCCAAATCATAGAACTAACTCTTCTTTAATTTTGAACAATTAGGATTTCCTTTCTCTTATAACTTAAACAATATTATGAATTTCCACATTGTAACTTTGAGTATTCTTTATATTCTCTAGAATGGATGGTCTAGTAATAATTTTTGAAATTATTGATGATTTTCCTTTCATTATGATTCCCATATTGTAATGAGAAGTCATAGACCATAATCATCCCCAATCATCTTCTCCAGTCTATATTCATCTCTATCTATGTGAATATATACTTGAGGATCTTATGATCCATATATTTATATATCACATTTCTACCAAAATATATAATGATATCATATTATCAATGTGAATTTTACTATATGACACTCTTGATCATGTGTTGGGTAGTGTTATTCATGAAAATACATCTTCCTTGAAGAATACACTATCACTTTGTCATTATTTATTTGTACACTTTCGAATCCCTTATTAAAATCATCTCTATATAAAAGTAAATAATCCCCACTTTTGGGTAGTGTATGTACTGGTGTAGTGATAAACATCTTTTTCAACTCCATGAATCACTCTTCACTGTCAATATTATAGAAAAAACTTGACTCCCTTATGAGTTATCTGGGTTAGAGGGTTTTAAAAGCAGGATAAATTTATTTCAAACCATCAATAATACATATAGTGTCAAAGTAACAGTAGATATCTATCGCATATGTCAGATGTGATGATCCTTCAATTTCTTCTATCTTTGAATCATGTAAAGATACCAATTTATTTTGATAAATAACCCTAAAAATGAGAATTAAACTAGAACATAGATTTTATATACTTTTCATATCATAATGTCTTTATCATAGTGCAAATATTATCCACACGGTTCTCTACTACTTTTGAGTATATTAGAATATTATAAATAAAGATAGCTATAAATTTAACAAGGTAATCTCTAAAAATCTATTCACAAAGTCCATGAAGATATATGGAAAATTAGTGAGCCTAAATGGAATTGTTTTGAAATAATAGTTTCCATTCGATTTATGAAAATACACCTTGTAGATATCCACCTTCTTCACCCTCACATGATAACACCCATACTGAAGATACACATTTGAGATGTGTTGGGATCTATATAGCTGATTTAACAACTCATCAACATTTGTTATTATAGACTTTTACTTTATTAGGATATTCTTCATCTCATGATAGTCAACACAAAGTCACATTGAATCATCCTTCTTCCGGATGAAGGGGACCGGTTCACCCCACAAATAATCACTTGTATATATGAACAGTTTATCCACATTCTCTTATTGTTGATTATTTTTCTCCTCAATTACCACAACAATTATTATATATTGATTCAATGATATTTGAAATTACCTAGGTAAAAACTTGATTGAAAATTTATCCTCTAAGGTAGGGGAAGTCCATGAAATTATTTGAGAAACACATCATTGTACTCCCTCACAATAGGAATGCCTTGAATGGTGATATTTTCCATAGATATAATATTTGATCTAGATACACTTTCTTATAGGGAAATAACATTCATTATTTATGTGTTGGTGAAAAAGATTATTAATCATCTTTATTGCAGTTATACTGAGTAAGAGTATGGTTCATGGTATTGAGTGTTATTTCATTATCATTGAAATTTATTTTGGATCTATATAATGAAACCCAATCCGTACCTATAATTTAATCATGTTAAACTAAATTGAGTATCATAAGGTTTCTTAGGATGTTTATTGAATAAATTATGACATGTTAGGAGTTATATTCTTGGGATAAAATAATTGAATGACTTACCAGTTTCATTAATATATATACATCCAACATCTGTGGTTTTTTTTTGAATAGTTCTTTGAACATGTGTGATAATAATTAATGAATACGACATGAAAAAAAACTACATTCAATATTAATTATTGAATAAATACAATACCTATCAACACTTCATTGTTTTGATCCACTTCAATTGTTATATTGAAATAAGATCAACATTGCAACCTTAGAGGTTATTGGAGTTTTTTTCTCCTATCACCATTGGCTTATATCATTGATTTACGAAGTTCCCTTATTACTTAAAATAGATACATTATAAAAAAATATGATGCTTAACTTGAGAATCTATATCTTTAAACACATTTGTGGGTTTCTTTTATTTAAAATTACTAGCTTGGTTCCCTCTTTTTGTCACTTAATGAATTTCCTCATCCCTTTAAGCAATTTTTAATGTTCTTCTTTCCACACATTTAATAAGTGGGATGTTGAAAGTTATCACCACTATTATATTCCACCTTCACATCACCAGAATTATAATCCAATTTCTAATTTTTATCCCTTTAAGACCCTCGAGATTCTATTATAACTATTTCAACTTTGAAGGCACATAGAACAATTTCTTCATAGTTCTTAATGTCCCGAATAAGTTGGAATTTTCATAGAGTCGATTTTAGTGGACAAAAAGTAATAAAATTTTTATTTAAAGGTAATTATAAAGTTTAAGGTGTTTCTTTAAATTCTTGTGATGTTTTTTATACACCCCTATGGATTTTTAATCTTTTTTATTGAGGTAATGTAAATGTCCTTCCATTTTATATTGGAGAGTGTAAAGAATGTATTTATTGAAAACATTTTCTAGAATTCCGTTCACCCTATCACTTAGATATCTTATTCATGAATCATATTATTAATCAGTGTCCACTAATGATCTTCTTATACCTCTACATTATAAACAACTAGTATATCCTTGTGTTTTTCTATAAATCAAATGATGATATTGATCTTCTCAATTGTGTTCATCCATTGTTCAACAACCAAGTGATCAGATTATCCATTAAATGTCAAAGGCCTTTGTCTAATAAGGTTATCAATTTTAGATTGTTCTAGATTTGGGGTATTTGGTAAATCATATTGATTCATGATTCTGTTCAGAACATAATTTAACTAATAGAGTATAATTAAAATGCTTATGATTCTTACTCTGATCTGGCAGGGAAACCTGTTTTCGTAGTCATCACTTTTCATTTCACATTGGTTGTTTTCTCAATTACTCCAATTTCAATACATTATCTAAAATAAAGTGAAAATTTTTTACGCATAAATTTAAACTTTTAAACACATATATGGGGAATAAATAACACTAAATTTATAATTTATAAAAATAATGTACTTCCTTATCATATGAATTTCCAACCCTTAATCTATGTTAGCCTTAATCTATATCCTATCACATACACTTATGGGATTTATTGTCTACATAATAATGGATAATGTTGATCTTATTTATATCAGAATAATATCCCTTGGTAGTGACTAACTAGGTGTAAAATAAGGCATGTTTTTGTACACCAGGATAAAATTAGGTCCAACTCAATGTGCTCTTTTTTAGAATTATTATAGTTTAGTACCTCTACCAGATCTACAAACACATAAATATACAGATAAGGATGCTTTTTCTTGTAAACTACTTACTCTATACATTAGTAAATTATATAGATATTTTTCTAAAATTAGTACTGTACTAAATTATTTATATATAGTTTTCCAATCCTAATCCCAAAATTATATTCACTTTCCTTTGATACCAATTATAACAATATTAGTCTTTCTTACGCATAAATTCATGATTTATTATGTTTGAATTAACATAATACAACCTAGAATAATGAGATTTATGGATTCTTTGGGTAATTAGGTACATTTAATAACAACAAAAAAATAGGTGGAACATCGACATTATTGATACCTTTCTTAACATGTTCATAATATTGCATTGATCTTAAAACATAATGGTATAACCAGGGATATAAATAAAATAGGGATGCGATATAAATACCCATAAGTGAATAAAAAAAAGACAGATAATTTTTTACATGTTAGAAAATAGGAATATCAATGGGATATAAAAGGTATGAGAACCATAAATATGAAAAATAAGGCCTGATACATCACATTGGCATAAAAGAAACATGGGAATCTTAATACAACATTAAAAATGAATTTATAAAAAATTGTTAGGGATAACATCAAACATATCATAACATGGTTGAAAATGTCAATTAATGTAATAGTATTAAATACTAATACCATACATTATATATCATGAGACTAAAACATTATCCAATACATTAGAGTGTTATACAATTCTTGGAGCACCTGTTTCCTTCAGATTATGTACATGCATAAGTGTGCGACATAGAACATAAAACACAAGGGTTTATTTAACCAATTATAACCGAAAAATCAATGATTTTTGGTAATATATATTGAATCACACAATAAATGAATGATATATACACATAGGCGAATACACTTTAGTAGAAATTGGGGTCGATATTCTGGAATGAATCATTTGGCATAAAAATTTATTGTGAAATTTCATCTGCATAACGATATTAATAATAGATTCAAAAAATGGTTTACTAATAATGAAATTTATCTCTCATATAATGGATATAAAAAGGGATGTAATATGGATACATAATACCGTATCTGAATATTGTGAATTGGAAAAAATGCATTACATAAATTTGGTGCATGAATAAAGAGGAGAAAGAGAGGACCCCTTAATAGATATCAGCATAAGAAAGGATTAGGTAAATTCTATAATGATAAAGGATAAATAATATATCAATTTTTGGACACAAATAGGAAATTAGACTGGTCTTTAAAATTTAATCACAATATAAAAAATTGATATTCAATGGGAAACAATACAAAAAATGCTCATGAATTGAAATGAGAGGGATAAGTTACTTACCTTTGGAGAGTGATTCCAGAAGTTTGGGATATGATTCTTGATATCATGGTGGAACATTTGGAGGTATCTTGAGAAATAATTGACTATTACAAAATAACTGAAAGGTTATTTTAGTAAAGAGGAATGGGATATTGGGTGGATTTATATAGTAAAAGAGAGGGGAGTTTCTTATTATTTCCCAAATATAGGTTTCGGACTGTATACAATAAAATAAAAACCCACAAACCATACCATGGTGTTTTACCATATATAATCATAATGATTAGTGGTTTTTAGTATTTTATTAGTTCAAGGGACTAAATGTTCAAAATATTACACTTGGTGATGTATATATGTGCCATGTTCATAAAGTAGATATTTTAAAACATTGAAATATAATATTGGCTTTTGAAGAATTGATATTGGTTTTATAAAATTAATCAATTAACCTAAAAAAATTATTTTCAAATTAAAAAATTAATTTGTCCATGGTTACCCTACATATAAATAATTACATCACATTTGGGACATTATGGTGTCATAATAAACATAATATACTTATATTGTATTTAATTATACCAAAAAATTCAATTATCTCATAAAATAATGAAAAATTAACCATTAGATAATATAAAACTTATGATTACAAAAATAATATTTCTTTTATGTAAATAATTTTCTAAATTTTTTAATTTTTACTTCTAAAAAAATAATTAACACTTATGGATAAATTTTGGGTTTTCGACAATAACAGTATTCAAACCCAAGTTACATATATAAATTTGACTTCATAAAAATTATATTATCATTTATATTTGAAGAATATGATTTAATTATATTATTATGTTAAAATAAAAATTAATTTTAAAATTTATTAATTCATGAAAAAGGATGTCTTGATTACAATTTCGTATTACACAAAATACAATTTGTGTTTTATCATTTCCAAATCAAAACCATTTATAAGGTAAAAATTATAAGAAGTAAATATGTTCATTATTATATTGAAAATAAAATATACATATTCATATTATTAGGGTCATGATACAAATAATTTCATTATGCCATTAAACACTCTAATGGTATGGGGTGTGATTGTGAGATTTTCCTAGGGTGGTTCAACATATATGGTATATACTATGAGCTTGATGTGCTTAAAAATCTCTCGTAAATTGATTTTATCATTCATTAGTTGCTTCATTTCATCATGGGATTGGTCCTGGGAAAATCCCAGTGATGCTATCTCCCTCAGAAGCACTATGAAATGGGATTTATAGGGCATGATCATTCTTTTTTAGGACATTTCTTATTTTTTATTTTTCAAATAGATTTATCATAAATCTATATTTATAGTACTCATATGATCAATATTCAACATCTATTTTATAAATGGTTATGATTAATGATGGTCTTTTAAATCTAAAACGATATAATAAAACCAAATAAGTTCATGTGTTTTATATAACAATAATTGGAAATTTTATTCAATCAAAAAGAAAATATAATTTATAAATGATCGGGTCATTACATTTTTGTCCCATTATGAAAACCAAAATCATTAATTCCAATGGAACCTATGTCAAGATGGAGTGAATTCACCATGTTAATTTATATTTTATTCCCTTAGTTTTTAAATAAACTTATCTTATCCACTATTTATAGATCTCATACTAATATATAATGATTTTATGTAATCATCATTATGACTATTAAGAAGTTATACTAATTTTATATATCACTATACTCTAAATCTTAAATTTGCAGAGAATATTATTTTATGTCTTGTTAAAAAACCTACAAGAATGATTTTATACCAACATCAACATTTTGAATTCCAATATCTGTAAAGAAATTAATATTATTAATATAATATATTATTAATTAATATATGTCACTATTTTTGATCTTTGAGAATAAAATAAAAATAAAAATAAATATAATGGATTAATGTTTATTGATAATTTCCTTATTAAACATGTTGAAAAGAATAAAAATTACTAAAATCTAATCCTTAAAATAAACATTAACAATAAAATCTATGTGAAGTTAATGATTATAATTTATTAAGATTAATGTTAATATATATGAATATGTTTATTAAATAATAGATTAATAGTTATATGTTTATAATATAAGATGATAAAAAATTATCATTGACATTTGGAGTAAAGGTGATGGCTTTTTTCCAATCTCATTTTGAATTCCATACTATTAAAACTATGATTACATAATGGTAAATTTTATTATATTTCTATATAAACATCCTATATTTTCTTATCCTTTATTTTTTCATCTGTTTTATATTTATACATACCATTTAACATCCCCTCTCTTTCTTAATTAAATAGAAGAGATGATTTTAAAAGAAACAGACCTTACTTATTCTTTTACATCATGAGTATTTCAATTTCTTATCTATTTTTATATTTTAAAGATACCATAATATCTACATCTATTATTTAATAAGGTCATTTAATATGTTCATGATTGTATTTTATGTAGTAGTTTTTTTAAAATTTAGAAAGGTTTTTTAACACCATCATTTACTCTATTTTCAAAAGTGTAAAAACAAATCTTCATTTCACTGATTTCCTCATAAATAAAATTTCATTCATTTATAAGAAAAATATATAATGAATCATAATCTAAATTTTCAAATTTTTTATGAAAAAATATATATTCTCATTATTTTTATTTTTATTATTTATTTTTTAAGAATAGTTGTTGTATGAAAAAGATATTTCTTATTGTATTTAAAATTAAATTGTAAATTCTTTAATTAAAGGGGTTTTCATCTATTTCAACATCCGGTGATGTTTCATGTTCATTTATAGGGATATCGTCTAATTACACCTTAAAAATTCATTGCTTTGATGGATCATCATCTTTTCTTGATAATTCATCCTCATAACCTCTTTTTTATCATGGGTTAACTAATATATAATTGAATAATTATTATTTTCATGATCATTCAAAAAAAGATAGGGTTGTCATTATACGATGGACGGGCCCCTTATAGTCCTTGAATGCATTGGTTAGTGTTTTATATATAATTAGATGGGGATGGGATAATCATGTGTAGGTTATTTCCACTATATTATGTTGTGATGGTTATTTTTCCACATCCTCTATGATATGGGAAGGCGATGAACTTTTACTATAATGATGTGAATGTCTTGGTGTTTAGCCTTAATATTTATTATTATTTTGATTCTTATTTTCGGTCAATATTCTTATGTTAATGAACAAACCTATGATATCATCTGATGGTTCATGATTATTCACAAGAGTTTCTACTCCCTGTTGACCAATTCTTTATGTTATACTAAATTACTTATGGTATGAATCATGTTTTATGATATATATTTTATTGGGTATTATTTAATTATGATATCATAATGTATCTTGGTTATTTTCTCAAACTCACCTATAAATTTTATGATAACATATGATCTACTATTGAAATTTCTTATGTTTACACTTACTAATAATTTGTTCTCAACTTTTCATACATTTACATTCCCCAGGATATGAAGAGGTGCATAAAATTTGATGTTTCAAAAAGTTTATCATGTGGGGACGTTATTTGTCAGAAATAATTAAAATGTAGTGAAATAATTTTTTTATTGTAAAAATACCAAATAAAATAAAACATTATGTTCTTTTATGTGATTTATTATGCAATTTTTTCAATATTAATGTAAAATTAGATAATATTTATGTATTTTATAATCATTTTTACCCATCATTGACTTATAAAATTTCATTTTTCACACATTTCCATGGATTTTTTTAGTTGATAAAGAACCTCATTGGGATTGTAGTATATATTTTTTCACAACCCATCCGTTGAGGCTCGTCTCGTGACTACCCCAAGACCACCTTCCAAAGGCATGGGGTTAGCGACTAGCACCGGAAAGGCATTTCCCAAAAATGGGAATGCATTGTCTCAAAACCTGTACACACACACTCACATGCACAAGTGGAAAAAATAGAAGAGTAAGATGAAACAACAACTAGATACCACAACTGATTGTAATAGTAAGTACTAAAAGTAAGGGGCCAACATACAAGCCCAAATAAAATAGATATAAAAATAAAAACTCATGAGGTTGTCTGCTAAGGATCCTACTTGAATTGTTGGTATAGCTCATCACATGGCTCTCTCCATCCACAGGTCGCCTCTGCTCACATCAAGTCCCCCGCCATGTCCCAGTCATGGCTGCTCGTTGATTGCACAAGACAAAACAAGGTGCGAGCGAAGCCTGTGCAGGGTTGAGTATAACAATACGTAGTAGGGACCTTGAGACCCCCAAATTTATCTCAGAATTCCAAAAAGGAAAACAACAATGCATGATATCCATAACAATGCACAAAGAAAAGGACTCATCTCATACCATTTCTAAGTTAATCTCAAAAGTACCGACAATTAGTCATAAGGCTAGATAATCTTATTCTATTAAGAGGCACTGCTACTAACCCACCCATAATTGGTAAGTACTAACCCTCACTGAACCACAGTTGATCGATAGGTTCTGATTCACACAGAATCGCTAGGTTCTTATTTACACAGAATCACTTAGTGCTACTTCTCACGGAATCACTAGGTACTGATTCGGACAGAATCACTAGGTTCTAGGTGCTGATTCACACAAAATAGATGGGGGTTGATTCACACAGTTATTAAAACAGAATCGCTCGGTCCCAATTCACACAAAATCATTCTTCATTATTCACGTCTAAGCCATTCACATGACTCCTACTCATAGTATGCTTCTTTCTAGGAGAAATCACTCATCAATTCATCAATCATATTTAAATTGGAACAAAGTCCCACATAGAATCTACTCAATTATCCATCATGTCATAAGGGTTCAAACACAATAGATTGCGCGTCAACCGCATGTTCGGTCTGTATGTTACTGGAATATTAGTGTTGAGGGACCTGTTGGATTTTCAGTCGATCGAACCTGGTCGTACTCCAACATTATCCAAAACTATCATGGAGTATCTCAAAAGACCATCACACTCCATGTATCCCAATACCACAGAAAGTTTATCAAAAGAATGTCTCATTCGCATGATATGACCATTTAAGCGTATATGGGCCCGAGAGGGTCCGGGTCCAGTCCGACCCGATCAGACCGACCCTGCCCAACCAAACCTAATCTGGGTCTGACTTGTCATGGCCTGGCCTAGGCTAGCTCAGTCGGGCCGGGCGACAGTTGGCTCAGCCTGCCGGGCTACGGACTGGCCCGACCCACCCCTGCTGGGCCGCGGTGGCTCGGCCTGCCTGCTTGCACGACATGCAGGGGGTCATGCGGTCCCCCTCCCAAATTACTCAAAGAGACATTCAGCTCTTTCAATGGTTGTGACACATTGTCCCCCACATGACCTGCATGTAGTGGGTTCCCAACACTCGCTGCAGCTTCATGCCATAGTGTGTGTCGGCGCACCGCCTCCCGCCAACGTAGTCGGCCATTGCGTGCCGGTCATCCATCCGTTGTGGCACCGAGTGGCATCGCTCTTCCACTACGGCCTATGGTTGCGGGTCACCGCCCTCTTCTGTCAGTGGCTCTGTGTCGGTTTCGCACCGACGAAACATTCATAGGCCACCAGGTTAGCTCTGTTGGTCTATTCTTATTTTCGGATGTGCCTGAGGGCCTCTCGAGATGATGTCGTCATTGAATGCCTCCCGCCTTCCGCTTACCGTCGAGTTACAAATAGTCCCATGAAGAATTCAATGAAAAACAAGTGGCATGGGTCCATTCTTTGTTCTTTTGGCCCTCTACCTCCACGTTAGCATTATAACAAGTTGTATTAGTTTATATATCTTATTAAAATGATGATAACCCACATTCTAGACATAAACACACTCCCTCGAATTCAGTTGGAGATGTCATGTTGGTTGAAGGAGAATTCACGCTTGATGAAGCTGTCGATGTTCATCATTCCAGATTCAATTCCTCCAACGTTGTAATCCTAGCTTCCATTACTCGGTGGATTTGACCTCATCAATTCGTCATAGGTTCATCACCGTCTTTCCAAAATCCCACACATGAGATTCTTACAAATAGAGGGGAGTAGGGGATCAACGCTCCACAAAATTAATGGGGTTCATTAATGATTATAATTAATGAGCCTCTTTAATTCTCTCAAGAGTGTCATAACAAAAAATAAGAGTCAAGACATTAAATGGTTTGATGTTACACTGTATTCCCACTGCTATTTGTCCAACGATTTCAGAAAAAAAATATTTTTTTTAAAGTCCAAATAATTATCTTTTTTGTTCAATATTTTCTATTCAAATATAAGATTCCCTTAAGCGAATCCTAGCCATGCAGATTTAACAGTGCCCTCAGCTTTTTAATCTGAGAACCGGTTCAAAAGATGAAATTTAACGCTTGTTTATTTATTGAACGTAATTTAAAAAAGTTCGAAAATTATTAACACTCACCCTTGACCTGCGCCCGTCGAGGTTAGGCTCTTCTTAAAGGGAAACCAAACTCATGAGACTAATGGTAATCTCAAAATCTCAATCTGAGTTGCTGTTTAAAAGTTACAAATTTTACAATAAAATAATTGTTATTTGATTATTTTATTTATAGGAAAAAATTAACATCCAGTAGTGCGCCGCTCTGGCTAATATTAGTATCTTCCTACAAAACTAAAACCATCACAAGTCCAGCAGTTGTATCATATTTTTAATCTGAGTCACCGTACGTGAGTTATATGAATTTGAAAATTAAAATAATTTTAATTAATTATTTTATTTCCGATTATTCCATTTTTGGGTATTCATACTGGGGGCCTGTGTAGAATAAATTTTAGTCACACCTAGGTTAATCCTAACATCATGAACACAATGGTGCCATCTTATTTTTGATCATAGCATGTGTTTAATTGTTATTCATCATTTTCAGTAAAATATCTCACACACACTGTTTAAAAAATACCATTTTTTTCGACGGATCATTGCGGGCACTCTGGGCCTTGGAATCACATGCTGTTAGATTTCACTGTCTTGAAATAATTCCATTTAATTAAAAAATATTATACCAAAATTTATGGACATTACATTCCCCCTTCCATAGGGCATTACATCCCTGAAATCCAAAACAAAGGTAAATAAAACAAATGAGTGCATTGATCACGAATCTGAGCTTCCCTATCCCATGATATCTCTTGGAGGTTTCCATATTTCCACCAAACATGCACCAGAGGGATCGACCATCCATGAATGAATCATTCATGTCAATCCTCTATCTCCACTGGGGACTCCATAAAAGTCTCCCCATCATCAAAGTGAAACTCTACGTAGTCGATAACGTGCGATGGATCATGAATTCATTTCCTCAGCTGCGACAGCTGGATAAAAATATGCACTTGGTGCATTTGTGGTTGGAGAGCTATGGGGTATTCCACGTCGCCAGCTCTATTGAGAATCTAGAAAGGCCCAATGGACCTTAGAGATATCATATAGCCCCCATCGAATATTGGAATTCCTTTTCGGGGTGAGACCCATAAGAAGACATAATATCCCATGTCAAACTCTAAGGGTCTTTATCTCCCCTCAGCATAAGACTTTTTTCTGCTCTGTGCTATCGTCAGTCTCTCCAGATGATATGTGCCTTCTTAGTGTTATCCTGTACCAAATCTGGACCCAAAAGTGCTGACTCCCTAGGATATGTCCCACATAGTGGTGATATGTATGGTCGCTCATACAAGGCCTCAAATAGTTTCATGCCAATGGTGGAGTGATTGATATTGCTATATTCAAACTCCACCAGTGGAAGGTGGTCTTACCATCTATAGCCAAAATATTGGACATAAGAATGAATCATGTCCGGCACAGTTTATATGGTCTTCTTTGTTAAACAATCTATTTGGGGGTAAAAGATGTACTCAAACGTGCAATAACCTGATGCGCAGCTTTCAGTTACTGACATGGGAGGCATCCTGATATGAAATTCTCCACTGTTTTCTTCATCCCTGGCCACCTGTAATGACACTGGAGGTCCTGGTACATTTTTGCCACACCCAGATGTACCACTAAAAGGAATATGTGGAACTCCCTCAACACCTCCTCTCATTGTGTCACAAGTATCCTGGTGTGTCCCTTGAAGAGTATGGGTTGCTCTCCACCTTCAAAAAATCCATTAGGAGGTCATCCTAAGGATATCTGAGCATGCCAGGCCTCACAGTCAATGTTTCCAAGCTATGCCTCCCTGACTCACTAAAGGAGTGGGGTAGTAACTATCATATACTAGAGGTAATATACACCATAACTATCATCAACGGTTAACTACAATGTGGCTAGATAGTCTTTCGCCACACTCAAAAACTATAGACCAGCCCTCCAGCTGAATGCGTCTGCCAACACGCTCCCCTTCCCAGGAGTACAGACTATCTCAAGTCATTTTTCTAGAGGAACTTTAGCTATCACCATTGTCTCAGGGTTAGTTCATTTGGTGAGAAGATATACCTAAGACTCATGTGTTCATAGTAGATAGAAAATCATTCTCCCCACTGTACTCTCAGCTCCTAGAGCTCCGTTGAATCCATCTGATACGTAGTTATAGATATTTTTGACATCCGTTGGTAATGTCAATGAAGAATTCCCTCTCCTTACGGGGTGGTAATCCGGGAAACATCTTTTGAAAGGATTTTATCGTACTCTACCACTACTATTGGGAATAGAAAACTCAAACATCTGCTATAATAAGGGTATGGCTGGCCAACTCAAGAGTGATCGACCACACCCACTTATGCATGAGTTTAACACATCCTACCTAGGATTCCTTTTTCAAAAACCAAGGAAACCACCATTCTATTTCTACAAATATACCAAATCATTTTTGACTAAAATAGTGAACATGAGAATGAACCGTGGATTTCCAATCCATACCCAAAATACCATCATAAGGCCTCAACAATGTCTCAATGAGGTTCCAACCGAAACTCTCGCCTCAACGGTTAGATCACACAATCATCATAAGTGTGATTATCGATCTCCTCCCATAGGATCTCTAGACGTAAGGGTCATGTCAGTGGTTTTACTAGAAACTCTAGGTCTTGAACAAGATTCATGAATAGAAGGAATGATTAGTACCTATGTCTTTTAATACGAAAGCTAATAGTAGACATAGACCAAACATCGAATCATTCCTAGAGACCTTGGGTATCACTCCTTGACTGCATGCATCTATTTCCTTCCCCTTTACTCTAACTAATTAAGCCTAAGGGAACCACATTAGGGTGGTGGTTGTAATATGTCGAAATGTATACCATCTCTAGCTGCTCTACGAGCTCCTCTTCCATGCCTGCAAACATACTGATTCATCTGTCCCTATCAATTTCTCTTCCTGAAATATTATTAACGCACAAGTCTCTTTGATTGAAATCAGTTCCCTGCTTTCTCAATGCTTACATTAATATGATGTATCTTCTTAGCCAAAGAACATTAATCCAAAACGAGTTTCTCTAACACCATAACAAACGTACGAATAAACAAAAGAATAGTGCCAACTCGGATTTCCCAAAACACATCTATCTCAGAGTTCCAAGCCCTGAAGAAATGTTCGTATCATATTCATCATGTACCTAGAATGGTTGGTATGCCTCAACAAATACATATCTACCGACATATCGTCACACTGAAGCTATAGAATCTCTTGGGAACAGATACCTCTTAGCTTTTATGTCAAGAGACCCCTTATATTAGGAAGGTTCTAAAGATTTGTTCACATAAAATTCACCTCATCGAATGATATGGGTAATCTAAACACTGTAATAACCCTGTTGAGCCACAAATAATGCTCACTTCCTGGACCACAATCGGATCTAAAGTTTCCTGGCTATTTAGAATCATAGTCCCCACCTCAAGAAAGTCCTTAGCCACCTATGATTCAGGATCGCCTAGGAACCTAAGGGGTATCATTCTATAAAACTCATGTAAGGTACTGAGACTATATGTGTCCTATAGAGATAGCACTAGTAGTAACTATTGACCAATGAGAAATGGAATCGCGAGGACACCACGTGAAGGAACCATCCTGGGAAATAGTCCATGTACTAAAGTATCATCACTCTATGAACCATCCTCATGGTCATGCATTGGAATCCTAGCTGGTTGGCTGCATGGAGGCATCTTGAATGTGAATCAAGATGAACCACAATCAATAAGTTATACATGGTGATCTAAATCAGAAGAGATCAAAAGAAAAACATTTCAATAACACACGCAATCATTGTTTTTGTGTACTGAGTCGAAAAATAGGATTCAGGGTCCTGGTGTATGGATATGTCAGCTGCAACACCAACACTGTACATCCAGAACTAAAACCCGAGCTCAAGACACTTAAAACTATCACTCTATTAAAAACATAGAATTTTAGTTCTTATGGTAGAAATAATCCCTTTGATACAACTTTCTGAGGACCCATACCCTAAGGCCCATGTCGTGACTACCCAATGCCCACCTTCCAAAGGCTATGGGATGGCCACAAGCACCAGAATGGCATTTCCCAAAAATTGTAAGGAATTTCCACAAAACTTATACACACATACTCACATGCGCAAGTAAAGCACAACAGAAGAGTAAGGTGAAACCCCAACTAGATATCACAACTGAGTGTAAGGGTATGTACTGAAAGTAAGGGGAAAAATACATGCACAAATTAAATGGTAATATAAATAAAAAATAAAACAGATCCTGAGGTTTTCCTACAAGGATCCTACATGAAGGGTAGGTTCAACTCTTCCTGCGGCTCTCCTCTTCCTCCAACCGCCTCTCTCTATGACAATTCCTAGCCCCCGAAGTCCAAATCAAGGATTCTTGTTGTCTGCACAATACACAATAATGTGTGGGTGAATCTCATGCATTGGTGACTATAACAATACCCAATAGGGATCCCATGACTCTCGAAGGTCTCTTAGGATTCCACTAGGGAAAACCACAAAGCATGATCTCAATCACAAATCAAAAAACAAAAAGGGTCAACTCAAACCAGGTATAACTTTAGTATAGAAGTAAAGATTTTTAGTAATAAGGCTAGATCATCTTATTCGGTTAAGAGACACTATTGATGCCCCAGACATGATCGATACGTACTAACCCCCACTGAACCACATAGGATTGATAGATACTGATTCACACAGAATCACTAGGTGTTGAATCACACAGAATCCCTAGGTGCTGATTCACACATAATCACATGGTGCTGATTCACACAGAATCGTTGTGTGTTGATTCACACAGAATCGATGGGTGCTGATTCACACAGAACTGCTCGGTGATGATTCACACAGAATCGCTCAGTTCAGATTTACACATAATCGCAGGGTGCATATTCACACCAAATTACTGGGTTCTGATTCACATATAATTGATGGGTGCTGATTCATAGAGAATCGATGGGTGTAGATTCACATATAATTGTTTGGTGTTGATTCACATAGAATCACTGGGTGCAGAATCACATAGAATCGTTGGGTGATGATTCACATAGAATCGATGGGTCCTGAATCACACAAAACTACTTGATGCTGATTCACACAGACTAGCTCTTCATTATTCACTTCCGAGAAAGACACAAGATTCTTACTCATAGTATGATTGTTTCTACGAAAACTGCTACTCACGTAATCAATCATATTTTGACCGGAATGAAGTCCCACATAAAAGTTACAAAATTATTTGGCATGTCATATGTTTTCCAATGCAACAGATGGTGCCTCGACTGGATGCTTGGTATATATTTTATTGGCATTTTTGAGACAAGGGCCTAGTTGGATTCAGAGTTGATCTTACCTAGATGTACTCCATCCTTTTTCCAAAACACTCGTGAATTATTTCAAAAGGACCATATTTCTTTATGGATCCCAACGTCATAGACGGTTTGTCAAATGGACGTCTGGTTTTCATGATACGACTTTTTAAGCGTATCTTTGTCTTAGAGGGTCCATGTCTAGTCTGATCCAGTTGAACCAAGTTGGCACAAATCGGCTTGGGACAGCCCTATTGGGCTGGGCCGTGATGGGCTTAGCCTGCTGATCCATGGACTGGCTCGGCCCGACCTGGTAGGCGTGACTTGCGGTGGTTCCTGAGGTCCACCTCCCAATCATTTCAAAGATAAGTTCGCCTCTTTAAATGGATGTTCCTGGTGGCGCCACCTAATCACCCACATGACCGACCATTGCTGGTCACCCATCCATTCTCTGGGGCACCGCTCTTCCACTAAAACTGGTGGTTTCCAGCATCTTCCCTCATCTACCGATGTTTCTGCATCGGCACCACACTGGAAAACCATCTGTGGGCCCCCAGGTGAGCTCTGGTGGTCCGTTATTGCTTCCGGATACATTTATGGGCCTCCTAGGATTCCCTCACCATTGCTTGGCTCCAAATTGTTTATTGATGTTGAGTCAAAAATCGTCCCATGAAGATCGCAATGAAAAACATGAGGTGGATGGTTCGTGCCTTATTTGTTTGGCATGTTCCCTCCACTTTAGAATTATAAAAAGTGGAAATAATTTATATATATTATTAAATTTATGATAATTCCCATTCCAAACATATACCCCTACCTCTAAATCCATTGGAGAAGTCATGGTGGTGGAAGGAGAATCTCTGATTGATGAAGACACCTGCCTTTGTTGTCTATGATTACATTCCTCCGACATTGTTGTCTAAGATTTTGTTCCTCGGTGGAAGTGACCACAATAGTTCGTCATAGGTTCTTCCCCTTAATGCCAAAATCCCATGCCTGACCATCTATTAAATATTGGGGAGGAGATGATCAACACACCACACAATTAATGGGGTTCATTAATGAGTATAATTAATGATCCTCTTTAATTATCTCAACAGTGTGGTTACACATTCTTTTAAATTTCCCGACGGTGTGGTAACAACAAATAAGTGAGAAGGTATTAAATTGTTTGACGTTGCACTATGATACCACCACCATTTTTCTAATAGTTGTACAAAGAAAAATAAAATAACCAATTGTTATTTTTTTTAAGTCCAAAAAATTTAGTTTTTCGTCCGACCCTTGCATGTTGAACTTGAGATTCCCTTATGTGAATCTCAGAGCCATAGATTCAATGGTGTCCTTGAATTTTTAATTCATGAACCATTTCAAAATATAGAATTTTCCACCCACACGTTTACTGAAAGTACCTTAAAAGAAGATAAAAAATTATTAACATTCACCCTCGACCCATGCCAGTCATGTTTAGGTTCTTCCTAATGGAAACGCACCCTCATGAGCTCAACAGTACTCTCATACTTTCAATCTGAGATACAGTTTAGATGTTATTGATTTTACAATAAAATAATTGTAACTTAATTTTTTTTTGTAGCCAAAAACTAACATCCTCTAGAATCTTGTACCAGCCAGTGTTAGTATCTTCCTAAGGAATGAATACCCTCACGAGTTCAAATATGGTCTCAGATTATTAATTAGAGTCACCGTTTGTGAATTATAAGCATTTGAAAAATAAACTAATTTTATTTAATTATTATATTAAGGATTATTCCATTTTTGGGTTTTCTCACTGGACACCAGTGCCGACTAAATTTAATTCATACCAAGGGTAAAACCATTTTCCTGAACATGACAGTTCCCTTATATTTTTGATCATGTAAACCGTTTAATTGTTATTACACTTTTTACTACAACTTATTATGCACGCTATTTAAAGCATTTCATTTTTTCGACGGATCATTCCAGGCACTCCGGGCCTCAGAATCACATTCCGTCAGATTTCACGGCCTCAAAATAATTCCATAAAAAAAACAATTATACCAAAATTCTTGGACATTGCAATTTCCATTAAAAAAATCAATGGTTTTAGTAAATTTTGTTAAACAGAACATTGATATAATGGGAATAATGCTCTATTTTGGATGAGTATTATAAAACACAATATGATATTAATAAATTAATGATAGTTATAAAATAATTAATGGAACATGACCATATGTCAAAAAGTACTACATAGATTGCATTCTCATCATAAAAACCTTAATGTGAATCATAACATCGATGAAAATTATTGAAATAATAAAAAACATTATAAATATGATAATCATCCAGAAAAAAATTATAAAATATATTTAATCATTTTAGCGATGTATTTATGACATTAAATATGAATATAAAAGGAAAATTATATATATGGTCACTGATTATATAGTCATTGGAGATATGTCACGTATATTTATGGAAATTAGATATATGATAATTTGATATATTTTTATCCAATATGAATATTTATCTTGTGCAATATATTGTAAAAATTAGAAATAATTTAATAAATATATAATAAATATTTATATAATGAAATAAGAATATAATAATTAATTGAAATTCCTTTTTAGAATAAATATAGTTTTTATTTGTTACATATTATTATTACTATTTGTAAATAATTATTTGAGGTTTTTATAAAATTAAAAATAAATATTACAATACCAATGAAATGAAAATATTTAATAAATGTTAGAATATGATTGAAATAATTATATATAACGAAGGGATAATTTTAGGAGAATTTTTTTGGGTGAATTTATCTATCATAATTAATTAAATGGGTCACTCTTGTAACTCCCCAAGATCATAAATTATATTTTCCTTTAATGTCCTAATGTGTTCAATAGCTTGATTCTAATTCAACAACAAACCAAAATGAACTATAAAATTTCGTATAACCATTAATATGTATGCATAAAATGTTGGGTATTTTTTTAAATAAAATTATAAAATATATATAAATAAAAATTTCATTATAAATTTTAAGGAATGAAATTTTTTTAATTTTTGTAGTTAAATAACTCATATAAATAATTTATTAATTAAAATTTAATTGAATTTTATATGATTAATTTGAAGTCACTAATTATATTATTGGTAAATATTATTTTTCATATATTTAATATTTTAAATCAAATTTTATTAGTAATTGATATGAAATAAGAATAATAAATTTTTTTATTTTTTGAGAAACAAGTATTTTCCATTGAAAATAATTTTAAATATATATTTATGTTTTTGTTTTAAAGTCACATTCTCAATATTTAGAATTTTAATTCAAAAAATATTCTATATTTTTTTTATATTACATGGTAATATTAGCTTATTATTAATATACTATTTTTTTATTAAAACATTAGTTTTTAGGAAAAAATGGAAAAATACTAATATTTTTTAAGATCTTCTATTTTATGACATTATCATGATAAAAGAATTACATAAATGTATTTTTAAAACATTTTTAATAAAATATATATAATTATAATTTGAAAATATTAAGACTAATATATTATATTTATAATAAATCTTTATATCATTGGAAAAATATGTAATATTTTAATATAAAAATTGATTTGTTTACTTATATTAAAAAATAATTTTCCCTCACATATATCAATTTAATATAGAAAACATTATATTAAATACTACATCAATATGATCTTATTATGTAAAAAAATTATTTTTCTTTTTTATCATAAAACTATATTTTCTATAATTTATTTTATTGAGCAAGATAAAGTAAAACTATAATTTGCAACGATTTTTTTATTATCATTTTGAAATTTTTATCTAATAAAATATATGAATATCTTCTAAAAATTTAGTTTTAAATAATTATTAATATTATATTTAGGTAAATTATCATTCACTTAATTTTTATTAAATTCAATATAATATTAAGAAAACATAATGTTGAACACAACATTTTTCTAAAAAAGTTTTTTTCTATATTTAAAATGTTTTAATTTAAATGTTAATATTGAATTACTTATTAATTTAAATATACTAAATATTGTATAAATTTATATTCATAACAATCTAATTAGAAAATAAGGTTTATTTTTAGTCAAACATATACTACTTAGATAAACACTAGTTACCAATGTAAAAACAAAAATAGTAGAGCATAAAAATCAAGAAGTAATATTATTGGTACATGTTTACAACGTTTATATAAATACATGTTAAAATGATTTAATCAACTCAAGACACATAAATTCCACTATTTCTCGCTTTTGGAACCTTTTACACTTTAATAGTTTCATTCAATTATTGAAAAATAATGGGCTTTCCAAAAAGATCTATTTTAATTATTTATAAATGAAGACACTTACACTACTTCATGAAACTCCAATTAATCAAATTCTTTATTAAAATATTTTATTATGATCCTAATATATTAATATTCAATTTTCATAATCATTTTATATAAATTATTTACCCAAATCCCTTCGTTTCCAGTGATATAATAAGGATATAGTTAAAGGTACCAAATTGAGTGTTACTAGATCTTTATACCATTACATCTCAAAAATTGTTATAAGGATGGAATAGAAGAATAACATTAATTTATATATATTTATGAGTATGATGTGAAAAATTATAATCCACCATTGTTCCGTCTCATTTTCACGAAAATTAAATCTTTAACTATGTAGGTTATGGACAACCATCTTAATAAATAAATGATTTTCTTTTTGGAATTTTAATTTTCAATATTTATCCAATATAAATAAAATATGATTCAAAGTCTTAAAAAATTTAATAAATATCATAACAATTATATTATAAATACATTATGTCAAAATAAACAATTTCACAACTACACTCACCCAACAAATTATACAATTTCCATGTTTGGGTCGATCTAACAATGTACATGAAAAATACAATAAAACTATTACATGGATGAATATGGAGACTGAAATACAAATTTTATTATAATTTAAAAATAAAATATTGATTGTCTTATGTTTTGTTAATCTAAATTAATTATTTATCTTGTGTGTTATATATCATTATCAATTTCTAAAATTATAAATTTATATCAACACTCCTTCTATTTTCATGCATGAAAAAAAAACATAGAAAATTAGATACGATATTTTTAAATAAATATTATTTACCAATTAATTTTCTTTATATTTTATAGCTATGACGAAAATTATGAAATTAATAAGGAAGAACCCCACGATTACAAAGTTAGTTCAAAATGATCAAGATTACTATCAAAAAATATAGAGAGTAGATAATAACTGACACAAATACACGTAGGGATATATTATAAATGACGTTTAAAAAATATTATATATATGAAAAAGTATAAAAAAATATATTATTAATATATTAATTTTTTATATGATATATTCATGTGCTTTTTTAGATGATATGATTTAATTTTTATATGATATATTCAGGGTGCAAGGATGAAGGAGCAAGGGGAGGAAGGTGCTCAGACCACCCCACCACGACCTAAACTGAAGAAAGACTATTATTATCTTCCAAGGCCGATGTCCACTAGATCTTATTTTGGGATGGAAAGCTGGGCTCTGCAATCCTAAAAAAAATTTCTCGCCTTGGAGAAGCTGAATCTCAGAAGGAAATAATCCAAGGTTCTTAAACACTATGAAAGCTCAGAGTGGGAAACTAATAAAGTAGAGGATTTAGTCTCTAAAGGCGGTGGTGATGAGTATGATCGCTATGATATGTAGTTGTTCTGGACTTCTTGTACCTGCTATGATTTTCTTTTATTAATAAATGGTTAGCGGTTTGCCTCTGGCTGAGCGTTTCTGGTAATTTTGATATTTTTTCCATATTTATGATATTTATGGGGTATTAATAGTTTTATAATGTTCTTTGATTAAATTTAATTCGATTCAAAAGATAGAAATTTTGTAAGTGTTTTTATAAATTCAACTCCTTTAAATGAGTTACAATGCATCTACTAGAAAGTGTTTCTGATTTGATTGGTTTCTTGCAACCTAAGATTTTATTTCTTGATTTTTTCTCTATTTCTTCTGTAAAATATAAATTTTTATTCAAATCATATTCCTAGAAATATTTGTTTCCCATAAAACCTCTAAATGTTTGAAAAAACACACCCATCCTCTAATAATATTATTTTATCCATTCTACTTTTTTCTTTCCAACCAATATTATACATTATATATTGAAACCCTATTTATTTGTTTTCTCGTGTGACTTTTTTTCCTATTACCACATTTAGTGGCAGTAATTGATAAATATTTTTTATGGGTTGTTTATAAAAATGTATTTAATAATATTAATAATTGTTTTCCATATTTTCAATATAAAAATTATATCATCTATCCTAGATTTATTCAGAAAACCATTATATTTTTTATATCCTATGTAATTCAATATTCTTAGAAAAAATATATTTATTTTTTTATTCTCATTTTTGAAAATATCTTTTGAAAGTGAACTGCAACTTTTAATTTTTAAAATAATGTTTAAAATAATTAATGATGTTTGTTTTTTTGTTTTTATTATATGTGATGATTTTCGTACTCCATATTTATCTTTTATATGAAGCATCGTCCTTAAATGTTTATGATTTCTCAAATAAATTATTACTGTCATTGTTTTTTACCATAATTTTTTTATAATAAAAACGTTTTGAAAATATAAATGTTATTCGTTGTTTACAATGTGATTTTTCTAAAACTATGGAAATATTTTTTTTACCCAAGTCATTATACTTTTAAATATCAAATTCTAGATCGAGTACATCCTTTAAATGTTTCTACCCATCTTCTTGCTATAGAGGGATCATAAAATGTTTTTCTATCGATGAAATGATCCCACACATCCTTTGTTTTACCAAGCCATTTTTTTAGGAATGATTTTTCTTCTTATGCATTACCTTTTTAGACACACTATATATACCTTCTTTTATTAAAGGGTGTTCATGTAGTTTCTAAAAATATATTTATTAGGTAAATTATTGAGTTAACTATATATCTGTTTCTCTATATGGAGTTTGTTTGAGAGATGCCAACATAAAATTAAATTATATTAATTGATTGAGTAACTAATGAAAATACATAAATTTTTTTATTCAGATATTGATATTTATTGAAAAAACAATAATTTGGAATATGTACTCTTTAATTATCCACCATATTCCCATGAAGGGGTTATGATAATGTTATCCATTTTATTAACATAAAGAAATGTATTGACATTTTATATGTTAATTTATCAACAAGGATGTTTATTAATTTCAACAGAAAGATGATTATGAATTGTATTCTTATTAATATCATTAATGTGGAGAATTTAGTGGACTTAAAGATGTTATGGGTAGATCCCATTATTTTTTTTGTCCATGATGCAAGATTTCATTTCATGAGATAAAAGGTCTTGGAATTTGGTTTATCCAATCCTAATGCATTTATGATGTATTAGTTTAAACTAGGATAATAAGAATAATGTCTTGGATTCATCCCCAATGAAAGTAATAATTTCTTTGATAAGTACATTAAAATAAAAATCAATATTTCATATATTAATCTTTCAATCATGATTAATTCATTCTTTTTTTCCATGATTATATTTTTATTGTTAACCATGGATTTGTTTTAAGGTAATTTTATTTGGTAATATGGTTTTATTTTCACTCTAAATTTGGGCCATATTATTTATATTCATGTTATGACCCACTATAATATTTATTTTTCACTTTTGATTATGCTTTTAGAGAATTTTATCTCAAATATACTTATCATTCCATATCCCCTAGTTGTGATCAAATGTATCATAAACTATATTTCTACAATAGTATCACATTACATTGTTTTGTGGGAACTTATGATGACATATTATGGATTAATTGGTTTCTAATATGTGGGAAAATCTTACATTTTTTTAAAAATGAATTGGTTTTTTCGATAATGTTTTTTCGTGACTCTCTAAAACCTTAAAAGTAAAATGTTCTTCGAATGTATGAGGCTAAATATCTATCATTGATATTATAATTATAGATGTTTAAAATTCGGTCACATAGGTTAATATAAAAGTTAGTATATGAAGATTTTTTTTATTTAAACCAAATTTTCGGAGTATAGGTTTGGTGTATCATAGTTGGTATTATATTTTGTTTTAGATAACATTAGAGGTTTGGAGGTTAGTTAATGATAATTTAAGGGTTGTTTAGATATGTATGATACTAATTTATATGATATTGATAACTTTTTTTGTTGGTTTAGGAAATATTTTCAATTTTAGGTAATTTTTGGAATATGATTGGAGAACATTAGTGACAAACCTAGGGTCTAGTCTAAGGTACACGTTAGAGTATAAGAAAACATCCATCCCTTTTTCTAAAGTTGATATTTCTTGATTCTCTGTGAAATTATTTCCCTTTATGGATATTTTTTAGTGGATGTAGGTATGAAATTGTTACACCAAAGGGTAATGTCCCTACAAAGGATGACTATATGTCAACTAAATCTTCACTTTTGTGCATATAGAGGGGCAAAGTACCACACAATGGGATATAAACACCCAAAGAATATGATTTAGGTAAATGAATTTTATTTTTATCACATTACAAATGATTAATTATATTATTTATTTTGGTTAAAAAATATGATAAAACTCAACCTAGTGAATCATAGGTTGAAATAAGAGTGATTTTATGTTTAAATATATGCAAATATATTAATTTTTAAGAATAAGATATTTTGTGATTGCAATTTCATGTGAATATATTCAAATATTCCAATAATTAAGTTACTATTTTATCACTCATGATTAAATCCAATTTTTTAGTAATCTAAGAATAAAAAAGGAACAATTTTAAAAATGTATTACCAAGATAATGTATAAATTTTTCAAATAATAATCCTAATGGGATAATATATAGAGTGAGAACCTATATGATTATGAGAAACTTGGTATCATGAATAATTATTTTCAATGTGGACAATTATTATTCCGCAAATACAACAATAATGATTATAGTGGAGTCTCATTGATGTTCAGGTGAAAAATATGTTGAAGGGGTCAAGATTAAATTTCCTTATATAAAAAATATTGTAAGAAAACCCATCATTATTTCTTGAAATGGAATCGAAATTTACATGTTTTGAAAATGAAGTTCACATAGATCAAAGGTTTTAAAGAAAGAGAGAATCTATAAAAATTCATCACAATAATAACATCAATATTGGGGACTATACAAATCAACGCACCTGTCAAATAGCCAACAAGATATGTAGTCACCAAGGAATACATTAATTATGAGAATAAGAAAAATACCACATAATTAATATTATTAATTTTTATTGTGATTATATCGTTTATATTTTCCAATTCCTTATGAAATGTATGTTTTTATTAATTATTGTACATTGAGTAATAAATAAAAAACATACTGGTATGATTTTTAATAACTCTTTATAATGTTTTTCAGTTAGCTACATCTTATATATCTAATTCTTTTCAATAATTTATTTGAGGTACTAAAAATGGATTAAAGATATTTTCAAGAGGGATAATATCAATTTTATAATTGTGAAATCTAACTTCTTATCCTAAATCATCCTATCACAATCTATTAATATTGAATATGAAATTCATATGGAAATTAAATCTATTATATTAGTATAGGTACCCAATCTTGAATTTCATAGAATCCAAAATATAATGATAGACATATCATTAGAAATAAAAACTTGGATCATGTCTATCTCTAGTTTACAATCAACTATTTTCCATAGTAATAATTAATTAAAACATATAAGGATTTAATTTATTTACTTGGTATGGGGGAGAATGTAACACCACCAGATCATTAATTATAATTTCCTTTAAAAATTAATTTGTTTAATAGCCAACTTCATATAAAACAAAAAACCTGAAAACAATTACAGAACTGTAAAAATATAGTTTTAGAAATTTAGGTCGAAAATTAATGTAACTAAATGATAAAATATATGTTAAAAATATATGCCATTATTAATACGAAGGCATTGATAAAATTCAATTAGAGTCTCTAAATAACTAGTAAGACTAATTTTTTATTTAATAAGTTATTGATTTTTTATGAATTATTTTAAGATAGAAAATAATTTATGTATAAAATATATTATATATATGAATAATATATTAATATAAATTTTTGTTGTTAATAAATAACTAAAAATAATTAGAAAGAATAATATTTTTTATAAAATGATAATTTACTATGAAATCATTTTAAAATAGTAATTAATAGGAACACCCTGACCAGAATGAACATGTCTAAACAAGAGTTCCACATGACCACATGAACGCCTCCATATGTGATGGAGCCTATGGACTAGTATTGTGGGTATAATTCAATAATTTGTGAGACTATAGCAACAATACCTATACATTCCTAAAAATTTAAATAACATTATATAAAATAAATATAATAATCAATGTAAAGATGAAAAACAATCTATATGAAATACCAGTAATACACGAAGTATATTAGATCCCATTGTAGATAAACAGAACATATTAATAATATTAGGGGATCAATAAATAAAAAAATATTTGGGTCCTACAAAATCCTTCATGGACCACTGCCAACTCTATATTCCTTTGACCAGTCATCAGATGAAATTCCCTTCCCCTTATTCGGTTCCCTACACACAATGTCTTCACATTTATCGGGTTGACCATGAATGGTGTGAGTAATTAACCTAGTATGACACTGAAAATGTATTATTAAAAAGTGTTGAAATGAAAATATGTTTATTTAATGATAATAATAAATTCATAAATAATCATAATAACACACTCTGATGTATCAAGTCCTTGTGTATTAATAACAAAAAACATAGAGCTCAGCTCTAAAAGCAATGTATCAATGAAAAAATGATTATGTTTGTATGTTATAAGTAACCCAAACAAGCCATATTTCTAGGGAACTAGTTCCTAAACTTCACCATGTAACCATGAGTGTATTCTAATCGGATTAAACTATTTATCATATATATCAGGGTACTTGGAATCCACTAGTAACCACGAATGTGATGCAATTCACTCTCATCGTGTCTTCTAGTAACTATGATTTTGGAATACCCTGGGAAACCATGAAAAACAGCGTAATTGGAATTTAAAATTAATGTTATAGTTCATCCTAAACAGAGCCTATACGAGATCATCTTATATCCAGCATGTGCTTAGGTACGTCGTCACCACCACTGCATGTCATGTGCATTCCCCCACTAAGGGATAACCATGTCATGTTGGTCCAACTGTTCTGATAACCCTGAATGATACCATTAAAGGAATTGTAACATACTTAACATTTTTGAGAATATAATGAAAATATATTATCATGATATCAATATATATATATATATATATATATATGTAGTTTACATAAAACATGAAAAACAAAGCTACGGTAATAACTTATGGGGTCAAACATACCAATATGTCTCATGGAAACCATATAGACACACATTTTTTATAATAATCAAGCATGTTCATCAAGGTATGACAACAAAAATTACCAAAGAAAAATATATCTATACAAGAGACCTAAATTTTAAGAGACTTCCTACATCAAATACATTGAAAATAACATCAATGTTCATCAAGGAATTGTTAGCCAAATCTCATATTCAAATTAGTGAGCATAAACAAATCACTAAGGACCCATTGGACTGAATTTAACTATTTTATTTACAAGAATAATTAAATCACCATAAAGGATAATAGTATCCCTCTCCCTATTAATCTATAAAAAAATAATTACATATTATTCTTCTTGATAAATATATATTGTAATTGTATAATATATTTTTGATCACTTATCCTAAAAGCATTTGAAATATAACTTGTATACTATTTATGAAAAACTTATATGGGAAATACACACATTCCTAATTAGAATAATATCCCCATGAGAAATGATTCTCTGAATAATATATGGGATATAGAGTTTTTCTATGCCTGAAAAATGAGAAGAAGAATCTAGTTTGATTTTGAAGGATTTGATGATATTACATAAAAGAATTTATAGTCAACATAAAATCAAAAAAATTTCCAAAAATTAAGGAAATAAATTTTCATAAATTTTATTAGAATTCAATCCATATAATATTTTTTTCAGATATTAACTATAAGAATACATGAGAGGGGGGCTGGGGTGAATTGTGTTTGTTAGAATTTTATTTACATTAAAAAATAACCCTCGTTGTTTATGACTAATTTATGATAATTTTTTAACCAAGAATTTTACATAAATAAAATAACAAAAAGAAAAAAACATTGAAAAATTTATAGTGGTTTTGGAAATATAAGTCCTATAGTCCACTCCACCACCACACTTCTCCACATGTGTAATGATTTTCAGTAGATCTATAATTTTTCTGAGGACTTACAAAACTTTTCTAGGGTCTGGATGACAATGTGAAAGTATCCAACACATAGTTTTTGAAAATTATGTATCCATCAAGATCTATAAAGGATTTATTTGAAATATCTATAAAAGGATCTTTATTATATTATCATTTACAGAAGAAGATAAAAAAAGAATGATATTACAAATTTCATCTCATAGTAGAAAGAAAAAACTAACAGAAAAATAAATATCTGAAAGATAAACTACCAAATGATTAAGTACTTAAAATAGTTTCTTCTGAACACAGAAAATATTAAAAATAAACATAATTGATAAGTTGAGAAATCTTATTGCTTGTTTACATAGAAAATAGAGTGTCTTTGTTAAATCTTTTTTCGTAAAATAAGTCATTATATTCTATTGTGGAATTCACCTATTCTGAATACGTATGCACTCAACAACTCTATTAATAATAAGTTCACTTTTTCATATTTAGATGTACTTCACATGATATGTAGTAAAAGAGGGATCAATGTCACATTATTTTCCTTTAAATTCATTGAAAATACTTGAGGAAAATTAAATATATCATCATTATCTTATGTATTTTTACATTTGACTTATTATATTATATTTTATAATAATTGGAAATCGAGAAAATAAGTATTATAAAACATCATTAAAATTAAAATTTGAGTGATTCAAAGGTAATAAATACTATCTTGCATCTTGACGCCACAAAAATGTATAACTGAATACAAATTCATGATTTTATGTATGTTGGATGTTTTTTCAAGTAATCAAATTTGAGGTAGTTTATTATAATGATGTCTCTATTTTGCTCATGTAGGTGATATAACAATACTGACATATCTGACTAAAGTGAAGTAGTCAATTTCACTACCTAGACAATTCACATAATTGATTTCTTCCATAGTATATTTTTTTTATTTTAATTATCACATATGTGATTTCTCACATATTTAATTAATCTATATAAATGTATTATATATCCAAATGATCCAATAGGTGATTCCACACCTAGGCGATCTTGTCGATGTAGAATATTTTCTCAGTGGTGATCACTCGATTTGGTGGATTGAAATATAAGTTTCTTTAATAAAGGTGATTTAAAGATGTAGGAATTTTTATAACATAACAAAAATATTTCACATCAAGGATTTTTTATACATCGATTGATTTCATCAAAAAATTTACATATTTCATTTTTAGTAAAATTAATTACCGAACACTTCAAAATAAGATAATACTAGGAAAACACACTTAGAAAATGAGATAATAATTAACTTATAAAGTGTATTTGAGATCATAAAAACCTAAATTATATAATATATGATTCATGAACACTAGTAGTCAAAAAATTTCAAAACATTTTAGGATCACAAAACCAATAAAACTCCTAAAATCTGTTAAATATTCTTATAACTGACAAATATGTAATTTTGAAAATGTTTTAATAGAAATTATATTTAAAAAAAGATTATAACTACTCCCTCTTTTTGATAAGGTATTAAATGAAAAAATTCTCCCCATTTTTTATAGGATAGAAAAATTCACTCATCTTTTATTAAAAGATAATTGGTAGAAAAATTATATCAATTTTTCATGTCATAGATAGGATGGTCAATAGTGATCAAACACATGTTAATGATTCTCTTTAGAGTAACAAAATATTTATTTCATTGTTAAAAATAATTATAAACATATGTAATGATTTGGTTTTATTAAATAAAATAGCGAGATTAATAAAATAAATAGTGAATAATCACTAAGAAACACATCATAAATATAAAAAAATTGAAAAATTGAATTAATTTCACTGAATCTAAAAATATAAATTCAATAAAAATTATTAACAAATTTCAGTCAAGGAAACTATTATTATTTGGCTAAATTGTGGTTTAGGGTATGAGCAGTTCGAGAAATAGATGGTGTTATCACTGATGGTGTTGAAGGATCATAAACCACTTATATTAAATTCCTCATTTATGGAGAAGTAATAGTGGGATCTGTACATAGAGTTATTTATCTTCTCATATTAAATAATGTTTCAACACATACAGAGATATGCAAAATAACATCAAACATTCAAAAATCAAGAATCAAGATAGATGTATCCTCATTCATTTGACCAACTGATACTATGTAATTCTTGATAAACGTCTCAAGATGTTCATGTAACCCTAAAGTGAAACTTTTAGACTCACACGCAGTAAGAGGGTGAAGAAGATGATAAATTTATAAAGATGAAACTCCATAAGGCATATCTTTATTAACCATTTTCATAATAATATTCACATAACACTACATGTCTATTTTCATACCATTCATTGACTATAATTCTCGATTTATTTTATTCACATACATTACATGCTCTGAACAACATCTTTAACAACATTGAGATAATATTAAAAAACTAAACCACTAACAGTGGGTTAGGGATCATCTGATCTCAAAACTGTAGGTGGTTTGTACAAAAAAACTCCATACAAGTAATTGGATCCATCTCATATAATGATTGTTATACTGATTCATCTAAATAATCATATGGCCATGAATGTGTAATATTAATTGTATATATAAAAACATACATTGAAAATAATTTCATCGTATATTTTCAAAATAACGCAGTGTTTCTTATTTTAAGGTATAATGTATTTTTTAAATATATTTTTTCCTCCTTTGAAACAATCATATTTTATTTTAACATAACTCTAATAGATTTTTCAAAGTCACCGACATTGTCATTAATAAACATATTGATACCAATAATAAAATTCATAATAGCTTCTTTTGAATCATGAAAAATACCATAAAGATTCTTTTCCATTTCGTCAATCATTATTAGAAAAAGCATATTAGCTTGGAGACACTAATTCTAAGAAGAAACAGTATTGAACACTGAAATTATTTTATTAAATCCATTGTATAGATATAGAAGAATTATAGAAACAAAAGGAGTAGAAATATATGATAAAAAATTCTTTATAAACTCAAACATACTTAACATATATTCTTTAAAAGTTTTAAAGTCTCATTCACTTCTTCTCGAAATAAATTGATTTTGTCAAGCACTTCCCGAGACAAATGTGATTTCATGACTGATTACCCCTGGGAAACATTAATTTAAAATGAAATCATGGAATTAAGCTAACCAAAATAAATTTTTTTAAAACATTTTTAAAAAAAAGTACTATGGAACTTATTTCATGAAGTTCCATAGAACTTACACCAAAACTAGCTTACAACATAGGTGGATCAGTCTAAAGACTATTGATTCATGTTGATTAAGTAGCCACCATTCTAAATACATAATCAATGTCTTATTTGGAGATAATATTCTCTTTAAGATCTCTGATATCATCATTACAAGGTTCCTTCACAACTATTAATCCTTAAAAATCTACACTTATATCATCAATATCTATCATTATATCACTATAATAAATATCAATTTTCATGTTTTCTGAACTCCTTATAGTAGAAGGATATATTTCATGATCACTTTAAATATAAAATTATAATAATGGTTTGTGGGATCATTTTTTATATTCCATAACCACATAAAAATAACATTTTCTATCAACTGGTGATCTATGTAAAATTATATCAACTCCTTCAAGTGCTTATTATAACTCTAGAATTCATTGAATATTAAAAAATACAAGCCCAGTCTAAGATGGACTATTTTTAGATAAAGAATAAGAAATATCAATAATTTTCTACACATGTTTATCTATCGTAACATATATTTTAACTTCACTAACATATTGGATTTGAGAAACTACATCTTCCTAAATATGGACAGACTCTTCTACTACAGAACTGATGACTGGAATTGAATAATCTTTTCTTATATATGTTGTCTCCTCTACTCATCTATCATGTACAATCATGAAAGGTGTTATATAAATAAGTAATGAGGTCTGAGTGACACATTACTAACCAACTTTCCTAAATTAATTTTAATTAGAATCCCATAAATATCCAATAATGTTTAAGATAACTGATGATAGGGTATTGCATTTATCAAATGTCACTGAATAAACTTAATTTAAATATAATTAATTTTTCATAAAAATTAAATATTTTAATATACCATAAGGATAAGATTTAAAATTACATTTTCCTTCATAAACATGACGCATTAATCTACTCATATATCAAATAAATCATAGCCCGACATTATTCATAAAGACATTCACTAAATACATATCTTGAAAATGACCTTTCTCCATCTCAAATTCTCATTGGGGTATATCTATCTACACAAACATAGATAAAAAATAAATTTAGAAGCTATCCGTTTTAATGGTTTCTTTTAAAATAAGTAGGTTCAAAAAACATGAATTCTATTTTTGGAACTAGGGAGCTTGTTCCAACAAGCGTCTAACTAAGAGAAATCTCCCCCATGGGGACAACCAAATATATCAACTATTTAAATATAAGAAACTATCACTGCCATTCAATTAACATTTGATGAAATTGAATCCCCATTTGATAAAAATTAAACTCCACATTCCTAAAAAACACATTAACATATTCCATAAAAAGAAATCCCAGCTTTTCCTCATCAAACACAATGTCCCAAACATTAAACTAGAACTCCTTCTTTATAAACATTTCAGTTTTGTTCATCCCTAAATTATCTATGACTTTTACCATAACAAATCTTCTTCCACATCCTTTGAATTTCTGAGACAATCCAAATATTCCATCATCAGCTTTCTTTTCCCTTACTATAATGAATATTTTAGTTTAAGGTCTAACAAGAATTAAAAAATTAGAGACGATGGATCCGCTACCAAGGTATGTTATGTATGAAAATAAAAACAGGGTCAATCGACAATTTTGTATTCCATCAAATCCTAAATCACAATATTCTTACATATTTTGTTTTGTTTTTGGGTAACTTGCAACCGATAAATAAATAAGAATAATAAATAAATAAAATAATGAAATTTATATTTTCTAAATTTAAATAAATAAGAAATATAAATAAAGGAAACATTCATTTAACTTTAAAATAGATAACATCAAACTCAATTATAAATTTCAAAAAAAATAATGATAATAAATTCATTTAAACCGTAATAAATTTACAAAAATTAAATATATTTAAAATAAATAATCCCAATTATCTTTTTATAAAATTAACTCATTCCCATTAAAGGGGTTTAATGAGAATATTTGATAAATAATTCTCTGTAAATATAAATTCCATATAAATATCACCCATTTGAGAGTGGTCATTTTGAAAATGATTCGTTAGTTATATGTTCTTTATTCCCGAATGATTTATTTGATTCATAAATTTTTTTTATTTCACTAATATTATCATCTCCATTAGATACATGATTATAATTGGATCCAAAGTCCATTAAAGTGTGTTTCGTCAAAAAACATTCACACAAAAACTACCAGTAGTAATATATTTTTCGTCTAATGTATATAGTTAAAGAGGGTGTTTCATTTTACTAGACTATGATACTAGGTATTTACCAAGAAATAGTATATTTCAGAAGTACGTATAGTTTACAACCACTAAAGTTGAAATTTGAATATAATATTAAATTAAAATCACAGGTCTTGATAAACAAAGGGAATATAAATAGTTTCATTTAATTGTTATACAATCCTTTTGGATGTTTTTGAGTGCGATTATTTAGGATTATCTTGAAATAGATTACAAATACATTCCACAAAAATAATTAATGGTCTATTCGTAGTCAAATAAAATAAGAACCCAATTAGTCCTCTATAAATCATGTTTTCAACTAGATTAATATCTTCATCCAAGTTAATATTTTTATTATAACACAAATGAGTAGTGTATACATTATGACATTCAATTAAAAAATTCTTAAAAATGCATAGCATGTATTTTTAATGATTTTGAACATTCAAAATGTATTATTGTAAAATTTTAAAACCTAAAAAACAATTTAACTCTCCCATCATGATCATTTCAAATTATTTTTCATGTGATTTGATAATTCATTTAATTTTTTTTGGAAGTAAAAAAAACATCATCCACGTGTATTTTCACCATCAATATATCAAATGATGATTATTTCTCAAATAAATTAGGTTCTTCCTTACCAACTGCAGACACTTTGATAAAAACATAAACAACAATAGCATGCTCTAGGTTCTTGTTTAGTAACATAAAAAGCATTCGAATATTTAAAAAGCCCATTGTATTCCTATAACAGTATACTCATTGACTCTATCAATTAATTACCATACTTCGTTCCTATTGAACTCATTGAATTCCTTTGGCATATCTGTAACCAATGTTTCATCTACTATAGATTTTTTAGACTTAGGTTCTAACTAAGATAAAATGGTAGAAAACTAGTTTCTTACAAACCTTATATCTATAATAACTTTATCAAAACATCCTATAACAGTACCTAAATGATGGTTCATAAGGGTTATAGATTATCTAGGTTGCACACATTCAGGTACACTAACATCCACCCTTTCTGGACTTGGTTATGGAAAAATAATTAAAAAATTATTCAACTTGATTAATAATAGTGAGGTTCAGATTACATGTTTTCAAAAGAATCACATAGTTCATCAATTTGAGTTATTTTGTGATCAAAAGGATGAATTTCATAAAATTTTACAAGATTTGATTCCTCAATAATCATTTATTGTTTATCAAAAGCTCCATATAATTTTGAAGTAGTAGAATATATTAGAATGACTCTTTCACCAACATTTGGATCAAACAAACAAATATTATTCATAATTTTTAGAACACAAACCTTGCATCTGAAATAATCAAAGAATAATACTTTTTGTTTATATTTTTCCATATCTCACTGGGTGTTTTCATTAAAATATATCTAATTAAAACTCATTTTGTAAAGAAACATATCATATTCAAATATTCAACAGAAAAATGAGTAGCTGGGTTAAATTCACATTATATTTTCCTAATTTTTTTAAAAAAATATACATCCTTTCATGAACATTATTCAGTGAGTTAACATGACCTCTATCTATTATTGATAAATAATGAAAATTGTGATAAATATCCACTCATATTCAATTATATTATATTTTACAAATACCAAATTCTATTGGTGATCTTGGACATATGTACCTATTAAATAACTAAAAACTAATTTTTTTTCTACAGATATTTTTCTAGGTACAATACGAAAAGAAATTATGGATTTAGGAACCCAAATATGATTAGGTTTTCTAAATCCTTAGAAAATAATTTTTAAAAATATTCCATTAATAAATAATATTGAACACCATATTACTATTGGTTTCTCAAACTAAAATCATTTTCATACATTATTGGCACATTAAAATGAATGTAAGTATCTTTTGAAAGATTTTTTTATTTTGAACTTTGTACAAAATAGTTCATGTAAAATGTTCAGTTTTACCCTTGACTTCGTATTCAAATTTTCATTTTTGAGTTTTCTTATTACTACGAATTTTATTTAAATCATTTTTACCTTTTTAGATAATCAAGATTAATATGTATGTTTTTTAAATAAAATATATAATTTTTTTGGATTCAATGATCGATACATGATGAAATAGAATATTCATGTTTGCTATGTAAAATTAATAATATTATTTTTTTCTACCTTTTCATTAATAATTACATCATATGATATTTTGTGATATGTATTTGTATTTTTAAAATATTTATATTTAGATTATAATATGAAACAATATTAATCCAGTTCTTGAAATGAGAAATTTCCTTTTAATGGTTCAGTTTCATGTTTAGTTTCATGTTCAGATGAATATGAAAAATCTACCTCACCAGTATATTCAATAAGACACAACATATATTTATGAACATAATTATTGGATTATTATTAAATTGGTTAAATATTACTACAATCCTCTAAATCAATCCATATTTTCATTATGTACTTCATATACTTCTTCTCAAAACCTAATTTCTTGATGTATTCCATTACTATCTTTTTATTAGATTAAATCAATAGAAAATCCGGCTTGATGTTACAATGATTCTTTTACTCAAAAACATCATATTCCATAAAATATCTATCTAACTTATTGTATTAGTTGATTTTTTATACAACCTTTCCCTTTTTAGTAATTTCGTTAATTTTTATGGAAAATTGAGCAAGCATGCTATTTGGAATTTATTTAATTGATGAATTTACATCATATGACTAAAATATTTGAATTTCATTACAATTTTTATAATCCATTGATGTTTATACTGTTAAAGAAATATTCTACTTATAAATAATAATATTTTCTCTAAATTTATCATCCAAAACGACCTCATACATCATTAGACTACCAATAATATATTTAATTTAACAGCTTTTTACCCCTTTTTATTGTTAGATAGCCACTGAAATTCCACTCAACCTTATTGGTAGTGTCCTAAGGACTTTATGTTCCTAATCTGGTTTAGTTCTTTATCTTCATAAAGTTGAAACATTATATATAGTGTATTTCATTCTTCCCTTAAAACATCTAATACTATAACTATATCTCATTCTAAAAATATATAACTTTATTTTGGTCATGTTATATTTGAGATTATACACATTATCATTTACAACATATGAAATTAAAATTGGAGTTAAAATTTCATGAGCTCTTTAACACTGATAAACATTGATTAACTACTCCAGACCTAGTGCTCAGATTATTGAATTCATAGTTTTAGAATTTTGATCATAGTTTGCATTAGTTTCTACATCCCTAGATTTTTTTTACATCTTTAGAATTTCTTAAGGCTTCATGTATTTTAGATAAAACTTCAAACCACTATTTATTTATATTAATATATATCCCTTCCAATATCCATAATTCCAACCATTGAAATAAGGTCTCTAACCATAGTCATCCAATATTTTGTGGCAATCATAGCATCCATTATTGAATAGATATTTATATACAACGTTATAATGCTAGGAACTCAAGAATAACTGCCTATGATACCAATTTTTTTTAGAGACTAACCATAATAAGAATCATGATGGGGGTATTAATTGAGTTCTTTTAATTGTTCATTAAATAGAAAAATATTCATTTCTTTTTTGTGGTTCATTTTTGTTCTATTATTTAACCAATAATTTAGTGGGAATAAAATCATGAAAATAAAGATACATTGATATATTTATAGTGGTTTATATAATATACATTGCTTACCCAACTCGAACACTACTTCCCTTCATGGGTGTGATGATTTTCTCTAGACCATCCTTTTTTAGGGGACATGATGTCCCTTTTCCAAGGACTGCATGATTGAGTGATATCAATTGAAACTATGTACATTTGAAATAGCATTCATCTAGGATCCATAAATTCATTATATGAAATTGAATTTATCTGTTATTTTACTAGTAATATTTAAAATAAAAATAACAACTGAAAGAGTTTATTGATTACATCTAAAATATGAAAGAAACACCCTATAGAAATAGGAGGTCTCTAAGGGAAATAATCTGATGTTTATATAGCTCAAGTAGATTCTAATGAACAATTAAATAGTTTAAAATAAACCCTCCTGGTAAATCGAGGATTATTCGTTATAGTTTTTGTATAAAATATAATTTTGTTGTTGAATCATTTTGGAAAAAAAAAATCTATATTATATTACCCAATTCAATTCTCATACATAAATCAAGGAATACACACCCCTATTTGAAATACATGAAATTTTTCTTATTTAAATTCACTGCACTTGACCTGTAGAAAAATAGGTATCAGTGACCATTGTTTATCTTTGAAATTCCTTAAAAATACTAGAAAAAATATATATCATCCTTGTCTCTTATCGTAGTAATTGAATCTTATTATATTATATTTTATCTTAAAAAAGAAATTGAGAATTTATGATTGTACAGAAGCATTAAAAAGTTAACTCAAGTGGTTCAATAGTCATAAATACCAACTTATTGTATGACAAATCCAATTTAGAGAACTAAATCCTTGTAACCAATTTGAATCTCGTAGTCTTTTTATTCACATAACTAAATTTGACATAGCTAATTGAAATTATGTATCCATTTTCTTTACTAGGTCATTCACTGTGATAGATGTATATTATTGAAGTGATGTATCTGATTTTACTATGTAGATAATTCACGTAACTAATTTATTACTTTAGAATATTTACATATTTTATTTCTCCTGTAGTTGATTTCACACATATCTAAATACTACCCATAATAATTTTACATAAATCAAAGATCATGTACGTGATTCCTCGTGTAAGAGTTCTTGTCAATGTAGGAAATTTACTTTAATGTGATACCATGACATAGAAAATCAATGTATCAGTTTCCTTTATTTAGGTGATTGATCAACGTAGATGTTTTCATGACAAAACCAGAAACCATTATATATCCTATTTAATGGACATTAGTAGATTTCAGCAAAAAACATCACGAAGGCATACTTATATAAATTTATTACCAAACACATAATGATAATATAAATATTTATAAACACACTTATAAAACAAGGTCAATAGTAAATTATACAGTGTATTGTAGATCATCAAAATAAAAAGTAAATGGGATATGTCATATTTAAATTAGTAATCTATGTAAATCCCCAACCCAACTTACCCAGAGTCGGAGAATTATTACATAACATTGGCATGATCACAATATATCAATTCTCGAAACACTGATTAGTTTAGTATCCTTAGAAGTACTAGATGTATTCCTATGTTTTACATTACATTATGAAATTAAAAACAGCAACATTTTCCCCCTTTGAACACACTATTATACCTTAGCATATCCCCACAAATCAATCATAATTTACCTCATCACATCATGGGAAAAATAAAACATAGAAATGGGTGAGCACAGATGCACATTAATGATAAAAATATAGCAGAAAATTTCATAAATAAGCATAAAAATTTAAGGAAATTTATAAGACTAAAACAAAAGCCTTATAGACATAAAATTCAGCATAATATAGAAAATATAGCTCAAATAACACTATTTAGTTATTCACCTGAAAATTCTACTAGTCAAATAATCACTTTTAAAATCAATAACTAATTTCATAAAGATGGAATTCATAATGTCAGACATCATAACCACAATGTATAAGCCTCGTTCTAAGACTTCAAATACGATTTTTTCAAAGCCTTATTCCAAGACCCTAGTTAGTCTCCGATGTCTTACCTATTAATCAAGGTGCCATAGTGGGCTCCACCTGTCACTTATTAAGTCCAACACGTTTCTCATATTAAAAGGGTGAAATATAATCTTGTCATTCATATAAAACAAGCATACGTGATGTTAATATTTTAACCACAAAATATGAATGATACAAAAATAGAACATCCCCAGTCAAACATAACTCATTCAATATAATTTTAAATATTTTATAAATAAACCTCAATCAATAATAATCAATTATATTAACATAGATGAAAATAATCAATAAACCTATTTGAAGGAAATAAGCATATTTTTGAAAATATATTAAAGTCTCTCTATTTATCAAAATGTTATTAAAATTTAGATTTTAGAATCAAAGTTTCGCATAACAATTTTGAATATTTCAAAAGAAATTTTAATTTAAAAATATTCAATTCCATATAAATAAATCCTTAAAACCATTTATAAAACCTGGAAATTATTGAGAATGATTTAGAAGAATAAATATTTAAAACATTTAAAAAAATATTTTAGTTAGAGTTCCTATAAAAATGAGAGATGCTTGAATAAAATAATTGAGGAAATAAATACTTAAAAATAACATGAGAATAAAGGGATTCATGATAAAATATGTCAAATTACAGTATATACACCATATAAAATTGAATTGGCGCATAACAATGAAAATGTCTAAATCGAATGTAAATTGAGATCAAATCTCTTAGAAAGACCGTATCCTTAGGATAATGATAAATAGATGACATAATTATGTATGAAAAATATAAATACACATAATATAATTGGATATTAAGTGTTAATAAATAAGATTAAATTCACACATATTATTGTAAAAACAACACAGATGATGTGGATGTTTAACTCAACGAATGGAAATTGAGTTAAGATTGATCTTAGCAAGTTCATATCGATGACATTAGAATTTATCAATGGATTGTTGATGTGTATAAAAAGTATATCCAAACAAAGGGTAGTGGAAATTAATACATAAGTAAATATATAGTGATTTCACACATTATATTGGGGTAAAATAATCAATGATGATTGCGTAGAACCAAATAAGTGGATATTGAAATTAGAAATTCCCTTACAAATTTGGTAACTTATGAAACAAAAATTCTATGATAGAATGATCATAAAATTAAGATTAAAATACTCATAAATTAAATTATATTACAAAAATAATACAATCATGGGGTAGTACATACACCACTAAAATGTAAATAGTGCCAATATAGCTTGAATCTCACGAGAACAAGAAGTGAGATGAAAACTCCTTACCACATTGTAATCAATCGAGTTGTATGACCAAAAGTTAATAACCACCAAATTAATAATAGAATACCATGAATATTAATATAATCATGATTATATATATCTAATGTAATTACACATTACACAACATGCATTAAATAAGTTGTGAATAATGGAAATCTCACGGAATTAAAAGTTAGGTAAGAAAACCCTTACCTCATGTATGACATGACTCATAAGTTCTGTGTTACTCATGAATAAATAAAATAAGATAATTTATACTACATTAAGTACATTTCTCATGTTTCTTATTGCTTTTATATTACTTATTACCTTGCTATATCAATTAGTTAGTTATTTGTTATAATTACAAATTTTCCAAGTGGTCAAAATTCCGTTATCTCAAGAATGATATTAATGTTTTATATATCATATTTATAATATATATCCAGTGTATATGTATTTATAATATTCCATATCATTTGAAATTAAGAAATGAAGCGCACCCTTCATGGAGACGGTAATCTGTATGTAAGCATGAATGCACCATTCATTTCTATTTTATATTTAATGGAATTAAAACTTATTAGTAAATAGGTATATTATAATTCTAGTATTATATTTATGTAATTTAATTTATTTAACACCATCATTTATACATTCCACGTATGGCATTAATGAGTCATATCACTTTAAGGGGGTGGTAGTCTGCACTTCCTCAAATGAAATTATATTATTTACCCTTTATAGAAACCGTAATGGTATGATATAAATGAAAAATACAAAAGTATAGAGACAATAAAAATATAATATATATCACATGTAAATACTGTTCTATCTTAATGGACACCATAAGAGGTTGTATGAGAAGATCGAACAGTCATCGTTTCGTGTGGAAGTAGTCCACTATCCATAGAAATAGTATTTTTTTTCCAATTAAATATAGGTGTGTGTAAGTTTAGTTTGAATCCTTATCATATAAACAACCTGTTATATTGAGGATACATGTTTTTTTATAAAAGAAATTAATAAAAGAGTTTAGGGGAATGGATATGTAAAATAAAAGAAAAGAATTTAAGAGGAGACTTTACCTTTAAATATGGTAACTCTCTTTGGTTTGAACCAAAAGGAATTCTTAAAGTGTCACCTTCCTACAGTAAGGCTTCTATGTGGAATATAGGGATCTTGAAAGATTATTTGGGAAAATGATGGACGATCCAAGGGATTGGGAGGTGTGAGTAATGGTTTAGAGGTGAGGGATTTCTATTAGGGCAAGGAGGGGTTGTTTAGGAATGTTTGAAAATATTATTTTATAATATAATGGTTTTCAGTTTCAAAAGGTCCAAAACACATTAAATTAAAAGATGAGGAGACTTTTGTTCAAAATAAAATCATCCAATAATAATGGTACATATTTTGGATATTGATTTAATCTTTATTATCGAATTTATTTAAATCACACATTAATGAGTTAAACACAACATCATTATTGTGTCATATATAATTTTATTTATTTGATGTCTAAAAATTTTAAAAAATAAAATTTTGTAAGAAACTTTTTATCTTTAAAATGAATATTTATTGTTGAAAGATAACATATATAACCAAATGTAAGAATAGATTTAATAAAAGATATATGTTTATTTTATTTTTGTCATTACATTAAATTAATTAATATAAAGTTTCATTATCACGCTTATGTGGCACCATGGGGTCCCAAAATCGGACCATGTATTCCCATGGACCTAAATTTATCAAAAAATAGGATTAAGACACATGTTAGTGTTATATAATACTAATATAATATTATTTTTACCTTAAATGGCCCTACTTATCTTTAACCGCGATAAATGAAAGTCCAAAGTTTATATTCGAAAAAAATTATTTTAATCTTATTAAACCGAATTTTACTTATTAATAACAACAATGTATTTTGGATTCTCGAAATTCAATTCACATAAGCTTTAAAATTTATTTTAAATGAAAAATTATGTTTTTACCTACTACTTAGTGTTTTCACTACTGATAAAAAATTGATGTTTTCCCGAAAAATACCAAACATTAATCCTAAGAAATATATGACATTTTGAAATAAAAAAAAAATCCTATTTCAGAAAATTCAAAACATATAAGGTGCATCTATTAAGTTAAAATTAATTCCCATTGTCAGAACAAATAACATGTTTTTTAAGAAATAATAACTATCAAAATATTGACACCTATTTATGTCCAATTTCTATGTGAAATTACTTAAAATGACCAACATTGGATAAAATGGTAAAAGTATAATCTCATTACACTTTAAAACCAATTTAAAATTTAATCTAAAAATCTAATTAAATTAAAATAAAAGGTAGTTTTGAATTAAAATATAGTATTTTTCAAAATAAAAAAATTGACTTTATCAGAAAAATACAGAAAATTTACCAAAAGTAAATTTTGACGTCTTAGTTCTAAAGAAAGGTATTATTTTTTCAAATAGAATATATAAAAGTGAAAAATATTTGATCTTGAAAGGGTTCTCCATTAGAAGGTGGAAAACTGTATTTTTTGAAAAATACATCTTTTATCTGAAAATTTTACTGTGTCCTTATATTATGTATAAGAAACACTAAATATAAATGCTAAAATTATATGCAATATATATGTAATTCAAAATGTGGTTATTACTATTCATAACGGCTTTCTAAATGGCTAGTTTGATAGGTTGTGGTGCAATTGAACTCGGTGTTGGGTACATCACACACTATTGTATTATTCAATGGAAAACATACCATGGAAACTTGGGGTCTTAAAGTTTAACACGATTTCATAGTATTAAACCTAAGAAATCAAATTAATATTTTATATTTTCCTATAGTAATTTCATTATTTTTTATTGTTTAAATTCTTCCCTGATATGAGTTACAAATTTGAATGATTTAAATGATTAATTATCTTGTTTTTTGGTAATCAAATTTGTAAAAACATGCTACATATATTAGCGGGGGAAGATGAAAAACAAAAAATTTTTGTACAAATATTTCCCAAATGGGAACTGTTTATGGGTAACATGATTTACGCTTAAATAGATCATATCTATCACGCATTTTTATAGTTTTTTACCCTTAAATTGGTCTCCCACCCTTATACAACAACATGATTACCCATTCACATCATATAGGAATTCCCTCTTAGCCTTATATAGTAACTTTTCATCGTTATATAACTCCATAGTTACCCTTCCAAAATGTATATAAATTAAATCTCACAGTTATTATCTTCATATTATATATTTTTAAAGCCTTTGATTTCAACGACTGCCCATTATATAAGGTCTCTAAATTCCTCCTTACTATTACAAGAAGCATAGGTGTTGTGCAATGGTGTGGATTCAATTTATATTTTTCAATTTTTTATAATAAATGCTTATAAATTATATTCATACGTGGTTTCTATGAGAATTTGAAAAGTGGGAAAATTAAATTAACCCCCCTACAATTAATTCTAATCATTGAGAGATGTCTTGAGTGGTCTTAATCGAATAAACTACACCACTGATCTCGAACATATGAATCCCACTCCCATTTTTCCCCCTAGATCCATCAATACTTCCATAAGATTCTATAAAGTGGTATCATCTTCCAATGAAGGACTTTACCAATTTATAGTAAATTCTACAACATATTCTCCATATATGATGCTTCTAGCTTGATATCAGCATCATTACACTCTATAACATGTGCATGATAGAGTATGTATCTATGATGCTGAGAAACATGGATCAAATCATGAATTACTAAATAACACTGATGATGTAATAAATGGTACAACAATGTACAAACCCATTCAATGATCATAAAGAGGCCAAATTTGTTTTTTCCAGTTTACCTTACTTACCTAAATGACTATTCGCCAACCAATAATACACACTCGAGAAAATCAATTCCATAATTGAAAAAAAATGTCATTTCTTTTTCTCTACATATGATAAATTACCTCTTTGAGTTCTCACCAACCACCTCCTAATAAAATACACTATCATTGAGTACTGCTACACCATACAAGGCCCAACAATTGTTACCTCACCCACCTCATGACATCATAGCATTGAGCAGAACAACTACCTAGAAGAAGCCACAAATGCTACTATTGGAATTGAAAGGAAAAAATATTGTTTTATTTGATATCCGCTATGTATAGGTTCTTCTACAATGTTACACAAAATTCTAGAACATAAGATTGAATCATATCATCTATTATGTTAATCAATCATTCCGATAGTTCATCTTCTTGAGGAAGTATTATTTTAATTAATATCATAAGTGTCACTATAGATTAATACAATACCTTGCATAACTATGCAATAAATCATGAATCACTATCAGATGAAATTATCATGTGAACTCCATGTATGTGTAGGATCTAAAAGACATAATAATTTCCTTAATCATCCACTGAGTCAGTTTCTCAGACCAGTAAGAAGTGGTAGAATTCATCAAATAATCAAAAATCATCTATATAAAATCAAAAAATCAAAAATTCTTTTGTAATATCATTAAAAAACATATCATCACATCCTCTCACATCCAAATTGTTATTTTAACTGGTTGGAGAAAACAAGGAGGATGATGGTGCTCAACCTTTACCCTCTTTTATGTAGTGCATTAATAAATATACCCATTTATATAGAACTATCTCTTAATGGTATGGTAGCTTATTTTCAATCGAGGATGTACCAACTATCTAGAGGTATGTAAGTATCTCATTAGCTCCTCCCTGATGGATGCTGAGATTGTCACTCTCCTATGTGAGGTCATCAAATAATTATCATCCCAATAACAACCAGGAATTAGATCAGCTATATCTAGCAATTGTCATATTTCATTCCACTGTGATGTGAGCATGAGGAGTGAATAATTTATAGATCCTTGATCCCCAAAATCATCGAACCTACATATATATCACAATATCATTAAAGAATATTAATCTTTTAAATCATTATCAAAATGCTTCTGAGCTACTCAACTGTTATTAGTAAGATAATCGATAACAACACTACCTTTATAAGTTATGTATTTCATGAAAATTTAAAATTTATGAAGATACATCACTTAGTATATCTTTATCATGTTCATTCCCCAGTGTGAAATGATATAAAAATAACTCTTAAAGTTAATAGAGAAAATAACTCTCTCACCAAATAGATAGTATAAATAACACTTCAGAGTGTGATCCAAAATAGTCATTTCATAGTAATTGGTTGTGTAGTTCCACTCAAGGGGTTGTAGATGAAGGGAACAAGATTTTAACTCCCCACACATTATCAGTACACTTTCCAAACCAACACATGATCCATCACAATACACAATGTATATGATCCCTATATATGGGAGTTTCAAGACTAGAGCTATATCCAACATCCAATTTAACTCAAGAAGTGCTTATTCACAATGGTTTAACCATTAGAACATCACACCCTTATTCATCAATGTAGTAATTGATTTTCATTGGTGGGACATTTCTTATATATAATGATTATAGTATCCTTCTATACCAATGAATCTCCAAATATCAAAACAATTCTAGGGTTTCATCATAGAAATCACTACCTCTATTATCTATAAGTCCATAGGTATACCTATTTCAAACAATAAAATCCACATGTATATAATATCATGAATTCATAGTTTAAACTTTGATAGATTGGATTAAATAATGTGTCCTCGAAACAAACTCCAAAATATCATGAGGTTTATATCATGTTCCTCTCTGGAAGGTGAGTATATGAGGACGTATTTGATTAGCCCCATCATGAATGACTCCAAATGTGTCTTGAAGATCTCATTCACAAGATCCATGAACACTACCTATGCATTGGTCAAACCAAATTTTATCAGTAGATACTAATAAAACTAAAATAACCCATACCTACACCACAATTCCATCTTCAAGATCTCCTCATCTATACCCCTCAGTTTGAGGTATCTCTATTAATGATCATTTTTTGGAGAACCACGAGGCTCACCATAACTGATCGAAAATATCATCAATACAAAGTAATGAATACACATTGTTCGCCATCAACAGGTTTATATTTTTTTAAATCATCTAAGAGTTGATGAATACCATCATCATTTTTAGAGGGAATGATATGTGCACCCCTCAATGACATACATATATTGATAAAGGTATTCTTCTCCAAGAACCCATGATACACCTTTAGATCATTGAAAATGGTTAGTTCCATATGATATAGGAGTTTATAATGGGTTACACACCCAACATGATATCTATCTCAATTTAGCATGATGATCATTTATATTCCCAACGTGTTCGATGATTCCAACCATAATTTTAACCCATTCATCATCATATTTATGTGCTTTTTGGCCCTATAAATATGAATACCAATTGATTTGAAATCCATGGCATATTAGACCTTATATTTTAACTCCAATGTGTTGGAAAAACTGTAAGACATAAATTTGTAACCAATGATGTCCAGTTACCTAAACTATTGACCAATTCCAATAGCATGCACAACTGTTTCCTTTTACACATCTTGTGGTTGTGCATGAATTCCCTCTCTTGGGAGACAATTCAATATCTAATTCAGTAGTATTGTCATAATATTTTTCTGATCTGGAATCTTTTATTTTGTGAAGGAAAAACCTCGAAAAACAAAATCCATTATGACAAATCCAAATCATTATTTGGTATGACAAAAAATGTTCTCTTTGGATTATACTCATAACTCACTCTTAGAAATAACTAATGTCTATATACCTACATTATATTTTCAGTCACATATATATATATACACAAAAAAAATATATAGGATCTACTTGTTAATTCCAATATAAATATATATTAATAACAAGAAAATTAATATATCACATAATATAGAATATAAATATATACTAAATAGAAATTACAATTCAAGATAATAAATTAAATAGATAATATACATCACACCAATAGGTATATATATGGGATGTGATCCTTGGTGAAAATTCATGAAGAAATAATGGACTCAAAATAATATAAAAAATAGTAATTTTAATCCCATACACAATATATCAAAGGTCTATTACATATATATTAACAATGCGCATTGAAAACACCCTACTTATGTCCAACAAAATGATCTCATTTCTTTCATGTACCATGTTAGTCTAAAAATAGAAGAGCTTATCCCCTAATATAATTTTTTAATCCATGGCTTGAACCACCATTTCTAAAAAAAATTCCACTTGACCACATGAGTGCCTCCAAGTATGCAATTGGATTCCATCATGTAAAGAGGGTCTAAGTTAACCACTAGGGATATTAAACCATAAATATCAATATTTTTACAAATTTTAATATATTATAATATAAAATAAATACAAAAATCAGAGTAAACATGCTGAAACTATCTAGATATTATACTAATAATACAAGAAGTTAACATGATCCCAATGGGTAAATCCAAACATGATAAATAAAATGAGTAGATAAATAAATAAATAAAATAGTTGGGTTATTTGGAGTCCATCCCAATATTCTATCATTTAAATTTATCTCTTATAATATTAAAAACATGGACCCCTTTCCATTATTTATGTCTATTCGCATAATATTTTCACATGCATCTAGATTATCTTTAGGGTGAGAGTAATAACTCCCAACTGGACACCACCCATGCACCCTTAAAAATGATAACATGTATAGTTATTTTATTATATTATAATACTAAATGCGTAAACTAGAAAAACTGAACATAATCTTATACCAAGAGATAATGTGCTACCCAAAATGCTCAAAACCTCCGGCCATTTCTGCTTTATATCCATACCAAAAGCATAACTATGAGATGGTAGATGTAAACAAAACAAACCATTAGAACAATGAACTAGTCACTCAATATCACAATGTAATCATTTGTATATTCCATGTGACATTCTATAATCATCACGTATGCTATTCTATATGAAATTTAATATTCACCAAGAATGTAATGTTATTTATAATTTTCTTGTATTCGAGTTATAAGTTTCATGTAATCCACTAGGAGTCCTCATGAACCATGGTACATGGAGTATAATAGGAATCCAAGTGTGAATCCAAAAACAATCCCTTAATTTGATGTTTATATCTTTACCATGTAATCTGGTACAACTTCTCAATCAGTGCAAGTCATGTGAACTCCTCTTTTAAGGGGTATTCATGTCATGATGGTCCACAAGTTCCACAAACTATGAATTATTCCTTAGATGGAAAGGTAACAAACCTAAAAATGTAAATCATCAAAAAAATCATATCAGCTTAAGAATAATGTTGTAACATAAATACATGTGATTAAAATAAAACATGAAAAATAAGGAATAAGAAAAACAAATATGGTCATGTATCCCAACGTGTCTCAAAGGACACACACCCACACCCATATGTGGTCACAATCATGAATTGTCATCAAGTAATACTAAAACAAGATTTATAAAAAGGAAAACATGTGTATATGTGATCCCCAACTAGTAGGGAACGTTCTAACTCAAATTCATTGATGAAGAACCACAATGATAATCATGTAATTGTCCCCCGAATCTCATCTTCTAATTAGTTGATTCCATACAGTCACCAATAATTTGTATTATTTATTACACCTATTTTATTTCCAAAAGAAAAAAAATCCGAACATATGATAACAGTTTACCTCTTATGTAAGATCCAAAATGAAACTGATAATTTAATATAATTTTAATTTAAAATTAAATATTATAATTATTTAATAAATTATTTTTCTCATTTCTTGAAATATGTTAAAAAATAACTCAAAAAATATTAATATGATTAAAAATAAGTGTATAACATAGATTCCTACTTGGAATAATATATTCTTATATATTTATTCTAAAAAAATAGAGGAGGGAGAGAGCATATCCACACTTAAAGAAATATAATGGAGAACATAGTTCAATCCAAAAACCGTAAAAAATAATTTTAAATTGAATTTCTAGGATTCATGAACCAAAAAATGATCTACAAAAATAAATAACATAGAGGTTCATCTATTTTAGAAGAAGGAAGTCCATATACTGATATTTATAATTTAAACCCCCAAATTCAATTGAAAATTTAATTTATATTTTAAAAATTTATAAATTAAAATGTGTTCAAATTATAATTTTATATGAATAATGGATTTAAATTAGTTAACGAATAAATCCAATCTATTTTTAGCATTCCAAATTTTCAAAAATGCATTACAAGTGTGTGATTGGGAAAAATAAATGAAAATATATGGGTTTTAAATCAATTTTCCTCAAAATGAATTATTTTATGGAAATACTGTTTACCCTTAAGATTTTCATAGATACTGTATAAGGGTAAATAATGTTACCCTTATTTAGGTCTCGTACCCTTATGAAGTGCATGAAAATCCTTTCATACTATATCAAAAGAAAAAGGTACCATTTTTCACGCCAGACATACCATTTGGAATTCTAAAGAAAAACTATTTACACTTAAATACCTCATAGTTATAATTATGAAACCATATGTATACCCATTAAAAACAGATAATAATTATATCTAACTCCTTCATAGTGCCTTGGATACCTTATGTAACATAATGGTTACCCTTATGTTGTGTATATGAATTCAGGTTTACCATTATGCATCATATAGAATACATTCACATGGCCTTTGATGTTAGGGACTTCCTATACATTAGGTCATTCAACACTTTTATACCCCTATACAAATCATATGTTCTCTTTATGGTTTTTAATGCACATTAAAATTGTATTTTTTCATACAATAGTCATATAAAATTTATTCGAAAGATTGTTTTATGAAAATTTAATAACTGAGAATATAACATTTACATTTTCATTTAAAATTTCAATTCTTATATTTTTTATTTTTTATTTATAATACTAAAATTAATTTTTAGATTCTTCATATAATTAGTAGATTAATAGTTTTTTTTTGTATTTTATAACAATATTAGTTTTATGTTTAATAGTGAAAAATACAGACATTGCTAAAACAATTTCTTTTATGACATCATCAAAATACCAGAACGAATTAACCATTTTTTAAATGTTTTTTCTATAAATTATATAAGATTATAAGAAAATAAAATCTATAAAATTTAACATAATTTATTTATAATAGTTTCTATGTAGAAGTAAAATTTTATTATAAAAATAATTTATTTCCTTATACGAAAAAATTAGTATTCTAAAGTTATAAAAATAAAATCCAAAAAAAAGTATTTTATATTTTTTTAAACATGGTAGTGTTACAAAATAATTTTAATTTAATTTTTTGTTATGAAATTATAATTTCAATGATTGAAATTAATAACCCAGATGATCATAAAACAATTATTTTTAAAGTATTTTTTATTAACATTGTGTGTGTTTGCTCTATTAAAATTATTTTATGTCCCCTAAAAAGAAACATTAGAATAAATGTGATCATATATATAATTAAATTATCAATCATTTAAATGGTAATAAATATTAATTAAGATTAAGAATACTTAATGGTGAAAACAATAATAAAAATACATTTCTATATATGATTTTTTAATTGAAATGTTAATTTTTTATTAATTTTAAATTAGATTAGATTGAGTTAATTTTATTTTTAGGAACATCACCTCATAATTTTTTTAGTGCGTATATTTTAGGTTTCTAGTTTGACATGTATTACATGGTTAAAAACATGTTACCATGGAAAAAAATGATAAAACATAAAAATACATTAGTAAAATTCATGACACCCATCTAAAAAATATTATAAAATTTGTGGTTGAGGATTTATATAAGTTATATATCCCAAAACTCCATTATTTTTTAAATTCTAATACTTTTACTGTGAATATTTTCATTCTGTTGTTGAAGAATTGCTTGTCTCTAGAAAAGATCCATTTTCTTAACTTATGAAAGTAGACCCTTGAACCCACTCATGACACTACAATTACTTTTAATTAATCACCTAAAAAATTCCCTAAATATATTCCTTGAAAAATATATCATTTTTGTAATCATATATTATCATATTGTTATCAAAATTCATTCATTTTAATGGATATTTTTATGATAATGTTCAAGGTCCCAAAGAGTGTATTACTCAATCATTTTGTTTTAATTTTTATTCATTCCATTATAAATATATAATAAAATTATTTCTATAATTAAACCATTATAATTACTTTCACAACGTTTTACTATATTAACATAACAACCCTTATATATTCATTTCCTTCCACTTAGAAAAATTATAGAGCAATGATGGTGCTTTGGGAGGACTACTGCTCTCACTAAGCAATATCATCATTTTATCACCAATACATATCATTGTTTGTTATATGAGATTAATTTAATAATAAATGTGACATATTTAATATTTTTAGGAATATTAACAGAAAAATTGTAATCCACTTTCCTTCCCTATCATTCATTATGATTTAAAATTGTTAGTCATGCGATATTTGGACTATAACCTATATGAAATAATGTATTTCATTTTTCTTATTGATCATAAATTTTTTTCAAAAAAACATAAAATCATATGTAAAATTGTAAATTTTTTAATAATATCATTATTCTTTATTTATAATGATATTATGTCAAAAATAAAAAATTTATAAAAATAATGACACGCAGAATTATATTCTCTTCATGTTTGGGTGTTTCTAACCACATACTTGATAAATTCTATAAAACTCTATCATGCATGAATATAGGGAAATAAAATAAAATATTTATAAAATTTATTAATAAAATTGTGTTTGCTTAATTATTATGAAATGGTTATGTAAATTATATATATTATAATTATAATATCATCTACAGTCACTAAATTTTTCGAAATAAACCGACATCTATTCCATTTTAACACAATATAACTAAAACACTAATGAAATGATATATAAGATTTATATATAAATAATATTTATCAATTAAAGTATATTAAATTATCTATGACTTATGAATATTTGGATAAGAATAAATAACATCACCTCTATTACGAGTTTAGTTCAAAAAAAACCATGATTTATCACACTAAATATTTAGAGTATGTAAAAAAATAACAAATATAAATTTACAGAAAAATTATAAAATAAGTTTATATATGTTTTTTGATGTAAAAAAGGTAATAAAATAGACTATTACGATAGATTTTTTTATTATCCAAGAGATTAAAATGCATTATTGGATGTATAGAATTTTGGAAAGGGTTTTATATTAACATTTTAATATCTGTGATATGTGCTTGATATTACACCCCCACAATTTTGTTATATGGTTTCATTACTTCCTAATGAATTTCTTTTTCAATATTCCATAAATTCATGCTCTTTGAATATCCAAGTTGTGTTTACTCTTTAAATGGCAATCAGTTTAAAAGATACAAATGTTGTAAGGGGGTTTTCTAACTCAACTCCCTTCACTACTTTATTATGAATTTTTTTGAACAAATTTTTTCTACATTAGGTTTATTGTACTATAAGATATTATTTCATGTTACATTCTATTTTTTTATATAGAAAAAATGAATATTTGATTCAAATCATATCCATATATTAATTTCTTTCCTGAAAATGTACTTCTTTATAGTTTATAACCCTATAAATGGGTTGTCACATTCGACCTTCCCATTTTCTACAAGAACTATTAAATGGGAAGATTTAGTACCTTTTTTTATTTGGTTTTATAAAAATGGAATTTCAAAATACTAAATAAGTTTTTGATCATTTAAAAATAAAATGTTTTATCTTCCACCCCACATTTTCTTTGAGAGACATTATGTTTTTCTTATGAATAATTATTGTTGTTTCTTTTACACAATTAATTGTTTTTATTGTTTTCAAATCACCTACTAGGAAATAAATTTTTTATTATAGTTAATAAATCATCATTTTATGAAAATTTTAGAAATATTTTTAAAATTAATTTTTAAGTTATTCATTCTTCTGAACACATATTCCAACTGTCTTTATGTTTTTTATGAAACATACTCTCTCTACATTAATTGTTTCATAATGAAATTATTACTTGACATGTTTTATAAAATAAATATTTTAAAAATATTTAATTTTTCTTATTTTTCAAAGTGAATTTTCTAAAACCCATATAAATTGTATTTCATCTATGTCATTTCCTTTGAATTTTTTTATTGTTTATCATGGAAATTTTTAAAATTTTACCAACCACACTTTCTCTATAGATGGATTATGAAACATTATTTTCTACTAATGAAATTACCCTTTAATTATTTTTTCTTACCGAATCATCTTATGTTATATGTATGATTTTTCTTCTAATACCATTCCAATGTGATCACTCTATATTTACTTACATTGATATAATGGTGTTCACATATATTTCATTCATTTATTAATTAGGGATATTATTGGCATTACTATATAACACATTCTCTATATGGTGTTATTTTAAGGTATTCATACATAAAATGATATTCTATTTAATGATTGAGGAACTATTAAAGATTCATATATTTTTTATTCTAAAAAAAATGTTTATCATTTTCATAAGAAAGTTGAGTATATATTATTCAACCACCCACCTTGTTTCTCAGGATGGGTTATGATTATATTACCCCTGTTATTAACATACCGAAAAATAATAACAATCCTTATGTTTGTATCTCCATACAAATAATTCTTTATTCATATGGTATGATTCTAAAAAATTATTTTAATATTCATATCATTTATATAGTGAATATATTAGTTATAAAGAAGTTACAATAGGGGCCATATTTTATATGGACCCTCGAACCATCATTTGGTTTACCAATAAAAAAGGTTTGAATATTTTCCGTGTGCTTCCCTAATGTAATACCGATGTATTGGTTGTGACATTAAGTATTATAATGATATCTAGGTAGTGGAATTTTTGTAATGAATAATATCTTCAATGAGGCCTTGATTATAATGAGGTTGAGGTCCTCTATTATTCATTCCATCACAATGAAATTAGTTGTTACTATCTTTGTGTATATTTATATTATTATCCATGGATTTATTTGGATATCATGCAATCAGTTATATGGAATTATTTTAACTATCTATTCCCATTATATTATTTATGCTCATGTTATTATCACTTTTGATATGTGATTTTTTTTCTTATGTTGGAAATTACTGCACATTTGAGTTCACCATTTATTATGTTTCTATTTCCACTAGTTATAAATAAATTTATTAGAAATTTTATTTTTAGAACAGTGGAATATATGAGATGTTTATTTGGAAATATTTGAGACTTATTATTGAAAATTTTGTTTGTTTTATAGAGGAAAAATATATACAATTGATGAAAATGAAATGTAATTTGTTTGTTAAATTTTTTCCTAACACTATAAAAATATGAACTGAAAAGTTCCTTAGAATATATGTGACTGAATACTTGTTGGTGATATTGTAATTTTTGATGGCGAAAAATTGGCCTCTTTATTTCATCTCAAATATTGAATGTAAATAATGTCTTTATACTCATAATATTTTGAGACTGTTGATACATGGTGCCACAAATTTTATAGTATTTTTATACTAAAATTAAATTATTATATACCTAATATAAATATATTAACAAAAATTTAATTAGTAATTGAATTTATATTAAAATAAAATAACTAAATCAATTTAAATGTTATTTTTTATAAATATTGTTTTTTAAATGATTTAAATGTTTTCATTTAGAAATTAAATTTATAATATATAAATATTGAATTAGATTACATTGATTATAATTTTTAAATTAGAATACAATATTCAGGTAAAAAGGTAAAATTAAGTTTGATGAAAAAATATGTTACCAAGGTAAAAGTTTATCACCATCCAAAAAATAAATGAAACAGAAGGATAAATCAATTGGTAATGTCAAAACAAATATCATTTAAAATTTACTATAAATATGTATATGAGGGAATTCCCCACCTTTCATATATTATATATTTTATTAATCTAGTTTTAATCAACATTGCATGAGAAAAGTGTTGGATTATTTAATTAGGAATGATTATTTGTGAAAATGTCACTCAAGATCACCTATAAACGGACCCCTACTCTTCCCAATTCATCTCATTACATTAAATAAGTTTACTCTTGAATTACTTCTCAAATTTTCTACCAATCATTCCTCTCTAATGTCTTGTATACTCTGGTCATAATAAGTAGTTCCAAATCCCCCAGTTCCATGAAGCACTCTAAGAGAATATTCATGTCTAAAAAATAATCTTTATTCACGATTTAAAAATTATTACTTTCTTTACTCATCCAACTTAGATGAAATATTTTTTATCAAATTAACAAAAAAAATTGAAGTTAATAATCATTTATTATGGTAAATTATTAATATATAATAACAAGATGTTACTTATTCAATTGTTATAATATATTCTTATATGGGTGAATTTTTTAAACAACATTAATGATGTTATAACAATTACATTATGAATTTATTTAAAAATTTAAATAATTGAATGAACAATTATTAATTATTAATTTTTTATGATTTCATTATTTAGGAATGGTGATATTGAAAAATATATTCTCTATAAAATTCATATATTTGGTTTTATAAATAATCAATTAAATAGAGTTTTTAAACATTCCACGAAACCTATCACAGAAATTTCAATTAAATAGCCATGATAATATAGCACCTTATTAGATATATAAAATATATATTATTGAAAATTATATAAGTGATTAACCCATGATCAAGGAATAAGGATCTGAACTTCCAAAAAAATCATATAAAGAGAGACCATATAATTAACACCAGGATATTAATTTTTACAATAAACTATTAATATATTGGTAATAAGGAATTATAAATGATTGGTATTAATTAAAAAAAATTTAATAATTTTCTAATATATATTTATAATAAGCCTCAATGTTTTTATAATAAGTGTTAAACCACATTTGACTATGTTTAAATCTAAGGTATGGGTTTCATTTTTCTAATCTATCATTGAAATCTACATTGTTTATGAATAAAAATTAAATGGGATAAATTTTATTCTCCTTTTTTATAGAACTCAATCAATTTTCTTCTTTTTTGTTATTTTTTTATTTAAATTGGTCCATACAATTTCGAATCGCTTTGGGTTACAATTAATTACAATGGATTCTTAAAAGTACATCATACATCTCTTCTTTTCTAGAATGGAATATTTCTCCCCAATTTCCATATTTTTCATGTGATTTTATAGATTCTCTTTTCTATAATTCCATTAAATCATTTTTTTATTTTTTATACACTTGTACATTCATTATAATAGTTTGAAATGAATATTTTTTATTTTATTCAATGCAATCATTTTATCCAACTATTTCCTTCAATTTTTCTTATAAACAACATCCTTTGAATTTTTCATAGTTCATTATTATAATTTTTTTTGAATTAATCATTAATTTTCAATAAATATTTTTTTATAAAATAATTCATTTTTAAAATAATTTTTAATTGAATGTAAATATTATTTCTTTTTTACATTTGAAAATAATCTATAAATTATATTATAATGTTTACTTTTATCCAAATCAACATCATTAAATATTTATTTTCCATAATATGGGATATTCTAAAATGACACTAATAAGACCTATTTTGAATAAATATTTTCGCATATCAAATGAATATTAATTATATTTTCAATGAAAAAACATTATATAACTGATGAATTACTTAATAATGTTTATTCTAAGTTATAATTGTTATTCTTTAATATCATGATAAAAAATGAATATTTTTGGAATTGAATTGATTAAATGATTATTGGGTTAATTTTATCTGAATATTAAGTGTATATATCATTTCTGTTGTTTGTGGAATGATTATTAAAAATTTTATTTTCTCTTTGTTTATGGATTTTTTGAAACTAATATAAAATGCATAAAGTCTGTGAATTTTTTGGAACAAATAATAGATCTAATTATTGATGTTTTAAAATATATTATAAAAAATGATAGGATCATTAAAATATTAATTGAAATCCTTTTATTTACTAATTTACCAACTTTCGAATGAATTTATATTTGTTTTAATAGGATTTCATTTATTATCACTTTTTCTGTTTTTATGGCTTGATACATTGTTAATTTTAAAACTTGTTTTTGGTTCCCTAAAATAGCAAAAGGATAAATCAAATTAAATGTGAGATGAATCCACAAAGATAAACTCAGTTGAATTTTTTTTGGATTCTTATGACGGATAAACCATTCCATGATTGTGTTGAAATTTGGAATGTTATAGCCTATAATAGAACACACAGGGGGGTTGTGACTTATGTGTAGGATCATTGATCGAGTCATATGATGAATATAATGAATTGATACTTGAATTCCTATAGAAACAATAAGGATAAATTTGAATAAATTATTAGTGAGTTTATGAATTAGAATTGAAAAACAATTTTATTCTAATTGATGAACCCAGAAATTATGAAGAATCATTTGGAGGTGGAGATAATTTTAGAGAGATATAATAATCATTATAAATGGAAAGTGAATTTTGGGGATTTTATCATCAATTAATAATGAGATATAATGAAGTTTTCCTAATCAATATAAATGAATAAGTAACAACACGAATTTCAGAGGAGGGTTGGCATAGAGAATACTCTCTTGCTTTAAATCCTTTCTCCTGCTTCAATGCAACGATTTGAACATTATGAATTATATATGTTCTAAAGTTTTTCATTGCTGAAAATAATTATAAAATTATATTAAACATGTTATCACATTTTACTTCATTTGATCCTTTCATTACTATATTTAATACATGTCGTAAATTAATATGGTGGATTACATTTCAAATAATTGATAATTATTTATAATTATTCATGATGGGATTCTTTATGATTCTAATATATTTTGAATTTAATATTTCTGTCGATTTTTTCTTGATAGGGACACATTATGCTCAAATGAAAATTTTTTATTAATAAAAATCAATAAAATATATTTCATTAATGATTTTGTGCAATAATTGAAAAAATATAAGATTTAATCAAACATTGATTGGTCAACTGAAATATTTGGTCTCTCTTTTTCTATTAGTTAAAATATGTTTTTATTCTTGAATGGAGTAAATATGTTATAAACTTGGGAATTGATTTCCCCTAACTCATTATATTTTTTCCCTACATTCCTATAGCCTTATTTCAATATTGAATAATTTTCCTACATCAATACTATATTATTAATTATTACCATTTTTTTAATACCATTCACTAAGAGGATAATGATTTTTTTTGTTTTTTTCTATTGGCCAGTACAAAAAATTTACCTTCAATGAGGGATCCAATATATTTTAAGTATAATAGTTTGTATTATGGTAATAGATAAATAAATTTTTTAGTAATATGAAAAAAAATTATTTTTTCATGTTTTTTATGGTTATTAAATTTATTTAAAATTAATCAAATTTAAGACCCCTTCACCATATGTAAACCCATTATTGTCCCCAATGATAAATAACTATGTATGAGAAAATTGATTTAATTTTGTTTCAAAAAATATTTGTGGTTTTAGATGTTCAAATTCAATAATTAAATCTTCAAAATAAGGTTCAAAATCATTTTTCCTCAAATCATAATAATTCAGCAAATTAGAAAATAAAAAAATTTCATGTAGATACAACCATATATTTTAATTATATATGAATGATCTTTGTGTTTTATTAGTGTTACAAGATAACATGAAAATAAACTGTATAAATAAAACAAATTAAATATGGGATAGAAAAAAATGCACACATAAATAATAAAAGATGGTAGAAATTACAAGAATGATGAAACACAAGTCTTAGAATGAAAAAAATATGTACAGAAATAAATCATAAAATTTTAAATATCAAAAGATAACAAATTGATATAAAATACAGATAAAAATTTCACAAAATTAGAGTTATTTTATTTTAAATAAAACAACACTAAATATGGGTGTATCAAATTTAAATGAATATCCAAAAATAAATCTCCCTATCACTGAAAAAATAACTGGTTACATAATTATTGTACATTAATTGAAAAATTATTAACATGAAATTACAAAAACAAATTAGTATCAAATGAGATCTAACTTTAGAGGAGCTTGGAGATGAACATTTAAATCATTCTAGTTATCATCTGCTCTTATACCTTCAAAATAATTTAAAATTATACTCTAGATGATTATCATGTCACTGATAAACCCTTTGTTGTATGTGACATGGACTACTATTATAGACACAGATCGACCACAACAAGCATCCCATAAAATTGATCTTACTATGATTGGATCAATATTTCCGACTAACAATGCTAAGAAAACAACTATGATAAGATATCAAGACCATAATTGAAAATAAAAAGAAATTTTTCCATGATAAGAGTAGTGAAAAATTTCACGGATTCCTCATTAACCTTTCCAAATAACTATAATATGAAATAGAACACACAAAACAATTAGTATAGAAAAATGATGACTAAAAAAATATGATCGACCAAATGAGGAGGCTTGGATGAAAATGAGTTAAATATGATCAACATTACAATGAGTAATGGGTTACTACAAAAAAATCACCCACTCAGAAAATAATATTATTAAACCTCGGGCTAAGTTTCCCAAAATTATTAGGATAATTAAGTAATATCATGGAACAAAACCAAGAAGATTTATTTTTATCTTGGTGAATGAATACAATAAGAAGAAAAATGGGGTTGATTTTAGGAATAACTAAGTTTAATTAGCTTAGCATGATTTTTTGTATGATCATCAATCAAGAACAAAGATTGTATCCAATCACATTAAAATCTGTATAATTTAATTTTTTTATCTTATAAATATTTCACATAATTTTTATATTAACATATCCAATTAATTTCATACCTCTATTTACTAACACTATCAACATAGTGAATGGTCTTGATGATTTGGTGATTCATTTTCCAAGAAATATTTTTATCTTGGAATTAAAATGAAAGACCCACTAAACAAAATTAATTCCATATTTTGAATGACATAGTAATGAAATGAATTTTTTCTTTCCCTATAAATCCAAGAATATTCTTAAGTCTCTATTCTAATCTCTTAAATTATTATTAATTGTAAAACTGTTATTTCCATTTATGTATTATAATAAAATATTTGGGATTTAAAGTCTCAATAGGGCTTTTGATTAAAATATAAAAGTAAATGACATGTCTTACCAATATGACCTCTATACAGTGACATGCCAAAAAGGAATTATAAGAAGACAAAAAGGTTCACAGATCCTAAATTAATTTAACTGAAGAATTATTTCTGGAGATTGAAACTATTTTATAATTTTTTCTTTAAACTATCTATTAGTAATTTCATTTTTCTATTAGAATGTGGGATTTTATTTACTCTAATTCACTTAATAAAACTATATATTTAAATTATGTATTTAAACATGAAATACATAAAATGGGTTATATAATTTATGATAAATGATCTGGGATCTTCAAATATGGAAAAGTTGTTTGTTTTAATGAATCTAGATGACCATTTTTATTATTATTAAAAAGAAACATGGACTCAATTCACAGAGAAACATGATAATCTATGAAAAACATATTCTTGTTCCCATTAGAATATAGAAATGGTTACATCAATCGAGGCTTTAGGACTAAAAAAATCTATAATAAAAACCTCTTTGGTGGCATCTTCTACTTATGATGATTTTCCCATTGTTATTGTGAATTTATTTTATTCCTAGTCTTTAATGGATTTGGGAATATGGTTATAACTTCAACAACCATCTAGAAAAAAATTAAAATTCAATTCCATCCATCCTCTTAAGCATTCGACTCAAAAATGGAAATGTAATATTTTCATTCCCAGTGCAAGAATTAAATTTTTCTAAAATCAATATGATATCTATAGTTATTTATTATATGATTCTGTATTTTTATGTTAATTTATAATTTTATCACAATCACCACACTTTTTTAGGAATTGTATAGATAAGGCTAACCCATGGACTATCTAAAACAAGAAATATCATTCCAACGTAACATAGTCTTATCACAACCTCCCTAAAAGGCTCCTTCCTAATGGGATAAATATTAAATGGTTCTCAAAAATTGGTTTTGTGAATTCATCATAGTAATTATACAAATATAGTATAAAGGGATTTTCCCATTAATATTAGACACTATTCATGAAATAACAGATATAAGTAACCTCATGATATTGAACAAAATTATCCTTAGGATATAATACTAGATTGGATGATATGAAAACATGTGATGTGGATTTGTTATCTAGTCATGAGTATTTTATGAGAGATGTAAGGGGATTGAGATCTAACATGAGTAGTTTTTGACTTATATGTAGACACATTGTCTTATGAAGTCAAATGATCATATGTTATATCTTATGGAACTATAGAAATAATTTTTATTATCATTACTCTCCCAAAATAAACTCTTCATCTTTGGAATTTATTATTAGATTAATGATTTTTTCGTTGAAAGACTCATCCAGTGATCAATGAACTCCCACTAAAACACAAGAAACAATGTTTTATCCTCACTAAAATGATTAATATACAAATATCTATAGTGTTTATTTCTACTAATATTATTAATAATCCTTAAAAAATATTTCTTTTTATGATTAACTAGTACCATGATTTTTATATTCTTATCAATTTAATTATTTTTACCTTTTGTGAGTTCTTTTGTGTTTTTATAATCATTTTATTATTTTTTATATCTCAAATTGAATGATAATTTACTATTAAAAAACATTTTACTACTCTTTTGGATATGAAGTAATTATAAAGGATGGTAGAATATTTATTGACAAACTCAATGTCTAAAATGGGAAAATTAATGGGCATGTACAACTTTTTTATTCCAATAATAAATTCAAGAACACTCTTAATTGGGTGCCTAATATACTAATCAACTATCTTTATGAAAATTGAAGTGTTATGTGGTATTCATAATTCCATATGTTGAAATAATTACTATGGGATCAAATTTTTACTCTAACTTGGATCACATAAAAAATAAACAGAAAACCATATATTAGATGGCTTAAAGACCCATGGTTTTAATTATAATGGTAAGAGTCATACTAAAGAAAAATCCTTGGTCCATAAGCATAAAAATATACAACATTGAGTGGGTGGATAGGAATATAAATGTTTTTTAATAAGAAATTAAAAGACCAAATGTTGCATAGTGGGTCATTTCAGCTAATTTTTTTAGCCTGAAAAAATATCTGATTTTAAATGTGGGTTGGGGTTATAAATGTGTATAATTGTAATTTAGTACTATATGCATAAACAAATTATAATTTTACATTGATAATTATTAATTTTTTTGTGACAATTTTAATTATATATGGTCTAAAAACATTCATTTCTATAAATTATAATTTTCATTTTGAAGAGGTTAAACATTTATATTTTCCCGTGGATTATGTTTCATAAATAAATTATATTTTTCTATTTAATTTTTATTAATTATCTGTATAAAATTTATATTGGGATTTTTAATCATTATTGATTTTGTTCTTTTTGACTATATTTTAATATTGGATTCCATGAATTTAAAGGGTACGAAACAAACTCATAATCTATTAAAAGTGTTTATTATTTAAGATCAAATAATTTTTTATGTTAATTATTACATATTTTTATTCTCTATGATCACTATTCCTTATTTTGTTTCTATTTACTATGTATTTTTATGAGTCTATTCTATTGGAGAAAAAAATGACATTCAGATGTTTTAGATAAATATGAATTTAATATTTTATACATTGTTTCAAATTTCCATTTTCATTCATTTTTGAAAAAAAAATATTAGTTTTTTACAAACTACCTTGTTTAGAAGAAGAAATAAAATTTTATACAGAGAATACTATATGGGGGAAATCCGTTTTTAAACAATTTATTAATGGAATTTCATCTTTTTCCCTTCTAATTTCATTTACTGCAAGAATTTCTTTAAATGTAATAATTGAGTTTTAAAAAAATTCATAACTGTGGCCAAATTTTATGAGGCATATTTTAAAAAAAATACACATATAAAATTTTTATTAATTTTATTTTCAATGAAATATATTATTTAAATAGTAAATTTATTAAAAATAGTTTTTTAGTTTCAATCAATATTCAATGAACATGTTCATTAAACTGATAATTGTTTGGTAAAAATTGAGTAAATGATTCTTGGGATGATTTTTTATTGAGTTATGATCATAATTGTTTTTGGATTTTTGTGGAATAACTATTCAATTTTAAAATTTCAATTATTTTTGGGTAATTTTTTAATAGGAATTGAAAATATTAATGTGCCATTAATTTATTTTAGAATATTTTTTGAACATATTATTTTTTTGATCTATGTAATTTTTAAATTTCATAAAAAAATGGATAAGCATCATTTTCTTATGAATTAACATTCATATTTTTATGTATACTCCAATTTTTCGATTAATTTTGATTCGTTTTTGGATGAAATGAATTTAGTATGAATTTTATATTATTTTCATATTATTTATAATTGTTTTAGTTTTCATACGTGTCGTATAAGCCATAATATTAAAATGAAAGCTGAAATTGAAGACAAGGGGAGACCAAGTCATAATGATATGGTAAATTTAAAATTATAGAGGAAGATTTTGAAAGAATAAACCATCATATATTGCATCCAAATGTTTTATATTATTGGTTATAATTGAACACATTTGGGTGTTGTGACTTCTATGGTGGATCTTTACACATGTCATATGATGGAAGAGGATTAATGGTGACTGGTGTGTGCTTGAAAATAATAGAGTATATTTTAAATAGATTATATGTTCACCCAATAGAAGAAGCTAGTGTAAACCTTTTTTCTAATTGATTAACATAATAATTAAGATGAATCATCAAGAAATAAAATACATATGTAGAGATATGATAATTTTGATCGGGGTATGAAGAATCTTTTGAAATGTGTCCATTGAGGAAGTGGAGATATTAAAAAACAGATTTTTCTTGGAGTAGACAAAAGAGTAAACTATTGTGTTAGAGGAGTGTGTAATTTTATGATGACTCTTCTCCTTATTCTTTTATCTTCTCTTTCTCTTCTTTTATTTGAATTTCATAAATATGATTTGATGTAAATTGTTTTTAGGTAAATTTAATTAGAGAATGATATTGGACTTTTTAATACCTTTTTCTATATTTTTCAACTCTTTATTACATGTAATATCGTTTTTAAATAATTAGGAATATTAAATTTATTATTATCTAGAATCAATGATAATTTATCTTAATGGAATTATTTTAGCTTTTGTATCATTTTGAAAATCAATATATTTGGATATTTGTTCTTAAGAGTAATATACTGAGTTTAAATAATATTTTGTCCTTAATGAAAATTGATCCAATCTTATTTATATTTTATTTGGTTATAATGAAAAATATAATAGCTATCAATCATTAACATATCCATCAAATATAATAGTTAGTCAGATCCTTTACATTCTATTCTAGAATGGTTCTCGATGCATGATGAATGAAAATATTTTCTAAACCATCCAATTGAGTTCTCTAACATCATTACATTTTTTTCATTCATTTCTATAAGTAGTTTTAATTTTTAGTTTTTTAGCTATAGTAATATGATTTCATTTATTAAACATACTTATTTCAAATATTATTGTTTTTATCATCCACTATTATTTTTGGAGTTTTTTACTACTTCCCTTATTCAGTACACATAGTTCTCATTCCATTATAGATCGAACATACACTAAAATATTTTTATTCATATTAAGAATATATAAAAACAATTTCATTAGAAAAAATAAAGAGAGTTAGATACCATCCACTTTCTTTATATGGATAACTTTTCATCATTTCTTTTCGATGTTTTCATTGAACTAATTTCATTCACATAGGTTAATTAAGATATTATTGTGTTTTAGTGTTTTAATGTTCACATGTCTCACTTATTTATGGGTTTTCATTATTTTATGATTGGATCAAACTTATATACTCCTTTAATTCATTTGTTAAATATTTCAATCTAATGAGTAAATAATATAGGGACTAGTGGTTAACCCAGTCCACTATAACACAAAGTCTACTATGATTATATGGATATAAAGTGAACACAATTCCCTATGTTATTGGAATCCATAAAACATGTCATTATAGTCTTGGATATGAGCATTTAAATAAGAAAAGATATTATATTATTTTTCAAGTCCCATAATATTACACTTTTTTCAATGCGAATCTATATTATTGTGTTACTTTTCCAAGGATTTCTATAATAGACTGATAATCAAATGTTAATTTTCATCATTTATTGAGATATGAAAAAATTATTAATTAATTATTCATGATTTATGATCCAATTTTTAATGGGAGTCATTTTCTTATGTTATGTTCATGTAGATTGATTAGGTTATCATACCAACTTGTTTAACTTATTCTCACTTTTGTTCTATGATTATTATCTATTTTTCTTATCACTTAATGAGAATTTGAGTTCACCCATCATAATGTTTTCATTTTCATAGGATATGAAGAAGATTATTTCATATTCTATTTATAGAAGGGTTTCAGGTTTGAAACATATTGTTATAATATGTTATAGATTTTTTGAAATATTAATTATTTAATTATTTAATCTCACATGAAACTGAACCTATAAGTTTGTGGAGAATGATTTATTTTAGAATTTATGCATACTCATGTTACATATTATTATTTACATGTATGTCATAGTTGGTTAATCTCATTTAATATTGTTTGAAGGATTTATTAGTTTTAGGAGTTATGATATGTTGAATAATATATATAAGTTAGAATTACATATGCAGAACCAATGGTTAGTTAGGATGAACATACAAAAGTTATATAATGAAATAAAATATTCTTAATTTATGATGAACATATATTTTTTTTCCATATCCTTTGAATTATTACTCTAATGATAATTTATTGGTAGTTAAGAAACCATTTTTCCCTCAAGTCAATGGATTGAACATAGAGGAATCAAATTAATAATGAGTGGAATGGTAAAATTCAAATATTTTCCTAATGAAAAACTAGACAACATGAGAGTTGGAGTAAAAAATCTCAAGTTTATCCCCATAAATACATCACAATATATATATAATAATTCAATGCACTTAGATCTAAAAAATACTATATGGATGGTGAAAATATCTATTGAGTACTTCATATAGAAAATAAAATAATTCTTTTGTTGGAATTCTAGTCCACATACTAAAAAATAATGGATCGAAACAACATAATATATATTATACAACATCTTGTTCTTAAAAAATAATAAATATTGTTTTAGATCTTTATCATTTTAATGGTGATTATATTAAATGGTGGGTTATCCATAAGAAAATTAGGAAGGGGATACAATATAATATCATGAAAGGAATTTTTTAAAAGAAATATTTTTCAAGAAATATTTCGTATATCTACTCACACTAAAATTGAGAGATACTTCCCTGAGCTAGTGGAAAAATTGAAGAAGATTCAATTTTCACCACTGAAAAAATTCATTAGACATGCAGGGAACCCATTTTTTTTACCATTAACCATAAAAGAAAAAATTATTATATCATTATTTGTATAAATACTATATTTTTAATGGATATTTATATTAGTGAAATTAGTTTCCTAGAAGAATTAAATGTTATATTAAGAATTACCTAAAAATTGGAGGCTCCCATTATTCTCACACTTTCAGAGACATGATAGGAAAAAGGGTTTTAGAGGAACTAAATAGATAAAACCCATGGTAGAAATACGATTCATATTTATACAAGATGAAAATATGGGAAAATGAATAGTGTATTTTCATTTATAAAATGACTTATTTCTTTATGAGTGGAAGTGTTGAACATCAAAAAAATTAATTCCAAATAGATTTTTGAAAATTAAATCTAATGAAATTTATGGGAGGAAGATAAAAATAATTCACCACCCACACTCTAAATCTTTATTTTTAATATATATTTAAATTACACCAACTAGTGAGATATTCCATGGGTCAATGAGGGAAATCACCATCTTCTTCCAAAAATTATATGGGAGAAATGGAAATCATATATAATCAAAACAACTAATATGGGCCCTAAAAAATTTGGTGAATAGTACACTTATTATCCACTCAAGAAATGGAATTTTTTCTTCAGTTATGAACACCAATTGAAGTCTATAATGTTTTCTATGGAAATCAAATAACCAGCTCAATGAATAGATGTTGAATATGCAGTGAAAACTGTTAGTGTTATGATGATTGTACCCCATCTATATAATCTTATCTAATAGATTTTTGTGGTAATGAGATTCCATTAAATCATATTATTCTACAATTTTTAAAATATTATGTGATTTTAGGATTGGTTTTTATTTCTCTACATTGATTATGTATTAATTTTTAGGATATTGAAATCAAATTTCTAATCCCAACTCCATAATTATTTCTTATCGATGGAAGATTAACTATAAAATTCCTATAGAAATGACTTAAATTATATTCTTCTTATTTAGAAATATTGTGGGATATATTTATCTAATAGATAGAGATAATCTCAATACTGATGATATAAAATTTTGAATGAATATATTAATAACTTTCTCCATGAGTATCTTAGGCTTCCTCATTATCATGAGGCTATGTTTTACTTTGATATCATAATTGGTACCATGCCACTATCAAATTATTAACATAAATTACAAAAATTAAATTAGAAAATCTAAAATAAAAATCTTAAGGAGAACATGTTTAAATATTTTATACACCCAGTTTTTTGGTATGGGGTTTTCTTGTTCACTTTGTTAAGATGATAGATTAATCAATACCTCTCAACATTGATTATCATGATCTCAAAAATATAGTGATCATGCGAATTTATCCTATAACACATATTGAATAAGGTTTTAATAATTTATGAAGATATAAATATTTTTCAAATATTAACCGTTGATATAGATTCCGTCATTTATGTGTGAAAAGAGTGGATGCACCAAATATAACATTTATTATATGATATTGACACTATAAATTCATATTTATTCTATTTAAAAATAAAAAATTTTCTTTTATATTCATATATATGATATATAAAATACATAATGATTACCTAGTTTTATTTATGGTAGTTTTTATGGATGAAATTTCTCATATATTCTTATACCAAGTAAGAGTATGGAGATCATGTAAGTAATGTGTTTATGATAAGGCATCTACCACTTGGTATTCCCTTTCACTAGTAGTAGTTATAGAGTGCCACCCAAATCCCTTATTAAATATTCAAGGGGCTAGTGACTACATTGAGTAATAAAAACCCACAATATGGGAGGACTTATCCTATATCAACTGGTAATAGACACATCTTCTTAATGTAGGATAACAACCAATAAAAACAAAATTAAAATTAAAATTACTAAACTGCAAATAAGAAAACAAACATTTTTTATTTAATATTTCTATAGTTACATGTATAATAATTACAGAAGGTGTATAAATCTAATAAGAATTTTAATTCTATAGAGAAAAAAACTAGAAAGATCCACTTTATTATATTTCCTCCTAGAATGGCCTCCAGTTAAAATGGTCACTTGTACTATTATTGACCACCACGAATTACCACACTAAGAGTCCTGGGGAATTAGCTTTAATAAATATAAAAAATCGTTAAATATACCACGAAAATATCAAATCTTGTGCATTATGTACATACAGAAAACTCATTTTGGAATAAGGCCCATATAAGGGTGAGTAAAAATAGACAATGTATGTCACTCTAGAAACCATAAATGAAAACAAAAGAATAATATAACCACTAGCCCCTTTCATGAGTGACTAACATAGATTAATGAAATAAAATATAATATATAAAGTCTAATTAATTATAAATATTTAGAACACTAATAGGTCCTAAAAACTCTTATTTAATCAACAGGGGTCAAAATATCATGAGAACGTATGGATTCCTGGTGTACTGAAAAGACCACATCATTTGATGTTGAAAGAGATCCCTACATCCCTTTTTAAAGGAAACTAATGGGGTTCTCAAGGATTCTTATACATTGATATATCCAATATACACTACCTCTATAACTCCCACACCTTTAAAGGGAACCAAAACTAGGTAACCCAAACCTTTCTTATATAAGAATCTTTTTTGAGAAAATACCGCATCATTTTCTATGATATATATGTATAAAAAATATCGTAATCCATATAAGAAATAATGAATTTCAAAATTTTAGATCATGTTAAGTTAGATAATGAACCTTGATATAATAACCACATACTTATGGGAAAACCATGTGACCTCATAGAAACCATAGTGGGGAACCAATTCCTCGATAGAAGATAACTCATTAAAGGGATTATTGACCAAAGTAGAGGATCCTACACCCAAAAAAATATCATAAATTGTCGAAATATAGACTCTATAATTCATGGATTCTACGAAACATGTTTGTGAGAAGAATGATGACCCAAAAATAGATGAGTAAAAACCCTAGGTAAATAGGGAAAATACCATACCAACTTGAATGATGAGATATATGATATTACACTTATGGTATATAGTGGGAATAATAATGATTTATGTAAAATATACTTCAGATAAATGATCCAAATCACAATTTAATGATTGCAATACCATCCCAAACTATAGAATTAGAATGATCAGATCATCATATATAAAACTCCATCACCAACATTAGGAGTCCGAAATAAAAATCTTTATATTCAATTTAAAATATATTTACATGAATGATTACATAACACCATCATGATCTGTATTATAAAATACTAATTATAGGTTGTTAATTCTCTTGAAATTAACACACAATTAAATGTTTTTAAAAACACTCAACACAATAGAATCCATGCACTATGGCGGGCCTTGGGCATGCCATATGGCATGGTTAGATAATTGTAGTTTATATTTTTTTAGCATATCATTCCATATGTTAGTAGGCATGTAATTACTATGTGTGTTATCACATAACACTCATGGGTTCCAAGACACCCCATTTTGGTAAATATCATGGTACTTCTCACCTTAATCAACACCACCCTTCCAATCGTAGTAGACCCAATTATAACCTTCCCCCATGAAGCTATCATTATCTTCCATAGGTATTTTGACCATCTCCCATACTTCTAGGATCCATTAGAATCCAGTAATTTTATAGAACTCTTTATTTTAATAGGTAAACTGAACCTACTCCCCCAACAATGAATCACACACATTGTGACCTCCCCTCACCGAAGGATCTACAGTCCTTAATTTTAAGTATTACAATCCAATCTATATTCATATCTATTTTTTTGATCATTTTATGCTTAATAAATCCTATTTTAGTGGTACATCTATTGAACCCTCTTACTTTGGGAGTTATGACAAGAATACAGTTATTTCCATCATTAAACGGAAATAAGAATATTAATGACGATATCTGGAAAAACAAAAATTGACAGTGGTTGTCGAGAATATTGGACACCAAATATGAATTCATATTGGTGTACAATAGATAAAGAATATCATAGATCGATGGAGAGTTGGAAATACTTGAAAAATTAATGCACATAATAATTCATTCAATATTAGATAATGATAAATATCAGATAAGAAAAAAATATAGGTTAAATACATCCCTTAATCTATTACCATAAATTGATACAATATCTAAAAAAATATTTATCAGATATTCCAATAAAGTTTTTGTTTATTAAACCTATGAAAATCTTTATCTAAATTTATTTGATTAAGTTAATTTAGATTTTTTTAATATATGATGTAATAATTTATTCACTACCATAAAGAGAATAATTACTAAAATATATTAAATAATAAAAAATTATTTTTATTTATCAAATTTTAAAACAATTTTCTTGATGAAAAATGTGAATAAAATAAGGAAACACTAATGAAAAATGGTATCACACATTAATAATGATTTCATTCAAATTCATTGACATCAATGAACGTTGATGATATGTTCTTCGATTTCTCCTAACCACATCCTTCCATTGGCAGTTTTAAATCCCAGGGATTAAGAACTAACCATCGTGTCTAGATATATTGATGATTATTTTTTAAAAATGTATTGTATTAGAAATTTTATCAATTATTATTTTAATAAAATATATTATATCAAATCTATATCAGTAAAATAATCAATTAATCCACCATCATTATTAAAAACAAAATAATTTTATTGTGGACAATATTTATACCCCCATGAGGGTGAAACCCATGTCCCAGGAACAACAACAACAACATTTTTCTCATATGAGATCCAATTTATTAATTATTATAATTTTAAATCCTAATGACGAATCACAAAAAAATAGTATATCATAACTAATATATTAATTTTAATGCTCTATAATACCAAAAACTATATTTTAGGAATGATTTCAGGATAAATACCTCGTAATTATATCGAAAAAATGTTCACATATTTTTTTCATCATTATTTTAATGGTAAATTAATCATTTTACATATAGGGTGATTCTAGGAACCAAAAATAAAACCTGACCTTTGTCTCGACTAGGATAAAACCAATTCACTACATCCTTCTTACAATAAATTAGTTTTTTACTAAAAAAGGAAACAACTTGAGTCACTAAAAATGGGGGTAATGAAATAAAAATACATGGAAAATTTCACACCATTTCATGTATTTACATTAAGTACAGTGTCTTGAGATATAACTGATCTCGTTATAACTCTATTTGAGATGGTAATAACCTATCACATCATCCGAGATACTGGATCTTTCTCATCAAGATGGTTGAAATCAAAACAATTGTACATCCTAAATACGGGTCTAATAAATTCTCAACAATTGGACCCGATTTTTAAATCGTAAGGTAAATCTACCACAGGGGATGAATAGAATCCAACATAGTCTCTCATCCATCTCACAATAGTTCATCAAATAAATCAAAATTATTTTAAGTGCCTAATTTCATTCACACTATACTCTGGCACTGAGTAATTTATTTCATTCTACATGAACATCATAAAGCATCAAGGATACATGCTCTTTTTGATTCACATAATCCCGTGTACAATTTCTCACATGGGAGGAATTTTTTTCAATGTCTTTATCTCATGTATTAGGAGAAATAAGGTCATTATTCCTCGTTATCAATAAAAAAATTCATAGGAATACTCTATACACATCTTGATCTCAAATTGGATCACACACATTGATAAATATAACATCATTGTTTATTCTAATCTATATTATGAATTATATGTATGATTAATTCTCTAACAACATAAATCCATTCCAAATTCTCTAGAATACACCACTTCCATTCATGTAGCCTAATTGAAAACAATTTATGTTTCATGGGATTTACAATTTAGATGAACCTATTACGTCAAATTTATACCTTGAGATAATACTGCCACAACGGGGAAATTTTCAAAAACACAAGAGAAAACATTAACCTCATTTAAATATAAGGATCATTCATGAGACACGTACACACGAAAGAGGTCCTAAGAAATTTCAAAACAAGGGATGCACTACAATAAATTGGGCTCCTCTCCATATATTCAAATTGATATTTATTATGAGCACCAATAGAATAACACTCTCCACTAGGGAAGGTTGAAAACATGATATCCAACCATCCGAAAACCCATCAGGTCTATCATGTGATTTTGTTCAGACACACAAGGCTTATAAGTCTAAAATAACTATATTGGTGACTATTACTCAAGGGATGATTGTTAGGACTATCTGGCCTACTAGGTGCATGAATTCAGTCACTCGTGTATACTATGTCAAAAATACCAATATGTTCCACAATTTATCATGGTAAGAGTGTTAGGCCACCACTATCAATTAAATGTGAGAAATGATCATCACTATCAATAAAAAATAACATCATCAAACAAAGATACACAATCACCTCTTCGATCATCAAAGCACAACGTTCTTTACAAAATGTGTAAATTACCATGCAGCCAATGTTCCACTAAAATCTCATCAATGGTCATTACCTCAACATTCAAAACAATAATTATACCCTATAAATTGAGAACGCTTACGAAAAGAGTTCACCACTTAACTGGCACTCACATGTTTTGAAAAATGGGAATTCCCCAAATCCCTGATATATTTCTCTATATAATTAATCTTATTTGGGTTCAGTAAACATGCACCATAAATTCTATATGGGTTCTCATTATTCATCTCACAAACCCTCAGTCACCATATCATGAATTCAAGAGCACATATACATAGGTCCCTTAATATAAGAGTACCATGAGATTCATTTTAGATGAATTTATGTGTTATTACACATTCACTAGATGTAAAATACACATCTATAAATATAGAACATAAATCCATACATACCATATGAAGGGTTTTATAATTCATCATCAAATCCCTATTCACATACTTCATCCATCCATATAGAATTTCATTTACTAGAAGTGTCAACAACCATGCTACTAATGAGACACCAAAATATAAGCATCCATCGTGACATAAAAAAATTAAGGACCACTACTACCCTATGTATCTAGAGCCCAAACTACAAGAGTCCACTTTATAGCTATAACTCTCTTATTACTAAAAGGGTAAATTCCTTGAATACCTAATTCCCACCTATATGAAAAAGTTACAAGAAGTGATTTGTACACATTCAATATAAATTCTATAGGGGTTATCATTATTCCTATGAACAAAACTAAAATAACATATCAATAATTTTATTTGATTCAGGCAAAGGTCCCCCATCATAAGACAATCATGGGTCTTCGTTTATATGAATTTATGTACTCATGCACATTAATTGGAAGATATTTACTGATATATAATCAAACTGCATAAATCCATCAATACTATATGATAGGGATTTTAGTTCATTATCATGTAGATTTTCTCTAGTTACCATTACCTGAGAGAGTGAATTCTTACTAAAAACATTGATTACCACTTTTCATCAATGAACATATAGGTCTATGTAATCTAATCAGGATCCATATTTTAAAAATGAGTAATATATAATTCAAAAACACCACACATGAATATGAATTTTGTATTTCACTATAAGGGTTTAGTAAAATATGATTACCATTATCTGAGAATTAGTTGAAAAAATGGGCATTGCTCGAAATTCTATAAGGATTTCTCCTAAAAAACTATATGATGTTTGGTGAGTAACTCATTCCCATTATATCTAGTATGGGGGTTCATGAATATATCAAATGAAACCATATCTAAAATAAATCAATTAATTTCTTACTTTAGTCATCTATCATATATATATTTAAAAACATCTATCAATAAACACCCAATATTTGAATGGGAATATTTTTAGGTGTTGGTGCTCGTAAAGGTCAAATCATCATCTATATCTAATAGATCATACGACACCAACATCCACACTGATACCTCTCCCTACATTTCCCAATCCTCTAAAAGGAAATCATTGATTTTTAGACAATAATTATAAATGTTATACACTTATTTCACCAATTATCCATCTATCAAGTAAATTTCTAGCATGGTTCCACATCTAGGGTTTATCCCTAAAATTAATTTTTAAATGAAAAGGATTTTTTGGGGTCTTTACGATAGTCAAAATTGTTTGAGAAAATAAATACAACATAGTATTTATTCATATATGTTTCAATATCAATCACTAATCACTCATAATTAAACTCTTAACAAATCTATGGAACTTGTTTAGTGTCCCAAGATCCTCAACACATACTCAAATATAGGCTCAATATCATAGTGTAGGTTAAGCATCCACAGATAAAATTATATTATGAAATAAAAATTCAAACTATAACTATACTAATGTAGTCCCAACATGTTTTCATGAAAACATTATTTATTAATAGGTAACTATAACATCTAAGGAAATCATTTCATGAATACTGTTTTGGTCAGTATAAGTCAAAACTAGATGGAAATGTGAATATTATAATATAAAATGTTTTCTATAGAATGAGGATTAGGCTCTCCGTACATACACATTAGGCCTCCGCCATTAAATCAAACATTTTTTTACCAAGATTACTGGTTGAATCATCCAAATATATATGAATTAGCATTCTCTATAAAATAAAGATCCATACTGTGTGAAAGGTGTAGATGATCTTCCACATATAATAAGGTAATAATGTCTCTCAATTAAGACTCATAAAAAAAACACTACATCACCCACTAACTAGTTGTGAGAGGCCTTATAAGTAGGGTTTCTTTAAGTCCCAAAATATACAGAAAATATTAATTTCATTGGGTAACATGCTTCATTTTAGTGGGTGATCACAAATATATTAGGTAATATCTATATGATCTTCAATAAGGGGGATATGTAAAATCATAACTAACAATTATATGATCCATGTACCAACATACATATACAATAAAATTATATCATATAGATATGGGTTTTGTAACTAGTTTAGAGATTCCATGTGAATGGATTCATCTGCTACCATTAATATGGAGGTATACCTAATCTAATATTTTTTCCCATTTACCTTTCACATAATTTCTACAAATTCCCAAACGAATACTCGCATGATGACTATCTATGAACATTGTCCATGTCAAATTGTTTCATAGAATATAGACATGAGTCGACCAACCAAATCCCTTATTAGGTTGGTTGTTTTCCAATAGTTTCATTTGAATCCTACATCTAATAGTCCATGGGTAAATGATCATAAATTTTTCAGAAAATAAAAAAATATAGGATTCATTGACCTATATCTAATTTAAACTGACACCAATCTATAATTCATTATACCAAATAATAAGACAAATAAATTATATAAAAAAATTAATTGTATAGAACCCCTAGATGATATAAAAAATTAATTTACTTGACCATGTAGGAAAATATGTTTAAATATATTTTTCCAACAAACCTCTATGTTCATTAGATAGAACTCACTAAAAAGTTCATCTTCACTGTGCGTACTACTTGAAAAACATCCATCTGCAATACTAAACACAATCATCAAGGACCTATAGGATCCATCCCGTGTTTCAATGAATTAGATGGCATATGATTTAAATAATACACTCTATCTCTAAACCTCTCAAGAAAATATATGAATCTATTCATATTCATTACTGACACAACTCATTTGGAAACTAGGACCATCCATTTTTGTGTATAAGCATACCGAATAAGACACTTGAAAACAAAAAATAAATACTTATGAAAAGTTTCCACTCAAATCCCAATATTTAAAGAGTAACTAGGTTGGACAAATGGAAAATAAATCATCATATTCTCTACAATAATAACTCTATTGATAACATAGATATTTTAATATTCTTTTCAATAACACGTAAAATTTAGTATCTCATGATAAATAAATGGTTATCAGAGAGTAAAAAGGTAAAATTTTGTAATGATGAAAACCTAATGTAAATTAAATATTAAAGAACTAAGGTGGGTTACTAAGGATTAAAAATTATTAAAGTACCCAATATCACCTCCCTTTCCAAATAAAACCTTGAAAATGTGAACCATTATTTGGTACCCACTCCTTTCTTAGGTAAAGAAATTAGTTTTCTAAATATCTGAGGAAATTGTACGCTATATCAATGTAACTCATCTAGTAACTCAAAGTTGACAAAACACCCTTCTTGATAATAAATCATGGTGAAGGTAACAATTACCACTCGTATCATAACAAACAATGTATGAAAAAACCACACGACCACAACTGAGCTGTAGTAGGGAGCATGTGTGTCACTTGAAGACAACTTGATCAAGGAAGTGATAATCCCATTGGATCATAACATGGTTTGAAAGAGATCTTGTATGGGGTATACCAAATTAATAGTTTGAGGATCCCATTCCCAATTCATATATAAAGAATACCAATATTACTGTAAAAACAACAAATAGATAGAGGCTGTCATTCCGTTATTAAATTGTGGGAATACTAACTCTGTCTATATGATTGTATTGATGATCTCACACCCCTCGTTTGAAGAAAAAATAATAACCATATATATATACTATACAATAGATAGAGTATATCATATCTTATATGTATAGGGGAAATATCAATTGTATAGTTTGAATGTGAGTTCTTTAATCCTAATGTCGTAACCCCATAATCGGACATATATAGATAAATTCAAAACACCCCTAATTAAACTACCAATTATAATTGGATAGTAGAATAGACCATGAAATCATGAAATATATAGATAAATACTCATTATATTATTTTTTCCGTGAAATAGACACTGGTAAATAATTGGGAAAAAACCCACATTGGAAAATGTGGATCATGTATTTTCTCCTAGTAGTGCTCTGTGGTGTGTTCGGAGAGATGGGACATTCCCTTTCAGAATTGTGATGCCACACAAGATACCATGCCCTTTTTTCCTTTTTATTTTTTGGGATCTTGTTACACTACTAGGAACCCCAGCTTCTAATCAATCATTTTATAGATATGTATGACTATTCATCATTGCCTCTTACCACTAAGGTAGTTAAACCTTCACTATCGATGTCATGTACCATAGGTCATCCTTGATCACCTCTATATATTAATTTCATCTTCTAAAACCTCCCTTCACTAATTCCATTAACATCTACGTCATGAATAATTTCAACTCAAGAATTAGTTATCTTTATTTTAGCCATTCTTCATTTTCATTATAGCAATACTATGAGATTCCTCTGATGGCCCACACATCCCATATAGAGATGACCATATATTCGGGTTTTACATTATTGAACCAAAATTGGAATGTAAATTCAAAAATTATATTGAAATGATAAATGGTTGGTGTAATGTGAAAATTGCAAACACACAGTTTATATTCACATCAATTTAAATTGAATAACGAAAAACATAGAAAAAAAGTTATATTGAGAAATGAAATAAAATTAAATAATCGATAAGTTACTTCAATAATTGATAATGAAAAACATTAATAATAAAAAAAATTATTGGAAAATATGTTTTCTTAATCTTCTAACATCAATTGATACTATAATGACATAAATATTTATCGTATATTCAAATAAAATTACCTAGATTCAATATCTTGAGTATATTCTATAAAAAAATTTCATGTTAATTTGATTTATTGGAATATTTAGTTTATCCAATTTTATAAAATAATTATTATAATAATTACAAAAAATTTATCAGGATGAATATATATCTTAATTCATGAAATTCTTAAATGAAATTCGTGAAGAATTGAGTAATGATAATTAAAAATCCACACTTTTTATATTTATTGATCATTGAATAAGTTTATATTCAAATTGTTCCCATCATTTATCCAATTTTCCAATGTCTTCCTTATATGGTAACTCTAAAATACCACAATTCATGTTGGAAACCCTATTATTTGATGATATGTATGGTTTTATATGAATTATGTCTTTGTGTAGACATTTAATCTCACATTAGTGTTAAAAAAATGTTATTCATATTTCAATTTATTAAAATAATAGATTAATGCACACACCTTATCCAAGCCTCAGGAATTCCAATATAAAAATATTTTATACCACAACAAGGGTAAAACCCATAACCCAAACACATTTATGGTCTCAATTTTTAAAATTTATAGGTTAGTTATGTAATATAGTATTTTACTCTCAAAATAGAACACAATAGTGACAGGATACATTTTAGTTAAAATATCATTTTCAACGATCTTCAATTACCACAACAGTAAGATGGATAAATCATGAGATAAAAACCCATGATAGAATCAAAATAATTATCAATTAGTATTTCTATGGCCTTTCTATAGGCTAAATTTAAAATTTTACATATGGGGAGATCTAAAATAAATAAAACAAAAAATTAAGTAAAATTTTCGCCTGGATAAATATATATTTCTATATTCAATTAACCATATAACAGAGAAAATATATTTCTAATTTAGAAATTTGTCATTATATCAAAATAAAGTATTGTTCTTAGGCTATTTAATCTCAAGTAACTATCTATATTCTATTCCTTTAATAGAATAGTAAATTCATTTTTTTTATACAAACCACTTTACTTAAAACAGAATGGAATAAAACATCATGGTACAAAAGAGATCCATTTATGGAGTGATTTGGTATTAAATTAAGTTTTTTATGATAATATTATTCATCAAAAGAATGATAGGGATATTTCATCATGAAAATTACATGGTGGTAGTGTATTCCTTAGGGAAATTAGAAACGATTCCGAACACATGATTTAGATAAAAATATATTATATTTACATTAATGAAATGGATTAATTATATCTACCATATAAGGAATAATATATATTCTGATTTCAAAATCATAATGTATATATTAATATAAAATGAGTTAACCACAAACTAAAGGAGATGGTTCTATTAGTTAAGGACTATAATTGGTAAATACAATAATATATTGGGACAGAAAATAAGGTGTCTAATTATCTCTAATAAAAATATTATACTACCTTATAAATGATAAGGATTGAAAGAGACTAATAAATACTGGATTTCCCATAGATAGACCACTGGATCATAAATGACGGAGATAAATCCTATATTCATCAAATTACTTCTCAACTATCCATATAAGTAATTATTTAGGCAGTTCAAAAAAATACTATATAATTCTACAAAAGATGCTAAGGAATATTGAAGGGTTTAACATTTATAATTATAAAATTATAAAATTCTAAAAAAGATTATATATATGTTCAATACCAAAATTGAAGATGTATATTTTTATTGATGAATTGATTTTATAATTCTATATATATGATGGAAGAATAGGGTTATAATTATACTAGAAGGATCACATATGGTAGGACCACATGAATAGGTATATTTTAGAGTATATATATTGATACAAGGGTATCTGGATTATAAAACAATAATAAAATGTATCTACAGAGATGATTCAACTGTTACCCATACCAATATGGAATATAGAAAACATCCCCATGTATTTCGTCAGTCTTCCCAGGACCCCGAAAAATCATAATCCAATTTTAATTATAGTTTTCAACCATAAGATTCCACCCAATTTCAATACTATTAGATAATATTTCTGTCTTCATCAACATGGAAGGAGATACATAAATTAAGTGGTAATAATTACTCAAGTAAAAATGGTAACAATATCTAATTGAGATCCATGGGTTACATAGAATTTACATAAATTTATTCAACAATAATTGAATTCAAACCGACGATCCAACAATATTTACAATTCTAAAATGGATGGTCAATCTTAAAGAACTATAAAAACTATGGAAGAAGCGAAGAGATACTATATAATGAATTTCTAATTTATTTGGGATCAAAACCTTCCTATCATATAGTTCTCATATAAAACAATTTCTATAATGTAATTAAAATGGACACATTGGAATCTCTTTATGCCAAGAGTTGTGTAATTTCAAATGTTTGTGATGAATTTAAATAGTGAAACATTATTGGACTGGAATGTCTATGCTAATAATAATTAGATGAATTTTTAATATCCTTCTAGACATAACATATTCCAATAAACGTAATTATAGAATATGATCTTGATATTTGTAAGGAATAGAATGTCTATTATTTGATATATTGGTCCCTTAAAAACCCCTGATCATGTGTGAAAGAAATATTTTTTCTTTGAATTTCAATTGGACCAATCCCAATTAAATGATATTATTGATGTAAATCTTTTTATGGCGCACATATTGAACTATTCAGTAGAGAAAAAACATTGATTTATAAGTACTAGTATATGATCTCTCTAATGTGGAACAACCAGTAAGAGTATTGGATCTTGTAGATAATATACAGTGAATCTTCATCAAAATATTAATTAATGTTTTCTATAGGAATCATTTGTTTGAGGAAATAATGTAAAGAATTTTAAGATGTAATAAGAGAATATTTCCCTAATTTTTATCTTTAGATAAATAAATTTTTTGGGTGAAAATTCATATATGGGGGTTAGATGGTAACACCATGTGTTTTTAGAATGTATTTCCCTCAATATCCATATCTAGTGTTCAATAACTTGTGGCATTTGAAACACCAAACAAAATTGATCCATGATTTATTATGGAGAAATGTTGCAATAAAAAATTAAATACATTATGATCTAAATAAATGAAACATATATAATAAAATGTGATGTCATAACCTAGGATCCATGTAATGGCGTCCCAAACCGGTGTGCCATGTGACATCATGCGTGCCTCCCCATATTCAATAGGATTTCTAATAGAAATGAGGATTTAGTAAGTCATTAAGAGGAAATATATATTCTTTTTTATCAAAGTAAAACACATGCGGAAATAAATAGTCAATAATGGAAGCATATATATTCATAAACAGTATCTAAGTCACAATAATAACCAATATAGAAAATGCATACATGACTAAAAGGTTAACATGTGACTCTAATACAAGTGTCATGTTTTCCAAAATTCAACTGAAATAAAAGTCACTAGATACTATCATGTGGGTCATAAACCACGTCTAGTTACCTCTACCAATCTCCATCCCCACTCAACAATCTAATCTAGGACCCTTCCCATTAATCATTCCTACAATAATAAAGTCTCTTTGGGTACCGATCAGGTAGCCACATTAAAGTGTGAGTACATCCTAATAGGCCACCACCATCGATTTATAAACATAGTCTAGTCAAAAGATATAGTGTAAATTTTTATAATGAATTAAATATATTGCATATGTAAATAATTTTTATATTTTCATTTGTTTTATTATTTCAACTCTTGGGTTCCCAATGACACATGTACCTCAATACCAACATCATATCATTCTAGATCATGAAGTATTACCTTACGTTATATCATATCGTAACACCTACATCGACTGGTTCTGGAGATCAAAGAATAAAAAGGTTATATAATATCCCAACACATATTTCGAATAATACTGGAGTTCAAATTATTCTCATGTGAACCCATATCTCAATGTACCCTTTGTCAAAAGGTTGACACAATCACCTAGAAATCCATTATATATGTATATCATGGGTGTAGAGAGTAATTTCTATCACCCCAAAAACCATTTGTGTCTACACAGTCACATGTGTAGAATGTCGGGTCAAACACCCAAAGATATGATAGATCTATAATTATTATATAATTTCATTTATGTCCCTCATTAAGACATGTATGTATATAATCAATCTTCTAGAACGTCATGTCTTGCATCCAATCCATCAAAACTCTTAATTTATTCACAAATTAATTAATCTAATCCGTATAATTAATTTGACATTTAATTAATTAATCAGATAACTTTTTTCATTATCAAATTCAGAAATTATTCAACCATTCACATAATTAACATATAATAATTGATCATGCAGTTAATTATTACCTAGTTACAATTCATCTTTTGATAATTAACATGTCATGTAATTTTCATATATTCACAATTCTCAATATTCAATCAAAACCACAATTCCCCAATTCATGTGTTGATAATTAAATCATCAATTAATTATCCAAAGCTAAAAATTTCCGAAACGTCCCATATTTAATTATAAAATTAATTATATTTTTTAGAATTTCCAAATTTTTTCAATTCCATAAAAATAAATAATTAATTAATTACAAAATTAGATAATTTTATTTATACATTTAATTGCTAAACAGATATCGGAAATTCTATATCTTTCATTTATGTAATCAAAATAATGACAATGGGAGTTAAATTTGGACCACATACATTATACTAAAGATGATCTACATGTCACAAATCTAAGTATGATTGGGTTTGGATCATGAGAAAATGAAGAAACAAACTAACACCATAAAAACACATGTTTTTCGATGATTAAAATCTTATATAATTGTCACTTGATTTTTTCATAGTATTGTTTTATCATTATTATTGATATTTTTTCACACCTACTATTTAACAAGACCATAAAATGATAATTATTAAATGATAATTTCATCAAATTATTCTCTGATAATTGCTTTTAAATTCCATTTAAATTTCATTTAAAAAAAATATAGGATTATAATTTTATAAAAAAACAAATTTTATTATATTTTCCTTTACCTATTTTTTTAATTTCAATTATTTAATAAATGAGATTAATATATATGACAAAATATAATAATAAAAACATAATAAAAGAAGAAGAACTTTCTTAAGGAAAACCAGGAGGGTCCCCTACCCCTGGTCTCAGAGGAAGAGGGTAAAAAATACTGAACTTAACTAGGGGATATCTAGAGTCATACAGACTAGAGGTGATCTACTCTAAAACACAATGATAGTTTTATTTATATAGAAATATCAAATTGTGTATCCATAAATGAACCCAACTTAAATCAATACCTTTGTTGTCTATTTCGACTGATTATCGATGCCTGAGTGATTGAAATCACCCATAAATTACGTTTCATGTTTCATTGTTGTAAAAACGATCCAAAATGAGGTTTCCAAGATTCATTGGTGGTAAAAACGGCCAAAATCCAATTTGTGTAAGAAATTTGAATAATGCCTCTATTTTAATAATTTTTTTAAATTAATTATTTAATTTAATTTTCAAATAACTAATTTTTTTGTTTCTTTACTAATATTCCCATTGTGAATAAAACTTATACAATGCCTCAGGTAAAACCCCCATATTGGACCCAACAGTAGTCTCAGGTTTCTTGTACGGTGCACAGTTTCTTAGATAGTAATTATTTTCTATAAAAATAAATATATCAATATTATTTAATAACCATATCTCTTGTGTGAGGGGTCTAAATGTCTGATTCCTACATATGTCAAACCCTACCCAGGCTACTCGCCACATTTTAGATATATTAGTTGTCTCGTATTTCTCATATGTTGTAAAATAATGAGTTAATAAATTTTTTTGGTTAAATTATTTGCACTTAATATAATATAATTAATATTTTTATTTCACATTTACCTATGATTTACGTGTCTCAAAATATTATATTATTCAGTGTATGACTTTGAAAATATTCTGCTGAATATTCCAATCTATTTACTAGGAATTTCCTATTATGAAATTCAATTAACACATTTATTAAGTTATTTCACTAATAAATTATTTTTTCAAATAATTAATTTATTATTTATTAAAAGGTCTTTGTTATCTTTGTAAAAATATGTTGATCTATCAGACATAAAAGAATCTTGAAGGAAAACATACCCAGAAAAAGGATGTGATCTTACAATCACCCCACATTATAATAAAATGTCCTCGAAATGCACATCATAGAATCTATAAGATTCCTAGTCAATATGTTCAGGCCACTAAGCCCACATATCTACCTATATTTTCCATATCTCTTCCTAAACACTTACATGTTTCCACAAAACTAGAATTATCGACACTGTCATTCTCTTTAAATCTTTTTTACTGTGATCTAATAAAGGTATTAGATTCTCTTCAAAGGACATGTCTATCTCATGATCAACATCATCCACGTCAATTACATGAGATGGGTTGGGGTGATAATGGTGTAGTTTTGATACCTGGAATGAATCATGTGTATCATTGTATTTTTATGGAAGAGCCAATTAGTATGCCTTCGGCCTGATTCACTCTATGATCTCAGAAGGTCCAACAGACAATTGCACCAACATTACCTACTTCTTTATCCTATGGTGAACCAACCAAGTCAACACACAATGAAATATACGATCACCATATGAATACCCTATGTGTCATATGTGTCGATCATCATATGTCTTCTGCCTACTCTAAACTGTATCCATATGTTCATTAATCAAGTAAACCGACCCAAAATCTACTTCATGAGACACAGTACCAAAAACAATGACTCGCCTACTTCCATAAAACACATCGATGATCATCATAGACTACCATAATGAGCCTTATATGGTTCTATATAAACAGTTTCCTAGTAACTAATTTAATAGGAAAACTCCACTAAATATAATTGATTTTCTTGATGATCCTCTAAAGTCAGGAACACATTCCTTCATTATATCCTCAGAAACATGTATTTTATACTCTCACTTCTGAATAGTTTGTAGGTGGAAATTAGTAATAAATAAAACCTATGTACCAAGTGCCTTTTGGAAACCATGTCATATGAGTGAAGTAAACCATGAATAAAAATATGGAACTACAGTCGGTGGCACTCCATGAATACGAACTATCTCTCAAACATATATCCCTCCAAACTACTCTACTAAAATGGTTTCCCTTATTGGAAATAAAAGTGCTTCCGTTGTCATTCAATCCATAATGTCCAAAATAGCATCTTTCTTACAAACTAAATTTATAAGACCAACCAAAAAGTCCATGGTCATGTAATCCCAATTCCATTCTATAATGGGTAATAGATATAGAAAATCTTTATGTCATTGAAGCTCTGCCTTCACTTGATGAAAGGTTTAGCATCATGTCACAAAACCAGCTTTCTTCTTTTTCATGTTCGAACACCAAAACAAACATCGTAGTTCAGGGAACATTTTGGTCACACCTATTTGCACCTCCCACTTTGAGGCATGAAATCCCCATACGAGTTCTTCTCACATGCTTATAGGCACAACAACCCAATTTTTAGCATAGATGATCTTGTCTTCATCTTTCAAATAGTCCAAAGGTGCCTCCTCCCCTACAAAGCTTTCCATCAAGGCCAAGCACTATGTGTCCTCATATTTCATGTACCTGATCTATCTGAAAAGTTTATACTCCACTGTAACTAACATGAATTTCATCTACTCATTTTTCTCCCGATGCACAACAAAAATCTCAGCGACAAATGTTATCCACTTCCACCAATCACTAGATTCTCGAACCATCTGATCTAGAGTTTTCCAAATAAAAGCATCAGTCACATTTGTTTCCAATCACAGGTGTATATTATAGATCAAAATAAAATGAATACATATAATAAACCCATATCCACTACAAAATATCCAAATCGTGTTGTTAAAATATATACCTAAATATCTTGTGGTTAGTATAAAAAGTAAACTTTTCCGCCAAGGGGTATTGTCGCCACCAATTCAAAACATAAACTGCTACATCCAACTAGATGTTGTGCATAGGGTAATTCAATTCATGTTACCTCATCTACTGAGAAATGTATGTAATAACTTTGTCCCCTTTAGTCATCACATATCAATGTCCTATCCCAGAAGAATCATAATACACTATGTACTCTTTACCTGACTCAGGTAGGATCAAGATTGGTGCCAACATTAAACGCTTCTTCAACTTATTAATATATTTCTCACAAGCCTCTAAACATATATACAATAATCAATTTTTTTCATCGCACAAAATTAATGGTTCCAAATGGGGAATGTCTTGGATGAATTTTCAATAAAATCCAACTAATCCTAGAAATATTTGGATATCGAAATCATTATTGGTGTTCTCTAATTAAATAACTACCTAAACTATCTTTGGGTCCTCTAACATACCTTCCTCAATGATGTCATATCTGAGGTTGTGTACATGGTAAATCTAAATCTGACACTTTGATATCATGGTGTATTAACGATACCCTTTCTGTGTACTCATAATGATGTTTAGATGGTGGGAATGCTCGTCCTCAGTCTTGGATCACACCATTATGTCATACACAAATAGCACTTCAATATAATCCATATATAGATAAAATTTATTGTTCATCAGGGACATAAACACTACTAGATCTTTTTTCAACCCAATCGATGTTATGAGAAACTAATTAACCACATACCTACTATTAATGGCAGTCCACTATATATAAGAGGTCAGAACACTCTACTGATGATACCCTGATCACAATTCAAACTTTAATAACACACAAGGTCCCTTCAACTAGTGAAAAAGATAATCAATACATGAAAGAGTTTATCTGTTCATCACTTTCTTCTTATTAAAATACCAATATTTAACACAAAAATGTAAAATCCCACATTCCTTCATTGTAAACAATATATGTCTTCCCCAAGATCATGTTCTTGGTCAGATAAATCCTTTATCCTTTAATTACTCTATTTAAGAATTGAGCTCTTCATGCACTATCTATACCACTCTATGTTGTGGAATAGATACTATATTCACCCCTTGCATGAGCTCAATACTAGATTATGCTTCTCCCTATGCAGACAAAACTGATAAGTCTTCTGGAAAGACATCATAAAATAGTTCTACTACAAGTTTAAGTATATATTTTTAACACCTTCATCATCTATTAAATGACCAGAAACCTAGGCTATGTGCTCTCCAAGATGATGTGTAATTGTCCCTGATTGCCTTTCCAGGATATCCCACTCCCCACTATGATTGTAATAGTCACCCATCGGAGAGGTAAATGTAACTTTAATGTGGTAAAAATCATTGTAGGCTCGATATGAGACAAGCCAGTCCATAACCAATATTAGATCAAAGCCTAACATGTCACGAATATAGAGATCAATTAGATAATGGTACTCTATGATCCCAATAGAACATCTATTTCACATATAGATGTCTCTAGATATTACTCACAACGGTTTATCTTTCCCCATAACCCCACTCACAAACTCCACCACCTGGATCAAACCCTTAACATGTATTATAGATATAATGGAATGAGAGAGACCAATATCAAATAAATCCATTTCTAATGTAAAATCTACTAAAATTGTAACTCTCACGGTCGAGGGACTATCCTAAATCTCTAAAAGTATAGGCTATACCACATGAAGATATCATGAATATCTTCTTTATGATGTTTTCCACTTCCCTAGAGTATCACTACTCTACAGACATTGCCACTATTTTTAAGAGGCACTTAGTTGAATTACTCTACTGCCTCAGCTTGTAGAACTTCAGATCAGGGACATATAAGGTCTAGAAGAGACCCTATGCACACATTAACATTCTATATATACTCCATCACAAACCATCTTCCATGGTTTCTTTCAGAACCTCTATACATGTCCAAACCTACATTAATATTTTCACTCCACTAGTGGTCAAGGAAAATTAGTGTGATAGTAACCTGAAATACCACACTAGTGGAAAATAAAATGGGTATGATCCTATGAAACTACTCCCACTAGTTTACCAATATTTTTTCTACTACCCAGATTAGAGTACTCATAACAGTTCTTATTTCTCTCAGACGTCATGCCTCTCGATCTTCTAGTAGAATCCAGTTGTCCACCACTGGAAACTTCCTTCAGGATCCTATCTAAAATGAGATCCTTTTTTCCACTTTTGAGTATTTTTTTCACCTGATGATATTCACCTTGGACTTGATTTTACATTTAATTCCAACATGAAATATTTTTGCTGATGTAGCACCATCTTCCTCCAACATTGGAAAAAGAATTTTAAATTCAAAAACTACCCAACATAGACCATCACTAATATGCTCCCTTGAGTCGGTCTCACGAACATGGATTCTCTTTCCTGACTCAGCATATTTGGGTAAATGTGTTGTAATAACATCTCTAAGAAGTACCTCTATAGAATATAATATGTATGTCTAGTAAACACCTGAACATCACACCAATGCTGCACTGATCCTCATAGCATTTAAGCTACCTATTTGACAATCTTCTCCCTTGTACATTAAAAATGGTCAAGTATGGTCTCGATCTGATCATCCTAAAAATATTCTTCCTCCAGCCCCCCTTCTCCAGCAAACGTCGAAGGGTGCTGCAATTGAAACTCCCACTTCAAATGAGACAAGATTTACACAACCCACCCTGGGTCTATATCCATTAATTTCATGAAGCGTGTGAACTTATCCCAAATGTGTTCCCCTAATTCTTCACCCATCACAATTGATGCCTCAGGTTCAACTACTAGAGGCACATTCATATCCATTCCCCCCAGTTGACATCTAAAAAAGCTTCATGTGTTCATATTTCTACAATTACAAACACATATCTTAGGCCACATAACACAACCTTTTAACATTTACAAATGATGAAAAAATCACAACTAATCACAGAAGTACTTTCCCTACATCACTCCACATGGGAAAAACTGAGACGTAATCACTACCCATAACTATCCCATACTTATATCTTGGTCAATAAGGGAAAAAACTTTTTCAAAGCCATGCTTTTCATTTAGATGCCTAATTATTTTAATCTCGAATTTTTTAATAATCATTATCAAAATTAATGATATGCACTATTTTTATTTCCATTTCATAGTTGAGGAAAATAGATTCAGTTCAATAACATACCCATAACTCATTTTCTCATACATTCCCTAAATGATGCATATTATAATAATCCAGAGTGCCTATAATGGTATATGTAGAAAGAACTCTGGTGTTGTTCTGGGCCTTGAATCAATTCTCAAAAAACTCAAAAATAATAATCACATCATAAAAAAATTATGTCACACAAGGTGGAATAATATTCAACTATAACAACAAATAACGATAATGATAATCCAACCCTGAGTACTTGAGTTTCCCCCATACATGGTTTTAAAACCCCCATGAATGAGCTCATTACCAAGACATGACAGTTCTAAGTCTCATGTCTACCTTTCCCCAAAAATTATGAAAAAAAGAAGAAATAAAACTTATATAATACCAATTTGTTACACCCCGACCTGGGTTCCATGCAATAGTTCCTTGATTTGGTGAGCCACGTGACCTCAGTAAAACCTCCCCATATGCCAAAGTATTTGACTATCTGTGATGGTATGATAAGTCATTCATATGAAGACTATACCCACAATTATCAAAGTAAAATATCATTAGAAATAAATTGACAATTGAAAAGAATATATAATTATAAACTGTGAAATGAAACAAGAATAACCAAGATAAAAATTATAGTACTTAAATGAAAGGGAAACATGTGATTCCAATACAAGTGTCACATGTGTAAAAAAGAAATTGAATGAAAATATAATAGCGACTACCATGTGGGTTCTGAACCACGTATGGTTCCTTTAACCATGATCCATACCCACAAAGAAATCTAAAATAGGACTGTTTCCCTTAACATGTCCTGTAACAATGATGTCAATTCAGGTATTAATTATGAAGCATGAGTAGAGTGTGAGTACAACCCAATATGCCACAACCGAGTATGGCTAAAAAAAGTCTAGTCAAAAGATAGTGTATAAAATTCAATAAAGAAATAAATTCAATGACCATGTAAAAAATTATAACATTTTAATTTATTTAATTATTTTAACTCTAGAGTTCCCATAGACACACATACCTCAATGCTAACTTCATATTGTAATGGATCCTGAAGTGTGCCCTATGATATATCATATCATAACATTTTATTTGACTCGTACCAATTATTGATGTATTAAAAGGTCATATAATATCTCAACACCTGATTCGACTCATACTGAAGTTAAATTTATTCTCATACGAGGAAATATATTTAAGTACTCAATGTCAATAGGATCACTCGGTCCTTCATAAATCAATCATACTTGTGTATAATGGGTTTGGAATGTTGTTCCTATCACCCCAACCTGTAGAATGTCATTTCTAACACCCAAAAACCCCAAAGATATATCAATCCCATAGAACTCCAATTCTCTCCCTAATCACCCATGAATGCATATAATCACCAGACTAAAATGTCATGTATAGCACCAAATCCATCTCAAACACTAATTAATTCACAAATTAATTAATCCAATCTAAATAATTAATTCAAAAATTAATTTAACATTCAAATAATTTTTTTAACCAATTTAGAAATTTGTAAACCATTTAGATAACTAATATATAATAATTAATCGGCCAAATTATTATTACAAACATATAATTCATCTTTTGATAATTAAAATGTCATGTAATTAAACTATATTAGTAATTATTATAATTCAATCAAAACCACAATTCCCCAATTCATATATTGACTATTAATTCATCAATTATTTATCTAGAGTCAACAATTCCCAAAAAACCCATAACTATATCTTAGTTATATAGTATATTGGTTCCTATTTTTCAAAATTCCATAACAATCCATAATTAATTAATTTAAAAAATTAAATATTTTTATCTATAAATTCAATTACTAATCAGATCTATAAAATTATATAGATTTGATATATGTATTCAAAATAATGACTATAGTAATTTAATTTATACCACATACCTTATACCAATGATGATCTACATGTCAAAATCGAGGTACGATTTGGTCTCGTTCAAGAGGAAATGATGAAACAAATGAACACCCCAAAAATGCATGTTATATGATGATAAATATAATTCAATATTATCTTTTAGAATTATCTTGTGGTAATTTCATATAATTAATTTATAATTATATATTACATTACATAAATTTTATTATTTTACAATATAAAATATTGATAACTATTAAAAGATAATTTCATCAAATTATTGTTTCATAATTTCTATTAAATTCGATTTATTTTCATTTGGAAAAAATGTATGATTATCATATTATAAAACAAACCTATTATTATATTTTTTTCATTTTTGAAAGAAATAATTAACAATATAAGGATATAGAGATAATTAAATAAAATAATAATAATAATAAATGAAGAAGAACCTTCTTGAGGCGCACCAGGAGTGACACATAAAAGGGGGTCACACACTGCCGATCTCAGAGGAAGAGGTCAAAAAACACTCTCCATACCCAGGGGATATACAAGTTCATTCCCAGTCATCCCAATCTAATCCATAACACAACGGTAGATCTATTTATATATAATGATCGAACTATGTGACCATAAATAAACATAATTTAATTCTCTGTGTTTGGTGTGAGTTTCAACTAATTTTTAATGAATGATTGAATTAATTCACACATGAATTACATTTCAATTCTATTTGTGGTCAAAATGATCCAAAATAAAGCTTATAATATTCCTCGGTGGTGGAATAATGGTCAAAATTGTGTTTCTGTAAGAAACATGAAACGTTCCTCGATTTTATTAATTATTTAGATTAATTATTAAATAAATCTATTTTAATTGGTGAGCTTGCTAATACAACCATTTCATATAAAAAGTATACCCTTACTAGGGTAAACCCTCCTTTTAGGACATAACTATTGTATTTGATTTCTCATACGATTCATTTTTTGTGTGATATGAATTATTTTCCATAAAAGAAAATAAAGAATATTATTTAATAAATATATCACAGTAGTGACGTTTCAAAATTTCTGACACATACATATGTCATAACTTCCATTGAGTAAAAACCATGATTCATATATAATGATGTTATCAGATTTCTCATATAATGCAGTATTTTGGATTTATTCAATTAATTTTAATAAATTATCTATTTTTAATATAATATAATTAATATTTTTATTTCTCCTTCACCAAGGCTTTATGAGTGTCGAAATCCCATAGTAAAAAATTTATTTCTTTGAAAACATTCCATTGAACATTCGAAAGTTTTGTTTGGGAATTTTCTCTTATGTAATTCATTTACCACATTTATTATTTTATTTCAATGATAAATCATTTTTTCCACGAAAATCATTTATAATTGATTAATAGGTTTTTATTTTATTTTTTAAAATATAAGGATGTAAAAAAAAGAAAAATATTCAAAGGAAAAATACAAAGAAAAGGTATGCGATCTTATATAAAATTACTAATGTAATAAAAAAAGTCAAAAAACTACTATAATGTTGAAATTCTCTTCATAATGATATAACATGAAGATTATATCGTCAATGATCACTCAATAAGAAATGGAACAACATGGAAATATGACAATTATCTTGACAAAAAATTATAGAATCAAATGAGTTATTTATGGGAGGTAAATATATATTTGATTATCTATAGGAATAAAATATAAATGTTAAATAAATGGTTGTTGGTTATATTATCATTAGTGCTATGGTTGTTTAATATATGTCCTGTGGATATATGTTTATTTCATATATTTGTATCCAATATGTATATTTAATTTTTTAGATTATAGTAATATATTAAATATTTTATATTTCATATAGAATAATTAATACTCAAATTATGTTAAATCATAATAATTAACTATAATGACTTAATAAAAACTATATAAATTTATCAATTAAATATTATTAAACTATTAATTTCTAAATAACGATTTGAAATTTCTATATAATTTAGTTATATTTTATTATAATAATAAATTTAAATTATTGAGTAAATATTAGGACATGAATAAAATTAATTAATACTAAAACGGATATTTTTAATCTATTTTTTATGTGTTGTACATTTTATATCTTAATAAATTTAATTGATCACTTATTAATAATGATTATAATAACATGTAATGCATCCATTCATAATAAATATATTATCACTCATTTAATAGTAATTTATATGTTATAATATGTTGAATAATTAAAATTTTAATAATTAATTTTTCTATAATTATATATATATATATATATTTAATGTTTTCATTTAAATGTAAAATGATTCATTTCTAAAAATCTAATTATATTAGATGGATTAAAAATTATTAATGATCTCATTGATAATATATAATATGATTTATTTATTTATTTTTTAGTATTAATATTATTTTCCAAGCTAAATGTTAGTTTTCACGGTAAAGGTAAATGTGGTAAAAGGGTTACCTTAATGTTTAATACCCTAAAATATCAAAAAATAATACCTATAATTTTTTATGGGGATATGAACAAATTCGAATTATCCCATTTCTATAATTTTTCACTTTTGTCATATTTCATGAGAAATTGCTTTCCTTATTTAGTATAGATTGGCTATATGCAAAAATTCCATACAAGAACATGTATATAAGGAACACCTCCACCATTTCAAACCTCATTATTCCTTATTATCCATAGAAATAAATTCAAAAAAAGTATCCCTAACAATCCCCTATAATAGTTGGGAACTTGTGGTCCCAAGAAGGAGTCCCAAATCTCACCTTTCAAAGAGGCTATATATGATAGGAATCGGGTATACAGTTTAAGGGTCATTCTCTCTATATTGATTATTATTTATAGCCTACATCCACACAAAATTAAATCATATTTATTAGTTAAATAAATAACTTTATATCTTTATGATTAGGATAGGTGACATTATTACTATACAATAACATTACCTTAAAAATTTAGTTATCATAACATGTTCTTGTTTGGGTTGGTTTTTATAGCTACATGAATGTTGTTATAATGTTTGCATCGTGAATGATAAAGAAAAAATAAATATGTATATTATGTAATAATAATGATGAATTGAAAGTTTCTTCAGGTTTCTGTAGTTGAAATATTACAATATATATTCACTAATAAATTTTAAAATTATATTAATTTAACAACCACTAAAAAAAAGGTAATTAATACATTTGATATGAAACAACCCCATAAGTTACATTAAAATACAGTATGACTCCATAACCATATTAAAATTGTATAATAAATATTGACTCACATTATAGAGGTGTTAAACCCATTACCTAGGGGTATAAATAGAACCGAAAAACAAAAACATGGTTGGAAAATAGCATAATTAACACCTAAATATTAAATTTTTTAATAAAAAATTAATATGAAGGTATTAAAAAATTTTAAATGAATTTCAACAAGTAAAATAATGTTTAATAATGTTATTATAAATATGAATATTGAAAATAAATTTATATATAGAGAGTTATATAACATCCGACCAATGAAAAATATAAGGAACATTATTCATTTTCAACCTTACATTGAAATTAATAAAGATCTAGAATAAATTTTTAATGAAAACCTTATTTTAATTTCACTATAAAAACTATTATATATTATTATAATATAGTTATTTTTGTGGTTTTACATGTCTCTATACCATTTCACCTCACATTGGTTCATAATTCATCCAAAGGTATGCTTATAAGTGGATCAAATCTTATCCTTTCTTTACGTTTAGTAATATGTCCCCTCATTTTCAAGGCCTTTGAAATTATTTTATGGTTATCTTTATCCCTAATATAATAATTTATTATGATTCTTCTCTATTTATTATGAATTAAATTATAAAATTTTTATATAAAATATTCTTAACGTTTACCACACTCTCACTTTAACTCATCAATTTGTATGGTTTTCATTAAAAATCATCAATTTAAAATTATCATTATTCATAATATTGATTTTTATTTAAATTCCAAATATTTTTCTAAAAATATTATTTTTTGATTTATCTCATTTTTAGATTAATATTTATTAGAAATTAGATGTTATTTCATCTTGATTTTCAATGAATTTTTTTAATTATGTTATAAATTAATTTTCAATACGTAAATATTAATTAAAGTTTAGTTTTCATAACAATGTTATGCTTATTTTCCCTCAATAGGATGTTGATATTATTAGTGAGGCTTTAAATAAGTAATGATTTTCCATGATTATATTTGTGAAACGTTTTTATGAAATATTCTATGTTATTCCACATTCATATATTTGGTTTATATTGATTATTCTAATTGTAATATGATTTTATATTCATGTTCCCCATTTCTTATTTTTTATCAGATACAATAGGTCATGATTTCAGATCAGTATTTTATTATTTATTATTTTCAAATGTTATGTTCATATGTGATGATTATGTTCTCATATTTGACATGTTTTTCATATGCTAAATTTTGATCATCAATTAATATCTCTTTGTTCACCTCTTACTGAGCATATGAGATCATAATTTTTAGGATTCCATTTCCACATGTTATGGTGGAGAGGATTATGTATGATACATCAGAAATGATAGCATGTTTGGTTAATATTTTTTGTATATGTTGATGATTTTTTAAAAATGAGTATGTTATGTATCTAATTTTTAAATATATAAAACAATATGTTTAGATTTTATAATTTATTATGAGATATATTATATATTATTATAAAAATATGCAATATGTATATATATTATGTTTGGGACATCAAGGATGTAATTTAAAAGAATCATATGAAAGATAATATTATACATTATGGATTTATCATTTTTATTGTCTTACATTACCATCAAAATATTAATGATTTTTTGATGGATCTCTAAAATACTGCATGGAAGAAATTGAGGAATATTGTTGCTTGTCATAAATAGACATATGGACACACATAATTATTTAATCAAATTGTGTATAATATAATCCAATAAAGTGTTCTTTATTTTCAGATATTATGGGAGTATTATTTATCAATTTTATTTTTTTTATTGTAATAATTATTAGTCAACTATATATATGTTTCTCATTGAATATTTCTATGGTATATAATGTCAGTGATCATAATGATTGGTAGAAACTGGATAAAATAATCTAGAATGACCTTGGATTAGGGAAGATGTTATAAATCATGTATAAAAAAATTATCAAAAAATTATTTTATCTTTGATTTAGTAGAAAGGATCAATGAAAAAAATAATAGAACTTTTATTTCATATATTTCTTGTTTTTTTAGTGTAATTTGTGTAAGGGTACTAATAATGATAAAACATTAACTCCATGGTATTTGTAACTATCATGACCCAATCCCACCAAAACAATTACAACTCCTAGATAAGGGAGTTTGTGAATGCCCACATCTAGCCTCCATTAGAACCCGAGTTGGTGACTATAACCAATTTTATAGAGAACATTCAAATGGGAGGCATTACCCTCTAAGGGAACATATAGAAGAGAGATACAATACATATAACCAAATAAAAACATGCTAAGTGATATATGAATGGAAACCCCATATGAATACATGTAAATACATATAGTTCCTACACAGCTAATAGAAAAATATACGTACCAAAAGGTCAATATGAAAGGGGCCATAAATCCCAAACAGTTCATACAAATCTAGGATCCAATAATATCAAGCCTGATCTCCAACTTAATCCCACTTACATGATAATAGTTTAAATATATACATGGGTTGAGCATAACATTATAATTTTTAGTATCCTCAATGGATCTTCTCATGAAAAATATAAAAAAATAATTTGATGGAATAAAGAACAATAGTGAAACTAACTCATAACCTAAACATGTATAATAATTTCCCAACCTCAACATGGCTTTCTCTCAATAAATATCTCATAAAATGAATCATATAATATAAAATAAAAAATGGTTACCCACTACCACTTCACCATTGGATTCCAAATATTCCTCAACATCACATGTCCTAGTCATCTTTCTCTAAAATCAAGTGAGATGGAAATAACCAAGGCAATGTATCAGATTACGTATCACATGAATCACATCATCACATCAAACCATATTACATCACCATATGGAAACCAATCAGTTCATGCTATCTATAATATCTCAAATGTGGTGTATCATAGATTGATTATTATAAATCAAGCCATCATATCCCATACAACAATTAAGGTACCTCGAGCAATCAAATCACAGACACATCATATTTATAAATATTATTAGGAGACTACATTCAGGGGTAAAGGTTTTTGAAATCACCACAAGCCATCAAATACCTCTACACACACACATAAACACACACACAAATATATATATATAGGGAAAATAAACTCCATAATTACCAGTAAATAAACAACAAAGTCAAGAGTGTGATAATTGATGGGCTTGTCAGCCATCCATCATCCCATTTTGATATTAGGGGAAAATCTCACCCAAATTCCACTAGGTGTTAATCAAACATAAAACATGGTTGAGATATAGTATGAAATTATGGAATATACATGATATAATATATCTTACATACACACTATGAGCATAACTTAATTCTAGCCTCAACTGTAGCTATCGTCACTCGATACCCCATTACCTCTGCTATGGACTAGATATAAGATAAGAACATGACCATTTTAAGAGATACATTAAATTAATCTATTTCTTTTAATTATTAACCATAATAAAACTAATTAATTATCCATTAATATACCATTTATATTACTCAAATTTAAATATTAGTATCTAGTAGAGCCAAGCACATGCCCTCCTGGCATAATCCAAACAGATTCTGTTGTTTGCCGAGAGTAGTATCACATTTTTTATTCTTTCACGAAACAGAAACCATGTGTTATAAATTTATTATTAATTATTTATATAATTTGATAATACACAAACTCTATGAAAAAATCATAATCTATCACTAAGAGGAAACATGTAACCAAGAATATCCAACTACCCTAAGAAGTTTGGGAATGAATGCTAATAAAATAGAAACCCGACCAAAAAACATTAAATATATTCAATTGAAGAAAGAAAATATCATTATCAAATAAATGAGTATGAAAATATTCATAACATTACATCATCTCTACCATTATCCCTTAAATCTACAACCATATCATGATGTATATCGCTTTCACATGAATTTAATATTGAAACATCATTTAAGCCCCCCACCCCATATATCATCTGTCGTCCCATGGTAATATCACCAAGAAATGATTATTTCCAGAGAACATCACAAGTTAGTAATATAAATTTCATAATCAGTGGGAAACTATTCCCTAAAATAAAAATTTCATCTTTTTTCTCACAAATGAGCTCTCACGAATGCAAAAAATAAGGTATCTGGTCATTATAAAAAAACAAGTACTCATGGCTCAAAAGATTTATCTTAAATAGAAGCTGGTTATTATTTCATATTCAATTAATTATTTCATTATTCAGATCTTCCATCAATGGAGATTCAAAGGCATCATGGTATAATAATATATCTAAAGATAAACATGCTCTTTGTGTCACATATGGTTTCAAAAAACTATAAAACCACAATTATAACTAACATCTCTTTCCATTTAAAAATTCTAAAAAATAATATCATACATCACTTAAATTATCAATTCCACCAATTCATGGAAGATTATTTCAAATAAAAATATGTGTTACAACCATTTTATTTCAATGATATTATATGAAACACCGGATTACAAGTGTTCCGCTTCATTAATTGTTAATATAATTGCTCAATTAATTATGGATTTGTGTTCAATGCAATTTCCATCAATAACATAAAGAATCATACAATCACAAACATTTTTATATAGAATAACAAAGATAAAAAAATCGACAAAATCAATAGAAAAACTATTATAATTTTTGAAAGAAACAACCCCTCGACCATGATAAATAATTTCTTTATTGATCATGTTCAATTTTTTTGATCATGTCCATTTTGGTCCAATAGTCCAAACCATGCTGGCTTTAGGATTATTTGTAAATAATAAGGATGAACAAAAAATCCAGAAGAAAACAATAAAATATTCAAAAGAATAGAATATTTTTAATTTAAAAGAATGTAACGTAGAAACATGTAGAAATGAGGTCGAATAAGGAAAACCGCTAGATAATAAGGTGGTAAAACTCATATTGGATCCCAATAGATTAATCACTAAGAGTCAAGGATCAATCTCTCTCGAAATGAGATTTAAATCCTTCAAAAAACCTATATATTTTTTATTAGGTTTAAGTATAAAGGTAAGGAAATAATTGTATTTTTGAGATATCATGGTATTTATAAACCCCTTAAAAAATTTAAGAGCACGGTGTAGCTTAATAGCATATTTCATAGAACTTGATGACATAAGGTATTATATACTGTATATCCCAAGACCATGCTGTATAACCCCTCGGTCCAAGACCCTCTGAGATCCCCAACCAAATCCAATTAATGTGGAACAATGGGGCCACAAAACAACTATAATCATCACATTACATGGCACCTCTTGCTGATAAATGGATCCATTTTTAGCACACAACCTATAAATTGTCTTCCAATCAAATGGAAGAATCATTGAAATCCATTATTACATCCCATATATCATAGGATAGATCCAGTACACCGTAGCCACCAACCCTATTGTCCAACGTATCCATCCACACCGTATCCAATACTTTTTTTTCATTTTCATTCCCATTTTCGTCCAAAACCCATAGAAACACATCCAAGGTTCCTCCAACACCCAAAACACACAAAATAAGGGGATACCTTTATCCACGACCTTACATTAGATATTTCCCTAAGAATTATAATCCTTGATAATTCCATAACAAACCTGGTTAAAAAAGTAGGAAATCCGTCATCTAAACATCCACCCCATTAGATACCACTGAAGGATCTTTCCATATCAGAGCTCAACAACATTATCATTGGAAAAAAGTATGAATCCAAACAAAAAACAATAAAAATATCCCAAAAATATCTGGGTAATAAAACTCTTAAACTATGGAATGCCCACAAAATTTAATAACTGAGATTCATCTAATAACCCAAAACTCCATGATACACAAAATTAGCAGAATTATAAGAGAAGATCTAATCAGTATATTTCTCACAGTGCTAAGAATTTATTTATGACTCACATCCCCAAGTACACTTTTATCAACTATGAGTTGGCACATGTTAGGAACCATGGGAATAACAACCCTACATAAAACCTTATCTTGGAAGTCCTAGATCTCCATAAGCTACTCATAAATGGTCACATCATTTTAAAAATATTTCTCACACTAATAAATGATGTAATAGTCTTCATAGAGGTAACTGTGGAGATGTGACATGTGAAAAAAAACACATCCCATTATGAGGATTCAATTTCTAGAATACATGTTCTCAAACATCAAACTACACGGGAATCCGTTTATGATCATCATAGTTTTTTGATATTCATATGCTAATTTATCCTCATGTATCACCTTTACAATCTATTTCATATTTTGTATTAATTTTTGCATGATAATTACTACCTATATAATCCATGTATAGCACAATGGAAAATGGTAAGGTTGGTCGTATAATACTTCATATGGTAACATTCCAATGGTGGAGTGAAAAATATTTTTGTAAGGAAATCGACTGAAGGTAGGTAACTTATCCACAATACGCCAAAATCCAGGCCACATGAATAGAACATGTCTTCATGACACATTTAATTATCTATATGACCATCTATTTATGTATAAAAATTAGTGTAAATGATTTACAAAGGGAAAAAATCATGTATGCAGAAACTTCACACCCAATAAGTAAAATGATTATATTGATTAGAGAAGATCATCCTAGGGACTCTGTAGAGTTGCACCACCTCCTCCAGATACTACTTTGATAAAACCTCCACCTATATTGAATCCTTTATTACTATAATATGGGATAATTTTGTTAATATTCTCATCCTTCTGGTTTGGGCTAGCCATACATCGAGATATATACTCATAAACTGCATGATTCAACCCAATGCATGAAATATATCCTCTCAAAGCATGGTTTATATTTTTTACACCATGATGTACCTATAATGGTGAGCAGTGGAAATCATATGGAACCACCTCTTGAATCGCGAGACTATCAGAAAGACTTACCTAAAACAACTCAAGGTGATAATTATCAATAGACCAAGCATTAAGGGAATCACAAAAAACAACTCAGTCTCCCATGACCTCCATCTCCTAATTCACTAACTGGGACTCCAAGACCATCTACACTAAATATTACTACATGGAATTACGAAAACGAAAACCACTACCTAGAACCTATCTAATAACCAAGTGACTCCATAAGATATGAATCATTACTCTCTGGGAATCTTTTGATTCACATATGGAATCTCTATGTGTTTTCCTGCACAATGCATCAACAAAAAAATTTCACTCTCCTCACATATATGAAATATAAAAGTTGTAATCATATATAAATTCTGTAAACTATCACTATATCATGTTCATTTCATTCTTGGAGAAGGCATACCTCAAGATCTGAGGATCAATAAAAATCACAAAATGTTCATCCTTAAAGAAATATAATGAAAACATCAAGGAAAACCCAACTTCCTCCAACTATAGATCATGGGTGGAATAGTTATGATAATGGGGATGTAACATCTAAGACCCATATGAAACAAATGATATTTGATGCATCATAATACATTCCAATCCAATACGTGAAGAGTCATGGAGAACATCTAACTAAACTCCCTCTACTAGAAAAGAAGAACTGGAGGGCTATATAAGTTCTCCTTCAGGAACTCAAAAGAAAACAATAACTGATCGGTCCACAAGAATTCATGATCCATTCTGGTCAAAAATATTTAAGGAGTTATAACAAGAGATAAATCATAAAATGATTCTCCTACAAAATCTTTCATAATGATGTAATCCTCTCCAATTTACAATAGTCCATGGGTCTAATCAAAAAACAATTTCCTCTGTCTTTGAAGGATCCACAACTACTCAATAGTGGGAAATGAAATTCCCAATGAAAAAAACATTTGGAGCCCAGAAATCACTCATTGAAAACTTCCCAACAACTAGTGTTGATGAAGAACTCCCAAAATGCCATGTAGATACTCTGCATTCTCTTCCTATGATGTGAAGTACACATGGATTTCATCAATGAAAACCTCTATAAACTTATTCAAGAAACCTATAAACACTATATTCATCAACCCTATGAACATGACTACAATTTTCTTCACCCCAAAAGAATTAAAAAACTCATAATTTTCATTATGAAATTGGAATACATTTTTCGTAATATCATCATCCTTCTTCCATATCTGACGATATCAGCAAGGCATATAGATATTCAAGAACCAAATTTCACCTTTAATCTTATAAAATAAATTATAAATTTCACAAAGAAGATAAAGGTGCTACACTATCCCCTTAATCATGAGATAATCATTTATACAAATCAACTAACTCACATCATCGTTTTTCATGAAAAAAATGGGTGCACTCTAACGTGTCAAATTTTTCCAAACAAAGCCATGGTACAATATATCATCTAGTTGTACGTGTATCTATTGAATCCTATAAGCTTATATACTATATGGATAAAAGATATGAGAGACACCCATAGTTTAATGTTGATCCCAAACACGATTTCTCAATAATGGTGTAATGATACATCCTTTTAAGAAAATCCATAAGGGTACTCTTCCATAACTAGGGAAAAAACCATCGGTTAAACCGTCAATATACTCTATATTATATCACCGATAAAAAAAATAAAATTATGAAACACATCCCTAAACCATTTGAGGATCTTACTAAACAATAAACACTACTTTCTATCCACCATTAATATAGAATTCAATATGTCTCCTAATGATGTCCTTGATATCCTATACCAAATACATCCAATCCAAACAAAGAGTGATGTAGCATGAATATATCCCTAAACATATGACATCTCTTAAGGATTTTTGATTCTCCAGAAGTATCTTATAGTTTCTAAATACATTATTCAAGTCATATAGACCTTAATCTGTCAAAATAAATGACAAGGGAACTAGAAAACTCTCCAATAGAAGTCCAAAATCTTGGAAAATGTAAAGTGATATAAATTAGTCAGTAGATCCAAAATCAATCCAATTGTGAACCCATATATGAAAAAACCACATGGTAACTCGAATTATTTTTATCTCACCAATCACTGCCAACAGTAGAGCCAGAAGCAGACTATAGCCAATTTTATGGTCTCTCTAACTATACTAATGACCACATCCGTAGTCCAGATCTACTATATAATGATTAGAAGCATCTAGAGGCTATCCTCTAACCACCCCATATTCTCTCTACTGATCTCAAATTTAAAACCCTACTAATGTAACCTTATATGATCACACCTTAGTTGAAGAGCCTCAAGAAGAACACAAAGCACATGCTAAATAATCACAATATTTAATGAAAATCACCACTGATAAATATAGGATTAAAATTAAAAACATGAATCTAATCCCTCGGAATTGGCTTGAGTTCTACCACCCATGGAGAAATAAGAATATGAGGGTAGAGGCCTACCCCCAGATGAAACAATTCACTTATGTCTAGAAAATAGGTAAACCCATAAAAATATCATCGTTAATAGGTGTCTTGATGACTCTCCTCTCGTGAAAATCCAGTTATGGACACCATCATCTCAATAAACTATTCACAAATCCGCACCTCATGACATGTATTTTGTATTAACATGATATCTTGATGATGGAACTATCACAAACTGAATCTGGTATCCATAAAAACTAGCACCCTACCCAGCCCTTGGCAAGGCCAGAAAGAAGTTATCGATTCCCACGGGCTAGAACATGATCCCCGGTAACGTAAAATGAAATTTGGGAAAAATTTTCTAGAATTTATAACGATAAACAGAAAATGAATCCAATAAAACAAATTTGGAGTTTTCAAACCAAATTATCATTTACAAAATTTATGAATTGAGTTACTCAATTTAAAATAATACTCAAATACGATAAAAAGGGAAAAAATCCAAAATTATAGACCGAGAACCTTCTTATAGAAAAGGGAACTGCCCTCAATCAATCTCCATGACATTGTGCCATGAAGGACCACTAGAAACCCAAACCACTGGCGCTACATGCTTTACCCAATACTGTAAATAATAACCTAGTCTACCTACACCAAAAGGTGTATGTTGGGTGTGATCAAAACACCAGTAGGATTCCACCACAAAGAGATTCCATGTGATAATCATTATAAGACAACAATAATTCATGTTTTGTAAACATGAAATGATAGTTACATTTTCTAAAAGATGAAACTTTAAATAAAAACAACTTTCAATTGGGATACTTTAGATGAAGTAAAATTTTTTAAATAGAATGAAAAAGCAACTGAATTTCTCCATCCAAACATTGTATATACTGACGGTGATTATAAAATATCAAATGATAACTAGAACTGGGAAAATCCATAGGCACATGATCATTGTGTGTCCCAGGTACCTCATACTCGGTGAAAGTAATCATAAAAATATATATTCTCATGAACACGAGCCACTAGCAGGGATCATACCCAAAACCTAGTGGTCCCCCAATATCATCATCATCATAGTTTAGTTAGTTTTTTCATCTTAAAACATGTTATGTGAAACAGCCTCCAAACCCCACGGGATCAGTAGAATAGTAGTACACATCCACCCACCTAGGTAAAAAAGTTTTCTCTCTTATTATAAAACAAGTTCCAAAATCCATGAAATAAAATTTCGACAAGAAAATACTACTTCTTAGTCACACACATGCCAAAAATACCACACAAATGTCACATGATCGCCTTTTTCATTAAAATTCATTTTTTAAATCATACTCACTCAAAAACATCCCACAACATGTTTCACCACTCATTCACACTCCATGAAATCCTTTAATCTATTTTACAAAACCTTAACAAGATATTTCAAATCACATAATATCCCATTCAAATTAAAAAAGACCATTTCAAAATTTCACTCCTACCAAAATAGTTGGGAAACATACTTTCACCTCTTAAATAAATCAAGAAACTATTTAAAACCATCACAAACCAAATCCAATGAGTGTAACCATGTTTGGAACATAAAATCCTTCTAAAAATACTTTTTTATGACCAAAAGAAAAGAAATATCACATTTAACACTAATTTTCATTCATAAAATCACTTAATAAAACAATTCCAGGAATCATCAAACAACCCCAATGAACACAACAAGGAATGCACCCCAAAAATACTCATTCTGCACAAAAATGACTGTTAAAAACCAACCGCTAAACAAATGATACTAAATATAATTTTCAAATGAAACACAATGGAATATAATCATGATAAAAATATTAATCAAGAAAAAATAACTCATCCAGTAATACTTACACATGGAATCAACTACCATTTTTTCCAAATACCCCAAACTGTTTTGAGAAACTTAAATCACACAACACAACACTATAGGGAAGTCAAATCAGGCAAAAATTCAAATTATTTCACCAAAATTAGACAAACTAAAAACCTAGTTATGAAACCATGATTTTTTACATTTTATAACCTCAATAAGAGTGGAAGAAATAGAAAAATAATGGGAGGAACATGAGAGGAAACTCACTAAATTGGGGAATCATGAAGAAATCACCCCAAATCCACCAAAAGAAGAATATTCAAGTAACCAAAAGTTGAATATCCAATAACCAAAATTGGTATGGAGAATATAATGATGATGAGTATGTCATGTGGCTACTGAAATTGTTGATGAATAGTGAAAATTGAATGGCTTATGAATGAATTAAATTACCTTCTCAAATCTGGATGATTTGAAGCACCCAGAGATGTTTCTCTCTAATCCTTGAGGGTTATGATCTTCAAAGAATAAAAAGTATATAATGTGGGTGATGAATTGGTTTTCAGATTCAAGTGGGATGTGGAGTCACCAGAAAATAGTAAAATATTATTGATATATAAATGTTCATAAAATATCAAAGTAGAAAATGGGCTTAGGGCTGGCCCAACAACATAATAAAAAAACGGAAATCCATCATTATTATAGATTCATATAGGGTACAAACTGATATTGTGGTATTAATATACCAGGGGATGCCAATTGGTAAGTGGAATGGGTGTATAATATAGAAAAATGAATGAGTCATAAAAGAAAAAAAAATTATTTTCAAATCAGAAATGGGCTCATAGTTTGGTCAAAATTTTGAAAACCCACCATTTCCACCAAAATACACAGGAACCCAGCAAAACAAAGTAATAGTTGAAATTAAATGAAATATAAAATTAATAGAAGTCATGGATGTGATAGGAACTATGCATGAAAATCATCAAAAATTATTTTCATTACCTCCTCATTTGAAAATAGGTCGTGAGAATATACAATAATTGTCCTAAAATGGATCACAAAATCGTGCACACTAGAACTCCTTTATCGATAAAAAAATATCACAATGTGTATATCCTTATTCATGGGAAAAGAATGAAACTATACATAGAAATGGTCATGGAACTTATCCCACGAGTCTGTATAATCCTCACTATACTCAAGGAATGAGATCCCAAGTATTATTACTACCACACAAAACATCATCGTATCTAACCAAACCTAATGCTAATTCAGATCAAGGGTCAAACATATGTCCATATGAAACTCATACAACCAATATTTTATTTTTTAATCTGAAATAGATCCATCATACATATTTGAAACCTGAAACTAATACTCTTGGAGTGTCCTCCGATATGTTTTTTCATTTTCATCGACCACTCTATGAGAATCTGTTGGAACATCTTGTTGAACATATTTGGAATGAATTCGGTGAGGAATTTGACCTGGAGTCATATCTATAAGAAAAAAAAGTTTGGACTCCTAAGCCTATTATATAGAATACTTGACATTAATTAATTAGTTAATTATTATTTATCTTGATTGATGTTTTATCCAATCCCATGGTCTACCCATTTCAAACAGTGGTACAAAGAATATTGTTGCATGATATTTTCCTAGGTCTGTACCCACTAACCAAAATCACCTTGTTTAGTAGGCTCAGAAAACTTAATGGCTCATTCATCAGATCACAGGGGCCATAATTACCCATGTTGAAGCCAATCATCCATGTTTAAATAGATTACTAAAATTATCTGACACTCTTTCCCTACCATCCCTTGAAATCTCACATGTTCCTTAATAAAAAAAACTCATCTTATCCCTTAAACAGAAGTTTTGATACCAATATGTCATGATCCCCTCTCCCAAAAGAGTACCCCTTTTAGGATGTAAATGGGATAAGGTAGTTATTGACTACATGATCCCAACCTCTAGTGGGCTTCAGGTTGGGGATTTTCACTAAGGTTATAATAAACGTACAAATGGGAGGTGTTACCCTATAAGAGTACATAATGAAAACATATATAAGACCAATATAATAAAAACAAAACATCCAATAAATATAAAAAGGAAAACCCAAGTGCATAAATTTAATTTCATACAGTACCAAAAATACTAAAATGAAAAATAAAAGTACCAAAAAGTTAATATGATAGGGGACATTATTCCCAAGAAGATCCCATAAAACCTTGAGCAAGTAATATACTTTCTGATCTCCAAGCTTATCATGTTTTACAAAAAATATTGTGTATATATTTATATTAGTTGAGAATAAAGGTATAATCAATAGGATATTATTGGGATCCAATCTTGAAAAAGATAAATAAATCATGCTAAAGCAGAATGAGAAATAGTGAAACTAACTCATCACCTAAATGAGTATATCATGTTCCAAGAGTCTCCATAGATATTTATCACCATGTGTCTCATAAAAGGATGAATATAATATATTGTCAACAATAGGGGTACCACTATATTGTTTCCCCACTAGTTTTCCTCTCTTATTAATATCAAATGTCATGATCTATCTATTTCCAAAGGTAAGCCTGCCTAAAAACACATGGTCAAAGTATCATGACATCCAATGCATGCATCACAAGATAACATTATACAATATAACATCTACATATATTAACCGAGTATTTTCTAGGATCCACTTCTTTTTGTATGATGTTTATCATACATCTGGTATTGTACCACAAGCCATCACAACCCATACTCTTACTAAGGACCTTTAGCCATAACAACCTATACTCATCATAACATTACAAATTAGTTGGTTACTATGTCAATGATAAATATGTGTGAAGTTAACATAATCCATCACATCCATCAACACACACACAAATATATATCTGGTTACTAACCTCCATGCATACCTGCACATGCTCTTCTAGGAGAAGAGTGTGGGGTTAGTGGGGGTAGTCAGTCATCCATCATGTCACTATGTTCTCAGGAAAAACACCCATCCAAAGTCCACTGGTTTTCAATAAACCTAACCGAAGTTAATGGGGTGGGATATGAACTCTACCCATTTAAATTATATAATCTAAAGCACATCCAGACAATTGGAATAACCTACCTAATGCTCTACTATATAATATCACATAGACAACTGAATACATCTACTAGGGAGTAAATATAGGATTAGAACACAACCATTTTATGAGATACATTAAATGTATTCATTTCATAGATAAATATAATTGACATTATTTAATTTATTATCCCTTAATTAATCCTCATCATTAGTCCTTATTAAACAATATTATTCATGAAATCCAATTTCATTCCCAATAGGCATAATCTAAACTGAGTACATAATTTCTCAGGAGTAACATATCATTTTCATTACAAAAATGAACCATGACCATGTGTTAAACACTTATAATTAATTACTAACATAATTCCTTAATCCATGTACTATAATAAAATAAACTATTATAACTATAGGTAAAACATGCAACCAATAAGATACATAAGTTTCAAGAAGAGGGGAAATAAATACAAAGAAAAAGATAATCACCCATAGGATATTAAATAGATTCATTTCAAGATATAATATATATTTATCAAATAAATAGATAATTTTATATTTAATGGGGTCCATCATATTAGGTGTTATCCCCAAAATACAAATGTACATTCCGAAGCATATTGCCATAACATGTGTCAACTATATATACGTAATCTAGGAATCTTATCCCCATTTATAATCATCTATGACATGCTCATATAACATGGAAAGGATCATAACTGGATATAATGAAAAATAAACAATCCTATAATCATAATAAGTAGATAAAATATAACCTAAAATTAGGCATTCATTATTTGAACACAAATGAGCTCTCAAAACTCTCAAACACAAGGAATCAAATATTTATAAAGAAACCAGAACACATATACCCAATAATTTATCATAAAAACTAAAAAATTTATTCTATTATTAATTATTCAATGTTTCCTACTATGGAAAACATAATTCACCAATCTATAACAATATATCAAAAAATATCTATTAGTATCAACTCCTATTTCAATAACATAAAGAAGGACCGTTCTCATTAAATTACCTTTTAATTTTGACATTCCCAATAAGAATAAGCCTTATTCACATTCATTATCAATTTAATTAAAACCTACGAAATAATTTTAAAATAAAAATATGCATTATCATCAAATTTATTACTATAAAATTAAAATGAACTCCTAAATAGAAACATGCATATATTGATCAATTAATTATAGGATTACATTATTTACCACATTCTATCAATTTTTTTGAAATATTTAATCAATAAAATGGTGATAAAGAATAACATATGTAGAAAATAATATCTTATAAATCGAGAGTAAAACCATTATCAATGTAGAAAGAAAAAATGTATAATCACTATAATAAATTTATTTATAAATCTAGATAAACCATCATTAGATAAATTTAATTTACATCCAAAGTTACATACTGTGATTTAATTATGGTTTCATGTAAATAAATGAAAATAAATGAATACCCTACCTTGAGAGTGTCAATGCACTACTCATGATAACTGACTAACATTGTGAATTTAAGGTCACCTCTCTAATAAGTAACTAATTTATTCTATGGACACCATGCCATAAACACATTGGATGTAGCACTATGGAACAATGTATATCAACTAAAATAGCATGAAAAATATAATATAGAGAAAATGAGAACACATGAGGAGGAATATATAAAAAAATGTGGTATAACCCACTCTAGATCGGCATCGTTTGATCTTTGTGAGCTTAGGATCTGTAATTATTGAAATGGTATTCAATGAAATCAAAGAAACTCTCTATTAAACCTTGTATTTCAGTATAAAATGTTGAAAATAATGAGTTATATGAGTTTTAATGGTATTTATAGACTCCCTAAAAATTGATGACGGTGGTGTTGTGTAAAATAGAGAAACATTGAATTCGATAAAATAGGTTTTTCTATGGCCTACTCTACCAAGAATATGCCACATGCCACATGGTCAAATTAACTTTTAAATCCTTATGCAATTCCTATTAATTTGGATCTAGAGGTCATGAAACAACCTTAAACACCACACTATAGATCCCATCATATCAATAAAGGGAAAACACATCATCATACAACCAATTATGCACCTACCCCTCAAAAGGAATTATCCTTGAAATCAACTATGAGCTCACATAAACTACTATATGGATTTAATAAAACATATCTACTGACACTATGGTTTAATAAATCCCTACTCTCCCCCGACCATGCTATTTTTAGAATTGGAACTTCTATATGTATACAATCTCTGTGGATCCTCCTTCGTGGACCTCTAACAATACAAAGTCACAACAAAAATGGATTCTAGGATCTGATCCCTTACATGGACCATCTAAGATCATTAAAAATATTCTATTTCTTAGTACATGGAATTACCAAAACATTATCTTTATATTATAAATTTATTCTATATATCTGAATTAATTAATTATTTTTAGGATTTATCTCTTGTATATAATTTTAATCAATTGATCTAGAATATATTATGTTTTTTATTTAAAAATGATTAAAATTTTTGGATCTTGGAAAATTATTTTTATGTTTTATTTTATTTCAATACAAATACTTTTATTGAATTATGGGATTGTTCAATATGATATATGGTAGAGAAAAAATTGTACGTGTTGATTAAATATGTTCAACAAAACAACACTAATAGAAGAAAAGGGTAAATTAGTTTGGTTTAATATAGAAATTTAAAATTGTTAACTTTTTACCATAGACCATGTTAGGGTGAATGGATGTAACACTCTCATATCATTTTTTATCATGCATGTAATATTAGTAGCAATGTATAATAATAAAAACGCCATGAATTTATGATCATCAATAAAAAATTAGATCTCTTTATTCATGTATGATTTTTATTATCCAAAAAAATTACGGATGATATTTAATTACATAGAATACACCAAGGGAAATGGGATGGACTTAATCCCATCAATCTAGAACCGTTTTTAATCTCGGACCTAACCAACATTTAATTACATAACATAAAGAATATATTTATTTTCAATACATTCCAAATCAATTTTAGGTTTATAGTTTTAAAAAATTTAATGAAACATTAACTAATAAAACTCATTCCCTTTAAACTAATGAACATTTTTTATCCACAAAAAAAACTTCTTAATCCAGAACGAGTCCTCAATATCTCCCACGAATTCATCACATAAGAAACTCTTCTATATATTTCATAATTTTAATATCTTCATGAATTAGGTAATCGATAAAATGTGTGATCTCAAATGATTATTAAGTGGATAATAATCAATTAATTATGTAATAGTTCATAAGAATAAGAAAAAATATGAGCATATGGGAAATGTTATAACATTAAAAGTGATAAACCTAAAACAAAAGTGAGCATCAATATACCAGGATTAAGAAAATTAATCCCAATATATATATATATCAAAACATAATTGATATTACATGAATTATAATTATTTAACATAAACTACGATTAATTAAATCATAATAACAAATCAATAGTATCCTTTAATCATAGAAATATCATAAGTAAATAAAATCTTGTAAAGAGATCTCCTTGCATTTGGTTAAAAAAACAACCTATTAAATAACCCATAGGTATAAAATGGGTTTAGTAAAACATAGTATGAAATAAATTTTTGAATTAAATAATTTTATATCAATAATATTAACATAAATAACGATATAATAGGTTGAAATATGAAAAATAAGTCGATTGGAGTGGGATAATTTGATATTTATGAAAAAAAAATATGAAAATAGATTTTTGTGGATATTTTTTATTCATCATTCTAAAATTCAGTGTTAAAAGTCACTTTTCACAATATATTTATTATTTTCATAAAAAGTGAAAAATGTAATTCATGGAAATGTATCTTAAAAAAACCCTTTTCTCAAAGAATATTAGGAAAAATTATTTAAATTTGAAAACGTAGTGAACATTGATGAATTAAAATTTAGATGAAAATGTACAACTCAAACGAAGATGATTGATTTACCAAGTACCATAGGGATTTTTTAAATTTTGAATCAAAGATCATTAAATTATTGAAAATCAAATGGTTATATAAAAAAATTTATAAATAAATCATAACTATTTATAAAAGACATTCATGGGTATTCTATAAAACATAAGAATATGAAATTATTGTATAACATTAAAAAATGTCATAGTAAAACAAAAGTGGGATGAAATAAACCTAACAAGTTATGAAATATTATAATGAAAACACATTTAAAAAGGGACATATTTTATTTTGAGATTAAATACTATGAATAAAAAAATAATGAGATTATATATCGGAGAAGAACTATAAACACAATTTAAATGAAACTAGTTGGAAAAAAATGTGTCTCAAGAAGAAAACTTTTAGTTGTTACCCTTACAATTTAAGGAACATTCAACTCATTACCTATTTAATGAAATATAACTTTGGGTTTTAATTACCATTAATAAACATGTTTTAATGATATAATATATTAATTAGGAAGCATATACACAACTTAAAATAAATTAGGTTCATAATATAAAACATGTCACCAAGAGATGAATTTCAGATGAAAATCCCTTACTTTGAGTTTTGAGTAACTCAACCATTATCATACAACCTGAATTATGAAAATAACATACATAAGTAATTTATTTAGTAACATATTAAAGTTCATTACCAATTATAAAAATTATTTATAATCCTTCATTAAAAATATATTACTTTGTTATAGTTATTTTCACTTATGAACATTAGAATAATCATTTTTTTGTCTCATTAAAATATCATAGTAATTGAGGTATATTCATTATAATTGGTTTAAATTACGTAATTTCTTATTTATTAATGTTATAATAGTAACATTTTTACCATTATCACTTATGTATTATTTTCATTAAGTGAAACACATGTATATTGTTGGTGAAATGGGAAACATGGTAAACTAATTTTTATATTGCTTAACAGTTTAAAATTACATTAATTAGTATTTAAAATAATAGGAATCCATTTTTTGAAAAATTATGCTATCATAACTTCATTAATATTAAAATATATTAACATTATATGATATCCCATATTCATTTATGAGTTAAACATTAAATCATATATCACATGTGTGGTAAAACCTACCGTGATAGTAATTTTTTATAATGTTTTCATGAGTAAGGGAATTTCATTAGATAATGACAACATAAAATATTAATAATATACTTAACATATTATAAAATCAGTATATAAATTCATTGAATAATCTATGATTACTGGTAGGGGAAAATGATATTCATTATATGTGGAGGTTGTATTCCACCACACACATGACTAGAGATCTGATTTCTCAATGAATGGATAGAATTATTATATATGGGAAATGATTTTTTAAAAAGTTTAATTGTTTTATAAAAAAAATATTTATTAATAAAATCCATCCTTATTAATCCGTGAGATGAGCCGTTGAGAAAAAAACAACATCACTTCGTGGAGGAGGTACTCTACACATACACATGATTTATGTGATTATGATTTCATAGTGGAAGGAAATGATTGAATTTTTTTTTTATAATTATTATACTGACAATTCTGTATTCTATTGATACTTATATAATTATATTAATTGGTTTGATAATATTATGATAGTATAATTTAAGAAGGAAATACTAAGAAGATATGGATTCTTATGTCAGAGACATGAATTTTTTAATATAAATATCCTCTTAAATGATGTAATTGTGATATATAATTCTAAAGAGACACATCTGAATGAGTTATAGGGTTATAAGAGGATAATTTTTTATATTTTAAAGGAATTATTCTGAGTTATGGTGACTTTTTAATTAGTGCAGGTTTTGGATTTTTATAATTGAAGAGAAGTGCAATTTCATAACTAAATCTTATATTTAAATAAAGTTAAAGTTGCTAGTGAAGATGGGATCTCCAATGAAATTGAAAAATAGGAGGTTAAAATGACGAGAGTTTTAAGAAACCTCAAAAACTAATTTTAAAATTTGGTTTTGGCACGATTTTCATTTTATATCTAGTATCATAATTTTTACCATTTATACTTTTTATTACGAAATCTATCATCTAACCTTTCTAATTAATTTAAATAAACCAAATTATAAATGAAAATTAAATATAATTTGAATATTTTTGTATATTTTTTTTAAAAAAAATATATCATATAAAATTTGAAATGAATTGAAACTGTATTTTTAAAATAAACAAACCTAATCTCATTAAAACATTATTTAATGAAATAAATCCTTCAATATTAAATTAAATTATGAAAAAAAGTTATAATTTTGAATAATTTTAAATAAATAAATTGAATTATTATAAGTAAAATAAATTTTATACTGGTTTCATAGAATTAAAAAACCTACTATCACCTTGAAATTACATCATTCAAATAAAATACTAAAAATAATCTTTATTACACTAATATTTTAAATTAGTTATAAAAATAATTGAAATTGGATTTATAAGATCAAATAATATATTTAATGAATAATTAAATTTTTTAAATAAATATGTTAATACATAAAATGTATTTTAATCTTTTAGGCCTTGATTAAATTGTTCTAAAATAAAAAAAATCTAATTTTCAAAAAAATCATTTTTTTGAAATAAAAATTTACATTTTTAGACAAATTTTAAAATTTCACAAATAGTAAATTTCGATACGATGAAATAAAATATGAATTTTTTATCAAATTTTAATTATATATTTTTTATATTTTATTATAAATTAGGTTATATAATATAATGAAAATATCTTTTATTTATTTATTTTTCAAAATTAACCCACATTATTTAATTACCATATAATGGTAATTAATTTTAATTGTGTTCAGTATTAGTGTTTAATTTAGATTTATTAATGTGGTTATTCCAATATTTAATAAGTATTTTACCTTAGGTGTATCTTATAACACATGCTAAAAAAATAACATCAGTTTTACAAGGTCTAGAATTTCTGGTTGTTATAAACAAACATGGTTATACAACATCATAACATCCAACATTAAAAGCACTCAAATTATTTAATCCTAATAAAACCCACTATATTTATTCGTTAAAATATAAAATTTATCAACCTCTTATTGACATGTCATCATAAGTGTATTATTGTGTTTGTTTATGATATATTGGATCTTATCTCTTCCTCAAATAAAGAGTAATATTTATGGAAACCTATTTTGAATTTTCTAAATAATAATAATGGTTAGATCACATCTTAATATTCATTATTTTAATACATTGAATATTTAATGGTAGTAGTGTTCGTCTCTCAATATACTCTCTTATCATTTTTGTCAACTAATTATGTATTCTATTTTAGAAACACTGAATTTCCCATGGGAGCTCGCCCAAAGCCCTTCGTCCGCTTCTCAAATCCCTACATCTTTTCTTCTTTCCCCCAGAATGGATTTTTCATGAAATTCATTGAATGCTTCGACTGTATACCACAATTGTCAATTTCAAATTCAGAATTCACTAAAGCGTCCTCTCTTCTTCATTTAACCTTTATCGTGACCTTTAAGTGCCACCGGCCATCGGTTGACTTCTCCGATTGTTGGATTTTTGAAACATGGGGTCTCAAAGATTGATCGATGGTTGGGTTTCTGGATTCCAAACATATCATGACACACTTTTCTTCTAATGTTGACATGATTATCGCCTCGACGAGTGCTCCCATGACCTTTAATGGCTCATGGTTTCTTCTCATTAAATGGTTGTATGATTTTCATATGCAACAAGTTTCAACATCAATGGCGGTTTGGTATGTTTACTGGAGCGTCCCATCCCTTTTCAAAACCCTTCTATTCTTCATATTCTAGGGAATATGCTAGGGAGATATCATTGTTCAGATAGTAGGACCAGGATAGTGTGCCATCATATCATTGTCGAGGGTTTGTGTCATGGTCTATGTATCTAAAGTTCGTGTTGAATTCTTCCGGATTGTCATGGGTGAGGAGTTCCTCTACAAGAATCACATGGTGTTTGAATCTTAGTATGAGATCTACTCAATGTGTAAGAAACTGGGACACAATATGGATGTCTGCTGGCATAGGGGGTTGAGGCATGGGGATGTTCAGGTGACTCGGGCCTCAGCTGGTTCTGCAGGTGCGAGTAGCATGATAACAATGGTTAAGAGCATGGATGGATGTATATGAGGTGTATGTGTTATGACTGATGGTGTTGAAGCAACTGTTAAGAAGACATAGGCAGAGGTGTTGGCTTCAAAACTTAGTGTCAACAAAATTTCCAATAGGAAAATAATGAGGGATGTCCTATTGTTCAATCTGCAGGTGCAATTTAGGGTGCAGTTACTGAATACACTTACTGGAATCCTCAATTCATGGGGTGTGGCTTCATACAGTCCAGTTATTCGGATGCAACAGACCATATATCTTTGGATTTTGATGTTGGCTTGGGTACACAACATCATACTCTCCTAGGTGGAAGTGGGTGTATATAGGTAAGAGAATCTCAAATGGTGGGAGGAAGTACATACTTTATTCGGTCCACAATTTCTTTGTGCAACCGGTTTGAAGGCCTTCTAAATGATTATGTGAGTTATGATTCTGTTTTCCCAGGTGAGGGAGACGGGATCGGCGTGAAGACAAAAAAATGGATTGAAAATGGCCACTTGTCAGATGAGGTGTCATGTGTAAAAAGTAATAATATTTTCAATAAGAGGAATGGGAACAAGGATTACCCCTCGCTACCCCCTCCTTTGGAGACTCGATCTGCTAAAAAGATGAGCGATAAGAAGATGGAAATAGAGAAGCTAAGTTCTCATAGGGAAGGGGAACAAGTTGATCATACCTCGGTTTTTCTTTTAATTTCCAAAGAAAAAATGATAGAGCAGGTATTATTGATCAATGCAACTGAGGAGGAGGCTGCTAAGATGATGGGAGATCGATACATGTGTCTCTGAATGAGGAATAATTTTCATGGATTTACAGACAAGACTCAATCCTGGTATGGGGTTTAAATGGAGGGGAAGTCCCCATTGAGGAGTACATTTAGACCTGGGACCAGCTTCATTTTAATCTTGAGAAGCGGATGTTGGATGTTGCATATTTAAAGGTTTAATCTTTATCCTGGAAACTATTTATGGAAATGGATTCGAGTAATATCATGTTTCTCTCTAATGATCATGTTTTTGTTGGTAGCTTCAATCATTTGGTTTGAGAGAATTGTATGTGCGAGTTGTGTTGGTCTTTGGATCTTCATTTTATTGTCTATGTTAGGGAGTTTGATGACTTTTTCCAGTACTCCACTTGGACCAGCTTTGGAAGGGGATCATAACATGTAGTCTTCAACATTGCATGTCCTTTGGATCTGGATGCCCTAGAGGGTATGGATTCGCCATCAGTTCCATGCCCGTGCAATTCTGCATGGGTCTGCTTGGTGAATGGTGCTGCATTTGTGAAGGCTTGTCTTCATGGAACATTTTTTAGGGTGGGGCAGGTCCGGTAGTTTTCTCTGGTTTCTCATTATCTTCTTATGTTGAAATGCGATTTCCTAGACATCTTTTGCAGTTTCTCACTTTTCCTTAAAAGTGTTTTGATAATAAAAAAATTAATTTTCAATCATATCATCAAACATTCATTACTTTGTAATATAAAAATAATTATCAGAATATTTGTTACATAATTTTAATATCCATAAAATGGAATCCTCATTAAAATATGAAAATTATAATCTACTTAATCAAAATTCAATATATATTGGTCTTCATTTCTCATTTTAGATCATATTATATTTTTTATATAATATAAACTCAATTAGTATATGATTTTGAAACATCCATTATGTATTTATAGAAGTTTAAACATTTAAGAAATCAACCACATATGACGAATTATGATCCATATCATCATTAAAAAAACATTTGGTCACTTTGACGTTCTATTGATTTTATAATCTAAAAATATTATTTATTTCAAAAAAATATTTTCAATTATCCCCATTTATTTCAATGTTATAAAATTAATATTTTAATTTTAATTTTCACAAATATCAAGAACATTTTTTTGTAGGAATGGTTATTCACAATCAAGGATATTTTTAGTGAATGGATTCATTAGGAATAGAATATGTCCAATTAAATCAGTGGGAAAAAATAAAAAGGATTGAATAATTGATAATAAAATGGGAATCATGATATTATAATCATTGATTGAATGAAAATGCATCATCTAGATTCATGGTCTATAATTCACATGTAAGATTCATTTTAATATCACATAATTATATGTTTATCTTATGGGGAATTAGAAATCATAATGATGATCTTCACTTTCATCAGAATGGATATTCTGTATCATCATTATTATATTCTATATCAACTGAATCCCAAGGGTAAACCATAATTTCTCACTCAAAATATTATAAATTACAATTTATATCGTATTTATCAACCAATATATGTTATATCTAATTATGTATTCATTTAATTTTTCACAACTCAATTGTTTAGGAGATATTAAATAACATAAATTCAAAACTTTCATACCATAATTTGAAGGTTATATACACCAGTAAAAAAATATTAGTAATTTTCAAAATAATTATACATGAATAAGAAATCTTTATTGAACTAATTCTCTATATTTTAAATCATATGACCCTTAAATATATTCCATAATTATTTTTATAGTCCAAGAAATTCAATTCAAAATATTCTTAAACAAGTTGATTTTTTCTAATTAACTTAAACAATCGTTAAAATTATCAAAACACCTAAAATATTTTAATCTCAATTTACCTAAATTTTCGAAACTATGCAAACTATATTAACCATAAAACATCATAAAATGTATTTCCATTAACCGTATCATAAATTTTATCCTAAATTCAATTTCTTTTACATATCATCTTCAAGGTGATATTTTCATATAAATTCTATGAATTTTATATGACAATAACCTAGATTTTTTATCATTGAATGAATCTCAATAATATTTATAGAGATATAAAATTCTGTAATATTAACACTAGATAGAACTATTTCTCTTCTCCTCTAATTACTAAAACAATAAAAATGATTCAATGTATTATATTGGAAGTAGAGATTTTATTAGACATTGAGAAGATTTTAAATTTAAAAATAAATGAATAACCTCGAGATTTTATGATCTATAACATAACTCATTCATATTACTTTTCAAAATATAAATGATAATAACATCTCAACATACTCCTTTATTTACATTTCCCTTTTATAATAATAATGAGGCTTTGGGGAAACTTTATAAATCTATGTTTCATTGTTTTCATGAATCTTCATTTAATATTATGCAATAAAAATATAATGAAACCCTTTTTGGGGACTTCACTTTTTTTTTATTATTATCACATTTATTTGGTGTATCAATCATCTTCGAAACATCTAATCTCAACACATAATCACAACAATGTTTTTTGATGAAAATAAAAACATTTATTAATGGGTTCCACAATATCCCCATTTTATATTTTTTTCCGTACCCATATAGGAATTATATATAAATTTATTCTTAATAATTTAATTTTTAATTGCATATTATAAATAATACAATGCTTGATACCTAATTATTAAATCATCCATTAATGAACTATATACCAACATTAGAGCAGGTAAATGTTGGAAGAAATAGTGACCTACCAAATCCCTAACTTTTAAAATTCAACCAAGGTATTTATAATAAATCATCAATCATTCATATCATTGAGAAATCCAATATCTACCCCTCAATAATTAAAATCATTCTATTAAAACAATGATAAGAGAATGGGACTGTAGGGCATCAAATCACACTGAGAGGGTAGAGGTAAATCAAAGCATCAACATTCTCTTTTAAATTGATGAATAATGTGTCCATATTGATTGGAATTGGTTAATCGTTTTTTAAGAAATCATATAGTAATTAAGAATTCACTAGTAGAGAGAAAAACCCATGTTTTACGTGGTTCACCACTAATGGATTTTCCAAGGATCATATGCTGATAATGTGTTTCTCATACCGAAATACACTAATATTCAATAGTTTTAGAATACATATATTCAAACTCAATCAATTTATTCTAAGAACACTACCTATACATGATATTAGGGTTTGCACACTACCTCCCTCATAAAACTTATATCGAATCACCTTGTATCACTTATTTGAGTTTAGTCTTACTCAGATTAATGACATGAAAGTCACAAAAATAGATTGACATTTTTGTCTTTCGTACTGACATGAACAAGGAATTTCTTGCTTCATGGACCTGAGTTTATGAACTTGGAAACACTGTTCACTGAAACCAAAAGTTCAACACAACTTTTCACAAAGCTCCTATAATTCATGAAACCCACTTTAGGATTCATTGAAATACTTCCCTTCATAATCGCACAAACATTTTAAAATTTACCGACCTCTATGAGGCTCACATAATTCATGGAACAAATATCCATTGAAAAATATCACAACCTTCATATAATATTTAGTCATCCTGAAGCACCTTATATCCATGAAACTCCCACAACTAAAAAATATCAAAAAATGTTATGACATAACTGGTATTTTTGAAATTATGAAGGTCTCATAGAAATAAAAATTCATAAAGCTCATAGACTTTATGAAATTAGAAAATTCCATTATTTTAACCTATTATTTATTTCCAATTATGTGGGGGTAGCAGTTTATTTATAAGAATAATCCCTTGTGAATAACCCATTCTTCTAATAGCCTTTTATAAACCCCTAAAAACTATTTTTGGGCATATCCTATTTTTGTGAATTACTAGTTAAATATAACAAATTTGTGAATCTTCATGTATTTTTGAATACACACCATCAACCCATCGCGAAATCATAATGGGTGTCATAGTATTAAAGAAAAGTATCATTATATCATGGATTCATGAATCTCCATACCTTTGTGATGCTCAAGCTTTGAGAATCCATATCTTTACAAAACCCAGTCATCACAAACTCTTTCATTTTACATATATTGAGAAGTGTTAATCCCAAAAAACATCCTTTTTTGAATCTTCCACCATCCACCTGATTTCGAGCACAAGATGTTGAAAAGAACAAGGAAATGATTCAACATTAAAAACTGTAGATTTATTGTACTATTATATCGTCATCCATGTGAACTATATCATCCACACAATTTATATTCATAACAAACACATACTTGTCTCTATTCCCATCTATGAAAGTCCTTGGTTCCAAAAGTGACAATAAGATATTTCAAATTACTTTTCAAGAACATTTATGAAAATTATTGATAAACATAAAATTATAGATTTATTAATATTTATAAACCTATCTCAATATTTCTCCCACTAAAGAGTATAATTTATCACCATAAATATCAATGTTTATTACATCATCAAATAGTATTTATGATACTAGTTAATTGGATCACCTCAAATATGTATTCAATGAAATATAAATATTATTTAAAAGGTGGAAAAATAGATCTCTCCCTTTATAAAAAAACATTATTTCACTATAGCTAGAAAAATAAACTAAATATATATGTAAATAATTTGATGCACCAAAAATTAAATTAAGGGGTGTTTTTATGTTGAGTGTTTGTTCTCATCCAAGAGTCTCTTTTCTTTTTTCTCCAATTTTAATTTTATAAAAAAATTTGTTTTCTTTTGGAATGATAAAATAGTACATTCATGGTAAGGACGGTTTATTGGCTTATTTCGATAGTCTATTTATATGTTATTGAATTTGTTACTTTATCTATAAAAGTACATGAATTAATTTATAATCGATTCATTACATTATAATATCTTAATGAGATAGAAATATAATTAAACAATCCATGTATTTTCAAATATCGAATATTCAACTCCCACTCAACATGTCAAGATTTATTGGTTAACTATTTTATTACTACCTCTCATTAAATTTTATTTCTTTATAATGTGGAATTTACCATTTAAATATTAAACAATTAATTCCTTATAATAATTTCACCATTATGTAAATTTCTATTGAGATGAAAAAAATAATGAATTCTTTAGGAACATGCTCATTTTTCATTGGTATTCCATATGGTTTCTAATGGATCCCTAATTAACTATATATAGTATTCTTCCCATGGTATTAAAATTCATCTTCATGGATGACTCTCAAGAATTGAATTCTTTTATTTAATTCATATATTAATTATATAATTTTTAATTAAACCTTTACATCATTAAAACCGACTCTCAATTCCATTTTTTCATGGTCCATAGTGTATCCTTTTGTTAGAAAATTGAAAACTATTCTTCTCCAAGGTATAGAATAAGTCTATGTATTATTGTTGGTATTTATCTCAACTCCTTACTTTTCCTTAAATCCCCTTATTAACAGACCATATTTCACCACCTTATTCTTTCTCATGACCTTTTGAATTCATACTTCCCAAATATATTTCTATTTTTTGGAGGATTTAACGAATAATTCATCAATAGAATTAAAAACATTATTTATATTTACTCTATGATAAAAAAGACTCTCAATTTTATGGAGATAAACATGTTTTTGTATTTTTTCTAGGTATATTGATTATATTATACCCTTTAACCCATGACATATGATTTCATTATCTTATGTTGATGGAAATATTATTCTAATAATAAATATCCTTTCAACCAAAGCTTCTATAACACCAGTAGTACCACAAAAATATAGTTGGAAATATGGTCTATGTCAACATAAATATAAAAATATTTTTTGAAACCATTGGGAAAGGATATCACTATAATAATCATTATAAAAATAATTATAAATGATTATCACTACACTGATAATTTTGGGAAACTATTGGGGTAATTAACATATACCCAATCGGATTTAAAATTATTGTAATCGGATCCCTAGGAAAATGGTTCAAAAATAAATTTTTATAGGCTTCTTCCCAATACCAGGTGCATGATGCCCTATTCCTGGACTCACATTCACTTCCACAGTGGATATTTTTTCTAATACATCTAATTCTCCTTGGTCTCCATTATTTCATTATATTATTTTTGATTTTTTTTGATATGTAATCATTAAGTTATGTTATTTTACATCACCCACTCTGTTATTTTCTTCTCTTTTTTTAAATATTAATCTAGTAGATTCCAATGCTGCCCTAGTGGTTCATGATTCATTAATTTTAGTGTTTTGCTAGGCATTTATAAAAATAAACTAGGGAAACTTCTTAATTATTCAATATCAAATAACCACATAAATAAATAGATTTATCATAATTAGAAGATGATTATAATTTTATTCTTTACTTACTATAACCATGATTTCTTCTGTTATTTTAATTTATATTATTTTTAATGTATAATTTTTTACTACAATGAATTAAGAAATGGTGACAATAATATATTTAGTTTAATTTGGATTTATTTTCAAAATCATATTTCATACTCAATTAAAAATAAATTATTCAAAACACAGAATATGATTTAGAATCCTTTAATATACCCCACATTGTAATTATATATATCCTTTCTTCAAATAATATATATTTAAATCCCCTAAAATGAGGATATATTTATGTTCAGAAATTATTAGTATATCCTCATTTTTTAATACATTATTAAATAAATAATAACTTATTATTATATTATTACATATACCACCATTTTGTATTCATAGTATGTAAACATAAATTTCATTTTAATAGACAAAAAATATAATTTTTTTATCTCTTAGATTATTCTTTTGTCCATCGTATTGTGATTGGTTAATGGATGCCACATTAGAATAACATTTTCTTAATTCATTAAGAGATCTTGTTTTATTAAAAAAATTATTTTTTAATTAGAGATTATTTTTCCTCACATTATTAAAATCTTATAGGTTTAGGATTAAAAAATTTCAATACTACATATATCATTGACCATGTTGAACAATATAATTCATTTCGAAAAAACATAAAATTTAAGAATAGTAAATGTGGAAGAAATTTTTCATAAATGAATAAATGTAAAACTCATAGTATTTCATTGATTAAAATTTAACATTTTCTTTTAGAATTAATTAAAATAGAATAAAATCTAGTTTGTATGACATAAAAAGAAAAGAAGATATTTTATTTATTATAGGAAAAATTAAATAAAATGTTTTGGACCAAAAATTGCCTAAATTGTATAACTTATTTAAGATGATGAAAATTATTATAGGAAGATTCCTACATTTTAGGTGAATGGGAAATCCTTCAGGCTATTGGACACTTTAAATATTTATGGTTTCAATGATGAAATCATTTTAAAACATGAGGCTATTATAAATAATGAGGATCCTGAATATTACAATAATCATGAACAAACCAAACAACATTTGAATTCCACGATCCATATTAACTGAACCTAAATTTCTTGAAGTTGTTGACAAAGAATCATTGGTCTTATTAATCCATGTTGATTTTCAATTTGTATCATGGCATTTAGATCAAACATCCAAATGAGATAATACATTTTAAGGCTAATATAAAATTCAAATTCCATCACAAGTTGTTTCTTTCTAACATGTAATGAATCTAATTCTTAGGAAAATATCATTGGAGATTAAGGAATTTTATTTTTCATAGGAAAAGTGGATTAATTATTATAATATGATAGACCATACATATTAATATATGTTTATAATTTTTGATGAATATGTTAAAAATAGATCTCAGTGTGAGGAATCCTATTATAAATATTGTTTTATTTTCTCTTTAATTTGATTTAGTAAATAAAATTATCATGTTGGGATTATATAAAATGAATGAAAACCCCAAACTGGGAAAACTAATGATAATGTATTACATAAAAATTTATAAGATATGGGAGGTTTTAATTTATTTATAACATGCAAATTTATTATTATAATTTAAATATTTAGTATTTAAAATTTACAAAGGAATAAAAATAGTTATAAGAATGAGTAAAAAAGGAATACAAATTGGTGGGTTTTTTAATATGAATTTTCATATATATAATTTATATGAAATATTTACAAAAGAATATATACATCAAAGTATATATAAAAATCAATTAATCAAATTATAATGTCTAAATAAAAATAATAGAAATATTGATAATAATATCGAATGTTCCATTTCATATTATTATGACAAATATAGTTTTTTAACTCCTATATACATATGTTCTAGAGCCATCTCTACCTGCTCATATCTAGACAGGGATTAATTGCTTGGAAAATACAAAAAATTTGAACATTACCAAAATTCTAGGAAATTCTTATATACTAATCCTCAATGTCTATCTTAGGGAATTGTTCTCTAATCCAAGTTTACCTAAATCAATTTCCAAGGTTTTTGGTAAACTTCCTCTAATACCAACTATAACACCCCAACCCCAGAATCCTGTAGGCGGTGCATTATTTTAATACATATTAATTATTATAAGGAATAACTTCCTGAAGGACCGATCAGTTTAGCAGTCTTGTAAAATAGATTACATACATTAACTTTACATTACATTTTCAAACATAAAACACAACAAAGATAATTCTTTGAGAACACCATTTTTCTATTTATCTTAAGCCTGTATATCAACCATAATTCACTTCTTGGAATCCTGGGAAAATAAAACATAAGAAACGGCTGAGCTCAGATGCTCAGAAAGAGTAAAAAATTTAGAGGAAGATAATATAAACAATAGGCACAGTGAATAATTAAAAACAAAGGCATTTACAAATAATTAACATTAACACATTATTTTTGAAATATGAGATGAGTAAATAATGCAATAATAAAACATAATCATGGGTATTCTACAAGTGGAATAACCATGAGAACCATCAATAATATTTTCATAATTAGGGAATGTATAATTCCAGACATTCTGAAACAATTTGTCAAGGCCTCGTCCAAGACATATAAAAGTTACTAAATCCTTGCACAAAACCATATATCAAATTGGGAACGGCCTTACCCAATTCCAATTCTAATTGTATCATTAGGCCTACAGAGGTATCAAGAAGCAATAGCAGGCTCCACCCGTTACTTACTATGTCCAATACATTCCTCATATGAAAAGGTTGAAACATAACATAAGTATTTGTATTAAAACTAGCATAAAAAATGTCAATAATTTATCCATAAACCATGAATGGTATAAAAATAACACATCCACAGTCAAACATATCAAAAAAACATCAATACACTATGGACGATTTGTATCATAATAAATCAACTTCAGACAAGTATAAATTCAATCAAAGGATGTTGACAGAGACGAAAATGATTTGTAAAAATCTTTGAGAGAAATATCATTTTTTCTTGAAAACATTTAAATTTAAGACAATTTAGAATGGAATATATTTAAAAACATTTTTGAATCCATGTGTCCCATTCCACTTTAAAACTTTTGAATGGAATTATCATTTTAAAAACATTCATATCCCTATGAATAAATCCTTAAAAAATCTTTTGAAAACATGGATATTAATGAAAATTATTTTGAAGAATAAATATTTAAAACATTAAAAATGATTTTTTAATAAAAGAGTACTTTTATAAACACCCATTTAAAACTCTTTTATGAAACATGGTCATGGATAATAAATTTTTCCTAGTAAAAACTTACCAATAAACAATTTTGAATTGTAATTAGATTGAGAATTAACCCATACCATGAACATTCCTTTGGTCGAGGGTACGTTTAACCTACTGTATAATGACAATAGTATGTTATTAATTTATATCAGAACCATATTCATATTTATAATATCATACATGATACATTTATGACTTTATACGACTAATTTAACAATTATTTCCATGTTAAATTAACATTTTGGGTAATAATCGCTTTCTTTATCGTACATGTATTAAATTCTTATTCTTGATCATATCACATAGATCATGAATTAAAAACATCCAGAATATAAAACATGATTTATATATCATGTATATAATGAATATAAATATTTATAATAGATAGATATATGAAATTGAAAACACGGTTTATGGAGACGGTAGGCCGTACGTACGCATAAATGTTGCTTCTATTTTCACATCATATTGAACGAAAGTATGTGAATAAAATATATAGAAGTATATATATATATATATATATATATATATATATATATATATATCAAGAAGAATTATTATGTCATATATTACATACATATTAATAATTTATATTTACAATCATCGTTGAATGGTGAACGTGGAAATGAATCTAATCACGTCGCGGAGACGGTAATCCGTACATACGCATGAGCGACAATATATTTATATCGATGGTGAAATAATATGTAAATGGATGGTATATCATATATAAATAATCATAAAATTTTTATATTTATTATCAATATCAGTTGTACTCATTATTAAACCCCTCAAAATAATGAATTGATTGAAAAACAAATTACACCACAATGTGGAGACGGTAAGTCGTAGGTACGCACGTATAGTGACTCTGTCATTTATAGGATAGATAGAATAATTAATATGGTTGTAAAATATTTATAATAACTTCAAAGTATTTAGGAGTTACTGGAGTTATTATTTTGTTATGGAAACAAAAATAAAATAGGTAGTGGAAGTTGAAAAGAACTTGAATGAGGGTGGTGAAATTATTACCTCTTCTTCAGGTGATTCCTTTTGTGTTGATCAAAGTGGATCATTAGGTTGGATTTATGATCAATTTATGGAATATAGGTTGATTTTAGAGGATTTTGGTGGATAGTTGTGTAGGGTTTGGCCGAGAAAAATGTATTTGGAGGAGTGATTTTGAGATAAGGGGAACTCCCTTTTATAAGAGGGGTGAGGGACATTTTAGGAAAAGATTAGAATATTAATTTATTATACAATCATATTCTGTTTATAATGGCCCCAAATTAATTTTTTTCGAGCCTTATGTGGTTATGGGTTGAAAAAATCTCATCCAACAGGTTTTAGACAATTTTATATTACAATTGTAACCTTATCTTTTAGATTTAACTCTTAGATAAATAGTTTATCTTTTACCGTGTCTTCTTGTATTCTTAAAATATATGAATAATAAACATAATATAAACATCCAAGATAACCTCAAGTTGTTCATTAATGACATATATAATATTATTTAATCCTTTTTACAGAACCTTATATTTTTTGAAATATTATATCAACAAATAATATAGTATTCGTTTTAAAAATTAAATTATGTCAATTTTGACACTATATGGTATTTTGTTTTTGTGGAAGTCATAACCACCTTATAACATCGAAAAAAATTATCTATTAAACCCTATTATATGATATTAATGATGAAAATTAGTGTAATTCATTAGAAGGGTCAATTTACATATATTTGTATATTTATAATATCAATTATTTCAATATTTCATTAATAAGGTAATTATTGCATCATCATTAATTAAATTATATAATGTTTGAAAATTATAAATAAAAAAATATTTAGGAAATATTTTTAGCTTTATAATGAATAATAATATTTATATTAATATTTTGTGTAACCCTATATTAAAAATGGTTTAGTTATTAAAATTTGAATTTAACACTTTTAACAATTCTTTAAATAAAATAATAATAAATGTCCTAGTCTAATCCAAGTTGACCTAAAATGATCTTATTTTATTCCTAAGTATGTGTTTGGTCGAATTAAATTTATATAATAGAATTAGAATATTGTTAGGGTAATTATAATATCATTTTAACCCTTAATTACCCTATTTACTTTTAGCCGTGGATAATAAAAGTCAAAAGTTAATATTCACCAAAAATTATTTTTACCACATTGAACCACATTTTACATACTGATGTCAACCGTGTCTCTTGGATTATTGAAATTAAACTCACAGAAGCGGTAATATTAAGATTTATGCAAATTTGCATATACTCCTAGAAGGTGGGAAAAAGTTGTTAAAAGTTCAGTAAAATTTTATACACCTCATTTTATTATAAAAAGACTCAAATGAATTATATTGAACTTATATAGGTAATATATATCTATTTTTACTTAAAATAAATTAAAATTAAATAAATAATCATTTAAATAAAATGTCGGTTTTAAAGAATAACTCAATGTTTTTCACTATTCATCAAAAATTGAATGTTTACAGAAAAATAACAAAAAATTACCCTAATATATTTTTGATATTTGAAATTAAAAAATTATTTTTATTTTACCAAATTCAAAAAATATAATTTTTATTTATTAATTTAAAATTAATTCCCATTGTCATAATCAAAAAGCGGGTTTTTTAAAAGTAAAAACTATCAAAAGACTAACATGCGTTTATGTCAAATTCAAATGAAAAATTATTTATAATGACATACATTATATTAAATGATAAAAATATAATCTAATTATACTTCAAAACAATTCAAATGTCTAATGTAACACTGTAAATGTTTTCGATTAAAAATGTTGTTTTCAATTAAAACATAGTATTTTTCAATATACATCAAAATATGAAAGTTATCAGAAAAGTACCAAAAATTTATCCAAAATAAATTTTTGTATCCTGATTATAAAGAAGAATTTAATTTCATTAAATTGAATATATAAAAGTATCAAATATTGGTTTTAAAAAGGGTTAGCCATTAAAAGGATGTTAAATTACATTTTTTGAATAAAAATTCTTTTATATGAAATAAGTAAAAATGTTCTTATATTATGTCTATAAAACACATAATATGGATGTTAAAATTATATTTGGTATATTAGATTAAAAGTTCAGTTAATACTATTAATAAATACTTTTTCAACGATGAATTTGGAAAGTTGTGGTGCGCTCGAACTCAGTGTTGTGTGTTGCGCAAGATTTTAAATTTCTTTAATGAGATAATGTACTTTGAAATATTTAGGTGTTACACCATTACTGTAAGAAAATTCTTTTATTAATTAGAGGCCATTTTCCCCTCTCATTTTACCATTTTATAAAAACTTGTTCTATACCCTTTATAGTGCCGAATTTACTTATAAAATTTCATTTTTTTATATTAAAATTTTTGTTTTCCTTTTTTATTATAATAAAAATTCCTAATTTATTATTAGTAGGTTTCCGAATAGATCTAAAAATTGATCTTTTTATTGAGGTTTTTACATATATGAAACCAACAATTGCTTTCGTGGTTTAAAAATAAAATATGATCATGTTTTTATGCTCTTCTGTATGCCATTATTTTTCTATCAAACCTAATCTTTATCTTCTATGGGTTTTTATTTAAATTATTTATTACGATCCATTTGGATCATATGAAGTTAATTCATATAAATTTTGTTACCAAAAAGCACTCAAATACATTGGGGAAAGAAATTAATCTCTATAGATGACATGTTTTACGATTCCTTAGGAACTAACCGTGGTAAATGTAATTTGGGACACATTAGTGATATACATTGGTGATATAATTATGAATGTCTCATTTAAATGTTGTTTCCACATTTCCATGTTATGATTCAGTTTCTTTTTATTGTTACTATATGTCAATTTATCAAGCCTAATCAATATGGCTCATGTTTTATTGATATTTTTTAATATCACATGCTACATATATCTCTTTCTAATTCATTTACTTGGATTAATTCTCACTATTTTCCTTTGAATTATAACCCAAGGTTATGAGATGAAAGATATATATCATTGGGTGAACCCAGGATGATTGTTTTCAAGTGTTTTTATAATAATGATTTATGTTTTAATGTATTATGTACCTTTATTCCAAGAATCTATCCTTTAAAAGATCCTCTATTTGTACCATGTAATGAAATGTTATGTTATATAAAGGAATGATCCCATAGTTGATATCAAAGGACAGTTTAGTTATTCAGGGGAGTTAGCTATAAGGACACGGACATATTATATACATAGTATTTAATATATTCAAGAAAACACTTCTTTTTTACATTGAGAATATTTTAATGTTTAGAGATTTAGAGAATTGGAAAAAAAATACATTCATATCAATACACATTGTTACATAGTGGATATCATAAAAAGAGCTTCCATTTTTTTTCAAAATTTAATACATTAAGACATAAAACATGATTCCTTGACAATTCTTAAACATTTAATATTGATTCCTATTTTTTCATACACATCCACTAACCACTGAAAATCATAAAAAACATGGGATGACCACAAAAACACAGTAAGGGATATAAATAGATGAAATGAACACATTAGCCCATGAATACTTGTAATATATGAAATCATTTTCAAAAGACATACTAATCACCTATATATATATATATATAATTTGTGAAAACCGGGATTTCCACAATACCTAATAGAATAAGTAGAACCATAAAGGTATCATGTGGAATTAATTATATAATCTAGTATCCCTCCTGGGTACCATATAATTTATAACTCTCATGACTACCTTACTATTTGTGTAACCATCGTACATACACTTGGAGTAACCATACGACCGACCACTAATATACACATACCAAATGTATTGGAAAGAAATATAGTTCCCACCCTTAATCTTAAACAATTCCAAAGATCCAAAACATAATCATACAATATGAATATTAGCATAAAAACGTTCATTTTGAAATTGAATAATAGAATTTTAAAAGATGATTTTAAAAGAAAAGTCACTTATAAATATCATATATTTTAAGTGAGACTTAACAGAGTAGATGGAATATGTATATAAATTGAAAATATATGTAATTAAACAAATTATAATTAGAATTCATCACACAAACAGTTTAAATACCACATAAATAATTATGAATAAGGTTAACCAAAAGGGTGGATGTCGGGTTACGAATTCCCTTACCTCTGGCTTGTCTTACTTCAAACTTGTGTAAAAATTTTGTATAATGGTTAAAAGAGTGTCATTAGTATTTTAAAAAAAATATTCATGTTTATAAATTCTTATATGATAATTTTATAATTTCATTTTACCACTTAATTGTTAGTATTTTGTACTGTCCACTGTTTTGTGTGAGTTCCTTGCATAATTTCAATGATTGGTTCATGATGGATGTTCTTGTCGATTGGAAGTGAAAATCCAGAAATGTAATATAAAGGTATTTACATATTTCTAGTACCATAATTTATTAAATTTTGATTTATGATTTTTTATATGAGGATGATTCATATGTTAAAACATTAATGATGTTCATTTAGATCATTTTAGTAGTTCTTTGATAATAACAACGTTATTTTGTCATATAAATTTACACCATGAGTACAAAAGCATTACAGAACCATATATGGGAAGAAATACATATATTATATCATGTTTTAACCAAATAAATGGTTTCATGAAATGAATTTAAAGAATTAATGGAAATTGAAATCACATCATCCACGATGTTGGTAATTCAGCACATCGTAGACAATGTTTTTTATTCCCTGAATAAGTGGGAGAGGAGAAGAATAATGATGATGAATTTTCCATGAACATGAGAACATTAATAATATAAATTATTTACAAAGATTAATTCCTCTTGGATAATAATATATGAGTATAGAATAAGAAAATAAAGGAACTCAAAATAAATAAATAATTGAAAAATCCCTTATAAATTTGGCAGCCAAACGACTATGTAACATGGTTTTAGAAAATATTAAAAAGAGAGGGAATAGAGGTCACCCATCCAGAAATGATTCATAATACATAATAGTTCAATAATAAAATGAAAATAATAACATGTTATGGAAACTTTAATGGTTTACCATGTAAATGATAACATGAATGAGAAAAAGAATGAAATTGAGAATTTTCTTACCTTATAGAGTAACTCCTAGAACATGAAGGTTGGGACCTAGGGAGCTTCAGAAAACCTTGGGAGGACTAATCGCATGGTAATAAGGCCAGATATTCATTAATGAGTAATTTGGAATGATTTCAATGAAAGAATGGGTTGGTATTTATAGCAAAAGCGAGTGATTATTTTAATAATTTTCAAGGGACGCCTCATTAGTAGAATTTTAAAATCCATGGGCTTGACCATGGTATTTTCCCTTAGTTAAAGACCCATGGGACACCTAATAACTAATTTTAATGTAAAAAAGCTGACCAAATTTATTAATCATTATTACATCATTAATAGTGTCATTAATACACTGAAACTAAAAATGGTATTTTTTACTATTCACTAAAAAATCAACTCTTTCAGAAAAAACCACAAAATTCACCATAACCATTTATAGACATTTGGAATTCAAATATGATGTCATTTTTTTAAAAATAAGTATCTAAATTTTATTAATTTACATTCTAAATAAAATCATAAGTAATTAAAAAATTAATAATTTAAAAACTATAACTATTTTTATATCACATTTAAAAATTAATTGAGATTTTATTATCTTAAATCCATATAAAATTAAAATAATATTAAAATTTAATATTCATTAGGGTCAAATTACTATTAATATTACTATTCAAAAGGGTATGTTTTTATTCACCAAAAAAACAAGTTGGTTCTAATAGACTTCAAATAACTTACTGAACACCATTATAAATGACTATTTTTCGAAATTCAAAACATAGATGCAATAAAATTATGTTTAAAGGATAGTTATAAATATATACATTAATCAAAATTTCTATCATGTAAACTTATTTTTAGAAAACCTTGTAGTGTTACATTATCCCCAAATTCTGGAAATTGCATTCCCGCAATATTATTTACATATTAAATAGATGAGGGTACCTTTTCCTCATTGCATTTTCATACTCCCATGTTTCTTCTTTAACCATGTGGTTTCTCCACAAAACCATTAACTGGTCGATTACCTTATTCCATAATACATGTTCCCTTCAATCAATAATTTGATCCACATTCCCTATATATGAAAGGATCTCCTCTACCTGAACTTCTTTCGGGCTCAATACATGTGATGAATATGGCACATACGTTTTCAACATCGAAACATGAAAAACATTGCATACCTGAGAAAAACTCGGAAGAAAATCTACTCGATATGTAACTGGTCCATCTTTCTCCAGGATTTCAAAAGGACCGATGAATCATGGATGTAGCTTTCCCTTCTTACCAAAACGCATCACACTCTACCAAGGAGAGATGTTAAGGGAAACATGGTCACCTACCTCGAAAAAGAAGTCTTTCCTTCAGTTATCTGCATAACTTTTCTGCCTGCTCTGAGCTTTCCTCATGTGCTGCTGGATCATCTTCAGTTTCTTGGCCACTTCCTCTACTAATTATAGCCCCATCAACTTTCTTTCACCGACTTCATCCCAAAATGCTGGAGTACGACACCGCTTTCCATACAAATCCACAAAATCATCCATCCATATGCTGGAATGAAAAGTGTAATTATAAGGAAACTCAACTAAAGAATTATGTTTATCCCATTATCCCTTGTAGTACTTTGAACATTCTCGAAGCATATCCTCCAATTTTTGATTCGTTCATTCTGACAACCCATCTAATTGAGGATGAAAAGATGTTCTGAAATTTAACATTGTGCCCAAATACTTCTGAAGTCCCTTCTAAAAGTTATAATTGAACATGGGGTCCTGGTCTGACACAATGGAAAGATGAACTCAATGTAACCTGACAATATCCAAGATGTACAATCTATAAAGTTGATACAAAGACATTGTATCTCATATAGAATGAAAATGTATAGATTCATTCAGCTGATCAACAATAACCCAAATTGCATTATTACCTCGATATATATTAGGTATTCCCATCACAAAGTCCATGGAAACATTCTCCCACTTCAAATCTTTCACTGGAAAAGGATGAGACATCCCCTTCGGTAACAACCACTCTACATTAATCTACTGATATGTCAATCATTTTATCATAAAAATCGCAATATCCCTTTTCATTATATCCCACTAGTAATACTCATGAAGGTATCTATACATATTAATACTGCAGGATGAACCAAAAATTTAGAACTATGAGTGTCACACAATAAAATTATTCATAAACTGAGAATCACAGGGTATACACAACCTTTTTCCAATATTAAAACAAAAAGTTTATCAAGGTTAAATTTTGGAAGCTAACACATTTTAACCAATTCTACCTTTTTTGTAACTCACAGTCTCCCTTCTATGCTCACTTAATTATGTTTGACAATAGAGACTGCACTGAAACCTAAAACAAAATAGATGTATTCCCCACACCTAAAACTTCTAATCCAAAATTCATCAAATCATTGATCAAGGGATCATGTTCCAAACGTAACATCGTTAATGATGCATGATGTTTTTGACTAAAGGAATCCACCACATTGTTTCCTTTTCTGGGATTGTAATTGATCATGAAATAATAATCCTTTAGCAGTTCAAGCTATCTTAACTTCGTCATATTTAATTCTTTATGAGTGACTATATACTTCAGATTTTTATAGTCAATATCTATTTGACATTTGGCTTTGTAAAATTGATTCCTCCAATTTTGCAGAAAAAACCCACAGTTTCAAATTCCAAATCATGTGTGGGATAATTTAATGCATGAGGATTTAGTTGTCTTAATGCATAAGAAATTGCTTGATCATTCAACATCAAAACACAACAAAGTCCCTTCAACGAAGAATCATTGTAGATGAAAATAATCACCATTTCGGGAAGTCAACGACAAGACTGGAGCATTTACCAATATCTTCTTCAGTTCTTGAAAACAAACATCACATTATACTATCCATACAAATTTAACTCCTTTATGTGTTAACATATTTATCAGTCTTGATAACGAAGAAAAGTTCTTAAAAAACATCGATAATAACCTACTAATCAAAGAAAACTACAAATCTCTATAACATTTTTGGGTCTTGGCCATTCATCAACCACTTTTGTTTCATCATAACCAACTATTATTCCATCCTTATTTACAAAGTTCCCATGAAATGAAATATGTTGCAACCCAAAATCACACATTCTGAATTTTCCTTACAGTTTCTTTTCTTTTAGGGTTTGTAAAAAAACTGTTAGATGATTTTCATGCTCCAATTTATTTTTAGAAAATACTATAATTTCATAAATATATACTACCATAAACTTATACAAGAACACATGAAATACACTATTCATAAGATTCATGAATACAATAGGTTCATTTGTTAACCCAATGGGCATAAAAAAAATTCATAATTCCCATATCTAGTATGAAATGCATTTATTGGGATGTTGTCCTCATTCACCTTCAGCTGATAGTATCCAGATCTGTTGTCAATCTTAGAAATGTACTTAGCTCCCTATATCTGATCAAACAGGTCATCGATACGTGGAAAAGATACTTGTTTTAAACATTGATGTTATTGAAATCATTATAATCAATATAAAGCTTCATTGAACCATCTTTCTTTTTAACAAACTAAATAGGAGTTCCCCATGGTGAAGTTCTAGGATGATTGAAGCCTTTATCAAGAAAATCATGGAAATGATTTTCCATTCAAGAAGTTTTATTTTAGCCATTCAATATAGGGGTTTTGAAATTGGATTATCACCTAAAACTAAGTCAATTATTAATTCGACTACCCGATTAGGTATGACACCAGGTAACTCATTGGGATAAAGTTAATGTATTCATTTACCAGAGGCACATCATCAATGTGAACAGTTCCCTTTTTTTCAACAATATGAGCTAGATAACATTCATTTCCATATTTCAATAGTTTCTCAACATCCTGATATGTTATCAAATGTGTGGGTTCATTCTTGTATAAAAATTGAAACTTTTTCTGAAAAAATTCTTCTTTAACTCCACATTCAATCTTAGCCTGATAAATAGAAGGCACATTTATTCCTAGAATAATATCAAACTCGACAAAAGGTAAAACAACAAGGTTTTTAGGTAAAGTCATTCCACATAGCACAATATAAATATTCTTATAATTCCCCTTTACAATAATATTTCTATTTGTGTTTTAACAATATGTTCTGGAATTATTTGTAGAGGTGATATATCCAATTTACCTAAATATTTCAAATAGATGGCTGAATGTGTAGACCTCGAATCAAACAAAACATTAGAAAAATTTGTGTGAACAAACAATGTACCTAATACAACTTCATTGGATGGACCGACATCTATTGACGTAGTCCCCAAAGATCTCACTACCCCTTTCTTCTTATAGTTTGGATTCTTTAAATCATTCAGATCTCTATTTGGGATGAAATTTTCATATTGACCCATATCACAACATTTAAAACATTTTACAATTTGATTATCAGGATTAGTCATTGGATCATTTTCATTGCAATATTAGGCCATATGTCAAACATACCAAATTTAAAACACTTTCTAGTTTTTCTAAGACATTCCCCAGGGGTTTTCTTGCCACACTTTTCACAAACTAGAAATTGTATTTCCTTACCAATAGATTTCTTTCGTTGATTCATAACCATCACATGCCTCTTGGACCAATTCTTCTCCCTGTTTCCAAAATTCATGTGATCATTAGAAAAATCCATCTCTACCCTCTCAATACATAGAACAATATTCTCATAACTTTTGAATTCACAGGAGGACATCACCCTTCGATACATTGGCTTCAATCCTTAGTAAATGCAATTGATTTTTCTGTCAAGATCCAGAATATGATTTGGAGCATACCTCACCAATCGGGTGAAGTTTGATTCATACACAGCCACTGAATCCTCCTCATTTTTCTTCAATTCAATGAATTGCTTCTCCATCCTAAGTCGCACCACCTTAGTAAAATATTTTTCTGGGAAAAGACATTTAAATTAATCCCACTTTAAGGCATCAAAATCTTATCTACATCTGATATTCCCTACCATTGACCACCACTAATTATATTCACCTTCAAAATGATAAATGGCAAGAATTACCTTTTTATTGTCTGGACATCCCATAACATCAAATACGTTTTCAAGGGCTTTCATCCATCCTTCATCCACTATTGGGTCATAAGATCCAATGAAAGCATGAGGGGATTGTCTCGTAATATGTTCCACTATAGTCATGTTCCATTGTGATACCTCTATTTGTTATCTTGCATGGATTCCACCAACATTTATTTTCTGTGTTAGCTCATCTATTACTGTCACAAACTACTCGGCTCCAATCCCTACAATTCTGGGATGTAGATCTCAAAGGATGCCATACTATTGGTGCCTCTATTCATCAGAATCCATCTCCCTTTTGCGTACAACCACTCTAAACAAACATATCTTAGAGGAAGCAACATGGTAATCATTAAATTCTATAACATTTCAAATTAATGATAGAGTAAAAATCAATTTTTTTATTCTTTTAACATCATCCTAACCCCTAAATTTATTTAAACCATCCTCTGATACCAACTATTAGAACCCGGCCTTATTACAAACATAAACTGGAATTTAGTAAAGATAACACTTAATTTTACATTAATAATATATTCGTGTTTATATAATTAGATAATTGGTACATAATACATTCATAACATTACACATTGTTACAGAGTGAATACCATAAAAAAGCTTCCATTTTTTTCCAAATTTAAAACATTAAAACATAAAACATGATTCATTGACAATTATATAACATTTAAAATGGATTCCTTCTTTGATGTACACATCCATTAACCTATGAAAATAATTTAAAACTTTGGATTATCTCAAAAACTCTATAAGGTATATAAAACCAAGGAAATAACACATTAGTCCACTATAATTGTAATGTATGAAATAATTTTAAAGAGACATACTTATCACCTATATATATATACTTAATTTGTGAGACATGAGATTTCTAAAATACCTAAAAAACAAGTATAACAATAAAGTTATCTTGTGGAATTACTTACAAAATCTTGTATCCAACTCAGATACCTTATAATTTGTAACCCTCACGACTACCTTACTATTTGTGTATCCATTATAGTTACACCTGGTGTAAACATAAGGCTGACCTCCAACATAAACATACCCAATGAATTGGAGGGAAATTTTGGTACCGCCAATCATAACAAACAATTCCCAAGATCCATAAAAAAATCATACAATGTGAATATTATCATAAAAACATTGCATTTGAATTTTGAAAAACAAAATTTTAAAAGAGGTTTTTAAAATAAATGTCCCTTATGAATATCATATAATTGAAGTGATACTTAATAAAGATTATTGAATTTGTATATACTTAGAATATATACATAATTAAACATTTTTTATCAAAATTCATCCCACAAACACTTAAAATACCACATAAATAATGAATAATAAGGTTAACCCAAAGGATGGAAACCGGGTTAAAAATTCCCTTACCTTAGGCTTTTCTTAACTAGAAAATGTTTAAATATCCTGTATAGTTGATAAAATAGCGTTCTTAGTATTTTAAAGAAACATTTTCATATTTATAACATCTTATATGATCATTTCAAAACCTCATTTTACCACTTATTTGTTAGTATTTTGTTCCTTGCACTTTTTTTGGTGAGTTACTTACATGATTTCCATGATTGGTTCAAGATGGATGTTCTTCTCAATCGGAAGTGAAACACCATAATTGGAAAGTAAAGGTATTTACATATTTACAATACCATAATTTATACCATTTATCAGTTTGGTTCTTTATGTGAGGATGATTCATAAGATAAAACATTAATGATGTTCGTTTAGATCATTTTAGCGGTTCTTTGATAATAACAACATTTTTTTGTCTTAGAAATTATAACCATGAGTAAAAAAGAATTACAGAACCATGGATGAGACATAATACATATATTATAACCTGGTTCAACCATATAAATGGTTCCATGTCTATAATTGAATGAATTAATAGAAATTAAAATCACATCATCCATGATGTGAGTAATTTGATACATCGCGAACAACGATTTTTATTCATTGAATAAGTGGGATAGGAGAATAATAATAATGATGAATTTTCCATGAACATGATAACATAAAAAATATACATGATTTATGTATATTATATGCCTCTTGGTTAAGAAGAAGTGATGAAATAATAAGAAAAAATGGAACATAAAATAAAAGAATACATGGGAAATCCCATAAAAATTCGGCAGCCTAACAGCTATGTAACATGGTTTTAGAAAATATTAAAAAGAGAGGGAACATGGGCAACCCATCCAAAAATTAATCATAATAAAGAATAGACCAAGAATAAGAAAAAATAAGAACATTGTATGGATACTTTTATGTTATACCACAAAAAGTGAACATGAATGGAAAAAGAAATAAATTGAGGATTTTCTTACATTGTAGAGTAACACCAAGAACATGATGGTTGGGACCTTAGGGCATTGAGGAAACTGTGATAAGACTAATAGGGAGGTAAGGAGACTATAGATTAATTTATGAAGAAATTTTGAAGGATTTTAATGAAGGAATGGGTTGGTAATTATAACAAAATTAAGGGATTATTTTAATAATTTCCATGGGACACCTTATAAGTGGTATTTGAAAAACCATGGGCTTTCGCATGGTATTTTCCCTCGGTATAAGACAGTTGGGATAAATAATAACATATGTTACTATAAACAAGTTGACCAGATTTATTACATCATTATTACATCATTAATTAAGTCATTAACACACCAAAACTCAAAAATGTATTTTTCAGTATTCACTAAAAATCCAAGATTTCTAAAAAATCCCTAAAATTCACCCGAACCATTTATCAACATATAGAATTCAAAAATGAACTGATTCTTAAGAATGATTTTCTAAATATTTTTTATTTAATTTTTAAATAAAATCATACTTAATTAAAAAATTAATAATTTAGTAACTGTAACTGCTTTTATATTACATTTAAAAATTAATCAAGATGTCATTATATTAATGCCATAAGAATATAAAATAATAATACATTTTACTACTGATCATGTTCATATTGATATAAATAACGATATGTCACTATTCACCAAAAAACTAGTTGGTTCAATCAACTCCAAATAACATACTGAACATAATTATAAATGATTATTTTTCGAAATTCAAAACATAGATGCAGTAAAATAATGTTTAAAGGCTACTAATAAATATATAAATTAAACAAAATTTCAAGCATTTCAACATATTTTTAGAAAACCTTGGGGTGTTATATTAGAACATTAAAATTTTAGGAAGAACCCTAGAGAGAAGTCTAATTATAGGAAAACAACATGGTATTTGGGTGAGTATTATGTAAATGGTTTCAAACAAAGAAAATCATTTATGGATATGAACAATTGGATATAGCTCTGGAACAAATGTATCAAGGGGTAACACCCAAAAACTATATTTTGATCTAGACTAGAATAGGAATTTTTTCATGATAATTGGCCTTGAGGAAGCCCTATTTTGACATTCATGAGAGATATGATAGGTTAATTAGAAGAATTTTATGAACCATTATAAAGGATATATAGAAAATAAAATTTTTATTAGAAGAGACTAATAACTTAATTAATCATGATATTTTAAAAAATAAAATATCATTAGAATAATAATATTTGTAAAAGTAAAACATTTTTGACTATGTTATTATTCTTTTAGAAAATGGAGAAAATATGAGGATGCGCTTAAATGGTGTGTGCAACGGCTGATGCACTGACAGTGTTTCGATGGAAGCTATAATGGAAAACATCGCAAGGATGATAGATTAACTATCTTGAGTTATAAATAGTAAATTGAATCAATTTGAGAGACTATATTAACCTCAATGGGAACATGTCCCATATATGACTACTTTTAAATGTATTTTTCATTAACTTAATTTTATTGATGTGTTTTTTGGAGGTTTCCCTTGTAGTTTAGGAGGAAATTGTGTGTTTCCATTATTTGAGCCAAACAATGATCCCATTTCAAGTTTAAAAAAAAGATTTGTTTTCTTATAACTCCTTTATTTTTCAAAATTATACTCCCATTCCACTTCCCAAATGGCATACCATGGTATATTAAAACTAAAATATCCTTTAGTACCATATAGGAATCCATAATCATAATGGATTTGGCTTTTTTATCAAGGTGTTGGGCCAACACTAAGCCCATTTCCTACATTAAATTTTTTTTATTCTTTAATATATCATTAATTTTTTGGGTTTTACAATGATTATAACTCTCATATGAGGACACTTACCCAAGGATCACACCCATTCTCCCCCCCCCTCATTGAAGCTCATGTTCCTAGAGAATTAGGGAAAATAATCTGTGGATTTTTCAAATTGTCGAGATTTGAAGAGGTAAGTTGTTACTTTTATAACTCCTTCAATTTTTTCCCTTTTACCAATATTTGAGTTCTCACATGACCTAGTCATCCTTATTCGAACATCACTTTCATTTATGGTTGTTTTTAAATTTATTTACAGTTGTATTTTGGGCGTTTTTTTAAATATATCTCATGTAAGAGGGTTTCCTTCCTTCCTTCTCCCATTTTCTTAGGGTTTCTTACTTCTTCTTAGGGATTCATCCATATTTTAATTATGTTCCTAATTTCTTGGAATTATGGATTCATACCTAGGGTCTTATCTTGGTTTTATTGGTCTAATCAAATGGTTTTAGGTTTTATTTAACTCCCTTCTGGTGGGGCGGTGGTGTCAGTGAACTTTTGCACAAGTGTTTCATGTTTTGACATTTGTGGTAGGCGATTCCATGTGTAATAATTATTTGATGAGTTATTTTTTCATGATTTATATTTTTTTTCATGATTCTCTTTCATTTTCTCTGGTGAAAAAATTATATCTAGAATCATTTGTTAAGCGGTTGGTTTTTAATTGGTAACATTGTGCCACAATGATTGTTTTTCATATGAATTTCATGTTTTATCAAGTCGGTTCTTGTATGATTATTGAAATGGTTTTATCAAAAGTATTTAGGTCTTAAAATTATGTTTCTATGTTGTATTTTCATTCCTTTTGAATCAAAATAGTGTTTTTAGAAAGTTTTTATGCGCAAATCATGGTTACAATCCATCGAATTGTTTCGGGAAGGTTTTTACTGGTTTCATAATTTATGTAAGAGGTGATGCTATGTTGCCAATATAATTAAGTTGTTGTGAACATTTGAAATGGATTATTTTAATGTGTAAGTGATATTGTGTGATGTACTATCCTTGAATGTTTTTATAAAATTCATTAAAGTATTTATTGAAGTGTGAAGGAGGTGTGAAACGTGTTGCGAGCTGTTTTGGTGTGATTAGTGTTGCAAAATAAATTTGAATGAAAATGGGATTATGTGACTTGTGTGATATAAATATGTTTTATTTGGTGTTTGTGTGGCTTGGATGTGGTATTTTCATGTGCATACTGTTGGATCTGAATCTACGGATTATACACAAGAGGGGGGGTGAATTGTGTCTTTTTCAAATTATTACAATCTCTTCAATTTAGACAAATTCTGTTCACTATGCTTTTGCACGATTAAATATGCAGCGGAAAAAGTAAAAGCATGAACACACGGATGTATAGTGGTTCGGGGAACAGAAGGCCCCTAGTCCACTCCACCAACGCTCAAATCCACGAGCTTGGCGATTTTCACTATCTGGTCCTCGTTTCCACAGACCCGTCCACAACTGAGTACAGGCAGTTGACACCTTTACAAGATTCAGGCAAACACAGCCTTCCTGGTTCAAACACGAACCCACACAGCTTAGAACGAGAAGCTGATCACTCAAAAATAAAAGGGTTTCGATAAAGAAACACTTCTCCAGTTGTTCTTCACAATTGCAACAGAATGCAATTGACAGTAGATAGATCGTCGTCTTCAGAAAATAAAGATCTGTAATCAAAACAGTTCTGAGTCGATCCAGTTGCAATAGATATTACCAGAAGCTTCACAACTTCAGCAGTAGTAGATTCACAACAGATAGTCGATGTAGAACACGTGAATCTGCTATCAAGATCTTCCTTCGGTAATAAAGGTCTTACGCTTCTTCTCGATCACCAGAAAAGAACGCTTTCATACAGTCTCTGTTTTCTTGCTCGTCAAAAGATCAATCTCTGTATCACACACTTTCCTGTGCATATATATATCTCCGAAGTTTCCAAGATAGAACATATATTCAAATATGAGAAAATCTTTCGCATAAAATAGATCCATGAAAATCTCCTTTAGATTCGCGATTTTAAATGAAACAACAGAGCCGTTGTAACTCCCCTGAAGAATCGGCATAAAAAGCTCCGTTTAAATCAATCATTAATCCGTTGTAAATCGTCTTTGATTCAGTCAAAGTCGTATTTAAGAATCAGCTCGAAATCCGCCTAATAATCCGCTTGATTGACTAATTCAAAAAGAAATATCATCTGTCAAAAATATCCCGACGCCAAACGTAGGGTTGATGACGTGGCTCCAAACGTAGGGTTCACAAACGTAAGGTTCAGAACGTAAGGTTCAGAACGTAAGGTTCAGAACGTAAGGTTGAACATACATACTTTCTCTTCAGCATTCAAACGTAGGGTTGATCATACATACTTTCTCGTGCTTCAACTCTCCAAAGAACGTACGGTTGATTATAAAAGTAAGGTTGATGATCCATACTTTTGAGAAACAAACTCAACACTGAAAACTAACGTACGGTTTCTCTTCCATACTTGTCCAACAACAAAAACGTAAGGTTCCTTCCAAACGTAATGTTCTTCTTCCATACTTTTCAACAACGTAAGGTTCATTAACCATACGTTTCAAAATAACATAAAAGGTAAACTTTTCATCCATACGTTACGTTCATCAACGTAGGGTATGAATAGTGATTCCAGTACGCGCTAAAATTGATCTTGCGCTACAGTGATTCCAGAATACGCTAAAATTGATCTCGCGCTACAGTGATTCCAGAATACGCGCTAAAATTGATCTCGGAATAAATGAAGTATAAAATCTCGTTATATAAAATAAATTCCTACAAAATACTCAACGAAATAATTAGTAAATAATTAAGGGTATTTGTGAGCATCAAAATCATCATAAAGAGACAGAGTATTATTTAAAATAATCTCCCCCTTTAAAAAACATTATTTTGATTTGTTTAAATACATTGCTCAACAATCTCCCCCTTTTTGATGATCACAAAACCCATAAAATAATAGAACTAATTTAATTGCAATCTTTATTAAAAAATTAGTTTTATAAAATTTTAGAATTTTGAAAGGATTAAAAACAATATTTAACTATAAAATTTCTCCCCCATAATACTCATAAAAATAAATTTTCAAATAGAGAAAAGATAAATGTCGTATATATCTCATATATGCAAATTTCTTCATAGGAAACGAATGAATTTAAATGTTGTGTTTATCCAAATTCTCCCCCTTTTTGTGATATCAAAAAGAATGAAAAAATTACGGATTTGAACACATTCAATATTGCACTGAACTATAAGTAAATGCTATAATTAACTGTGTATGAATAAGTGAATATCTTATACTGGCTAACGTAAGCATAAATCAATAAATAGCAAAACAAAAAGATAAGAAAAGAATTTTCATTCACAAGCTACGACAGTGATATACAGAGGAATCAAGGTTTAGGGATAAGACAGGGAAAAAAGGTGTCTATCTCCTTTGGATTGCGGTCTTGATCTCTGTAAACTGGTCTCGAAGCCTCTTCATCATCCCATCTCCTAACTTGATGATAAGATCTCTGTTCTCCTGAGTCATATGAATATCTTCAATCAAATTAACTCTGAAAAACTCATGCATTCTTTCTTCTTTTTCAACAAAAAGAGCCAGCTTTTCTGATAACTGATTCAAAAGAATCCTAATCGGTTGCTCTCCAGATGTCAACTGATCTACCAAAAATTTCTGATTATCTAGCAAAACTGACAAAGGGGCACTATTGCACTGAAGATCATGTAATCTGTCACTCATATTACTTAGTGCTCCAGTTATTGCTTGAAATCTTCGAATCAAATCAGGTGAAGAACCTGATCCACTCACAGCACTATTTGCAACAGATTCAAATTTATTCTCCATGTAAATCTTCATCTCAGACAAATCATCTTTTGTTACCATCTCTGATTTCAACTGATCAACAGCATTCAACATATCAGTCTTAAACAAATCTACTTCTTGTCTTGAAACAGTAGATTCTCTCAGCTTCTGAAACTTCAATTGTTCTAAGTTCAGAGAACTTCTGAGACTAATATTCTCAGATTCTAACTGAGAAATACGCTTGTATAACTCAACAACTTCTTCTTTTCTCGAATCAGGGGCACCCTGTGCTTGATTCTCATGTCCAGAATCAGATTGACGAAGCAGGACAAGGGGTAAAGAATCTGCATCTGATTGTTCTTTGTCCTGAACAGGTTGATCCACTGAACTTTCCTTTGAAGCTTGAAACTCTTCCACTGAAAAATCTTCCTGAAGTACCTCTGTATTAACTTCAGAAGTATGTTCATCACGAGCAGCAGTCTCTCTGACTTCTACTGAATTATCAAGAACAATATTTTCATGAACTTCTTGAGGTCGGGCCACTTCTTCACCAGGCACTGCCTCCATAAGTTGTTCTTGTGGAATTGCTTCTTCAATATCCACAGCAGCAGTCTGAGGTTCTAGCTGAATTTCCGGTTGAGCTACTGGTTCCTCTATCGGTGCAGTCCTCTCGACAACAGCTTCTCTCACAAATGAGTAAGAAATTACCGGATCAGAAGATTTCAAGACAGGAGAGATAATTTCTTCATCAATTGACCTCTTCCTTCTAGATTGAAGTCCTTCTTGACTTCTCTCTTCTTCAACTTCCTCCATCTCAAGGCGAATTCTTCTTGCCACTGTACTAACTCTGGATTCTGCCTGTCCCTCCTTGGACTTAGCTGGTTGAGCCTGAGCACTCTCTGAGTCTTCCTCAGCTCCAACAGGTAAAAGTTTTCCTTTGATTGTGCTCCAGAAATATCCCACTTTCCTCAAAGTTCCAGCATTAAAAACATTACTGTGGTGACATTTCACCCCAGCACTTACCAGTCTGATCATTCCCCTTTTATATAAAAACAAAGAAATGAACCTTCCATATGGGAAAAAGGTCATTCTTGCTTCACTCTGACAGCAGTATCTCAGATATCTTATCATAAATCGAGGAAAATTAAACTTAATATCACTCATCAGAAGATACATTATATACATGTCAGGGTATAGAATTTTCTCCATTTCAGCCATCCTCGGTGCTAAACCGGTCTGAACAAACTTTACTAAGATTTTCTGATCGGGCTCCAAATCCTTAATAAACATCTTCTTTATCACTTTTGTTCCAAACAGAAAAGACATAATATCTTCAGACTTATGTACAGAATCTCCAATATTCCGTAAATCAAAATGAAAAACTCCTTCATGAGGGCAGTTAAGAATCTGACTTATCTCTACAGATGATATGGAAAAGTCCTTATCCTCTATCTGAGCCAATAAACTATCCTCCGTATCCCCAAGGCTAAACTGAACAGTTCTAAAGAAATGTCTCATTTCTGCCTCATATAGAAACTCAGATTTTTCACTATTAAAGGCTTGCTCAAGGCCTTGAAACGACAACGCTTGCTTCAACAGCAAATTAGTTTCAAACAGCCATTCTAAATCGATGACTTTACCTTGCAGTATTTTCCGACCAACTACTTTAGATTTCTTTGCAGCACTGCTCTCAGCTTCATCTGGACGCTTAGTCTTCGCCATTTCAACAACGATTTCTGAAGGTTCGTAAGTTTAGGGTTTGAAGATTCAGAAAAGGGTTTTGGAGCAGATGTGCGGTTTTAGGTTTTCGAAAGGGTTTCCGAAAAAGGTGAAAACAGTTTAGAAGGTGAAACGGTTCTGACAGCCTTGATTCCCGTGTAATCACTAATCATTACTTTTATTTAAAACAAAATAAAATAGCTTATAGCGAGAAACAGAAATTAAATAGAATTCGAAAACAGAATAAGATTAAAAAGAAATTATTTAAAATTAAATAAACCTAACTCCCCCTTAATAAATTCAAACCTTGCCGTGGGAAGTGGTTTAGTAAAAATATCTGCTAATTGATTTTCTGTATTTACAAATTCTAAAAATATATCCTTTTTTAACACATGATCTCTTAAAAAGTGATGTCTTATATCAATGTGCTTAGTTCTAGAATGACTAATAGGATTTTTTGAAATATTAATTGCACTAGTATTATCACATAAAATATGTGTATTATTGAAATTTAATCCAAAGTCCATAAGAGTGTTTTTCATCCACAACACCTGTGCACAGCAACTACCTGCAGACACATATTCTGCCTCGGCTGTTGACAGGGCAACTGAGTGTTGTTTCTTACTAGACCATGATACTAAAGACTTTCCTAAAAAGTGACAAGTTCCTGAAGTACTCTTCCTATCTAATCTACAGCTTCCAAAGTCTGCATCTGAATATGAAATTAAATTAAAATCAGAGGTTTTTGGATAAAGCAGAGATTGATAAATAGTACCTTTTAAATATCTAAAAATTCGTTTAACAGCAGTTAAATGGGATTCTTTGGGATTTGATTGAAATCGAGCACAAAGACATACTGAATACATTATATCTGGTCTACTAGCAGTAAGATATAATAAACTACCAATCATACCTCTATATAACTTGTTGTCCACTGATTTTCCAGTTTCATCCAAATCAAGTTTTATATTAGTACACATAGGAGTTGTAAATGTCTTGCTGTTTTCAAGTCCAAATTTCTTAAGTAAATCAGTAATGTATTTACATTGATTTAAAATATTTCCAAAATCTTTTTGAAATATTTGAAGACCCAAAAAGAAATTTAATTCTCCCATCATACTCATTTCAAATTCTTTTTGCATTAATTCTGAAAATTCATGACAAAGAATTTTATTGGTTGATCCAAAAATTACATCATCAACATAAATTTGAACCAACAAAACATTATTTTTCACAGTTTTCTTAAAGAGTGTTGGATCTGCTAGTCCAACAGTAAAATCATTTTTCAAAAGAAAAGAACTTAGTCTTTCATACCAAGCTCTAGGTGCTTGTTTAAGGCCATAAAGAGCTTTAGTAAGTTTGAAAACAGAATCTGGTTTTTGAGAATTTTCAAAACCAGGAGGTTGCTCAACATAAACTTCCTCCATTAAATAACCATTTAAAAAGGCAGATTTAACATCCATCTGAAATAATTTAAAATTCATATAAGATGCATAGGCTAAAAGGATTCTAATAGCTTCTAACCTGGCTACAGGTGCAAAGGTCTCATCATAATCTATTCCTTCTTCTTGATTATATCCTTTAGCTACTAATCTTGCTTTATTTCTAGTGATTATCCCTTGATCATCCTGTTTATTCCTAAAGACCCATTTAGTTCCTATTACTGGATAATCATGTGGTCTTTCAACTAATTCCCAAACCTTATTTCTCTTGAACTGGTTCAATTCATCCTGCATTGCTATTACCCAGCTCTCATCATCTAAGGCTTCTTCTATGGTCTTAGGTTCTTGTTGGGATAGGAAAGCAGAGAATTCAACTATGTTTCCAAAGTTTCTTCTAGTTTGAATACCAGTCTCTAAGTCACCTATCACAGATTCTAAAGGGTGATTCTTTAAGGTTCTAGACTGTCTAGGCATTACATTCAAAGGCTCTTCAGTATCATGTTCTTCTGAACTGGACTGAATTTCTTTTATATCATTTTCAAAATCATTCTTTAAATTCTCAGGTCTCATGTTTTCATTAGAATCAGGTTCATCTATTTGTTCTATCCTTTTCTCAAAAGGATCAGATTCATCAAATTTCACATGAACTGATTCTTCAACAATCCTTGACTTTTTATTATAGACTCTATAAGCTTTGGAGGTTGCAGAATATCCTAAGAAAATACCTTTATCAGATTTTGGATCAAATTTACCAAGATTATCTTTGGTATTCAAGATGTAAACCTTGCATCCAAAAACTTTAAAGTAATTTACTTTAGGTTTTCTGTTATTCCATAGTTCATAGGGTGTCTTTTTCAAAATAGGTCTTATTAAAATTCTATTCATTATATAACAAGCTGTATTAACAGCTTCTGCCCAGAAATATATAGGTAGGCTATATTCATTTAACATAGTTCTAGCCATTTCTTGAATAGTTCTATTTCTTCTTTCAACAATCCCATTCTGTTGAGGTGTTCTTGGAGCAGAGAAGGTGTGTTTAATACCCATGTTTGAGCAAAAGGAATTAAATTCCTGATTCTCAAATTCTCCACCATGATCACTTCTCAATGAGATTATATTAAAACCTTTTTCATTTTGAATAGATTTACAAAAACCTTCGAATAAACTAAAAGCTTCACTTTTAAATTTCAAAAAGAAAATCCAAGTAAATCTAGAGTAATCATCAACTAATACATAAACATATAATTTACCAGCTAAACTTGCTACTCTTGAAGGTCCAAACAAATCCATATGGATAAGTTCTAGAGGTTTAGTTGTAGCAACTTTATTAACAGATTTGAATGATGATTTGTGTTGCTTGCCAAGCTGACATGCATCACAGAATCTGTCATTTTCAAATTTGAGACTAGGCAAATCAGAAACTAAATGTTTCTTAGATAATTTATGTAAAGCATATATATTGCAATGACCAAGTCTTCTATGCCAGATCCAGGATTCACTTATATTAGCAGTTAAGCAGTTTACTTGTTGTTTACACAAGGAATACAAATCCAAAGTATAAACATTATCAGTTCTGGGTGCTCTAAACTTAAACAGTTTATCTTTAGAAACAGTACAACTATTGTTAGTAAAATCAACAGTGTATCCATCATCACAGAGTTGAGAGATACTTATCAGATTGTGTTTTAACCCTTGTACATAAAGTACTTTGTTGATTGAGACTGTCTCTGGATCTCCAACTGTTCCAATACCAATAATCTTTCCTTTGGCATTGTCACCAAAGGTGACAAGTCCTCCTTCCTTTCGAGTAAGAGAAGAGAAATTAGCTGAAGTTCCACTCATGTGTCTTGAGCAGCCACTGTCCATATACCATATTTCTTTCTTTCTTTGGTGACCTGTTACCTGCAAAGACATTCAAACAAATTGCTTTGGTACCCATATTTTGTTGGGTCCAGGAGTGTTAGCAAGCAGTGATCTGGGTATCCAGATTTGCCTTGTTTTCTTAAAATTGATTGAATCATATAGATCGTTGGAAATATAAGCTTTCTTAATTCCACATATCTGAGGTTGTCTTAGAAAACAGTTTTTAGCTATATGACCTCTTGTTCCACAGTAGTTACAAATAACCTGTTTAGTGCTAGGAACAAAATAATTTTTGTATAACTTAGGTTTTTCTCCTTTACTTCCAATTCCAAACCTTTCCTTTTTAATTACAGTTTTTCCAAGTATCTCATTTAAGGTGTTTTCTCCTTTTGTAAAAATTAATGCAGCCGTTTTATAAGATTCTACTTCATCCTGTAGAGTTTTTATTTTTGATTCAAAATTAATTTTATTTGAGTCAGCAGAATTGTATTTGTCAATTAATTCCTCATGTTGTTTTAGCAAAGTATTTCTCTCATCTGAAATAGCTTTGTACAAGTTCTTTATAGATTTATATTTATTAAATAATGAGTCATATCTTTCTTCAAGCATATTGCAGTAAGCTGCAAGTTTTCTATTTGAGAGGCTTGTTTCAGAGTTTGATTCATTATTTGAGTCAGAGGAATAGTATGAGTGTACCTCATCAGTTTCAGCCATGAAACACATATTTGCTTTTAAATTGGCTTCCTCCTTCTCTGAGCATGATTCAGAATAATTACTTGAGTCTTCAGAAACACTCCAAGTAGCTTTTATAGCTTTCTTGTCTTTCTGCTCATAATCATCTCTTTTGAAGAATTTCTTCTTCTTTGCATCTTTCAATTTTGGGCAATCCGGTCTGATATGTCCCATCTTTTTGCATTCATAACATCTCACTTCCTTGCTATCCTTTTTAAAGGATTTCTTGAAGTCTTTCTTCTTACTATAGAACTTTCTGAATTTTCTGGCTAGCTGTGCCAGTTCTTCATCCGAATTTGAAGAATCAGAGCTTTCTGATTTAGCACTCACTTCTCTGTTCTTCATCTTTCTATCCTTTTGTTGAGAAGTCACTTTCAAAGCAGTATTTTCCCTTTTTATGTAGACTTTATGCTCATTTACCTCATCTTGCATTTCAGCTTCGTACATCATCAGTGTACCAATCAGTTCTCTCATAGTTAGATCTTTAACAGAAGTTGATTGTCTGATTGCTGCAGAGATTCCATTCCATCGAGTAGGAAGTACTCTCAGTACTTTCAACGCTTGATCAGCTTGCTTGATTGGTTCTCCTAGAGCTGTTATATTATTGACAATTTCTGTCAATCTTCCATTCATCTGAGTGATGCTCTCTCCTTCAATCATTCTGAAAGTATCGAATTTTAACTTAGCAGTTGCATATCTCATCTGTCTTACATTATCTGTTCCTTCATAAGCAACAGCTATAGTTTGCCACATTTCATATGCAGTCGGGCATTGAGATACTCTGTTAAATTCGTCTGGTCCTAGACCACAGATGATTGCATTCATAGCTTTTGAATTTATGTCATACTCAGCTTCTGTAGCAGCACTCCATGTATCGGGATTTTCAGGAATTTCATAGGGAGTCAGAATCTTTGAATAGACTCTGTAACCAAGATTTTTCAGGTAAATAATCATACGTGATTTCCAGCAGCCATAATTATCTCCATTAAAGTAAGGTGCTCTGACCATTGACATTCCCTCTCTCATATCAGCCATGATACACTATGTATAATCTTTAAATACTTCTAGGCCTGATAAGACTTTAGAATTAAGAAGCTCCTCCTCTGATACCAATTGTTGGATCTGAATCTACGGATTATACACAAGAGGGGGGGTGAATTGTGTCTTTTTCAAATTATTACAATCTCTTCAATTTAGACAAATTCTGTTCACTATGCTTTTGCACGATTAAATATGCAGCGGAAAAAGTAAAAGCATGAACACACGGATGTATAGTGGTTCGGGGAACAGAAGGCCCCTAGTCCACTCCACCAATGCTCAAATCCACGAGCTTGGCGATTTTCACTATCTGGTCCTCGTTTCCACAGACCCGTCCACAACTGAGTACAGGCAGTTGACACCTTTACAAGATTCAGGCAAACACAGCCTTCCTGGTTCAAACACGAACCCACACAGCTTAGAACGAGAAGCTGATCACTCAAAAATAAAAGGGTTTCGATAAAGAAACACTTCTCCAGTTGTTCTTCACAATTGCAACAGAATGCAATTGACAGTAGATAGATCGTCGTCTTCAGAAAATAAAGATCTGTAATCAAAACAGTTCTGAGTCGATCCAGTTGCAATAGATATTACCAGAAGCTTCACAACTTCAGCAGTAGTAGATTCACAACAGATAGTCGATGTAGAACACGTGAATCTGCTATCAAGATCTTCCTTCGGTAATAAAGGTCTTACGCTTCTTCTCGATCACCAGAAAAGAACGCTTTCATACAGTCTCTGTTTTCTTGCTCGTCAAAAGATCAATCTCTGTATCACACACTTTCCTGTGCATATATATATCTCCGAAGTTTCCAAGATAGAACATATATTCAAATATGAGAAAATCTTTCGCATAAAATAGATCCATGAAAATCTCCTTTAGATTCGCGATTTTAAATGAAACAACAGAGCCGTTGTAACTCCCCTGAAGAATCGGCATAAAAAGCTCCGTTTAAATCAATCATTAATCCGTTGTAAATCGTCTTTGATTCAGTCAAAGTCGTATTTAAGAATCAGCTCGAAATCCGCCTAATAATCCGCTTGATTGACTAATTCAAAAAGAAATATCATCTGTCAAAAATATCCCGACGCCAAACGTAGGGTTGATGACGTGGCTCCAAACGTAGGGTTCACAAACGTAAGGTTCAGAACGTAAGGTTCAGAACGTAAGGTTCAGAACGTAAGGTTGAACATACATACTTTCTCTTCAGCATTCAAACGTAGGGTTGATCATACATACTTTCTCGTGCTTCAACTCTCCAAAGAACGTACGGTTGATTATAAAAGTAAGGTTGATGATCCATACTTTTGAGAAACAAACTCAACACTGAAAACTAACGTACGGTTTCTCTTCCATACTTGTCCAACAACAAAAACGTAAGGTTCCTTCCAAACGTAATGTTCTTCTTCCATACTTTTCAACAACGTAAGGTTCATTAACCATACGTTTCAAAATAACATAAAAGGTAAACTTTTCATCCATACGTTACGTTCATCAACGTAGGGTATGAACAGTGATTCCAGTACGCGCTAAAATTGATCTTGCGCTACAGTGATTCCAGAATACGCTAAAATTGATCTCGCGCTACAGTGATTCCAGAATACGCGCTAAAATTGATCTCGGAATAAATGAAGTATAAAATCTCGTTATATAAAATAAATTCCTACAAAATACTCAACGAAATAATTAGTAAATAATTAAGGGTATTTGTGAGCATCAAAATCATCATAAAGAGACAGAGTATTATTTAAAACAATCTCCCCCTTTAAAAAACATTATTTTGATTTGTTTAAATACATTGCTCAACACATACTATATTCCATGGTTTTTGGAACTAGTTTGAGAAAAATAGGGAAAACCCAGGTATCTAGGTGGGTGGATGTGTACAAGTATGCTAGTGATCCTGTGGGGTATGGCCTCTATTTCACATAGAAAGATTGACGATTAATACACTAACTAAACTATGATGATGGTGGTGGTGATGATGATGATGATGATGATGATGTGGAACCACTTGGTTATGGGTAATCTCCCTACTAGTTTCTCATGTGGACGAGAACATATATTTGTTTGGTTACTTTCCCCGCGATACGGGGTACCTGGGACCCACAAAGAGTTAGTACATAGGGGTTATTTCCCTTTTCATGTGCTCATTAGATACATTATACAATTTTTTGGCATATGGAGTGCTTGGCTGGATAATTAGGTTGCATTATCATTGTATTTAAAATGATGATTTCTTTTAATGTATCCCACTTGAAACTATTTTCATCAAGTATCACATTTGAAAAACAATTACAAACATTTCTAACATAAAATACATACAAGATATTTGTCTTGTAATGATTATCACAAGGAATCTTTTAGTGGTGGAATCCAACTAGGATTCGTCTCACACCCTTCATACACCTTTGGGTGTATGTAGACATGGTTATTTGTTCGAAGGTTTGGGTAAAGATTTTAGTGTCACTGGTACGACTTTCTAGGTGTCCTTCATTGTGGGATGTCATAGAGATGGGTTGAGGGTGGTGCCTCTTTCCATGCGGACTTTATTGGGATATACATTGGGTATTTCCCTTGTGTTAGACTTTTAGTATTGTCTTACAATGTTTAATTCAATTATATAATTTTAGAAAAATGGTTTTCTTAATCCAGATTTGTTTTAGTTGATTTTTTTTGCATTCTGTATGTTTATAAACATGGGTAAATCATTCCAAAATTTAAAATTATGATTCTTGAGAAATTTTTCTAGACCATGGGGATCGGGAATGCCCTCTCTGTCTTTCCACAGGCCGGGTTTGGTGCCGGTTTGGATGGCAACAAAATTTGGTTCATGACAAAATGGTATCAGGGGATGTTCTGGTTAACTCTTTCGGACATGTTATTTGGGAAGAATTAGGATTGTCTAGAGATAGGATTTTCGGGGATTGAGATTCCAATTATATGTAGGGTTCCTAGGATCACACATTGTGATGTGATTCAAGTTGTTTGGATAATTGAGATTTTATCCGAGTCCTCTATTTTTCTTGGTTTGTCGATGACTAGGGGAAATGAAAAGAGAGTTGGTCTTAGTGTGTTCACATGGCCCTGAATTCCATGTAGAGCTAGGTTTATTTCCCAATAACACTATCTGTGATGGTGAGGTGACTGTAATATGTCCACCAACCATATTCCCAACTCAATCACCAGAACTAGTTTCCTATCACATTGTCTTGTGTCCTATAGTTTTTGGGATCATGGATGTTTTTTTTAAAGAAAGAATTACTTGTATTTGAGAAGAATAATGTTTTTGTTAAATGATTTTCTAATAAAGAGGGAATATTTTGTTTTCTGAAATGGAGAAAATGAATTTTACATTTTTTTTGAAATGGTAAATGGTGTATTAAACTATTTTGGATCTATAAATCATGACAATGTTTAATTTTGAAAATCTGTTTCAAATGGCTCTTTCTAAAACATTGGAAAAGTGTTTTGAATGTAATAAAGTGTTTTTGATATTGTGTGTGGAGTTTAAAAATGGATTTTTTATTTGTTAACTATTTATAATTTAAAAAGTTTTATGAATCCTTAGAACCTTGTTTTAAAAAAGAAAAGCTATGTTTTCAATGAATTAGTGTTGATCAAGTGGCGTTAGTCATGAAACAGGACATGTTTTCCAAGGGTGTGAGATGTTTTGAAATTTATGTCAATAGATTGAAAGTGAGTTTTTATTTGAATTATTGGTCCTTTATAAACTTTTTTTAATATGTAAATTACTTTTGACTAAATAGTTAATGGTCTTGAGAAAAAGGAAGTATTGGTTGAATGTTTTGGTTTTGAAACGTCAAAAAAATTGGTATTACTATTGGTATTTCAATGAGAGACCACATTAATGGGGTTTTATAGGATGATGGATTGTTAATGAAATGAATTGATGAGTGTTGGGATTGATATTAGGAGGGTGCCCAATGTCGAACAGAAACTGTTATTTATGAGACATGGGGGATACCATTTGTCGATGTGCTAACCACTAAACCGTTTATTTTAAAATTGATTATTTAAAAGGGAAACCTGATGTATTGATAAATGGTTTTGGTTGGTTTCACTTATGTATTTTTTAAATGTTTTTGTTGTGGGATATTTTGAGTCCAATGACACCTCTTTTTTGAATTGTGTTTTGTGTTTTTGTTTTCTTTGGTATGTTGGTTTGAAGGGCTGGTTAGTGGTCTCTTCTAAGAATTATTCAGGAAGCCTAAATGATGGTTCCACTCATGTGTTTGGTTCTAGTTTGTATAATTTTTTGAATAATAGAACATCTTGGTTGGGTATATGGGTTTTCTCATTGGATAAGTTATGCCCCATTAAGAGTTAATGCACAATAGAAGTGCAGTCAAGATTGTTTCACCATTGGAAGATCCTCTAGTTAATAAATATAGAGAATATTTTTCTCCAGTTTGGTAGGTTGAGTCAACACCATTTCCTTTCATTGTATTGTGTATCCTATTATAGTGGGATAGTGATCATTGAAGGTTGAAATAGACATTAGTATCTTATATTACCTGATTCGTCGAAGGTTAATGTAGTCTAGGGTTGTTAGTGTGGATGGTGTCTAAGAGGGCCTCTTAGTCTCTTGAAGTCTATTCAATGTAGCGATTCATGTTAAACCACTAGAGTATGAAATCTAGACATGATTCGATGTTACAGCCACTTGATGGAATTTTGTTTTCTTTGGGTACTTTTCATAATTTCCCCCTTAATGTATTGTTTATATCATTCGCAATGGCCATGTTCAGTTGGGTCTGGTTTTTGCTTTTGGCTTTATAGTGGCTTTCTAAGGATAAAATGTATAATGGCTGGGATAATTGTAACATCCATGACTTCAATATAACTTAGTTTCCATTTAATTTCTATTCATTATTTTTTGGGGGGTTTCCCATGTACTTTGGGAGGAAAGTGTGTGTTTTCATTATTTGGGCCAAACCTTGAGCCCATTTCATGTTTAAAAAAAATTATATCTCCTTTATTTTTCATCATTTTAAACGCTTTACACTTTCCAAATAGAATACCATGGTATGTTAAAACCACCATATCTCTTTGGTCCTCATAATAATCTATAATCACGATGAATTTGGGTTTTTATTAATATATTATTCCAGCCCATCAGCCCATTTTTATCTTTAAAAAAATTAATTCTTTAATAACTCGTTCAATTTTTATAGATTTTCTGTGATTCTAACTCTCACATGTTCTCACATACCCAAGTAATTCGCCATGATCTTTCCCCCCACAATGGATCTTTTCCTCGTGAATAAGGTGAAAAAATCCTTGGATTTCTCCAATTGTCCAGATTTGAAAAGGTAATATATTTCTATCATAACTCCTTCAATTTGTAGTCTTTTCGCACCATTTCATTTCTCAAATCACTAAGTCAGCCTTATTCAAACATTAATTTTATTTTTTTTCAATTTTTAAATTTATCAACATGTGTATTTTGGTCGTTTTATTCAATATATCCCTTGTAAGTGGGTTTCTATCCTTCCTTCTCAAAATGTTCTTAGGGTTTCTTCCTTTTTCTTAAGAATTCATCCATATTTTCATTACGATCTTAACTTCTAAAAAGTAGGGATTCAAACCTCGGGATTTATCTTGGGATTATTAGTCTAATATTGAGTTTTAATGTTTCATTTAACTCCCTTGTGGTGCGGCATTGGTGTAGGTGAACTTTCTCACTTGGATTTGGTGTTTTGGCATTTGTGGTAGGTGATTCATTATGTAAGAAATATTTGAAGAGTTAGTTTTCCTTGATTTATATTTTTAGAATGATTTTATTTCATAGTTTTTTCTATGAAAATTATGTTTGGTATCATTTTTTAAGCCGTTGTTTTTTAAGTGGAATCATTTTGGAAAAATGATTGTTTTTCAAATATATTTCAAATTTTATCAAGTGGGGTTGTTCTATGATTGTTGAAATGGTTTTATCAAATAGTTTTAGGTATGAAAATTCTCGTTTTATGTTGTATTGGAATGCCTTTAAACTCAAAAGAGGTTTTTGGGAGGGTTTTATTTGCAAAGCATGGCGACACTCATTGGAATTGGTTTGAGAAGGTTTTATATTATTTCTTGATTTATTCAAGATGCGAAAATATGTTTCCAAACTGTTTTGGTAGGAGTGTAATTATAAAATGGTTTATTTTAAAGTTAAAGGACTATTGTGTGATATGAACTATCATATATTTTTTTTAAATTTTTTTAATGTATTTATTGTAGTGTGAAAGTGGTTTGAAACGTTTTGTGGGCTATTTTGGTGAGATTATGGTTTCTAAATAAATTTGAATGAAATTAGGATTATGTGAATTATTTGATATTCATATGGGATATTTGGTGTTTTTGTGACTTGGAAGTGTTATTTACATTTGAAAATTGTAATTCATGGTTTGTGGAATTTTTTTGAGCGTAGAGGTAAAACTTGGGTATCTATGTGGGTGGACGTGTACTAGTATGCTAGTGATACCATGGGGTTTGGACAATGTATCATGTATAATGTTTGATGATGAATAAACTAACTAAACTATGATGATGATGATGATTATGATGATGTTGGGGAACCACTAGGTTCGGGGTATCATGCCAACTAGTGCCTTTTGTGCCCGATAAGGGATATTTGTTTGGTTACTTTAACAGAGATTAGTAGTACCTGGGATCCATAGTGAGCTAGTGTTTAGGGGTTATTCCCCTTTACATGTGATCAATATATAATTTGTACATACCATCAGAATATGTTTTGTTTGGATTGAAAATGTAGTAGCTTTTTCATTCTATTTGAAATTGTTTATTTCATTTAAATTATCCCACTTGAAATTGTATTCATTTAATGTTGCATCTTTTAGAAAATGTTACTATCATTTCTTCTTTACAAAACATTCATGATTTTTTCATATAATGATTATCATATGGAATATTTATGTTGTGGTATTGTACTGTGATTTTAATTACAACCTAAATACATCTTTGGGTTTCAATAGATTTGGTTATTTTCTTGTAGTTTTTTGGTAAATATTATAATGCTAATGGTACGGGTTTCTAGCGGCCCTTATTAGTGCGGTGTCAGGGGGATAATTTGAGGGAGGTGCCTCATTGCATGAGGAGGTTATTGAAATTCCCTTTGGGTTTTGTTACCTATTTTAGTCATTTATTATTGATTTAAATTGTCAAATTCAATTTTAAAATTTTTAAAAAAATTGTTTTGTTTTAAAAATCCAGATTTGTTTTATTAGAATTGGTTGTTGGTTTATGTTTATAAACTCATGTTAATCATTCCAAATTTTATTTTTATTGTACCCTAGAACTTGTTCCAGCCCATGGGGATCAGAAACGCCCTTTGGGTATTGCCACAAGCTTGTTTTCGTTCCAGTTTGGATGGCGACCAGATTCGATTTGTGACGGAACAACATTATGTTTAGTCCTTTATGTGTCAACCAAAAATATTATTTTTGTGGATATACTAACCAAGTTATTGGTTAAAAATATATAAGATCAATAGAAATTATATTTTCTATACACCATTATTTAGAGCGAGAGAATATAACATCAGTATTATATCACAAGGATAGATATTCTGGTCAATCGTTGGACACTTATTAGAAACACTAAGAGAATAAGTGAAATTGATTCTATAGAGTGGGAAGTACTCAGGGGAATCATTTTCAAAAAATATTTCACCTAAACAATGAAAATAAAATTGGATAAGGAAGTCGTAGAAATTAACCACAAATAAAAATGAATCGATGGGATTCTATGAAATGATATTTACAAGATTTCTTGATACGCATCATGGTTAATTATTGATCCTTTTGGAATGGTTTATATATTCTTCAGAGGACTGAGACCCCATCTATGGAGGAACTAAGAAAATTGTGAATACGGATGTTATGGGGAGAAAGTGAAGAGTACCAGAAATAATGATTAACATTTGGAGAAACACATTGTTTGCAAAAATTGAATGAAATATGAGATAAAAATACAAACTACGGGAATAACATTGATAATATAAGAGGGGCAAAGAAAATGAAACTTCCCACATGTATAAAATGTGGGAAAATCATTTAAAAAACTGCTTTCATGGCATTGGAACGTTATACAACAGAGAACGAGATGGCTATATTAATCAAAACTACTATGGTGATATGATAGATCAACTTCTCTACAGTAATGAAAATTGATGTTGGTGCATGACCAATTGAAAGATCAATAGTTTCAGCGTGGACAAGTCAAGTAATTTTTCTTTCAATGCCCAAATCATAAGATAATAGAGGAGAACCACCATCAACCTCATCATATGAAAATGGATAAAGGCTTGAAATTTTCAATCACGTCAGCTGATTGGGATGTTCTGAATTTTATGGTTGCAGGTACAATCAATGTCTTCAAAAATATATAATGTAATTTGAATGATTATCATTATAAAAATTCCATTATTCCATCCATTTTGAATAGAATATATGCTAAATCTTTAATCCTCTATAATTTTAATTATCATTCAAGATTCCAAGAAACAATATCCTAGAATCATCAGTATAATGAGTCTATAAGATTATCTTTTCATAAGTAAAATTTTGTAAATAATCTCGTATTTATTTCCTTAGTGGAATTTGACACTATAAAAGGGATACGATGGATCTCAAAGTATACTTATAAGATCAAATATATATACAATGAAATGTAAAAACTATTGAAATGACAAGCTATAGTTATTTTCAATGTAAGGATATCCCAATCCGAGCTTTGTCATGAAAAAAATCTCATATCCTTATTTGCAGAAATGCTCGGTGATGAGGGAGAAGGAAATAGAAGTGCGAAGATAGATAATGTTCCCATATTATAAGAATACATTACCTTATTTCCAGATGAGTTACATGGACCTGTACTAGATAGATAGTTAGAGTTCTCAATTGAACTCACAGTTGAATCCAAACATATATCAATGATGCCATATATAATTGAAAATATTGAGTTATAAGAATTAATGAAAAATCATCAAGATAATATGAAGAAGGTTTTTATCTAACCAAGGGTTTCTCCTTGGTGGAACCTATTATCTTTATGATGAATAATTATGGTTCAAGGAAAATTTTCAATAACTATAGGTAACATAACGGGGTCACAATGAAGAAAAAGTACCCTCTCCTAGGATAGATGGTTTATTTGATTAGATTTGTGGGGATAAATTATTCTCCAAGATTGATTTCTCATTTGGGTATCATTAATTGAGGGTAATGAAAGTAGATATTCTAAATACTGCCTTCTGAACTAGATATGGGCATTATGAGTTTTTCATTTTTCTCTTCAGATTGTCTAATGATCCTATATTTTTTTTAATTAGATGCGTATTGTATTTTAATGACAACCATGATTAATCCAAAGTATATTTTATTCATGACATCCTGATATATTCAAACAAGTTTTTAGGATCATGAGGATCATCTTAGGGTTATACTATGAACTCTAAGGAAGTATAACCAATTTTGAAAATAAAAAAAATATGAATTTTGGTTAAAATAAGTTTCTTTCTTGAGGAATATTATAAACAATAAAATAATCTTAGTTGACCCTACAAAGTAAAAGGTTGTAGAAGAGTTTCCTCATCTCACAATGATAACTCATATTTATCATTTCCTTGTTTTAGAAGGATATTATAGGAAGTCTTAAAAAATCGTTTCTAGAATTTCTAATCATTTATAAAAGTTAAATTAAAAATGATCTATGTTCATAAGGATAAAATATTGCGATGAAACAATCCAGGAACTGAAGAAATGATAGGTTTCTACATCTATGTTAAATCTAACATCTATTTTAGAAGTATTCTGTATTTATAGTGATGTATCTGTGAATGGGATTAGGTGTATCCTCATTATAAATTAACAAGGAAATTTCTTATACATCTCGGTGGTTAAAGAAACATGAGTTGAATTATCCTATGCATGACTTCGAGTTAGATGTCAATATATTTTCTCTAAAAATATGGAGGCACTATCATTATGGGGAGAAATGGGTTTATATATAAAAACCAAAAACGGTTGAAGTATATTTTTAAAAAAAGTAATTAAAAATGAGACACAAGATATGGATTTTACTTCTTAAAGACTATGTCTATTCAATATATTATCACCTGGATGAGAAAATGGTTTTTAATGCATCAAGTACACAATTTCATCTTCTTTTGGGAATGATTAGTATTTAAATTTATTCTTTGATCAAGTACCAAGTATAATTATACATTGGGATCGTAAGGGAAGGGACATCATCAAATGTATTCCAAATTATTTCTAAGCCAGAATTGTAAGAGAATATCTTGAAAGAAGAAAAGATGATCCTTTTTTACAAATGAATCTAGAGGCCATGAAGAATGTGAAGTATCATTAGTTCAATATTGATGAAGAAGGTGTACTGAAATTTCATACAAGGATATGTGTCCAATCTATCCTCCAATTAAAGGAGTCAATGAATGGAGCTCATTTTTCTATATTCAGTATATATCATAGAAGAAACAAAATTTTTAATGACCTTCATGATCATATTAGTGGGGTAATATGATAAAGGTAACATTCCAAATTAAATGTAAATAAAGTACTGAGGTTTCACGCAGTGTCACATTATACCATTTTAAGTCATGATATATGGTTCTCATAAAAAATTTGGAGAAGTCTACAACATGCTCTGAGTACTGAATTAATTTTCAATATGGACTATCACCCCCAAACTGATGTCCAATTTGAAAATACTATTCAGAAACATTAAGAAATTCGGAGAACATTCTAAATGAAATTTAAAGGTGGATGAGAACAATGCCTCGTAATATTATATTTATTATACAATAAAAACTTCCACTTAAGTATTCAAATGGTTATGTCTTATTCTATATATGAAGAGTGATGTAGAAACCCCACTTATCGGTATGAACCTAGTGAGAGAAAATTTCGTAGCTCTAATCCTATGAAAAGGATGACAGAAGATATTCATTACATCCATCAAATGTTAATGCTTCTTAGATTCGGTAAAATATCTATGTTGACTACCCCCGAAGGGACTTGTAATTCAATGTTGGGATAATGTTTTTCCTTTGGATATCACCAAGGATGAGAGTCATGTTGTTTGGAATGAAAGGGAATCATTTCCTTATGTACATTGTCCCACATTAAATCCTTTATTTCATAGTAGCAATGAGGAATAAAATATCACTTACACTAAATATTGCTCATGTTCATGATGTATTCTATATATCTTACTTGAGGAAGTACATAACGAAATCCTCACTTATACAGAATAAATAGGTGGTATAACTGGAACATGACTACTCTTATGAGGAGTAACTGCTAGAGATATTGGACCATATAGGAAAGGTTCTATAGTAAAATAATCCCTACGAAGTAAAAGTGTTTTTGAGGTACCATAAATAGGAATAAGTGATGTGGGATCTAGAGGAGATATTGGGACATAAGTATCCACACCTTTTTTGAACTGACATGATGAGTCAAAATTTCAAGGATGAAACTTTTTTAAGGGACATGAATGTAATGACCTATACATTATAATTGATATTTTTTCGAAAATAAATGTTGTTTCATATTATATATTATTTTACATGTAGAAAACAAATATTAATCAATATATTAGTCAATTGTGATAATAATTATAATTCAATACAATACGACTGAAAAAATATAAAATAGAATAGAAAATTGGGAATGTGGGGATCACCTAAATCTAATACAATCACCTACCTAAATAAAAATTCTATATAAATAAAACTAAATATTAGTAATCAAATCTACCTCTAGTAAAATGATAATATAACCTTATATGAAATTATAGTGAATTTTGAGTGGAATAAGAAAGTGTTATTTATATGAAATAATGGGAAATGAAAATTTTGTCATTTCACAATTAAATGAACATTGGACAATATTAAAATTGGAAACTATACCATTTCTCGATAATTTTATGATTATCATTAGTGTTTATAAATATTAATGAACAAGATAATTCATACATAAATGAAAATTAATGGTCTCGACAAGTTGAGTCGTGTCGTTTGAATCCCATTTTTTAGTTCTTGGGATTTAGGTATCAACACTAGGGTTCTCCCTTTACCAAGCACAAGATGAGATTTAATAAGTGAATATTTAAAAAAAAACTCATATGAGGGATGTTCTTATTATCCGAGACAACCACATGGTCGATGTTAGTCAAGGCATCCCACTAAACAACCACCATAAAAAACTTTCCCCTTAGCTCATATGCAGATGTAATAAGGGGTTACATTTCGAGAACATAATTACATAATGTCTAAATTCCATTTTATAAATAAAATATGTATTTTATCAATTCCTTTTACGAAACATTTTTCATAATAAAATATTTTTTTTAATTGATTCAAATTTTACAATTTGATTTTTGAAAGCAAATTGAACATAATTGTATTTTTTTGGAAAATATATGTCATTTTTATAATGAACCAATGTATTGGTAAAAGTATTTTTAGTGAAATAGACTATTAAAAATATTATTTTAATAATAAATGATAATATAATTTTATAGTGGCATCAGAAATTTTTATCAGTATTTTAAATTTGTCTATGCGTTGAAAAATACTATTTTTAAATTAATAAGTATTTTATATTTAAAAGATAAAATAATCATATTCAGAAAAAATAGATAAAAAACAACATTTTTTTAATTTAGACTTTTCATTTAGTACGAATTTATGAAAAATTTCTATAATACATTACTTTTTCATGAATAGTAAAAAATATAGTTTTAGGGTGTCAATATAGATTATGACATTATACTTATATCATAATGATGTAATAATAAGTTAAACACAATCCATGACCTAAAATATTTTATTTATTTATATTAATTATTTTAATAGATTTCATTAATTTTTTTAAAACTATATGTTACATTACAAAGTATAAAAAAATTAGATATTTAATAAAATAAATTATGTAATTTTAATTTTCCGCTAAAAAAAGATAAATTAAATAATGGTTTTGGGATTTGTAAGATTAAAGGATCATAACATATGACATAAATTTCCAAAATTGTGTGAAAAACCATGTTTATTTTAATGGAATGTACTTTTCTGCAACCTATTTATCCAAGGTCAATATTTAGAAACATTAAAAAAATCCTCCACTTATCTAATAAATAACAACCCATTTCTCCATTTTCATTCACTCCTAATCTATCTTGCATTAGTTTTTTATGTTTTTTCCTCCCATGTAGCCCTCCATGGTGTCTGAAATCCCCAATGTTTATATGCTCATCTTTTATGAAAGAATATTCAAGGTGAGGGAATATCTACTTCCCATTTCTATTCATGTTTTATTTATTTTTTGTATGTTTTAAATAAATTAAACTAATTTATTTTTTCAAATATATTTTTTCCCATTATTTTAATAAGATTATTTTATGAATCAGATGCCCCTTTCCCCTTTAATTTTATCCTCTTCGGAAAACATGTTTTATATCTGTCATGCTGCCCAATTCAGTTCTCAAATTTCTAAATTTTTTTATGAGATATTATATTTCCTTTTTTATTTTAATACCCACACCTCATTTTTTCAATAGTTATTAAAAATTATTTGAATTTTTTTTATCATCACATTTACATATATGATACTCATATTTCCTTTAACTGGATAAAAATGACGAACGATCATGTTTTTAAGCTCTTTTTTATTCCATGATTTTTATAAGAAACCCATTCATTATACCCCATGTGATATTAATGAAATGATTTATTATAATATATGTGTATCACATTAAATTAATACATATGAATTGTGTTCTCTAATAGTGCTCCAATTAATTAGGTAATGACTTCAATCTCTAGGGATGACATGTTTTATGATGCCTTGGAGAATATCATTGGCATCATTCATTTACGAAACCTTGGTTATAATCCTTTGTGAAATGATTATGAATTCCACATATAAATGATGTAGGAACATTTCGATGTTATAATTAATGTACTTATTATTATAATGATATTCCCTTTTCTCATGCCTTATCAGTATGCCTCATGGTCTTAATGATATGTTTCAAGATTTTATGTTATATGTATCTCTTGTTTGTTTCATCCCCAAGATTCATTCTCACCCATTTCTATTGTTGTATGTGTACATGATATGAGATACGGTAAATATAACATTTGGTGGTCCCATGAATACATATTTAATGTGGTTTTACAATAATTCTCTATTTTATCATGTATTATGTTCCATTTATCCAAGAAACTATTCTTGAAATATTCCTTTGTTTGTTCCATGTAATGAAAATTTATATAATAAAAATTTGGGATGACATTATCTTCACCTCATTAAACAAATACCTCAAGATATGATAATTTCAATGTATATTCATTTCTAATTAATGTTCCCTTGACACATTTAATGGATCCATCATTTAATTTTTATTATAGTAAAATTTGATAAGTTATTGACTACTAGGAACCCCAAAAATCTCTTTGAAAACGATTGAAATAAAAACTACTTTCTTAGATGAATTCAAAGACATAATATACTCAAAAATTATTATAGTATTGCAAGAACTACCTTCATTGAACTCTTCTATTTCACATATTTTTCATTGATATTGTAGACATATCCTCATTGTAATGAGGTTACATTATGATTTTTATGAAATGTAGAATCTGTATAACCGCTAAGTGTTAGCACTTCATCTACACTATACACATTATCTCAATTTTCACTTGAGTCCAAGGATACATTTTCCAAAAAATATGTAAAGTGTATGACCCTGGATTTAATCCCCTCTTAGATAGTTTCATACAGAATCTCTTCAGTATCTATTCAAATATATTTACTTTGAATTAGTCCGAGTAGCTTCATGGATATATCACGCATGATTTAGATCCCCAGAATCTGGGCTAGTTAACCTCTGTCCTCCATGGAGAAGGACATACACAACCACAACTTAAACTACTATAAGGATGATATCTCATTTAAATGGAGTAATATGTCATCATCATATACTACAATGAAAATGATATAATCAAACTAAACCACATTCAAAAACATGGATCACAACAAATCTTAATGAAGCCAAATTATTTTTTAGCTTCATCAGAAAATGTTTAATTACATGATTGCATTAATTAATACATAAATAAATCAATTATACATTAATTAATATTTTGAATTTTCAAGGGTCATAAAATCTTTTGGATGTTTCATATATACATAATCCTAAAGGTTCCCATTAGTTAATGTAGTTTAAACATCCATATTCCAAATCTTCATGTAATTGTAATATTTTTAGTAAATAAACCATCTCACAAATTTAATCCTGAAAAATAGTGAAATAGTTTCATCATTTTCAATAAATTTATGTTTTATAGGAATTTCATCCACTTGTAATTGAGTTATAGGTATTATTTTAACTTTAATGTCTTGTTTTCTCTTGAATACCCATTTACATCCAATAATCATTACATCAACTGCTGGATCGATCCATACCTAGACTTATTTTTAAAACATGGAATCTATATTATAACTTATGGAAGATTTCTATCTTATTTATTCTGAGATATCTACTACCTTCTTATAAAAGATATGAACATTATTCTCAACCAATATTGAGTCACAATGTTCAGTTTCTATGAAACTATATATTTATTATTCTATTACATCTCCAGCATGCCAATATAATACATTTTATTCAGGAACAAATCCTTTGATAGGGACCTATTAAATATGTTACTATACCATTTCTTGTGTATCCTGATTTTGAAATTCATTGTATTCAATCTAGCTCCCTAAATTCTTTTAGAGGGTGAACTCTCTCTCAAAAAAAATAACATGACTTTTGATGGATAAATTATTTTCTGAAAGGGTTTTATATATAATATCCCATTATATTTTTGAGATTACCTATAAAGATACACACCAACACCTAAGGTTCTTGTTTTTTTATTGAGGTATCCTTATTAAGTTCTTCACAACCACGTGCATGAACATGTGAAAAAAATAGTATCATTACAATCCACTACTCTTTGGGAAAGTCATTTAATACTTTTTGGAAATCGATTTAGTTTTTATTATATTGTGAATAATGGATATCCCTTAAAAGATAATTTATGGATTACATGATTCATCTTAAAACTTATTGTGTTTATCAATCTATTATTCCTCCTTTCACCAGAATGGTCCCACATTGGTATGTAATATGGTGTGAGTTGAAAAAAAAAATTCAAACACAAAAAGAAAGTTAACAAACACTTTCCTACGATATTCACCACCTTGATCTGATAAAAAATATTCATTTTCATACAAATTTAATTCTTAGTAACATTCATGAAATCCTTGAACCTCTAAATGGATTCAGACTAATACATTATCAAGTAGAAATAATAATACCAACTAATTTAATCCATAAAAGTAAAAATGTATAAAAATCCACCTCCATCTACTAGATGAAATGTCCTACCCACCTCAGTGTGTACTAAATTAGCAAAATCTAAATTTCCCATTAATCATGACTAGTTAATTATGGGAGAGAAATTTTTAATATAAAATAGGCATCATATATGTCAATTAGTTTAATATCAAAAGGTTCTAACTAACTATATGAAATAGCTTTGTGAAACTCTTCTCATTAACATGATAAATATAGTGATTGAATAACTATGTGTTAAATTAGTCACCAAAATGTTTTCATTATCAATTTCCAATATTTGGTTTTCATAATACATAAATAACATTATTAATATATTCCATACAATACAATATATTGTATTTATAAAAACAACCTCCCTTATTTTCAAAATATAATATAAATCCCACAGTGTCTTAATAATAAATATAAATGATTTTTTGTTATCGCATGGAGAATAAAAAAATTATTTATAACAAAAAAAAGATCAAATTGGAAAATTAGAATGGTATTATCTAATTGATATTTCTTCCAACCTCACACCATTTGAATCTTGTACATCCACCACATCTTTTGAAGCCTTTTAGATTCTACATGGTTTCAATATTTAGACTCAAATGTGAGAACCACATATAGAATATAATACTGAACTTGTTGATTTGGAAATATTTCATTTGATGACACATGCACATGATTATTCCATTTGAATGTTTGGATGGGTGGAATTTGTCTTCTAATTTTATTTTCTACAACATGAAAAATACACTTCTCTCTATTATATTCCATTATATGGGATATTCTTCTTCTTTGAAGGATTATTCACTGGAGATTTTGAATTTGAATGATTCTTTAGAAAAATTTCCTAGTTCCTCGTTTTCTTAATCAATATAATGACCATGAGGTTTCATTCCCCATGGATTTATCAGAATATAGATTAAGGTTAACAAGTTCAGAAATTATATTCATGTTATTTATATTATTATAATTCAAAATAAAATCAGATAATGTTTTTGGTAGTGATAATATAATTATTTTTATGAATAACTCATAAAAGATCATAAAACTCAAGATATATGTGAATTCTCAATAGCCAATCATCTAGACAATAAAAGGCCTAGATGACATTGGCTATCTAAGATTACATATGAATAGTACATTGGAGATCCAATATATCCCTTGTCTCGCCTTCTTCTAATAAAAGTTGCTGAGGATATAAATGATGTTATACCAATCCATATCTAAATCTTTCATTATTATCTCACTATAAATAGAGTATATCTTGAATATATGGACTACTGTATTTTCAGGAACTTGTTTTTAATGGAGAGAAACTTCTTACTCACTAGCCACATTGGAAAGTGACTCAGGAAGAGAGGTTTCCAGAAAGTATAATTTCAGTTCATGGTGTAGTACAGTGTGTAAGTTCCTATAACATTCGTATAGTTTCAGTTCATGTTGTAGATATCTGTTACATTTATTAGATATTTATTTAAGGTAACATTCCAATAATTAATCCAATTAATTACATTTATCTCAATTATGTCCAAGAATATTTAAATTTCAATCATCCATAATTTTTTAAAAATTAAATTAAATAATTTCAATTAACCTTACTAACATATAAAAGTGTACTTGGAAAAAAATGAATGTACTCATCTATATATCCTGGATCATTTTGAGATCACTGAGATGGGTAGGGGTATAATTAGTTATACCTTTTCATTTTTATATATTGTCTCATTTAAATTAAAACATGTCTTATAAATAAAGCCTCAATAAACTTATATTTTTTCACTTAACCAATCATCAAATAAAGATATAATCAACGTAATAGATCACAATTATTTTAAATGTTTGGGTATAGAATCCTAATCCATGTAATGATGGTTATATTTCCAAATAATGATTATCCACTAATAAAAAAGGGAATAATTTTATAGGAAATTTTCTTTAAATTTAGGATAAATATTATTATAATCAAATATCATTAATGATTATTGTGGACCATCTCCCAATTATTTCTTTAGAAAGTTATTCCACCATTTTTCTATATACTAACTTCCATTGGTTGAGCTATCTCCTTAAAATATCTATTTTTTTATTCTTGTACCCCATTAGTTCTTCAATGGTTTTATAAATTCAAGTAAATGGGTGTTAAACTTATTGTTCCTAATAATGTAGTGTTCATGTTGGAATTGTTCAATATCATGTCCATGAAAACAATAATCATTTAATTAAAATATGGAATTACACACCTTCAAATTCATGAAAATATTATTACACGTAACTTGAAAATAAAACGTTTGGGCATGGGATTTAAAAAATTCCAAAATAATCTCAATATGTTTAATTTATGGACATTGTAACCATAGAAGATATTATATTCTTATGTGCTTTCTCATATCATTTTTAGTGTTGGTGTGTCCCTCTTTTCATAAGGCATCCATATTCCATCTTCTTCTTATTTCGTTTCTATAATCTTGAAAATATATATTTATATTTCCATAAAAACATTTAGAAAGTGTTTTATATGCATTATTAACCTTAAAAAATCCCAAATATCATTGTTCTGTGTTAAATTATGTTGTATAGGTTCTAGTGTAACTCATGCTTCATGCATTAAGAACCATTCAATAATTTTCCCAATATAATTAAAGTTTCTTTCATGTAACATTATGACATCACTATTTTGTGGTGTCCTAACCAATATATCTATGTATATCACACAAAAACAACTATATTGCTGTAAGATTACAATAAAACTATGATATGTCTATTCTTCTTGAATGGATTTTTTTAGAAGCGGTTATATTAAAATAACTTCTAGTGTGTGTTGCACAAGTTGAAAGATCAATGTTTCATATTTTCATTCATTTTACAATATCACGAGATTGATTCCTCTTCATGAAATAAGTTGCGTAGATGCTCTATTTTATTTAGAAGTTTATATCTATATATGTCAAAACAAAAGAAAAATTTCACTCAACATAACACTTCACTTTATAAGAAAATTCAACCACCTCATATACGAGAAATATATGTTGTTGTGATTTATATTAAGGATCTAAAAAATATAATATTTCCAATATATTTATACTCACCATATTCATTAATGGATTGAAAAATATATAACAAGAATAATAGAATTATTTCTGGAACTTCATTACATTTTCTCCTCTCATTCATGTGATATGGATTCCATTATTTATCACTTACTCGGATCATGAATGCACCCATGCACTCAATAATCCATATTCAACATCTTTTGAATTTCGTCGCTGCCCAACCTTTGAATTAATTATATATATGCAAGATATATATTACATGCATGATGTAGGTCTGACCCCAAATGCCTTATCCATTCATCATTTGCATGAATGATGGTTGGAATCGTGGTCACCCAAAAGTGGAGTCAGGTGGTGTGAGACAAACCCCATCATGAGGTTCAAGATGGCAAGCCACAACATGGGACCAATCTGATGGATCTAATTTTTCTGATTGGATGAATATTATATAAACATACCATTTTAATAGATGGTGAATAGTATGTGCATCCCATTTGTTCCACATCAATATGTGGATTTTTCTAGCACTTATTTATATAAAAATATTTTCCATAGATATCTTGATTAAGCAGTGGGGGATTGAAACCCAGAAAACACCACACATGCTTCATGGGCCTCACTGATACATGCTAGCTCATTGGAACCCTAGACCATCTGTATATGCTCTTTCCCGAGCATGCTCTTATGGGATTATACAGTAAACCACTCATAATGGATACTGTGTGGTCTACATAGACTAAATCTATAATTTGGTTGAGATCCTCTTACCACATGTGTAGGATTGAGTTGGTTATTATAGTTTTTATGGATTGTGGAAAAAATTTAGTAGCAACCATAATTTATTTTTTTCTAATTTATCAACATATCTTATAAATACATCCTCAAATACATTCATCTAATATACTTCAAGAAAAAATGAATATATTAAATGGCCTTATTTTTTCAATGAATATTCATTAAATAATTTTGAAATAAGTTAATATTTTAAGGAATTCACCATATATTTTCATAAAAATTTTATTTATGAAAATGAGTATAGTCGGGGGTTTCATCCATTCTTATCCACCAAAAAAATTGGAACACACTTGTTGTAAACATTTTATAGTCCTATGATAATGTCTCTGAAATTGAAGAGAAGCTCAATAATCATTACACTTAAAACTCTATAAATCTCTCAATAATGGAATAAAATTCCATTTTATGAATCCATAACAATTATATATTCTTCTTGGGGATTTATATGGGTTCTCAGATAAGCATAAAAACCATTGTAATTTTTTCATTAAACATACAAGCCTCATCAAAGAAAAATATTAAACCACTCACAAAAATGAATGACATACATTGGATTAAATATTTACCCTATTTATTTTTTTAGAAATACCAATCCACAGTAACAATATGTATATGAGGATGGATTATCTCATTCTACCCATAATTAACAATATAATTACAGTTTAAATGTAGGTTACTTATCATATTTTAAATTATTGTTGAATAAGAACTCATGATTCTCAATATTTTTCTAATATAATGATTATATCACATGGTTCTCTTAGAAATAAACCTTTATTTGGACTGAATTAAGTTTCTGTCACCTAACCAGGTGTAGAAAACAAGAGAAATACAACCATGTTATCTATGTTTTCCTTAAATGTCATCTATGTCATATCATTATAAAAAATAACTATTTCTCAATTAGAGTTTATATAAAAGGTATTAACCAAGAATCATGTAATCCTAATATGATTATAGAACACATTAGAAGTTTCAAGTGAAAAAAAAATGAAATTTCCCTTTTGTATGCACGTTTTCTAAAACCGTAACCCCTCAATAAGTGCATCAAATATAGTCACGAAGATTGGATATATGCATGACTATCATTCCTAAACCATTAGGTTTAAAACAAATCTGTAATTTCTAGATTCAAGGGAATTTATCATAATGTAAATTTCTTCTCAATATCCCCCCACTACAAGGGATTCACTATTATCCTATAATTTAAAGGTATTCAGTAGATTCCAAGACAAATAATATATCCATGTTGTCTTTTAGTGAAATCATCAAAGATATCAATCAGCTCATTGATTGTTAGATTGAAATATAAAAAATAATAGACAATCTAGAGGCTCTTCATTGCTTCTTATCTAAAACAACATTGATGAGATTTCATTAAACTATAAACTCTCCATTATTTAGCCTAATATTTTTTCATTATGTAAAATTATTTTACATATATGTATTCAGATGTTGAGAGTGGAATGGTTTTTATCATCATCCTAGAATGATCGCTAAAAGTACACAGTCCATCATATGCATTATTTTTCAATTTATTTTTTCCCTTTATTAGTAGGTAGAAAAATCACATAGTTAATTGAAATATGAACAGTTTGTTACATCAGAGAAAGAAAATCTCATTACTCTTCTAATAATATACCCTTTAAAAAATCATAAGAGTTTAATCCTCATCTGGTGAACTCCCTAGTCTACCATTATAAAAAAATGTATTATTTCAACATTCCCTTCAGAAAATTATAGGATTAAATGAAATTATCATAGATATTTTCTCTATATTTATATTTCATTGGATTAGTGGTCTATAGTAATAATCATTGAAGTGTTGTAATTTATGATTTTTCAAAATGACCTTCTTATTCACATATTATATATATTTTATTTAGATAATAAAATTTTATTCAGTAGATTGTCTGGTTTATTTACTAGTAAATAGAATCTACTTTCTAAGACTATTTGTCCTTCTCATAGAGAATATTACTTTACTCCAATAGTTTCACCACCATAATGTGTTCCAATTCTAAAAAAGTGACATATTATAATAGTAATTATATGATTTTTCCCAAATATACCACTACACCACTTGTTACCTATGAAGAATCTTCTTCTATAATTAAGAATATTATATTGGTGATAAACTATTTTAATTCAAAATGCATTCCTTCTATTTTTTTCCTTAGAAGTGGGTAATATTCTTTTACCATCTCATTTAAGTTATCACGTTTATTATCTGTTTATATAAATTTATTTATTTTCGATAACATCCACCATTAGATAAAATAGATTTATCATCACTATAAAAATCATTAATAACTTTTACTTTCATAGTTGGACTATTATTCATGAAATATTTAGATAATTATTATTTAAAATCTACTAGTTTATCAAAATCATCTCTCTTCACATTCATTGTGGTTACTACTTTAAGACATCTAGAACATGTCTCATTTTGTTATTGTTCTTTGGAAAAATATTTTTAATTAATGTCTTTCATTTTCTTATCCTATTCTGTAATTTTCACCATTGAATTTTTGAACTCAGTAATAATATTCTTATACACCCTATTTTCATTTCTTTTTTTATTTATAAAGAAATTTGATTCTTTTCATGATTTTTTATTCTGATCAAGACATTCTACAAGTTCAGATATTATAATGTACTCATGGAATCAATATTCTTTCTTTTCGTCAATATATAATAAAACCAATGTATATTTACTTCTGATATGAAGGTTTTTGGATTTCTTGGAGAATCATTGTCTTCTGATTCACTCTGTGCTATGAAGCCTCCATAAACTCTCTTAACAATCAGAGTTTTTTATACTTCCTTGAGAACATATTGTACTTTTTAGTATCACCTTTTAGTGTTTTTTATATCTTATTTTAATTTTTTCTTCTTATTCATTTTACCATATATTACTTTTTGAATATATGAGATTTTGTTATATAATAATTTAGTATTTAATTAGAAAAATTATAAATAGATATTTCTCCAACCAATTAAACTTAAAATTGTATTTCAATCATATGTATCTGGGTAGTTACAAATAGTTTTCTTGATAAATGATGAATATCACAATGTATCACAAAAACCCCTAAATTGTCTTGATATCTCATTTACCCTATAAAATTAGTAATCTATCATATCATAATTATCCATTTAGATTTATTAAAAGATAAATATCAAGATTTTTTGTTTTATTTCTTAGATCACAATATTTCCTTCATATATATTCTCTAGTTTATCCCAAATATAATTGGCTGTTCGTAGTACCATCACCTTAGTAAAATAATTATCAGACAATGATGAAATAATTTATTTTATATCCTTCACATTTTTATCCATAATTATATTATCACCATGTGTAATGGGATCATCAATTTCATGTTGGATAAATCCATTTATTCTAACAATACTAACATCAACGCTTAGTGATAGAAGATATAGAAGAATTTTATTCTTCCATACTTATAAATTTTATACATTGAAGAAAAAAACTCCTCTTCTATAGACAGAAATCAAAATTTTCCATCATTAGGCTTTAGTAAAGGTTGGATCTTTTTAGAGAGAAACATGGCTCTGATATAACATTTAGGGCCTAGATTATTGTGAGATCACTAATAAGAAGTGAATTAGTAAAAAAAATTAATCATTAGTTATTCTTTTTTTCAATTAAACCCCTATGTATATTTAAATCCCTGATTTACTCTTAGTGTGTCCTTCTACCTCTCCACTAACCAATATATGAAATTAAGGAAGATAATCCTATTATTTAAAATGTTTTGTACAGAGACATACTTTTTTCCATGTTGGTTAATTTTATCAGCATTAATGTTCTTTATACTAAATCCCACTAGTTGGGATATATCTTGAAATGATTTATTTTTATTCTGTTATCCCACAAATTTATTAATAATTTTAAAAACCTCTTGTAAATAAGTCTTAAACTTCTTCCACCCATTGATGTAGTGTGCACATTGGCCTTGTTATATTTTAATTCTATAAAAAGAAATAATATTTTAATTAAATACCCTTTTATCCCACCATTGATTATTATAAAAAATTATCACATGAAAATTTATCAAAATAGAATGTAGTAAATGGTTTTTTTATTTGTACAAACAATCCAAACAAGTGCACATTACGTATCATTATATATCTATAAAAACTTATTTATTATATATTTTTCTTTCTCAAATATGTTTTAAATTTTTATTATCTTAATGTTACCAAGGATTTTATATTATATCTTAATTTTTGTTATATTTGGAATACAATCTATATTCATGTATTAATGCAAACATGCATATATTTTTTCCCTATAATGTCTACTTCACACAAAACTGAATGTCATTGTTCTATGAACAATTCAATCTCATTGGTTCTAGAGTGATTCCAAATTCGTGAATGAACAACTGTGAAACCATTTTATCGATGCAAAAAACCAAAATTTTATGTTATGTCACTTTTTGAATAAGTTTTATCTTTTCAATAGCTTACGTTTCACAGATTACCAAGATTAAACTCACTATAAGATATTGATAATTTAACATAACCATTATAAACTAGTGTTAGAATTTTTTTGTCTGAATATGATTAACTATATTATTTAATATATAATTATAAACTCATTTTAAATTTATTATTGAATTATTTATGAATAAGAAGTTAATATTTTTTAAAATAAAATTATTCTTCCAAAATATGTCTTCTTCAAAAATAGTTTTCTTTATTTTAAAATTAAATATTATAATAATTTTTTATATTAAATATAATTTAATTTTATGAAACTAATAACCTTATTAAAAATTCATATTAAATTTATATTATAGCGATTTGTTTTTTAAATTTATGATAAGATTTATTTTCTAATGAAAAGTAAAAAAACCAATTTTTATAAAACTATCACTTTATCTATTTTAATATTCAAATTGAAATTTTAATTTGATATAAATTTAACATAAGTTAACTTTATTTATAAATAATCTACGTAACTTCCTTTGAATAATACATATACATTATTTAGGTATAATTACACTTTTCGATATAAGAAGGAATTTTTATAAACATTTTTGGTAGCGTTTTTCTGAATAAATTTTAAATTAAATTCATAAAATGTCATGTTATTAATTTTAAAAAATAGTTGTTGTATTTGGATTATTTATTTCTAAATTAATGGCATAGTTTTATTTTATTTTCTCCCAATATTCATTGTAACCATGGTAGTTTTTGTTTCTATCGTAATGGGTTAATTGTCTAATATAATTTAAAATTAAAATGATAAGTTCTAGAAAATTACCCTGACACTTGAAAAAAAAATTATGAGTAAATATAATAAATAATAATTTAAGGTTCAGTTTTATAACCATTCGAGTCAATTTAAATGAGATTATGATAATTATAAAATTTTACATAATGAAAAATCAACGATGTCACATTTATTATTCTAATAACTATAACATTTTAAATTTATTATAATCAAGAAGATTACTTCTACTATATAAATTAATTTGAAAATAAAATGATTTACATATATCATGGTTATTTATTATTAATTTATATTTAAGAAATTTTGATATTAAATAAATACACAATGATAATAGTGTGTTTATTCATTTAAGGGAAAAAATAAATGATATTAAATATATAAATATAAAAATAATTTGAGATAATTTTTTTCATAAATGAATTTTATAAACTATAATTACATATTTTTATGGTAATAGAAGATTATTTTTGATGTTTCAATTTTTTATTGATTTTATTAATTTCAATGTGATGAATAGTTTCTAAAATTTACATTATGAATATTTTATAGTAAATAATATTTTATTAAATTATAAAAAATCTTAAAAATCCTAAATTTGTCTCAATTAATGGGATATGGCTAATTAAATCTATAATAGGCAATTTGTGGTTATTTTTAAATTTTATTTTAATATTATCAACCAATATATATTAGAAAATCTTAAAAGTATGGTAAATATCAAAAGAGTTGGTTAGAGGTTAAATAAAAAATATAAGGTTATAAAAAATACCGAAATGTAAAGACACAAAATTTTGAATCATATTTTATTTTTTGAAAAATTATGTTTTAATTTTTAATAATAAATAATAATGTATAATAAAAAATGAAATGTCACCATTGGGTTTTGACCATTATATGACCTCGGGTTAATATGACTGTTGGAAATAATAAAAAAATTAACGTTATACTTACTGTTAATATATATAAATGATTATTGATAATTAATACAGAAAAAAATCAATGGACTCATCTAGTTTAATATTCACATAGAAAGCCCATTTATCTGATACTGTGAAGTAGGTAGAATCATCGGGCTTTTAACTTGACTAATCCCAAGCTGAGAATCAACATGTTGAGCTCGATTGAAATCGCCCTTGGGAAAAGTTCAAGTTGGTAGTAATTACCATTCATTCAATGTTATCTGATCCACCCCAATAGTTAGTCACCATCACCGTACATACCCTTATACTTTATGTGGGTGTTATAAAAAGTTATGTATTAATTATTTAGATACTTAATGTATAATCACTTTGTGTAAATAAAATTGTTTTCCATCATTTTAATTTTTGGAATTGTTTTTCTTAATAAAATAGAAATTTAAAAATAAATTTTTGTTCAATTAGAATTTATATAATTTATAGAAGATATAAATGTATATAATAAACTATGATATTAAGAATAATACTTATTATAATGAAATAAAATTATAAATGTGATAATTATTATTTACAACTGATAATTTCATTTCATTTTAAAAAAAATTACTATCAACTCAGTATGCTTTTTTATGTCTGCTATTATTTTTTACCAATGGGGTTTTTTACTTTTAACATATTTTGTGATTTATTATATTAAAATAAATTTATTTTTTTAATTTAGTGTTTCAATAGTAGGTTATGGAAATTTTATATGATTTTTATAAAAGTGTTGTTTTCCATTGAATAGTAAAAATACAATTATTAGTTTTCGGTATTTTTAATGACATCATAATGATTTAATATGTAATTTAACTTTATGTTAGGATATTTTTCATTAAAATATGATATTATGTGTACATATTGTCTAGTAACATGGTAAAATACCTACAGAAAGCCTATGGGTTTTCAAATACAACTAATGAGTTGTCCTTTTGAATTAATAAAAAACTCAGTCTGATTTACTAGAAATACCCACCCATTAATTCCTTTTAATTCATTAAAAAATAACACCACCAAAGATATGATTTTATTAACTAAAAAATAATTCCTATAAAGGTGTATTAAACCCCCTAGGTCTCGATCGTAGAGTATTAGATGTTACTCATCAAGATAAGGGAATTCTCAGCTTCTCGTTCTTCCAAGTTCACTTTTATGTGGTATGTCTTTCTAATTGCCTTACCATGCTCTTATTTCAATTTTATTATATCCCTCTAATATAATATGATTATTTTATTAATTTTTTATTCCTTCATATCTATTTTTAATGATTTGTAAAACTATGTTTCATACCCATTATGCCTTAGAATTTTCGACTCCAAATATCTCTCCTTTTTTAAAGAAGATCTTTTATTTTCATTATGTGAATACCCAAAACTTTTTCATTCCTCGGGGTATTCATCAAGGAATAAAAATAATTTTTATTAATTTTTAATATACGTACATAAAACCCTTATTCCCTATATATGGGTTATAAATGACACAATGATCATGTTTTTAAGAACCATTTAAAACGTCGTAATTTTGATATGAAACCAGTTTATTTTATTCTATATGGGTTAATTATAAAATGTTTGATTACAACATTTGTGGATAACATTAATATAACTACATATTAAGGTTTTTATTTAATATATCTCTAATGAATTGGGAAATAAAATTAATATCTAAAGATGAAAAGTTTGATGAAACCTTGGTGAATGACATTCATAATTTTTATGACACCTTGGGGGAGACTTTGGTGACATGCTTATGAATGCCCAAAATAATTTTTTTATCCACATTTTAAAGTTATGAATCAATTTATCACTATTATTATATGCCTATTTATCATGTATTTACGATATTCCTTATGATCATATTGATATCTCTCATGTTCACATGTAAACAGTTTCCCTTATTTTCTCTTACAGGGCCTTATGCTCACCCTTTCTGTTGTTGTATGTCCCCACGTTATGAGTCAGAGTAATTATAAATAGTATAAAAAATTAAGAGGAATTTCAATTAGATTAGAATAATATTTTTATGTCTTAATTTATTAAGTACCTTATTTTCAACAAACTAATCTTTGAAGATCACTTGTTTGTAAAATGTAATGAAAAGTTATGTAACAAAAAGGAAGGATTGCATACTAATCATGTAAAATAGATTATTATATGAATATTATTATAAAATTATCATCTTATATTATTGTTTTTATTTTTTTAATGAATAGTTGTCTATGAAAATGACTTATATATTTTTTAAATCAAGGATAGTTGCAAAATGTTACACTTTTTGTATTTAATGTATGTTATGTGGCTAATTTGGGGATAAATAAATATAAGGATGAAAATAAGCGTTTGATATGATCAAAATAAAGTTATTTTAATTATATAAATTTATTTTTTATTTTTATAATATATATAGTTAATTTAAATTCTTGTGATATTATAATACACTATTTCTTTAATTAATTGAAAAAAAATTAAATGATTTTAGGAATATATTTTTTTGATTTAATTTCAATTATTTAATGTATAAAATTAATTTAAAATATTTATATGAAATATTAGATCAGTTTTAATAAATTGTATTTCTATTTTCCCATTTGGTGAGGTATTTGATATAAAACAAAATTCATAGTATCAATATTGATATTAATGATAATTTATCAAGAAAATGTTTTATTAAATTATGTAAAATTCATTCAACTATTAGCTTAATCCATGTGAATGTAATTTAGTTCTAAAATCATAAATTTTTCTTTCATGAGATATTTATCTTTATATTGTAATATTATAAACACTTTATGTTTAATATGATTATTACCATAACTAAATGGGAAAAATAAAAAACTAAGGGGTTAATCAAAATGAAAATAATTAAAATGACACAAAAACATGTGAATATTATATTAGTTGATGGTATTACAACCCTATAAATTACTATCTTCTAATAGATTCAATATTTGAGGCTTTTTTAATGGTAAATATTTGTATTATAATATGATATTTTGATAAATTCAAAAATTGTTATTCACAGAAATTATAAAAGGGTGAATATTCCTTCACTTCTTTGTACCAAATTAATCCATCTAACTTGAATAACCTATTCCCATTTACCATTAAATAGTCTATAAACGTTCTTTAGGTGATATTATCTTTAAACGACTATCCTTATGTCCAATAAGATGACATCAAATGAAATTTCACCAAATAAGAGGTAATCATCTTTACCTACTTACTCAAATTTATTTAATCTTATATTTCTTTTTTTTTTCTTCCATCCTGAAATAATAAATATAGTTTCATGTATATATATATATATATTATGATTTTGAAACAACTATATTCTCCCTTTTATCCATCCTATGAAAAATGGAAGCACCGAATGAGCGAATGTATGACTTTCCCTCTCTATTTAGCGATGTAATATGTTTTTCAACACTAATTCACAAGGATGGATACAATAATGGTAATAATGAGTATATATGGTACTTATGACATGATATTTATGTTGAAATTAATATTTCAACCACTTACTTACTGTTTCACCAATTAATTGAATGATATCATCACTCATGCGTATGTACGACCTACCATCATTGCAAAGTGTTGTGCCTCAATATCTGTATTCAACACTCAAGAATGATTACAATGATATTTATAATGAATATCTATGATATATATTACCTTAATATAATTATATATATTATATAACTATAACCTATTCAAAATAATTGATACATGTATGAAAAAACATGCATTAAAAAATGAAGTGGTTAAAACCCGAATCATGGGTAATACCAAAATATTATTAACAAACATGTGATAAAAAATATAATATAATTTTATATGATATCATAAATATTTATATCATTATTTTATGAATTAATATCATGCATTAATATATTATAAATAATGTTAAAGAATGTCCAACTAAATGAATGTGTGAGGAAAGTGATTTTTTTACTCAATTTCCACCCATTGGGTTAAAATTATACATAGTTGATTATATCATGATAATACATTGTGTATAATAAGTTTTTATTATATGAGGTTTTATTTAAAAATATATTATTTGTATTTATAGTGGATACATTTAATCTATTCATTTACTAACATGCACCCTGATGTTGTGATCACTATAATGCTTTATTTCATAATTTTATTCTAATCAAGATTGATTATTTTTAATATCATTTGAAGGATATTACATGACCATTTCATATTAAACCTATAAATTTCGTTATCATAGAGTTATTACTAAACTCTTTTTAGTAATATTACAATTTTACTTCTATTTTTTACTTAAAATTTGTTTATAAAATGTTGTAATGAATATCCGACTTATTTTCTCTCAGCTATTGGAAATCTATTTTCTTCCAAAACCATGTTTTCAATATATATTTCAAAATGTTTTTATCCATATAAATATTATTCATTAAAAAACCACTGATTTTTACCCTTTACCAAAAAATTTTAAAAAAGAATATTTATGTCATTTTTAGAATAATGCATATTTGTCATTGATCAAAAAAGTGAAAGGAACCACTGTCTTGATTTGTACGGTGTGAAGATATTTTCCAGCTGTCTGACCTATCAATTTTTCTAAAAAATATATTCTATTTTTTATAGGTTATCACGAATTAATATAATTTTCAAGATGATTTGTGAATTTTTTTAAATTTATTTTCAAAGAAATTTTTTTTCAAAATTTTTTCTCAAAATGATACATATATTTTCATGAAGATAGTTTTTAATGATATTTTTATGATATTTCTATTGATAGATAACAACAACACTTGATTATTACTCAAATGTGTATAACATTTATTTTTTCCTTTTGTATTATTTCATTGTATGGATTATGATCATTTTGACTAAGGAATGTATTGATATTCACTTAAGATGATTCATTTTTATAGTAAATAACATTCTATATAACATTCCACTACCCTATGATCACTAGAAATTTAATTTATCTTAAATTTTGATATTCATATGTGATGGATAAGATCATTACCTTATCTATATACCATTTTTATATATGGGTTTTAATTTGAATTTTATTTCCGTAAATAGGGAATTAATGTTAAATGCATGCTATTTACTCAATACAGATACTTTAGGATAATTAACATAGTTTATGAAATAAATCTATTACTTGATTTATGAGGAATTATTTGGAAATATGATAATGGGTCAGGACCATATACCGAAAAGTCCCTCATTGTACCTGAAATATTTTGAGATAAATAAGTCGGCCAAAATAAATGTGTTTTCACCAATAATAATTATACTGACTTGTGAAAGGTCTTGATAGTAAGGGTTTCAATTACCTAGAAATCATAACATCCAATAAATAATAATTTATTTCATTAAAATTTAATATATTATTATATAAGATATTTTAAATCGGATACTTTTCACTAAATTTATATTACTATCATTTTTTTATTTAATGGAATTTTCTAAATCATTTACATTCCATTAATGATTAAGAATTATCTTCTGTTGATGGTCATGTTCTTAAAAGGAATGGGTGTTTAGATAAATACATTTACATGTTGTTTATTCTTATTTATTCATGATATATTCTATTTTATTTATCTCTTAATGATAATTTTCTCTCACCAGTAATTTACTTCCCTAATATATGAATTCATGATCTATACTAAAACTGTTGTTAGAGGATAATCTTGATGGAATAATGTTATTCTTGAAAAACAGAATGTTGTAATTTTTGTTTTCTAAAGTTTATGTAATTCAAGTATGTATCTATATTATCATGACTAATTAGATATTAGGTCCTTAAAGATGCAACTTATGGTATATTATTCCAATGTTTTAAATAAACCATTGCCTCTTGGATACTAGGGATATAGTCTCTATAACTAATACTATTCACGATGAATCTGCATAATAGTTATCTATCACTATCCCATAGTGTCAAAATATCAATTTATAAGGATATTATGCACTCCCAACTATATTTAAGTAAGAGTACAAAACAAAAAATGTGTGATTTTTGCCACTAAATTCGGTCTAATTCATATAACCACTTCTTCAAAAAGAACTTCAATAGTGGTTTTCATAGGTTGAATGTCGATGGATTCCTTTTACACATTATTTTTGAATATAAATAGAGGGATTATTATTTAATAATATTATAGTGGATATTCTATTTTCTTATAAAATATGAGATATCTCTTTCTCAAAATAGAAACAAAATTTTGTTTTCATGGCATTTCTTTTTATAGGAGAATTCCTCTACCACATCTCTGAGAGATATTCCACATATAGATTGTCTCTAAAGATAAAACAATTATTCCACCTCATCTATATTTAATTACACGTGATTCATTCAGTGTTTTAAAAATATACACATAGAATAATGGAATTATTTAATCCATGACTTTTCATTTTCATCTCCTGTTCATGAGACGTGTATAACGTACTTTATCACTTTTTAAAAGCTCAAATATAGCCATGCAATCAGAAACTCATCTTATAATTTGTTTTATTCATCATGATCCAAACCATTGAATTAGAAAGATGGATGAAATTACCTATATGATGTTGGATTAATAATGAATTTTTCATCCCTTTAGCAGAATATTTCAGTATAGATTGAATTGTGATTGCCAAACAGTGGAGTCAAATTGGATGAAAAAACCACCTCAACAGGTTGAAGATGATGAGCCACAACACTTGATCAATCAGATGACACATATTTCATAGGTCAAACAAAACTTATATAAACATATATTTTTAAGGGGAGGTGAATAGAACCCATGTACCACTTTTCCTAGATCTGTGGCTTACTTTAGTGCTTATTAATTAATAAATCCATTCATAATAGTCTCGAGCTGGTAGTAGGGGATCAACTACTACAACAAACCACACACACCTAATAAGATGCACCTACATATACTTTACCATCAATACCACATCCCATTTATATCCACTCTTATAAGAGGATTCTCTTATGAGACTATAAATGGGCCCAGTCACACCTCATTCTATGTGGGTTTCAAGGAAGAAATCTCCCTTCTGATTAACGTCTACATCCAACATGTGTGGGAATGAGATTATCCATGTGAAATCCATGGTTGGAAATATTTATTCAAAAACTCTCATAAGTGGGTTTTCAAATTCTCCATCATTAATTTACAATCCTTTGTAAATTTATTTCTTCAATTATACTTCATGAAAAAAAAATTAAAATATTTCAAGGAATCATTTCTTCAAAGATTCTTCTTTCAATCCTCATTCAATAAGAGATACAACATTATCTTCATCAAATACTTTTCGAAAAACAATTCCATATGTAAATGAGTATTATATCTGCCTTATTATATTTTCCTTCCCCCAAATAAGTGGTTTTGACTTATTAAAATTTGTGCACTCCTTATGTCATTAAAATTTAATAGTGGTTCAATAATCATCACATTTAATACATGAAAAATAGGTTAATAATGTAACCAAATTCCTTTTATCTGAATACAAGAAAATTTTCATGTATATTGTGGACCTATTTGGATTCGTAGTCTTGAATAGAATCCAATTACAATACTTCATTAAACCTAAATGCATCATTAACAACACATACTAAACCATTTATAATTAATGAAATATGAACAATGTCCTAATGTCATCCAAACTACTAGGAATGATCATTTTTAATTTTTATTCCATTGACATCCAACAAAAATTGAATAACAGATAATTATATAGTTTGTAATTTCATATGAATGACACCAAATACTTATGCGAATTACACTTCATTTAATGTCCTTGATAAACAGGGAGTACAGTATTTTCAAATTCTATTCAAACCATGTAGTTTCTTAATTTTATAAAGAATTCATTTTATATATAACTAATTATTCTATATATGTTAAAAAAATCACACTTATTTAAGTAGACTACCTGACATGTATAAGGATAGACAATGTCTACTTTCTTCTTTCCATTTCTCTAAAAAATGACTATCTTTTAGAAATGACATCTACAACATACCTAATAAAGGTAAAGGATATATTATACATATTACATATTATTTGGCCTCAGGTTTTCATGGTTTATCTATACCCTTGTTATTTATATGATACGGTACACACTTGGATCCCCATGTATTCGGTAATAGTAAAAGGAGGACTACACGCCATGTACATGGGTTACACACTGTGTAGTTTATCAAACCATGTGTTATCCCATCTAAATATACTCCCTCATAATTATTTATATATTATAATATTTTATTTCATTGGATGATATAATTTTATCAGAAGATGCATATGATATTCTTGGGTACTTAAAATGAAGTTAGGGTTTGCACGAACTGTAATCTTATGTTAACCAACCTGAAAATTTTTCACCTCAAAATGGTGTTTTATTGTGTTTCTTAATTTTATCTATAACCTTTTACTTATTATTTGTGTGATAATTAAGATCAAGAACCATAGAATATTTTTAGATATTAGGAATCAATTGATCCAAATAAAAATATATTACAATTGAATGAAAACAATTATATAATGACAGATAATTACAAATTTAAATTTTGATCGCTTTGACACCAATTATATTTTGGGGGTTGCTGCGAAACTGCTTGTATGGGTTGGCAGATTTTTTGTTTTTAGTGGTAATTTATGACAATATATTTTCATAAATAAATATTTATATCACGAACAACTATAATTTTTTATTACATAACTAGAGTAAACCCCAGGACAAGATTAGAAGGATCATTACATTTAATTTATAAGTAATTTATAAAAAGATCTAGATTTAAATAAACTTTTAATTAAATATTCATTAATTTCCTAATTTGTAATAATGTTATCACGTTTTTATCACAAATGATCCATGTTCATAATACCTATAGTGATTACCCACACATGAAAACGAGTCTCCGAATGTCATCCTATTATTGGATTCTAGCACAGCTGATCTAGATCTCTAGAAATGTTTTTGGTTGATCAAAGAGGTATTCATATAGATGGATAAATAAATATTGGTTTACATTTAATGAATTGAGAAAGGATTAGGTTAGACAAAATTATAAATCATTACATCTCTCTTTAGGAAATGAGATGCCTTCATTCTTTCTAGTGGGCACAATAATAATGATTATGGAAGTTGATATAAATAGATATTTATTATGTAAGGTTTAATGTTTACAATTAGAACACATGAACATTTAAGATTTTATAATTCTTAATTTCAACCATTTAAAATAATAATATAAATATTATTCACTTGATATGTGTATCAGAATAACCATAAATAAATAATATTTATCTCATTTGAAATCAAACCATTATGATTGACCTGCTAATCATCAACCACATTTACTAAACCATTTATATTGGCTATTAATTTTACAAATAAATATCACTAAATTATTTATCAATAATTATAATCAATATTTCTTTCAACATGCATTCAAAATATTTATTTATTATTATAATAATTTCAAACATTTTTTTTGAATAACTTATGATTAAATATATTAGTGATCCACAAAAATATAATAAATATTATTTATTTTGAAATGTTTAATTTTATAATGGATATAATCAATATTATAAATATATATATATATATAGTACATTCAACAATATATCATTATTAGTAGAATTAGGAAGATCCACCCAATGTCAAAGGATAGTGTCCAAAAATATACCAAGGAACCCATAGAAGAATAAGTTAATGTCTTAATTACATGAATTTTTTTATGAACAATTATTAGGTAATAAAATTATTTTATTGTGATATATCAATTTAAGAAATATCCATAATGGTTTATTCAACATATATTCTTGATATCACATTTCTCAAAATTTTAGAAATTAATTATCCCATGCAACAACATTTCCACAGATTTATCTAGGCAGTTCCATTTCCATAAATGGCCATGAGATATCAACATCCATTAAGGGATAAGAGGAATAAATCCATTATCACATCATACATTAATTAAATATCACTCATTAAACACCCAATGTAACTTATATCACCAAATGTATATATTTTATTAGATTTCACCGATACATTAAAGTACACATCTCATGTTATCTATTAATGAAAATTTTAATAGCTAAAGATAAATACCCACATACGTAAATTAGAATATTCAATGAAATATGTAAATATGGATTTACAATAGGAATTTTCATTGTCAAAAACATATATACATGGAAATTAACTAAGGCGTACATCATGAGATGGTTTATAAAATTCATATGAGTCACCATCCTTGATAGTCTTCATCATATGTGTCCCATCAAATTATATCACCTGACTACTGAATATATATTTAACAATAAAATTAAAGATCCTATTAGTTATCATAATAGTAGGAAACTACAATAAACATTAAGTGTGAAATATATTCTTAGGATATGATCACATAAAATTTTCATATAGTGGAACAATTATGCTTTGATAAGAAGCATTATTAAAAATTAAAACATGTAATTATGTAAAAATATGTCAATTATAAGGCATTGAAGCCAACATAAAACATGTTTAAAAATGGATTTTGGAGGTTTCTATTACCTAACCTCACCACAAACTACACTATTTCATTTATATAAAACCAATGACCCTCGAATAATGTTATTTCATTATTGAAAAATAATTTTTGATTATAAAAGTAAAATTTTATATGATTATAAAATGGTATCAATCCCACCGTCATAGTGTTGCACATCATATACTAAATTTATTTAAAAAGAAGTTATTTTCGTCATCTATAAGTCTCTTGGATTACCTAAATAACATAGTCACCATGATTTATCTTGGACCCTACGTTTTTATGGATGATTTCAAGATAATTTTGAATGCTCTGACATGAGTTTTACATAATCATTATCATTTTATACTTAATATTTATCTAAAAAATCCTAACCTATTAATATAATGATATTAGTATCATTCAAATACTAAAGATTAATTATTTTAAGGTAATATCTTTTATTTATACAATTACATCAACTTAGAAACAAATAAAACCCTAATCTTGATTTTTTGGATTACCACCTCCACCATGAAACATCTTTCATTTCCACCACTGCCTTTTCTCACTAGTTTTATGTATGAAAGTCAGAAATAAATATGAAATATAAAATATTATAATTTCTATTAAGAGAAAAAATTTATTATTTATTATTCCTTATTTTTTAATCCTAAATGAAAATTTAAACAGTGCGTTAGAAGGACACCCACCTCCATAAAAAAATGTATATCATATTTAATTTAGTTTCATTATGATATAGTAAACAATCATTAATTTTGAATCCAAAAATACAATAATTCTAAATAATATAATTATTATTCTAAAATAATGATATTAATCCTATGGAAGTCACATTGATATCCATGAACACCCTTTAATTGTGTTTTGTTCAAGTTTAGGTCAGTCTAACCGCCTTCTGAACAATGCTATAGAAATAATTCATGGATGACTATGAGAACATAAATACTAAATTTATTATTTTTTAATAACATAATAATTATTTTTTATTGATCTATAATTGTTATAATTATTATTTAACTTATTATTAAAATATCATTTTTAATCTATGAAATTCCCAAAATATGCTAATGATTATTTTATTTTCATGAAATGTAAATAAAAATATAGTAGAATGATATAAAATATTTATGAGTAAATATATGTTATCTATTATGGTGCCTTAAATTTTATTGGGATTTTTAAATTTCTATCAAATAATGGGTAAAGATATCCACATTATAAAATATCCACAAAACAATTAATGATACTAACTCCTCGTGATGAAAGTAAGATATAAATAACTTATATATTCATAATATGTGATAAAAAATGAATTATGTAAATTATAATAATATGAATAATTTTATAAAATATATGATAAAAATTTTTATGGTTTTTTATAGGATATTAATTTTCCAAACAATGTGATATTTGAATTTCATTCATGTGTTTTACTTTGTTTTGATATATTTTTTTCTGTAATTTAATGATTTTTCATTCCAATTTGTGAATATTCTAACTAATAACCGATCATGGGAAAATCTATTCACATGAAGGAGATCCTTGATACCCATATTTAGAGGGAGAAGTTGTGATGTGCAAGTTCCTCCTTAGTTTTATCTCTATTTTCATTATGAATTATTTTTATTTTTCACTACCATCTTACCCTCTCATCACTTGGATGAGGAGGTAAACACTCATTATTCTAGAGTCATGTAATATAAGGGCGAATGATACTTTGGATTAATTTCATTATATTCTATTCATGTATTTTTTTCTTCAATTTAACATTAAATTTACCGTCTATTTCATTCCCTTTTTATCATGGACATTGATAATTGAACAGTAAAAAAACATAATAATTGTGCAAGTAGAAAATATAACAGAGGCTTAACCATTTTTAAATTTACGGGAATCAGTTTTAAACATGTTTTTGATACATTATTGATTTAATGAAATATGAAATTACCATACCAAGGTAAATGATGGATTACCACATCAAGGAAAGGATACCATTAACATTAGATCTAATTTATATTGACTCTGACACCAATCATGAATTAAGAAACATATTTTCCAAAATCCAATTTCAAATATACCCTAACATTAAAAAGAACTAAAATTATTTTCCAAAACACTTTTCCGTCCAATCAATCAATCTTCTACACTTTAAAATTCTTTATTTTCCCAAAATGATTCCAAAACCATAATATGATTGTTTCCATTAATAAATCATTTCATCAAATAATTTTATTTTAAAAACCTAATTACTCTTATTTCATTCTCTCTTTAGATATATTTCATACTTACCTGTATTACTTTTTAATTAAGTTATTTAAATAGTTCATATTGTTATAAATATTTTATTTGAATTGTACCCACTTGTAAATAATGAGGCAACATGGGCATGTCAGTATGATTTATCAATTAAGGTAAGGTTTTCATGTCCAAAAATTTATCACATGAGATATAATTATTTTTATTCACAAGGAATTATGTTTTTATATAGTTTATTTAATTAACCATTAATATTTTGTAATGTGATCATACACTTATTAAGGGTATATAACTTTTAATTTTATATTACATCTTTTAAGGGGTTTTGATTTTAAATTATTTATTGTCAAAAGTAGTACTTATTCTCAAATTTAAATTCCATGACACATGATTATGTTATATAATGTATCTTATGTTGTGTAATTGCTCCCACATTGAAAACATATATCACTATCATCTTATTATTCATTTTATTTAATAATCTATTTTAATCTGTATACTTCTATGGGGTTTTATTAGAATGTTTTTAAAATCACAAGTGTTATTTGTCTTTATTTTCATTTCTATGAGACATATTTGATATTATGATCCATGAATTATTTTATATAGAGTATTCACTACCCTATTGTTTTTATGAAAAATAAATATTTTTCATTTCATGTTAGTTTATTTTCTTTGTATACCTCTCTACATCATCTGATTCTCAAAATAATATTATAATAATTGGGTTTGTATATCATTTTTCATTCATTAATATTTGAATAATGATCACCAGTTGTTTACCTTTTCTAGTGTATATAATTTTTATGGATTACTTTCCAAAACCCCTCAAAAAATATTATTTTAGGGGATTAAACCCACAAAAACCATTAATATATTTGTCCTTCAAAATCATCCTCGGTTATATGGATATTTTTTTGCAATTACATTTATCTATGAATATAGTATATTTCATTCCATTGATTAGAGTATGTTAAACTATAGTAAATAAATAAATTAAATGGAAAAATTATTGAATTAACTATATACCCCATCCTATATAAGTTGTTAGATTGAATTATTCTTTCACAAAATGATTAACTAATTATTTAGTAGAGAAAAATTGATAGTCGATAAACATTTTATTCCTGTATGGATGCTTATTTATTCTTAAAGAATATTGATTATTAATTTTATTAGAACTCATAAATTTTATATTGTGAATGAATTTAAATTCATGAATTTATAGATGGTTTCTAGTATTATATATCCACTTTATGAATCATTTATTCTAACAGGAAAAATGGTTTTAGCATTTGGTGTATGACTACCCAATTCAAGAATGATATCTTATACGTGACCATGAAAACAAGAAATGTTTCTTAAATATGGACTTGATGATTTTAATAATGTCATTTATGGGTATTTGATGATAAATTCCAATATTTACATCATTACAAATTCCATCACCATGAGATTATTTTTTGTTTATCATGTTTTTGTTTATATTATAACAACCCTACTCTTTATTCACTCGTAAACAAGATTTATTAAATAAACATTCACTTCAGACAACTCCAAGGATAGAGGGGTATAGTTTCATAGTAAATTAGGAACATTACATAACAATGGAAAACATAAAAAACAATATCATTACTGAAAATATCATTTATAATACTAACTCATTCCTTTATACTTAACAATGCATGGTATAACCTATGGACATAGATAAGAAATGGGTGAGAAATAAAGCCGAGTAAGGGAGTAAACAAGGAATAAAATGAAGAATAAAATACATGTTAGGAAACATGAATCACAATGGATCATAAGAGAAACATGAAAGTTAAAGAAAATTATATTATTATTATCATAACATCGAATTGTGATAACAACATACAACATGATATTTGCATGGGGCAAGGCTTATTACACATAGATTAACATGAGTAAAACCTCAATGAGCATGAATTATCATGAGTAAAAAATAATTTAAAATGTATTATCATGAGTAAATCCTCATTTCACAAGGCTTATCATGATACTAAACATTACCCAATGCATTGGTGTGCTCACAGGTCTCATCCTTTCCAAACATTTCATTTAATTCATATTTTTCCCACATGGATCATATAACATGGAATCATTCATCATAATAAGATATTTTGTGATTAGGTAATGTGGAATACATAAATTTTTGTACCATTTAATATTTATATGAATATAATAATTAATACCCTTGATATATAATGAGTATGGTATTCACTACATGATGATTCTGACTTGTAAAATCATGGGGAAATTTTAGCCGCATAACGTCGTCATATGGAAATTTATAACATGGGTAGAGGAGAGATAAAGGTGTATCTCATAATTAATTCACGATATATATAGTAAGGGGATCATTAAATATAATATCCCAACACATAATATAGAATTTAGATGAATAATATGGGACAAATACTTGAATGGGACTAAGAAGAGAGAAATCCCTTATGGAATTTTGACATGGAAACGGGTGTACAGAGAAGGCAATAATGTGAGGGAAAGTGGTATATCATCATTCAAAAATAAGGTGGGTAGTATTAGTGAATTAATAAATCACACCCCAACATTTTTAATTGAAATTAAAATGTTATTAAAACATAATGAAACTTGGATAAAAATGAGAAATGAAGGAATATAAGGATCCCTTACTTGAGTGTGTTACTTTAAATACTTTAATAGGGAATTATTGAGAACTTGGGGTGACATAAAAGACTTCAAGAGAGAGGAGGGACGATTATGGACAATATCCAAGGATTTTTGAGTGATGATAAGTGGGACCATGGGTGGGTTTATATTGAAAATGACAGGGGAATTATTTAATATTTCACAAACATTGTTTTTGGAATCTATATAATTAAATATTCCAAACCAAATAACTTCTCTTGGAGTTTTCCAATGGTTTTAACAAAGTGGAGTGGAAAAAATTATTTTATATGGACAATATCGTTACATAATAAAATATTTTTCTTGATTATGTGGAGGTGAGTCAGACTCTCAATGAAATTAATTTAAAATCATAACATACATTATACATTTTGGTGGATTTACTAAGGATTTATAAAATATGTAAAACAAATATAAAATCAAATTATTTTATTGGAAAAAAATATTGGGACCATAATACCCATAATATTATTTATTACATCATTGTTTGGTAAATATGAGGTCATGAGATACATATTTTATTTACACGGTATTTAATGTTTACCTAAAAATTGGATTGCCTCAGAAAATATTGAAAAAATCACCATTGGATAATTTCTATGTCATGAATCCAAAAATAATTTTCATTTAATCTTAAATATTCTCTAAATCTGTAAATTTTCTCTTTTTAAATGAAAACATAGATTTATTGAAAATTCACTGGTTATGACAAAAACATTTTTCAAACAATAATAAAAATTGTATTTGACTTCATAGAAAATTATATACTTATTTGTTATTAATAAAAGTAATTTGATAATAATATTTTATTAAAATATAAATTATTTAAAAAATTTATTAATTCCTTAACATATACTCTTTAAAAATACATTTTCTATTTTACCATATAAAAAATATTATTATTATCCAACTGATTACCAAATGATTTATTGATAAGAAACTGATATATTCATCATTTCAAAGAATTTTTATTATAATATTATTAATAAAACCACAGTTTAATATAATATATATATTTCTTAAAAGTACAATTGTTTAACCAAAAAGGGCACTTATCAAATTCATCTCTTTTTAAGAAAGAATATTTTCATAAAAAATTTGATAGAATGATACTTTTATTTTTAAAATGAATTACATAAAAAGAAACTAATACCTTATTACATAACCCATTATAATACTTGCATATGATCTACTAGTAATGTGTGTCATGGTAATCGACTCTTGGTGCGGCTTGGATAATATTGCACAGGCGGTAATCCCTATTAACCTGAACTTCTATTTTAAGTGATTATGTTCAAGATTAATGTATTGAAGCAATACGTGTGATTAGTAATGAGTGAATTCTAGTGACAATAACTCATTTCGGAGATCCGAAAAATGATCTTTGTATGGCCCAAGTCTACTAGATGAGTCCATCATCTATTCTATCAATGTCGAAAGGTTTCTTTTTTAAAAACAATAAATTTATAACAGTCATGTGATCATTGTTCAATGGATATATTATCATTGGTAATGACACTTATTGGTTATTTAAAAAAATAATTATAAATAATAATAATAAAAGTTCATGTGTATTTTATAAGACATTAGAAGAAACTGGATTGTAGTCATAAATGATCGTGTTGTTCCAACATTCCCCCCATAAAAATTTCACAGTCAAAATTTTCTTTTCCCATAAAAAATAGATGAGGGTAACTATACCTCATCACATCCTCTATTCCCCACATTGGATCATCAAACATGTGGTTTCTCCACAAATCCTTGATAAGGGGCGTCATCTTATTTCGTAGAAATTTTTCTCTACCATATAATATCTTCACCGGCTTCTCAGCATAGGAGATTTCATTATCCAATGGCACCACATATGGATTGAGTACATGTGATGGGTTACTTATATACTTCTTCAAAAGGGATACATTGAATATATCATGTAATTGAGATATGTTTGGTGGGAGTACAATTCAATATCCGACTGCTCTGATGCAATCAAGGATCCCAATTTGGCTGATGTTCCGTGTACTAAGATTTACATTCATAAAAAATCTCATATCTCTCTTATTGGGTGATCTGTGGAGGAATACCATATATCCAAAATAAAACTCTATATCTTGTCGATGATTATCAGTATAGCACGTTTGTTGACTCTATGTAGCTTTAATGTGCTAATGGATGGTCACAATCTTCTCCACTATTTCTTTGACCTTTTGTGGACCTAGAATCTTTCTCTCCCCAACATCATCCCAACATGTCGATGTTCTGTACCTTTTCCGCTAAAGGTCTTCATAAAGATCCATTTGGATTCTTGAGTAGAAACAGTTTTTTTAGGAGAACTAAACCGGAGGGAGATGTTGATCCCATCCTCCTTTGATTTCCATTGAGCATTCTCTCAATATTTACTCAAGTGTTTGGATAGTCTACTAAGATTTACTATTAGTTTGAGGATGATAAATTATACTAATCTTCAACATAGTATTCAGATCATGATGGAGACTCTTCCAGAAATTATATGTGAATCTTGTATCTCAGTTGAATAAAATAGATAGTGGTACTCTATATAGCATTTCCACTTCTTGAATGAATATCTGTGCTAGTTTATCCAATGAGAAATACTCCGGAATTGAAATGAAGTGTGAAATATTTATAAGATGATCCAAAACAACCCAAATAGAATTGTAATCTTTTTATGTCTTCAGAAGTCCAGTGACAATGTCCACAGTTATGTTTTCCCATTTCCATGTTGGTATGTGTAATGATTGCATCATCCTTTTAGATTTCCTCATCTGAGCCTTCACTTGATAACATACCATGAACTTTGATGTATACTATGTAATCTGCTTCATCAATTCATCCCAACAATAATGCACTCCAAGTTCTCAATACATTTTTCTGTTTATTTTGTGAAATGAGAAATTTGAACTCTGTGCATCATACAAAAGTTCGTTCTTTATCTCCAAATTTTATGTAACACATGGTGTTGACCAAAATTTACTAATTCCTTCTTTAATAAAATTGAACTACGAGGATTTACATTTTATGATAGTTGATACTTTATGCTGAATTCCCACACCTTTTTTGATCATCCTTTATCCTTTCAAAAAGAGATGGTTGAGAAGTCACTTGTGAAATTATTAATTATGTTCCCCCCTTTATGATTCTTATGTCAATTTTCCTCATATCCAAGAATATTAGATCCTTTTCAAATATCATTAATGAATGAGTCACTGAATCCTTTCTACATATACCATCCTCCACCTTGTTCACTTACCCATGGTGGAAATGTACTGATCAGTCATAGTCTTTGATCAGCTCTAACCATATTCATTGGGACATATTCAACCATTTCTAGGTGAATATGTACTTCAGGCTTTTGGGATCCATATATATTTTACACATCTATCCAAAGAGGTAAAATCATAAAATTTTCAAGGAGAGGATTGTTGTATCCAACTCTTGGTGATGTGTTAGATAGATCTGCGCATGAACTTTCAGTTTCCTTGAAGAAAAGGTAACGACTTTATCATTTTTCCTCAACACACATCTCATTCCCTTCTTCGAAGCATCATTGAATACCATAAAAGGTTCTCAACTTTTGGGTAGTGTGAGCACATGCATAGTGATAATCCACCTTTTCAAATCCTAGAATATATCTTCCAATTTATCATTACAAGAAAACTTGACTCCCTTATATTCTATCTTTGTAATAGGGTTTGACAAATGCGAGAAATTTCTCACAAATCAGTGATAATATCCTGCTAACCCAAGGAATCTACGGATATATTTTAGATATTTTGGCCTTGATAATCTATCAATTGAATTTTTCTTTGAAGGATACATAGATATCCCATTGCTTATGATGATATTCCCAAATAATGAGGCTTCCTTTTAACAGAACTCACACATGTTATACTTTTCATTGGGCTTATCCTTTCACAATGTTTCTAGTATACTGCATAGATGCCCCTAATTCTCCTTCTTGGTTTTGGAGAATATTAGAATATCATCTTTAGAGACTACCTTAAATTTGTCTAGGTAATCTAAAAAGACCCTATTCATCATGTCCATGAAGATTTCTTGATAATTATTGAGTCCAAAAGGTTTTACTATGAATTTATAGTTCTTGTACCTTGTAGGAAAAGTAGTATTTGGAATATCCTACTTTTTCACCGTTACATTGTAATATCCCGACTGAAAATCCCCTTTATATAAGTAATGTGCTCCACATATGTGGTTGAACAATTCATCAATTCATGGAAGAGGAAACATGTTCTTTATCATCATTTTTTTGAGCTCGCGATAATCTATGCGAATGCTCATTGATTCATCCTTCATCTTAATGAAGAGGACTGGTGCACCCAACAATGAAGCACTTTGGCCTATATACCTCTTATCTAGAGTCTCTTATAGTTGTTTATTTAGCTCCTCAAGATCCACATCTTCCATTCAATGTGGATTCTTGGATATTGGAAATTCCCCAAGAATAAGATCAATCGAGAATTCAACATCTATTCTAATAGGAAGACCAGGAAATTTCTCAAGAAACAAATAATTTCATTCCATCACTATAGGAATGTCCTCAATGATAGTTCTATAATTAGACTCAATCATATGAGAAAGATATGTATTCAAATATTGAATTAATATCCATGATGGTGATGATGGTTCCAAAGAAGATTCATTCTCCTCCTGGATCTTGTATAGAATCAGTGGTCGATTCACCATATGAAGTGTAATTTACCGCTCACAAAAATTTATGTTTTCTCTACATAGGGATAGAAAATTATTCCAATAATTCCATCAAATTCCACAAGAGGAAATATTTTGGGGTTTTGTTGGGAAGTTCAATCCACAAATTATGAAAGGGGATGAGTTATATTCATGGGGTGCAATAATTTTCCCATTTTATGTTCTCACCGACATATCTACTTCCATAATTTTTTGTGTTGTTTATATTATTCTACTAAACATTAAAGGATTAAAATAATGTGTAGAACTTGAATAAAAAAAGTAAGTTCGCTATTCTTTCTTGAATAAATAGTGTACATGTTACCACTTTGTTTTTGGGATTCACATTAGTAGTCATGATGGAAAAATCTCACCATTTATACCTGATATGATGTTGGTTTCCTTCTAAAACCCTTTTCATAGGGTACTAGTTCATAAAATTCACTTTTACTCTATAGTTTTAATAGTGGAAAATGAATTGTGGGCTGAACTGAGTGTTTTAATAATATATATTCAAAAACCATTGTTTGTGAAATATTTCCTTGAGTGTGTCAGTCCATTGGTTTTTTACAAAGGGGAGTGAAAAAAAAATTACTATATAAAAAAATGATTGAACATAATAAAATATTTCCCTTTCTTATGCGAATGTGACTGACACACTCAAGGAAATGAATTTAAAATCATAAAATATATTATACATTAGAGAGGATTCCTTAAGTATTTTTTAAAAAATAAAAACAGATAAAAAATTACATTATATTTTTTGGAATACATATATTTGTCCGATAATACTTAATATATTATTTATTAAATAATTTTTGGGTCATTATGATGTCATAAAGCACATATTTTATTTATATGGTATTCAATTTTAAACAAAAAAAATTGGTTATCTGAGAAAATTATGAAAATTTCCCCATTGTATAATTTTGATGTCCTGATTAAAAAATTATATTCATTTTATGTAAATAATTTTCTAAATATTTTTATATTCATTTATAAAATTAAAACTGACATTTATTGGAAATTCACGGGGTATGAGAAAAAACACTCTTGAAACAATAATAAAAATTACATTTTACTTCATTAAAAACTATATACTCATTTATTAGGCGAAAAATTAACTTGATAATAATATTTTAAAAACATATTAATTAAATAAAAAATCATTTATTCCATAAATAATTGAACATGGATTAGCTATTTTAAACCCTAATTTCACATGGATTATTATGAGTAAACCCTCACTGCACATGGAATATCATGATAATAGACATTACCCAATGTATTAGAGAACTATCTGGATGCACCTTTTACAAACATTTCATTTCTTGCTTAAGTGTGCTACATAGTTCATATAACATAGAATCATTGACCATAATAACTTATTACAAAATTTAGAAATATTAAATAAATATATTTAATTACCATTAAATATGTATATGTTAATAAATTTGAATATTCATAATAAATAATGGGTATGGTATTCACTACAAGATGATTTTGTCTTGGAAAATCATGGGGCTGTTTCAGTGGCATAACGTCATCAAACGAAATTGCATAATATGGGTTGATGATAATGAAAGGGTTGTATCAGCATTTATACATGAAACACATATTAATGGGATTATTTAACATAATATCCCATCTTATGAAATAGAATTTAGATGCATAATATTAGATAAATACTTCTATAGAAATAAGAAGAGAGAAATCCACTATGGAATTTTGGCATGGTAACATGTGTAAAAAGAAGGAAATGATGAGAGATAAAGTGGTATGTCATTATTAAAACATAATGAGGTCATTATGGGAAGGTTATAAAACATACCCCAACAATTATTATTGAAATTAAATGGTTATTATGACATAATGAAACAAGGATAAATTTAGAATGGAAAGAATGTAAGGATCCATAACATTAATATGTGACTTAAAAATTATGGAGAGGGTCTTCATGAGAGATTTGGAGACCTTAAGATAATTCTAGAGAGATTTTGGAAGAATAGGGATGTGCTCCAAGGATTTTTTAGTGAATGGAAGTGGCATCATGGGTTGGTTTATATAAGAAATGAGAGGGGAATTCATTAATATTTGACAAACAATGGTTTTTGAATCTATATAATTAAATATTTCAAACCAAAAAACATTCGATGGTTTTTTTCCATTGTTTTTTTAAAAGGTGAGTGACAAAAATTATTATATAAAAAAATACCGAACAAAATAAAATATTTTCCTTGCTTATGTGGAGGTGGGTCACACTCTCAAGGAAATGAATTTAAAATCATAAAATATATAATACATTTGAGAGGATAACTTAAGGATTTTTAAAATAATTAAACCAAATATAAAATCAAATTATATTTTTTGGAAAACATATATTGGTCCGATAATACACCTTATATTATTTATTAAATCATTTTTTGGCCATTATGATGTCATAAAACACATATTTTATTTATATGGTATCTAATTTTTAATAAAAAAATTGGTTATCTCAAAAAATTATGGAAAATTCACCATTTTATAATTTTGATGTCTTGATTCAAAAAATATTTTTCATTTTATATAAATTTTTTTCTAAGTATGTTAATTATCACTTCTGAAATGAAATGTGACATTTATTAGAAATTCGTGAGTTTTGAGAAAAAATAGTCTTCAAAAAAATTAAAATTATATTTGACTTCATAAAAAATAGTATTCTAATTTATTAGTCATAAAATTAATTTGATAATAATATTTTAATAAAACATTTATTATATAAAAAATTCATTATTTACATAAATAAATTCATTAAAAATATATATTTCAGTTTTATGTTATAAAAAATAACCCTTATCAATCTGATTAGAAAATAATTTATCGATAATGAACTGATATAATAATCATTTATAAGATTTTTTATTTTAATAATATTAATAAAACCCATAGTTTAATATGACGTATATATTTCTAAAAAGTACAATTTTTACCTGAAAATGCAATTTATCAGATTCGTCACTTTTTAAGAAAGACTAATTTCATAAAGGAATTGATAAAATAAATATTTTATTTATAAAAATTGATTACACAATATGTTAACAGTGCCGTATTATAGAATCCCTAATAAAAACTACGTATGAACTAAGGGTAAGGTGTGTGATGGTGAAAAATTCTTTGGGTGGCTCAGATAACATCAAACGGGTGGTAATCTCTATTAACGTGAACATCTCCCATAAGTGATTCCATTCACACTTAAAGTGTTCAAGCTCGGCATGGGTTTGGTAAAGAGAGAAGCCCAGTGATGTTACCTCCTTTCCAATCTCATAAAAATGAGCTTCAAACGTCCCTAGTCTACTGGATGAGGCAATCCTCTCCATTTTTTATATTGAAAGGACTCATTTTTTTAATCATAAAATTTATATCAGTCCTCCGATCACTATTCAATGGATATATTATCAACAATAATGAAACTTAATGGTTATTTAAAACCAATAATAATAACAAATAAACAATAAAAAGCACATGATTTTTCAATAATACATTAAAATAAAATGGAATTTTATTAATAAAATATTTTGTTGTTACATATATTATTATCCAAATATATATTTTATGCTCATGTGACCTATTATATGTCATTATATGATCATAATTTTTTAATGTATTATTTTTAATTCTTATTTTATGAAATAATATCTGCTAATATATATTTTCCCTTATATATTATTTTATCTCAACATTCTTTTGTTTCCTTTTCATTGGGTTATAATGAAAACTGTTAAACATAAAATTTCTAGAAGATTAACATATGTAGAGAATTTTACTAGAGATACTGAAGAAACATTTTCAATTATGGTGTTTTTTATATAATGGAGAATAGTTCATTTCATGATAAAAAATTATCATGGATAATAAAATATATTCTTAAAACTATATAATTAAAAAATTATAATTTTATTTCAATAATTTGGAATCATTTTTGTTAGTGACATTGTATTTTTTAATAGTTAAAATTGGGGAAATTTAGTTCATTTTAATGTCAGTTTGTAAATAATGTGTTTATTCCTACCTAAACCGGGGTGCTTATATCTGGGATATAAAAATGATTTCACAACTTCTATGAGAGTTGGATATTGAATATTAATAGGATAGGGTTAGTGTGAGTGATTACACATTTATATTTTAAAAATATACTCCAAAAACCATTATAAAAATTGGTTTACTTGAGCTGAAATAATAATGGTTTGAAATGGTCATATAAATAATCTTGTTATTATTTATAGTCGGGTCATTATTAGTGGAGTCTAGACACTATTTACTATATGTTTCTTGTATCCTCATCTAGGTCATAGGATTTTAATATTTTTAACATTTTATATTTGTTTATCTATTTATAGTGTTCCAAGGTATTGTAATCAAAAGAGTATTATTTAAGGAAAATTCCTCAGTGAATAGGTATAAAAATATTAATATAAATCATGTGAACAAAAAAGAAAGAGAGATAATTTGAGGAAGAATTCGGTTTTCAGGGCAAGATCATGGTTTTTCTATGTGTGGTTGTGTTTTCAGGGACCATGAATTTTATTTTTGGGGAGACAATGACTTCAGAAATATTATCATAGAGGTTTCTAAATAGTGTGGAAAAACCATATAATTGTTCATTGTAATTAATAAGGGTTTATATTTTTTACTTTCCCCTTCCTATTACATGTCACATTAATATTATTTCATACAACATCCATGAAAAATTCTCTCCCTTAACCATTTATGTTCTCCACCAATTATTTTTGTGGAATCTTTTTCCCCATGAGTATTTCATGTATGGTATGCTTATAATTATTTTAATTATTCAGTACATTCCCTTTTCAATATTTTTCCTTCTACTTTCAGTAATGGTGGAATGCCTTACTTTTTTTTTCAAAATCATGTGATTTTTTTGTGATGTTTTGTTGAATATTTTTGGTTTAGTTGTCGGAGGATTTCTCTTACACGAATCTTATTTTGGTACCAAATAAAATGAGAATAATACTGATTCCAAGGTATTTGTATCTATTATTTGTATCTATACCATTGATATCTATTAATTTATGTTATTTTTTTGTATTTTGATCAACAGTCCTTTAATTTGGATAGAAATGTTTAATTTTCTATATTATATGTGAATCATCCCCTATGGTGTCAATTTTTTGTTTTAATGTCTTTTGACAATGAATACAATTTAAATTTACATAAAGCGTTTGTAAAAACATTAAGTTAGATATTTTGCTAAAAATTTACATCAATGGGATTTGGGAAATGTTATTCCTTTATAGAGGCATTTTATGATTATGGGCATGTTTGGTTTATTAAAATAGTTCTTATTATTTGATTATGTGTTTTCAATTTATTACCACATTGGATAACTTCGGTGCTTATAAATTCATGAATTTTATAAATTGAACCTTAGTCTATCTCTTAGACTATCTTGGGAGTGTTATCCAATGTTACAAAGGATCCTTTGGGAAGAATACGTCAAGATCATACAGAAATGTCCATGAAGACTGAGAGTGGACATATATGTTTTATTGTGATTTGGGAAGACTGATAGATCTTTAAAACATGTTTACATTTCATATATATAAATTCACATATATCGTAGACTAATCCACCCTATAACCTAATGTTCAGATTCTATGTTCTTAGTTCTTACTCCTTGATTAATTTGTATTTCTATAAATTTTTTATTAAATCGATTTTTGTTATTTATGAATTTTCATATTATTATGATATATTTTGGTGTGTTATGTATATATATTTTTTAACCTATCACATCCTTGTCATTGATCCTTCTTTACCCTTATTTTTGGGAATATGTAATGTTTTCAGGAAAGCAAACAAATCTTCTAAAAGTAATTCTTTCAAATGTTTTTTATGTAAATGTATTTTAAATATGGTTATCAAAATAGAGTGATTAATTTTAATTAATAATGGGCTTATATATATTCTTGTCACTATCCAACATATATATTTTCCAACAATCCTCAAATATGCCTTTGTGTATATGATTATCATGTTATGCGTGGAACATGGATTGGTAATGGAATTCTAATTTTTTTTCCTTTATTTATTTTAAAAACTTGTGTAGAGATTATAGAGATGTGGTCTCATGGTGTTTATCCCTTATAAGTATGTCTGTAGATTTTTTATTATTCGAATATCATTTGTTTTTATTTGGGTCTTTAACCCAATTTTTATCATTGGACTGGATATCATATATTTAAGTATTTTTATAATTTTTGATGAGATAATTTTATTATATAGTTTACACTTTTTGTTTTTTATTATAATTAGAATTTTATATCTATTTATTATTCTTAAATGTTTGGTGTCATAATATTTTTTATGGAATTTTCATACCCAAATTTTCATCATTGAAACCATTCCCAAATAGATTAATATGGCGTTTTTGTTCTTATCACTAGCCCGTGGTGATTAGGAATGTACGCCAGAATATGTTTCATTACAACTTAGGTAATCTCAAAGTGGGTTTCTAAATAATTTTCTAATATATGTTTGTTATTTTGGAAAGGTTTATATTGGAGATATGACCATCGGTTCTCAAGTGGTATGTATTGAGGATGGAATGAAAAACTATGAGTTGTGACAACACCTTTGTTTTCATTGGTTGTTGGGGTTTTTACAATATATTTAAACCCCTTTTTTGATTTTTTGTTGAGATTTTATGTTTTTCATTATTTTATATGGTATTTATGATAATCTCTTGAGAGATATTGAGAAATTTATGTTATTAAGGTGATTTAGGAAATAAAATCAGAGCTTCACCACTTAGGAACATTATCATTGGTAACCATGTAGAGCATGTGAATCCAAGACAATACTTATATATTGATTATTTTCATGTTTGTAATATTGTTTTCAAAATCATGTTACTATTCCATGCACTGTAAAAAATATTTATTTATCATGGGTATTTTCACCCACTATTTAAATGTATTGTTAATTTTTTTTTGTGTATTTGAAACCTATGATAAGGGTTTCATGTGGTTTAATTAATTTAATTTGAGATTTAATTTTTTATTAAATGGATTATGGTCTTCTGTTTGTAAAAAAAGACCCCCAAACACCTATCCATGACGAACAGAGGAGTTATAGATCATATTCTATAGGATTTTCCTCAAATAGGTCATGTTTTATTGGAATTGATGATTCTAATTATTATATCCTTAATCAAAGAGGGTAAAATATTTTATGAAATTGTATTTTATAACACCCTAGGTAAAGAGATAATTAAAAATTACTAATGTAAATAATGATTTAAATAAGGAGATCATTTATTTTCAAAAGCCTACATAAATATAAGTCTACAGTGAGGATATCCTTGGACTAGAGGATTTTTAGGATGGGTGACCTTCTAGGATGTTTTCTATGGTTCATATGATTGAGCAAAAAGATTAATTAAAAAACATGTGTTATTTTTTGGATAATCATTAGTATGATAATTGACCATGATGGGTAATATCATGTGGTGTATTGGTAATGAAACCAATGTAGTAAAAGAGACCCACGAGGTCCGATTTATTGGTTCAGGGTCAATAGAGTTCGGGTAATGAAAAATTATTTAAGGGAAAATATCATCCTAGAAGGGTAGTGGAACTATCTAGGGATGATATGTGGCATCCACAATAAGGACATTGTGCATTAGGGTTTAGTTTAGCACCCTATGAAAATAAAAACATAAAAGGATAAATCCTACTACCCATGTAAAAATGTTGCACCATTGTTTTAGAGATTCTACATAATTTGAACACCATAGTTATGAAAATCTTGGTGTGGTGAAGTGTTTGGACGGGGAATCACCTTTTAAGTGTCACTGTGTGCGTGAGAGATAAAAAATAATATTGAATGAACATGTATTGAACTATGAGGATATTCATTAGTAAGATACATTTCCTTTATTGGTAATAGTATAATGTTTGATGGGATGGAAAGAAGGTATTATAGGAAACCTGAGAGGTCAGATGACCAGGTTCATTTCCCAGGGAGTTTGGGCTAGGACTTAGTGAACCATACTCATGAGTTCACTAAGAAGAATATACTCATCTTACATCATGAATAAAGTAATCATGATCCCAAGGAATGTTTTGAAAGGATTGATTATTTCATTCATTCTTAAAATAACATAGATACCTAAAATGTAATTATCACTACAATAAATGTGAAATGGAATAGGTAATAAATAATTAAAATCCATGGGGTAATATTAGTGGAATGATGATCTTACCCAGATTACATTCAAACAAGCCTTTATTCCGAAATTTCGCACTATGGCAATTAAGGTAGTGAAGGGTCATGAGTTTGTGAATATAAAGTAAGGATGCTGTTATGTGATGGATTATGAATCGTATAATATAATGATTGTTAATTTATTTCCTAATCTCCTCAAGAAATAAAATCATAATAAGATGTGTATTCAAATGATTCTCAAGGATGAAACCAAATAAATTCTTATTATCTATTAATTGGATAATTATACAGAGGTAGTGGATAATGTGGTTATGGTTGATGAAAATACAGTGTGGATGATGGTTCTCATTGTGGTTTTGTTACTAGTTTTCCATATCTAGAGATCATCCATTTTCTAGAAGAGTATGTGGGATGAACCTCATCAAGGTAGTGAAAAGTGTTCTTATCATTTATTAAGTTTGTGACAAGCAGCTTCTTCAAAGCATGCACGACTAACTTGTTTCTATTATAAGATGTATTAAAATAACACATATGAATTCCTAAAGAATTTAAGATATTATGTTGGTGTTTACATTTGGGTTATCGTTGGTGTATTTATAGAAATTCCATAAAATGTAGTTAAGTTTTTTATTATTTTTCTACGGGCACACATGTGTGATATGATACTTATAAGGGTGTTGTATTTGTTCAATAGTCAAGAGGGGATTACTAATTAGCTTTAAATGAATAGACCAGACCTAAGTTAGGAAAATTTGGGTAACATATGTGGAACCTAAGGATACTTCTTTTTTGTTGTCCAATGTTAGAGTTATCATGTTTATTAAATCTTCAAAGTAATAAAAACATTTTGATAAGGTTGCTTCCCATTTTTGAAAACCAGTAAATTTATTTAATAGTTTGAGTATATGAGTGATGTAGAAACCAAATATGATTGATATACTTACACCATTATAATGAAATAAAAAATGAACAATTTCATGTTCCATGAGTGGTTTTTGTCAAGCATGATTATGGATATTAGGATTGAATTTTCTTTTTTCAATCTGACCATTTACATTCTCATCATAGGAGTGGATTATACGAACTATTTCATAGATTTTATTTATTGTGACATCTAATTTCTATATCACAACTGGCACACCCATGACTTTTTGGGTGTGTACAATTTGAGGAGATTATGGTCATGGACACTTTCCTTGGCCTAGGGGACAATTTTGAGTATGATATCATTGTTTTTATTTAACATCATGGAGGAGGGTATATAATGTTAACATATAGTGGTTATAGAATAGTACATTGTGGATTTTTTGGAATATACTATTGGTATTATTCCAAAATAATTTGTCAATATCATTATCGATCTACTCCACAAGATGTGCCCCATCTCATTACAATCTTATCTGAATTCCCCTACTATATTGGAAGAGTAAAAGATTCTATTGGAAGACCTTGAAATCATGGGTTGATTCATCTAAGTATTACATAATGGGTATCAACATTTCAATATGTATTAAAGTGATATGAGATTCTATGAATTTTCATTTAATATATTATTTTAAACTAGGTTATTGTTAAGAAAAAATAATAATTTTCTCATATTATGGATTTTTTGATCTACTTAGGGGAACCCTATGGTTTAAAAAAATATAATATAGTTAGATGTACCATTATTTGGGGTTTTATAATGTGGATATTTTTATGAATACCTTCAGGAGATATAATGGGAACATTGATTATCTGGTAATGTGATTTGGCTCCTGGAATTCTCCAATGTCCATTTTAGCAATAATGTTATGGATCATTAAATGTTTTTGGAATCATTCATAGTGATTCGTGTGCATGAATTATAGATCAGATACAAGACAAATAATTAACATAGAGGCCATCAAAAATTTATTTTAGAAATATTAATGGATCACCACCTATATGATATGATTTACATGTACATGTTCAGTAACTCATAGTTAATGTTTCTAGGTTATTTGATTTTAGAGAATAGGATTTAGGTGGATCCTGAGAATATCCAAGTGGTTCTCTCTTTGGAGTGCCCAATAACGTGTTTGAGGTCATGTAATTTTTGGGAATGTATTGCTATTATATATATTTTTAAAAAATACCTTTTATATCTCTAGGTTGTTTGAGTTGACTGAAAATGGGTAATGTTGGTGTTGAGTTAGAATATTCAACATTATTTTGAGGTGTTTCTGGACTATATCAAATAAACCCCAATCATGATTCTTACAAAGCCTCTGAAAGGATATGTAGTATATTAATATGCCTCATGTGTGAGGTTAGGATGTTTCATAATGAATTATGTTCATGTGGTGGCATATGCCTCTTATTATTTTTACCCAAATGAGAGGACTCACCTCACACGTGAAATTGAGATGGGAACAATGGTGAATGAATTAATGAATTAGTTCTATTAACTCTTTAATGAGTGATTTACATCTAATTAGAATCGTAATATCTAGAAGTATATTTTCCCTTAGAGGTACAAAAACATAGTTAGAGATGTTTAGTAGAGTATCTTTTGACTATTGATTTTGACATAATATATTTTCCTGAGAATATGAATTTGTTCCCCAATTCCTTGTATAGAATGTAACACACCAATGTTGTTATAAATTCAATTAATAGGTATATTTTTATGGATTTATTTTCTGATATCAGTCTAGAGGAACTAGAGAATAGAGAGTATGTGTTTTTATCCAGTGTTCTCATCACACCAACCCTTATATTTACATCAGTCGGTAAAATTGTCTAGGGATTAAATAGTTATTAGAATATTTTTTATCTATATGTATATACTAATAGATGATCAAATATTATTATGATATACTATCCATTTTCTTTTAGATAATTCTCATTCTTATGTGGATGTGGGATGAGATCTCCATGGTCTTTTTGAGCAATCTATTTCATAATACTAAAGAGAAAGATACTATGTGGTTGATTATTTATTGAGAAGATAATTCATTCCATTTCCATCTCATTAAAATTTTAATTAACGTAGAGGTGTTTGGGTTCATATATGTTTGAGATATCATTAGAAATCATGTGCTTCCTTTAGCGACAATTTCAGATTGGGATACCTGTTTAAAAGGAAGAGTCTCCAAGAACCCATGGGAACCCATTTGAAGTTCATAAACTCTTATCACCCATCTATATATTTTATGACATAGGGATCCATCCAGACTATTGAGGATATTATTTTATCATGTGTTCTTTAAATTGGTGGTTTTTGTTGAGGTATATTTAATGACATTAAATTCAAAACCTTGTAAAACTAATTTTATGTTCGATATTTTAAATTACATGTTACTCCTAATGTTAATGAATTAGAAAAAAATCTAATAAAATTATAAATAATTGAATAAAAATAAATAATATATTAAACCATTATATTTGATTTCCTTTGGATGAAAAATATTTAATATGAGTTAATTTAGGAAAAATATACTTTTTAAAACAGTTTTTTTTATTATAATGTATTTCATATAAAAAAATTTATAAAATATAATTTCAGATTTAATAAAAAAAAAATTTTTTTAATTATTCACAGAAAAATTTCATTTTATGAATGTTTGAATTCTTTACAAAAATGTATATTTTCATTCAAAAAATAACATTTTTATTAAACATGTATTTAGTTATTATATAATTATATAAACATGTTAAAGAAGCTTAAAAAACCATTCACAAAATGAAATATGAATTTAAGGAATAAAATTATACATATAAAAATATTTTTTCATCTTAAAAATCCAATATCTTAAATTTTTATACTTAAATTCCAATATTAATTTAATAAAAAAACTATCATCTCAATTATTAAAGTGTTTTAAGAGATAAATTTATTTTTTTCTATATTTTGGAACCCAAATACCATTCAATTATTTTAATTTAAACAAATTCATATTATAAAAATATGAATCTATGATAATAATATACGTAATAATTATTTTCAGCATAATACCACACATTTCCGAAAAAAGACTATTTTATGTGCCTTGTGTGTTTATTAAAAAATTAACATTTCAGGAAAAAAATTAATTTTGAAAATTGATTTTAAAATTTTAAATAATAAAGTTAAAATTAAGTAAAAGTTGAAATGTTATTTTTTCATTAATATTAATAACAAAGATTTATATTTAAATTCAGAGGTATTTGTAAAATTGGGTAACAGTTAAAAAGTTATAACAGAAAGATAAAAAATACACTAGGTTATCTAGAAAATGTTATGGATGGTGGGAATCTTGACCAAAACACATCTTCCCTTCACTTTTTCCTTTTTTGAGAAATTTAACATTTAATTTTAACATTACATTATTGAATCATTAATGGTATCATTTAAGATTAACCTACTCTTTAGTTATGAAATTGTAATACTTATTCTACTTAATGACACGCATCTCCTTAAAATTTCTTTTCGAAACTCAGTAAAATGGAACCTCCTAGTATACTACTTCATTTACATAAGATTCTAGTTACATTATGTTTTGTAAAATCTTCAATTTCCTATTACTTTTCTGGGAGATAACTCTAGATTCCAATAAGGATTGATCATGGTCTACTAAGCAGGAATATAAGTTAATGTGTTTTCATCTCGAATTCCTTTATTTAAGATGTGGTTGTTTTTTATTCCCCTAATTTATGATCTAGGATACTAATAAAACTAATTTATTATATAATATAATGAATTATCATTTAATCATTTTATATTTTTGTCAGTGGTAATACATGAATTTCTAGTTGTTTCGACTAAAATATTATTAAATCTGTATGGGGTAATATGCATCAAATTTGAATTCCTTAAGACATGTTTATGTTATATAAAAAAATTTCATTTATATGGTTGAAATAGTATCTTCAAAAAAAAATTTAATTATTTTGATATATATTATGTAGTTAAGTGTTTATTCAATTTTCATTCTCTCATAAAGATATGACGTAATGATAACAAAAGTTGTATGGGTAATATGTCTCAAATTCCACTCTCTATGGAATGAACTATAATATAAACCAAATTTAATTTAAGTGGCTTATATGGTAAATAATTGAGATTTATTCCTTGAATTAATATGTATTTATAAAATATTAAGTTATAATTAAATCTCAATCACTTTAGAAATGGTTTTTAGTAAACTTCTCCTCAAATATAAACAGATTTCTTCTACTCAAATCATTTCATATGGTCATAATCACCCATATTTTTCTAAAACCATTTAATTTTGATCTTAAACTATTATGATTTCATGTATTATTTACACATTATTTTTTAAGGAAACCGTGAATCAATCTAAATTCTAATTACATATATGAATATATTATTAGGTGAAATTTAAATTTTCTATGAAATAATTCCCATTATTGTTATGAAATTTTACTATATATCCATGTTTTTAATTAAATATATATTTTTCCTTTACCTATTATAAAATAATGTTTTTTATCTTCAATAAATCATATATTCCCATTCATTCATTTTAAAACAATTTTTCTTTAATCATATTAATTATGTGGGTTTTCCAAGGAATGAATTTTAAAATATTGGAATGGACTTTTCATACTATAATATTATACTATTCCCTTCTACCTCACATTTTAATTTTTTTAGCTTTTATTATTGTATATTTAATTTAGTTTTTGAAGTACTATTTTATGATTTTTTCTATTCATATTAAAAAAGGATTTTTTTTAAAGTGAATTTAAATTATTATTTTTTTATAAGGATACTAAAAGAAAACTTTTTTTATGAAAAATATTTTCTATGATTTGTCTTAAATTTCCAATGTATTATTCTCTAATGGAGTAATTGTTCACAAATCACCTATATATACTCTCCTTAAATACTCATTTTGGTATATTGTGTTTTTTTGGAATTATATGGTAATTTTTTTTATGTGGTACTATTTAGAGATGTTTTGAAACCCATTTTGTTCACATTTTTTATTTATTAAGAAACAAATAATTTCATTTTATGAGTCACTCAAAAGTGTTTATCGTGACTGGTGGGGTCTTATATCACCCTTCAATGCATCAATTATTCTTTTATATCTAATGATTCAAGGATTTTAAGCATTGTTTTCTTCAATACATGTGGCCTAAATATTTTTTTCACAACATGAAGTATGAGAATTTTGTTTGGTCACAACATAATGTTTGTCCATATATTTATTTATAAATTGATCCATGTAAATTTTATTTGTTTGAAAAACAAATCATGGGGATTATTATTTTTTCACAACATAATGAGTGGGAATTTTTTTTATCACAACATGAGGTCTAAAAATATTCTTTATTAGGAATAGAAAACATGAGTATTTTTTTAATCACAACCAGAAGAGTAGAAATTTTTTTAGTTCAAAATGTTAAGCATGGAACTTTTTTAAACAAATGTTTCATCATTTTTATTACAAAAAAATAATGAATGGTTTATTATTGGTTCATAACATAACTCATGGACATTTGTTTTTTCAAAAGGTTACAATTTTTCTAAGATTAATTTTTTATAATGTTTATTAATATGAAAGGTTTCAAGGAGGTGTTATACTTCTAAGTAATTTTTTTTATTATTATATATGTTTAATGTCTATTATACTTTTATTTCACACATTGTTTACATTTTATTTGTTGTTCATTTTATATTTTAAGTCATTCTATAAATTGTTTTGAAAAAGTAATATTATTCATAGTTAGTTTAAATATAGTTTATTTCCTTACTGATGTTTTACGTTATGATTATTGTCTAAAACTTTATAACATGATGGTAACTATTAACTAACTAAGAATTCAAGTAAATATATTTCTTATATTTTCATTAAACATGTTCTGATGTTTATTATAAATAAGAGTATAGCTACAACTGGATCTAGTGTGCTTAAAATGTGAACTAATGTTCTCAAGTATCGTAAAATAAGATTCTCATATAACAGAACTTCAAAGACACCATTCCATTATTTCCTTAGATTCTTACTTGGTTTATGTGTTTATGTTATTATCCTATGGTAATATTGTACAATAATGACTGTTTGATCTCATTTTTTATTAAATATTGATTGTAATGGAAGTGGTTTATGAACAATAATTGGGAGTGTAGTCATGGAATGCCTCAGTTTCTATTATATTAGTGTCTAGTTATTTTTGGTGACTGGTATATTTATCTTTTGAGATTAGTTTATTTACATTTTGTATTATGTGTATATATCCATAGTGAAATAGATAGTGATGAGTCTATGTATAGGATGATATTAAAAAAATATTAGAAAAGTATTTAGTATGAGAATATCCTAGACATAAATACCTTTTTGGATACTTGGATGTGGATGTGGTTATGCCACTGATAAAATTACGGTTAACAAACCTGAAAAAGATTGATTGAGAATTTAATAAATCATAATTCTAATGCCTGATGACTGAGCCAAATACGACATCAATGAATAAAAACTCAACGGGAATATGATTTCATTAATCATATATCCATTACAAACCCCTATAAGGATTGATTTATTAGTTACATTGGGTGATTAGTTTGAGAAGTATATGATAAGAAAATTGAATGAAAACTGTTATTAACTATGATTAATATATGTTGAAAAAAATTAACTACAGGAAAACATGATTATGGAAACAAAAAACATATGTTAAGTATGGTTTCATTTTTAGATTTTGATAATCCCCCATACTTTTAATCATTCATCACTCGTGTTAACCCATTTTATTTTTGTAATTAATTGAAGACGAAGGATCTATAGGTGCGAGGGACAATGTGGATATTACCTCAATGAACAAACTAATAGAATGGGATGTAGATTTAGTATCCTTATTATTATTCCATCCTACGTATAATAATATTTGATTAGAAATTTGAACATATATGTGGTCCCAAACAAGAAAAATAATAAAATGATATTGATTCATGATGGATCAAGTGAAAATATGGTAAATTAATGAATATTCAATTTTCACAACGTGATAAAATTTGATAAATACAATAAGGGTAATGTCTAAACAGATATTGAATATGTTTTTCTATTATAATAGGGGATACAAAGAATCGAAATATAAAGTAAAAATGAAGAAATCAGTTACCATGATTGGTAGATGTTGAGACCATACTAAGGTACCATTTATAATTCAATGTCTTATATTCATAAAACATGGGTATTAGCATAGTCAATTCCATAAAAAATAGACTATCCAATAGAATAAGATTCAACATTCTCCAATACCAATAATACAATCTAATTTTAATGAAAATAGTACTCCTGAATCAGATCATGATATTATAGTTACACATACACTCCATTATGGAGTTCAATATGACTTACTGGAATTCTATTGTTAGAACTCTAATATATCTAAGATGTTTTCTATGATCATTACAAAACCAGCTATAAAAATGCATATTATTTTAAAATATAATTGAGGATTTATTATATAATGATAAAAATAATAACACCCTGGAATATCATGAGCCCTAGAGTAATTGGTGAATAATTTATATATTGTAACATCATTAAAAAAATACAACAACATTAGTTAAAAACACTATTACATGCACTTATATTCAAAGTATCTTCTAAATCAGCTCGGGATATCATCGGGATGTACATATGAAATGGGAGATATATAAATCCTACTATGGGGGTAATCAATGTATATCATAAGTTAAATTATTCTAATTAATTCAAGATGAATATGAGCGGTTAGAATCATAATATAGAACAATGAGGTTGGATATAACATGACAACATAATGAAAAAATTAAATGTGGAAACAATATAAAATATTAAATCATAAGCATTATTCAAGGTGAATTTACACGAAAAAATAATGTAGTCTACATAGGATAACATTATTCGCACTGTAAATTTAATCTCATTAGATAAAAATATATCCAATTCATAGAAGAGTTATGTAATTATAGGCCCACCCATCACTTTCATTTCATGAACATGCATAAGGTTCCCCAATGATCATAAAAATATAATGATTCATTTCATCCATTTTAACCCATTGATTAAGGATTGTGAGTTATATACATGTAAATACCTAATCAATTAAAGATATGTGTAATGAGGTGAATACTTGAATGTGTAATTGGTGATGGGTATTCACTATAGTAATTTTTTAACAAGAAATTCATAGGAAAATTTTGGACACATAACAGATGTATATAATGGTTTATAGAAGGGGTGATTGAGAAAAAAAGGGACCTTGATTATGTTAGAATAAATATTATAATACAATGGATTTTTAAAAACATATCCAAAATTGAATAATTTGAAATCAACAGTATTTACATAGCAAACGATATTGAATAATTAGGAGAACAAAAGGCTCTTTTACCTTGATATGTCACCTCTTAAAACCTTAATCAAGTTTGTTATGATCTTGACGGGACAAATGGGGGCTATGGAGATATAATTGAAGTATTATTATGTTATATAATTGTTATAAGTGAAGAGTAATGGGAGGATTGGTTGGTTTATATAGAAAAAATAGTGGGTAATTTTTTTTTAATTTTTTAATATTAGTTCTTGTACTCTATATGGTAATGTAATCCAAACCCAAACATGTACAATGTTATTCACTTATTTTCCAGTAAATATGGGTGTCCTTATTTATTTTATAAGGATAATAATCAAACAAAATAAAAAAATACCCTTCATACTCTATAATTGAGTAATATTTATAAAGATTTGATTTTAAAACCCAAAAAATATAATACAGGTTTTGGAGGATTCATTATGGATTTATAAACATAATCAAATAACATTAAAACCCGATTCTTTTTTAAAGGAATCATAATTTTGTTCCTAGATACATTTATTTACATATGTTAAATGACCTTTGGGTTATTATGATATCATAATATATATCATTTATTTATACCCTATTTAACGTTTACACAAAAATTTGATGGACTTATAAAATAATTAAAAATTTACTATCATAAAATTAAAATGTATTAATTCCATGAATTTATATATTAAAAATATGTCCCTAATTACGTGATTTTATAATTTGAAATATAATTCTAGTTCTAACGCCCTGACCCCAGTTACCTAGAGTCGGTGCATTTTTACATAACATTGGCATGATCATGACAATGTTATGTAATAATGCACTGACTCTACGTAACTGGGGTCGAGGCGTTACAACTAGAACTATATATTTTAAATTATAAAATCACGTAATTAGGGAAATATTTTTAATAAATAAATTCATGGAATTAATCCATTTTAATTTTATGATAGTAAATTTTTAATTATTTTCTAAGAACATCAAATTTTTGTGTAAACATTAAATAGGGAAGGACAGATTTGTTTAGTAGCCTTGGAAACACTAGATACATTAATAAGTCATACATTACATCATAAACAGAAAAAATACAACAACTTAGTCTCCATAGTCCACACTCATATCCCCTTAGACTATCTCTACAGGTCAGTCATAAACTACTTCTTCACATCCTGGGAAAAAAATAAAACATAGAAATCGGTGAGCTCAGATGCTTAGTAAGGATAACAATATAGAGGAAACTTTTATAAATAAGCATAAACATTTAAGGAAATTTATAACTAAAACAAAAGCCTTTTAAACTTAATCTTCATCATAATATGGAAAAAATAAAATGAAATAACGCCATTTACTTATTCACATGGATATTATACTTGCCGAATAATCACATGAAATATCAATAACCACATTAATAATGATGGAATGCACAATGTCAGACTATCATAACCACATAGTCAAGGCCTTGTGCCAAGACTACAAATAAGATTTTGTCAAGGCCTTTGTCCAAGACACTAGTTTGTCTCATGCGACCTACTGATGCATCGAGGAGATATAGCGGGATCCTCCTGTCACTTACTAAGTCCAATGCATTCCTCATATGAACAGGTTTAAACATAACATAAACATCTGTATTAAAACTATCATATAAAATGTCAATACATTCTCTATAAAACATGAATGGAATAAAAATAACACATCCACAGTCAAACATATCTCAAAACCGTCAATACAATATAGATGTTTTGTATCATAATAAATCAACTTCAAATAAGATTAAAATCCCTCAAAGGATGTTGAGATAGATGAAATAAAAACTATTTGAGAGAAATAACACTTTTTTGAAATCATTTAAAAGTCACATAATTATAAAATAAAACATTTACATTGAAAATATTCTTATAATCTTGTAATGGATGCTTTGACAATTTTATAACGGCAAAAAATATCCGCACCTGCCGTATATGATAAAAAAAGATATTCATACCTTAATTTTATCCAAAAAGATTAAAAGGACCTTGTTTAGAAAATGATGGAATAATTACTTTATAAACATATTATAAATGAAAAAAGGGTTTAAATTACATTAACCCATAGTATAGTAAATAGTAAAAATGTTTTGGAATACAATTTTAAGAAACATAGATGTGGATGATAAAGAGGTCCCAGTAGATACTTACGTAAAAACAACCTCGGATAATAAAGAGATTGTGAAATTAACTCTTACCTTGTACATTTCCTTGGTCGAGGGTAGGTTAACCTCCATTATAATGGTGAAATAATTGTAATCAAATTATACAATAATAATATATATTAATATGATATCATATATGATCTTTTAACATTTCTTTGTTAATAATATCATTGTATTATCGTTGTTTCGGGTGTTAACAGATTCATTTTCATTTATATTATGTGTTATGTGAGTAAAATTTGTTATTGATGGGATGTATCTTATTCATATCCAGAATGATATAAAGTCTTTAAAAATTATTTTCGATCTTCTAATCTAAATTAGTCTTGAATGGATACGATGGGGAATGAATCTCATCGCATTCGCGGAGACGGTAATCCGTACGCACACAAGGGCAACAATATCATTATTTTGATATTAAAATAATATATAATTAGATGTTATATCATATATAAAGAATCATTATCATGTTATATTTATTATTTACATCAGTTACACATCATTATTATACCCATCCAAATAATAATGTGTTTAATAACGATTACACCACGACGTGGAGATGGTAAGACGTACTTACGCATGTATGGTGACATGTCATTCAATGGATGGATAGAATAATGAATTTGGTTGTACCATATTTATAATAACATCAAATTATATAGAAGATAATTTATTTATTATTTTAGAATATAAACAACAAAGAGAAAGGAAGTGGAAGAATAACGGAACATGAAAGAGGTGATGAAATATTTACCTCTTATTTTGGTTCTTCCTTTTGATTTGATCAAAAGAGATCCATAGGTTAGATTTATTACTAAAGTAAGGACTCTAGGATTATGTTCGGGAAATTTAGAGGATAATTGGGTTGAGGATGGCTGATACAGAAGGCTTTGAAGGTGTGAATTAGATAGAATGAGGAGTGCCCTTTTATAAGAGGTGTGAGGGGTACCTTAGGAAAATCTAGAAATATTATTTTATAATAAAATAATTTTCTGTTTTAATGGCTCCAAGGTAAATTATTTAAATTAAAAGGTGGGTATGAGTCAGAAAAAACTCATCCAATAGGTTTTAGACAGGTTTGGGTCACTATGTTATCCTTATTTTATAGATTTAACACTTTGTTAAATAGTATGATATTTATCATGTCTCTTTGTATTTTTATATTATATGGTCGATAAACATACTATATACTTCCAAGATAACCTCAAGTGGTACATTAATGACACACATATATATATATATATAAGTCTTTTGGCCGATCCATAGATTTTTAGGAATAGAATGTCAATTAATTATATAATAATTTTTAAAAAAACTCATTTTTGTCGATTTTGACACTATTTGGTATTTTGTTTTTTCTAAATTCAAATAAGCATTATTAATTCGAAAAAAATTCTTCTAACCAACCATAATATTTCATATTAACCTATAAAAATAGTTTAAATCGTAAAATTTTGAAATTAAATTTATTTGGATATTTATAATATCAATTAATTTAATATTTCATTAATTAGGCAATTACTCCATCACCAATGTGTCATAAATAATTTAAATTATTTAATTTCTAGAAAATTAAAAATAAAAAAGAATTATGTAGGAAATATTATTATCTGTCTAATGAACAATTATAATAGAATTTATCTTATGTATAACCCTATATTAAAAATGTTTTAGTTAATAATATTTGATTTTAACTCTTTTAACTCTTCTTTGAATTAAATAATAATAAATGTCCTAGTCTAATCTAAGTGTACAAAAGAGGTTCATATATTATTAAAAAGGTTTTTTGGTGTAATTATACTTAGATAATAGAATTAGGACATGTTTTAGGGTAATAATAATGTCATTTTTACCCTTAATTACGCTATTTACTTTTAATCGTGGTAAATAAAAGTAAAAAGTTAATATTCACCAAAAATTATTTTTATCTTATTAAACAACAGTTTACTTTATAAAATCTACCATGTCTCTCGGATTTTTGAAATTACACTCACATAAGTGGTAAAATTATGTTTTATGTGGATTTGCAAATTCTCCTAAGAGGTGGGTAAAGACGGTGAAAAGTTCAATAAAATTTTTATATATCTAAAATTATTATAAATTGACTCCAATGAATTACATTGAACTTATATAAGTATTATGTATCTATTTTGACCTAAAATTAAATTAAATAAAATAAATAATTATTTAAATAAAAATTCAGTTTTAAACTATATCTTAGTGTTTTTTCACTATTCATCAAAAATTGAAAGTTTTCAGAAAAATACCAAAAATTCACCCTAAGATAATTTTGATATTCTGAATCCAAAAAATAAGTCCATTTTGAAGGTTAAATTTTATAAAATTTCAAAAAGTGTGTATTACTATTCATAATGGCTAGTTTGATTGGTTATGGTGTGTGTTAGAACTCGAAGTTGCATACAATATACAATACTGTATTATTCAATGGAAAACGTATCGTGGAAACATGGGGTGTTACATTCTCTCCTCCTTAAAATAATTTCATCCTCAAAATTTCTAGAATATTACTACATAAAAAGACTTGTGTGGTTCTTCATCATATGTTTCTCGGGTTCTCACATTGCATCTTCCATCTTATGTTTCCTCTATTGAACTTTTACCAGACGAGTCGTCCAGTTTCTCAGCACTTGTTCTCTTATATCAAGAATCCGGATGGGCTCTTCACAATAAGATAGATCGGGTTCCAATTCTACTTCCTCCTAGGTGAGTACATGTGTTGGGTCAGGCATGTATTTTCCCAACATTGATACATGGAACACATCGTGAACTTTGGAGAGACATTGAGGCATTTCCAAATGGTAAGCTACAGCCCCAATTCGTTATAGAATTTCGAAAGGTCTAATGTACCTGGGACTCAATTTACCCTTCTTACCGAAATGTATAACACCCTTCCATGGAGATACCTTCAAGAAAACATGATCTCCTACCTGAAATTCCAAATCCTTCCTTCAGTTATCAGCATACATCTTCTACATACTTTGAGCTACTTTATGTGTGTTTGGATTACCTTAAGAATTTCCTTTGTTTCCCCCACCAGTTTTGGGCCTACAGGTTTTCTTTCACCAACATCCTCCCAACTGGTTGGTGTGCGACATCTCTTTCCGTATAACGCTTCATATGCTTCCATCTGAATACTTGAATGGAAGATATTATTATAGTAAAATTCTACCAAAGGAAAATATTGATCCCACATACCCTGAAAGTCAAGTGAGCACGATCTCAACATTTCTTCTAAGGGTTGAATAGTCTGTTCTGATTGTCAATCAGTTTGGGGTTGGAAGGAAGTACTCAAATGAAGTTTAGTATCCAGGGCTTTCTAAAGAGTTTTCCAAAATCATGAAGTAAAATGGGGATCACGATCAGAAACAATCAACTGGGGTACTCCATGAAGTCTCACAACTTCATTAATATAAATTCATGCTTGACGTTTAAGTATCAAATCTTCTCTTATATCATGAAATTGTGCTAACTTGGTAAGACGATAAACATTGTCCCATATTTCATCGTTCATTCTAGGAGTCTTTGGTAGTCCCATAACAAAGTCCATCGTAATATTATCTCATTTCCACTCATGCATGGGAAGAGGTTTCATGACTCTTCTAGGTTGTTTCCTTCAAACATTCACTTATTGACAAACCATACATCTTGACACAAAATCAGAAATCTCCCTCTTTATGTTGTCCCACCAAAAATGTTTTTTCTAATCTATATACATTTTGGTGCTACTAGGGTGTATAGAAAAATTGGAACTATGAGGATCATCCAACAATTCACTTTTTAGATCAGGTATATCGGGTACACAAAGTCTCTTCCCAAATTTCAAAATTCCATCTACATACACAAATTCACTCAACCTCCCATTTTTCACATCTTTAATATTATTTTGAAACTCTTCATCATTGGTCTGAGAACTCTTTATCCTTTCTTGTAAAGATGGTTTGGAAACCTTTTGAAAAAGTATCGATGTTTCACATTCCATGGAAATTCCCATATCCATCTTCACTAGATGCATGAAAATAGTATCCATTTCAACTCTCATCTGGTTCAAAACTCCGCGATCCTTTCAACTCAAATCATCTTCACCTTATTTTCCTTCCCCGGGTGGTAGTGTATGGTGCAATCATAATCCTTGGGTAGTTCAAGCCATCTCCTTTGCCACATGTTGAGTTCTTTCTGTGAGAAAATATACATCAAACTATTATGACCAGTATAAATCTCACATTTTTCACCATAATGATAGTGTCTCCAAATCTTCAAAGAAAATATTATAGATACTAACTCAAGATCATGAGTAGGATAATTTTTCTCATTAATTGTTAGCTTTCGTGACGCATAGGAAATGACCCTATCATTCTACATAAGGACACAACCAAGTCCTTTCTTTAAAGCATCACTATAAATAACAAACACATCATTCCCCAATGGTATAGTCAAGATAAAAGCATTGACTAATCTTCTCTTTAGTTCTTCGAAACATTCTTCACACACTTTTATCCAAACAAATTAACCCCTTTCCATATGAGCTTCGTAAATGGGTTAGCTAGTCAGGCAAAATTCTGGACAAAACATCGATAATAACCTACTAAACCAATAAAACTGCTTACCTCGGTTATACTGGTTGGTGCTGGCCATTCTTGGATTGCTCTTGTATTAGAAGAATCAATAGAGATTCCATCCTTAGAGACAATATGTCCAAGAAAAGAAATATCTGGAAGCCATAATTCACACTTGCTAAACTTGTCATATAATTCATGTCTTCTCAGAGTCTTCAGGATAATGAAAAAGGCATTTTCATGATCTTTGTTTCTTTTGGAGTATACCATGATGTCATTAATAAATACCACCACAAATTCATCAATATTTTCCTTGAAAACTCTATTCATTAGATCCATGAAAACAGAGGGTGCATTAGTCAGCCCAAAAGGCATTACTGTAACTCATAATGCCCATACCTGGTTCAAAATGCTGTTTTCGGAATGTCTTCCTTCTTCACACACAACTGATGATATCTAGATCGAAGGTCAATCATTGAAAAATATTTAGCTCCATGAAGTTGTTCGAATAAATCATCAATGCGAGGTAGGTGATACTTGTTCTTTATTGTTATAGCATTGATCTTCCTGTAGTCAATGCACAAGCGCATAGATCCATATTTTTTATTTACAAAATGAATAGGGATCCCCATGGAGAAAGACTAGGGAAAATAAATACCTTATTATTCAATTCCTCTAGTTGTTTCTTTAGTTCCACTAATTCCATAGTGGCCATTCTACAAGGGGTCTTCGATATGGGCCTTGAACTAGGAATTAAATCAATGGAAAACTCAATTTCTCATTTTGGAGGATGTCTAGGTAAATCTTCTGGAAACACATCAACATATTCTATCATAATAGGTATATCCTCTATTAGAACATTCCTTTCCTCACCCAGAGTCATTTCATTCTCTTCCTCCCCCATAACTGAATTTAGTTGAGCTACTGGCACAACTACAAGTACCTCTTTTATCAGCGCTAAAACACCCATTTAGCAGTGCTAGAAATGCACTATTACAGCCAGAAAATATAAAGGGGGGTCCCCTTTATCAGTGCTCCAAAAGGTGCTGATAAAGACACCTTTTATCAACGCTAAAAAAGCGCAAATAAAAGGGGTCTTTTATCAGCGCTCAAACAAAGCACTGATAATAGGGTCCTTTAACAATGATTCTTTTACCAGTGCTTCCTTTTGAGCACTGATAAAGGACCCCTTTTATCAGCGCTTTTTCAAAAGCGCTGATAAAAGGTATAAAAATTAAACAAATTAAAAAAATTAAAAAAAAAATTATAAAAATTAAAAAAATCATGTCAATCGGGGGGCTTTTATAGCGCTTGATTCCCACCTTTTACAGCGCATTCATGCACCTCCCATGCTTGCACACACCCCCTCCACCCTTTATCAGTGCTAGCCCCTTAAATTCACATTTGCCTGCGTGCCCCTGCCTCCACCCGGATTTGATCTCCAGATCTCCCCCATGTGCGCCTAAACCCTTAACACTCCTCTATTTTGATATGTTTAACATTTCATGATATATAAATATATATTTAGTAATATTTATTCGTATAGTACTATATATTTATATTAATATATATATATATATATATATAGTTGTATTAATATATATAGTTATATTAATATTAATCTCTATTTATATATATATATATATATAGTTATATTTACTCATATAGTAATATATATTTATATTAATATATATATATATATATAGTTCTATTGTTATATATATATTTATATTAATATATATATATAGTGATATTAATATATATATATATTTATAGTGATATTAATATATATATTTAAAGTAATATTAATATATATATGTAGTTATATTAATATATATATAGTTAGATTAATATATATATAGTTAGATTAATATATTGGTATATAAATATTCAAATATTTGTATTTTAAATAAAATGGCTATTAATTTTTATATTTATAAAGCTAATATATTTTATATATAAATATATTTTATCATTTATATTTATAATTAGTTTATTATGTGTGAATATATAAAAATATATGTATATATTGATATATATTTGATTATATATAGTAGTGCATTTTAAAAAACGATAAAATTTCAAATACATAATATCAATATGAATTAAATACCTTGGAATAAATTCAGTCTCTACCAAAAAAATCCAATAATACAAACACAAAAAAGGATGAAAATCCACAAAATGATAAAAAATCGATGTACCCCACTAAAAACTAAATTTTGGAGGCCTTCTGGGCCAGTTTTGCCACCGAAAATACCTTGACTGGGGTAACCCAGTCATGGCCATGTAGAGCTCGTCGCATGCTTCGATTTGATAAGTGGTAGAGCTCAAACGGATACCCGAATCAAAAGTTCTGTCCGTTTGAAGTTCGAGTTGTGTTTTCAACATATTTTGGATCTTTTTTTTATTTTTTTATAATTTTTTTATTCTTAAAATTTTTATTAAATGACTATTACTCCATAATAATTATCAAATTATTAATTAAAAATATTTTTTAATTTTTTTGGAAAGTTATTTTCACTATATATTTTATATATTAAGTGTAACCGTATATTTATATTTATCTACAATATATTTTAAATTATATTTTAAATATATATATTATATTTATATCAATATAACTACATCTATATATTTAAATATTAATATATTTTTTAAATGAAATATTTTTGTAAGTCAACCTTTTATCAGCGCTTTTAAAAAAGCGCTGATAAAGGCCCCCTATATCAGCGCTAACGAAAAAGCGCTGATAAAGGCAGGGTACCTTTTACAGTGCTAAAAAATGAACTGTTAAAGGGGGTACCTTTGTTAGTGCTTTTTTAGCGCTAATAAAGTTACCCTTTATGAGCTCTTTTTTTAGCGCTGATAAAGGTACCCCTTTATCAGCACTTTTTCTTTAGGGCTAATAAAGGGGTGGTGCTAGGAAAAACTGTTTTTGAGGTAGTGTGGGGGTGGATCTAGATAAAAATTAGGTTGTGACGATTCTGCTCTAAAGATAAGGTGTTCCTTATCATCAGCATCAAAAATCGTAACCTCTTTCTTCTTACAATAAATATTTGCATCATGGTCTGAAACCCAATCCATATAGAGGATTATATCAAATTCAATCATGGGTGTGAGGATGAGATCAGCAGATATAGAACATTTATATACTCTAATGGGGACTGATTCACAATACATTGTTGCAATGATACTTCCTTTATGATTTTTTACTAGAAACTCCATCATTAAATCAAATTACAAATATCTAATTTTCATAGCAAACTGGGAAGATATGAACTAATGCGATGATCCAGAATCAAATAAATAATTGGCTAAACATGAGGAAACAGTTAAATTACATACCACCATGTATTTTGGAGCTTCAACCTCAGCAATAGTGATAACATAAGCTTGGGCTTTGTCCCTTTTCCTTTTTTGAGGTAAGTTCCCCTGACCCTTAGCACATTAATTCGCATAATGTCCCATCTCCCTGTAATTATAGCATTGAACATCGGTAGATTCCTTCTCCCCTTACAATGACGAGCTCGATGGCCTTTTTCACCACACTTGTAACAAACTCCCATTCCCTTCAAGAATGTATCAGGGAGTTTCTTACAACATTTACTGCAGAATGGATATTCTACTTTTCCCTTATTCCACTTATTCTCACTTCAAGAGTGATCAGCAGATATCTTCATCTCTTTCTTCACTTTAAATTCATAAGACTTAGAGAATTCATTTTTTATCTTGATAGCTCATGATACAATATCTTCATATGATGAGAAGGATTGTGAGACTAATGCTCGGTGGAGAAACGGTTTTAACCTATCAATGAAATGAATAATATTACTTCTTGGGTTTTGTATATAATCTGTAGCATGCCTCGCTAACCTTGTAATGTTAGCCTTATACTTTGCGACATTCTCATCCTCCTTTTGCCTCAGACTCAGAAATTGCCTTTCCATATCTGTTCGATGGTCACGAGGAAAGTGTTTTTCTAAGAAAAGCATTACAAACTCCCTCTATTCCATATTTTATACTTTATTGTCTTCCATTGTGTTTTGAATCCATGACCACCATTGATCAGCATCTCCAGTGAGGCGGTAAACTGCCATGACAACTTTTTCCCTTTCACTACTCCCCTAGGTATGAAATATTTCTTCTAATGAATTTATCCATTTCTCATCTACTAATTGATTTTTACTCCCATTGGGTGTTGGTGGTTGTTGCCTCATTAATCGATCTAACATTGATCCTCCACACTACGGATCTAGGTGCTTCATATGAGTAAGGTTATTATTCATGACATTAGTGAGTTATCCCAGTTTAGTGATCAGTTGATCAGCACCAATTGTATCACCAGCTCCACTCTAATTATCCTAAGTAGGAGGGAAATCCCTAAATGGAGTGCGTGAATTGATATGATTTCCATTTCTTTCACAAGGCTCAATTTCTAAACAATGGCATAAACTATATTAGTTTATGAATCGAAATACATAAATCCCAACCTGTAAAACACATAAAATAAACTGAACAAATTATGGACATAATCCATAATATAAAAAAAATTTCTTTGAGGATGTATATACTCATAATCCCTTCATAATGGTTTGTATAGAAAATTAGAATTATCCTAAGCATATCTCCTAGGAGTGTTGTAACCAGGAGTGCAGCAAGGCCCATTATTATGCACTAGTTTCTGTTCGAGTATAGCTCAAAGCAGTTTTTTGTGTCTTACTCCTAGGTACATCTGTGCCAGAGCCGCCTCTACCTGCTCGTATGAAGGCAGAGATGTATTTCTCAAAAAACTCACAGAAACTATACATTACCAAAATTCTAGGATGTTCATCTATACTAATCCTCAAATTCTATCTTAGGGTAATGTGCTATAATCAGAGTTTATCTAAATCTAGCTTCCATGGTATGCACTAAACTTCCTCCGATACCAATTGTAACGCCCTGACCCCAGTTACCCTGAGTTGGTGCATTATTACATAACATTGTCATGATAATGAAAGATCATGTCTTGATATATTGATTTTTTTAGTAGCCTTGGAAACACTAGATACATTCATAAGTCTTACATTACATCATGAAGTGAAAAACTACAACAACATAGTCTCCATTGTCCACACTAATATCCCCTTAGACTATCCCTGCAGGTCAGTCATAAAATACATCTTCACATCCTAGGAAAAAAATAAAACCTAGAAAGGGGGGAGCTCAGATGCTCAGTAAGGATAACAATATAGAGGAAACCTTCATAAATAAGCATATACATTTAAGGCAATTTATAACTAAAACAGAAGCCTTTTTAACATGAACATCAACATAATATTGAAAATATAAAATAAAATAATGTCATTTAATTATTCACAAGGATATTCTACTAGTCAAATAATCACATGTAATATCAATAACAACTTTCATAATGATGGAATGAAAAATGCCAGACTATCATAACCGCATAGTGGCCTTGTGCCAAGACAATAAATAATATTTTTTCATGGCCTTGTACCAAGACACTAGTTTGTCTCATGAGACCTACCAATGCATCGAGGAGCTATAGCGAGCTCCACATGTCACATACTAAGTCCAATGCATTCCTCATATGAACAGGTTTAAACATAACATAAAAATTCGTATTAAAACTAGCATACGAAATGTCAATACTTTCTCCATAAACAATTAATGGTATAAAAATAACACATCAATAGTCAAACATATCAAAAAACATCCATTACAATATGGATGTTTTTTATCATTATAAATCAACTTCAAATAAGCTTAAAATCCATCAAAGGATGTTGACATAGATGAAATCAAAACTATTTGAGAGAAATATATCTATTTTGAAATAATTTAAAAGTCACATAATTATAAATGAAAACATTTACGTTGAAAATATTCTTATATGCATGTAAGGAAAGCTTTGAAGACTTTATAATGGTGGAAAATATCTGCACCCACCATATATGTTAAAAAATGCATTCTTAACTAAATTTTGTGGAAATGGATAAAAAGGACCTTATTTGGAAAATGAAAAAAACAATCCTTTATAAAGATCTTATAAAAGACAAACAAGTGTATAAATTACATTAATCTGTAGTCTATTAAATAGTAAAAATGTTTTGGAATGCATTTTTAAGAAACATGAATGTGGATGATAAAGAGGTCCCTTCAGATACTTATGTAAAGACAACCTCGTATAAAAAAGAGACTGTGAAATTAACCCTTACCTTGTAATTTTCCTTTGTCGACGGTAGTTTAACCTCTTGTATAATGGTGAAATAATTGTTATTAAATTATACAAAAAACATATACATTAATGTGATATCATATATGTTCTTTTAACATTCCTTTGTTAATAATATCTTTGTATTATCGTTGTTTTGGGTGTTAAAAGGTTAATTTTCATTTATATTATTATTTATGTGAGCCATATTTTTTATGGATGGGATGTATTTTATTCCTATACAGAATTATATAAAGCCTTTAAACATTATTTTTTATCTTCTAGTGAAAATTAATCTTCAATGGATACGATGGTGAATGAATCTCATCGCGTTGGTGGAGATGGTAATCCGTACGTACGCACGAGCGACAATATCATTCTTTTGATATTAAAATAATATATAATTGGATGGTATATCATATATAAAGAATCATTATCATGTTATATTTATTATTTATATCAGTTACACATCATTATTATACCCATCCAAATAATAATGTATGGAATAACAATTACACCATGACATGGAGACGGTAAGCTGTACGTACGCACGTATGGTGACATGTCATTCAAAAGACGGATAAAATAATGAATTTGGGTGTACCCTATTTTTAATAACATCAAAGTATATAAAATATACTAGAGTTATTATTTTAGAATGGAAACAACAAAGATAAAGGAGGTGGAAGAAGAAAAGTACCTGAAAGAGGTGATGAAATATTTACCTCTTCTTCGGGTTATTCCTTTTGATTTGATCAAAAGGGCTCCTTAAGTTGGATTTCAGACTAAAGTAAGGATACTAGGATTAAGTGAGGGAAGTTGAGAGGATATTTGGGCAGAGGATGGAACAGACATAAGGCTTTTAAGGTTTGAATTAGCGAGAAGGGGGAGTGCCCTTTTAGAAGAGGTGTGAGGGGCACCTTTGGAAAAGCTAGAAATATTATTTTATAATAAAATAATTTTCTGTTTCTAATGGCTCCAATGTAGATTATTTAAATGATAAAGTGGGTATGGGTCGAACAACACTAAACCAATAGGTTTTAGACAGGTTTGGGTCACTATTTTATCGTTATCATTTAGATTTAACTCTTAGTTTAATAGTTTTACATTTACCATGTCTCTTTATATTTTTATATTATATGGTTAATAAACATACTATATACTTCAAAGAGAACCCCAAGTGGTTAATTAATGATATATCTATCATTATATAATTATTTTGGCCAAACCACTGATTTTTAGGAACATAATATCAATTAATAATATAATATTTGTCTTAAAAACTCTTTTATGTCAATTTTGACACTATTTGGTATTTTGTATTTTCTAAATTCAACAAAGCATTATTACTTCGAAAAGATTTTTTCTAAAAAACCCTAATATGTCATATTAACCTATTAAATTACTGTAATTCATAAAAAAAATTAAATTACATTTATTTGGATATTTATATTATCAATAATTTTAATATTTCATTAATTAGATAATTACAGCATCACCATTATGTTATAAATAAATTAAATTATTTAATGACTAAAAAATTATAAATAAAATACCATTATATAGGAAATATATTTATATTTATAATTAATATTTATAATCAAATTTATCTTATCTATAACCCTATATTAATAATTTTTTAGTTATTAAACATTGATTTTAACTCTTTTAACTCTTCTTTGAATTAAATAATAATAAATGTCCTAATCTAATCCATGTGGACCAAAGAGGTTCATATTTTATTCCTAAGGTTGTTTTTGGTCAAATTATAATTAGCCTATCGAATTAGGACATGTGGTAGGGTTATAATAAATTCATTTTTACCCTTAATTACCCTATTTACTTATAATCGTGGTAAATAAAAGTTAAAAGTCACTATTCACCAAAAAATATTTTTATCTTATTGAACCACATTTTACTTACTGATATAATCCATGTCTCTTGTATTTTTAAAATTCCACTCACCTAAGCGGAAAAAATATGTTTTATGTGATTTTGAAAATTCTCATAGGAGGTGGGTAAAAGATAGTGAAATGTTCTATAAAATTTTTAAATTTCTAAAATTATTATAAACTGAATCCAATGAATTGCATCAAACATATAAAGGTATTATGTATCTATTTTCACCTAAAAGAAAATTAAATAAAATAAATAATTATTTAAATAAAAATTCGCTTTTAATCTATAACTTAGTGTTTTCACTATTCATCAAAAATTGAAAGTTTTCAGGAAAATACCAAAAATTAACCATAAGCTAATTTCGATATTCCGAATCCAAAAATGAAATCCATTATGATAGATAAAAGTTATAAAATTTCAAAAAGTTGGTATTACTATTCCTGAGATAAGATAGGTGGGTGGGATATTTGATAGGCCACTACTCCTATTTGATCAAGGATATCAAAGGGTATCATGTATATAATTATTAGATTTACCTTCTTCCCAAAAAAAAATTTGTTTCTTCCAAAGAGATATATGAATAAATACCTCAAATATGAAATAATATTAAAGTTTCATCAATGATTCTATCCATATATTTTCTATTAACATTTATTGAAATCCATATGACACTAAATTGTTTGAATCATCTATATTATTTCCTTGATATGCTCCTGTCCCTTCATCCTCCACTATCCAACATCAACCTAGCAGGATGAAGTCTAAAACCTTAACCCATAATAAACCTCATAAGGTTCCAATTTAATGTTTTATTATAAAATGTTATTACATGAGAACTATAATATGGTTATGTATTGGTTCAAACATCCTTGTAATTCCATTGAACATGATCTCTATATATTCTATAGAGTTTTAATATTCATTTCTGTCTTACTATACAAAAGATGGTGATAATTACTCATGAAGCTAACTTATATATCCAATTACAATTGAAGGATTCTCCAAAACTACTACATAATCCTAGAACCTCAATCAAATATAATAGAGAGTGGAACTCCATATTGTTTAGTACATACTTTATATATATATATATACATTGATGTGTTGGTAAATAGATAAAACGTACTTGATAAAAATGAAATGCACTTACATGGTAAGGTGATTGACTACCAAAAATATGGTGTTATTAACTTTTGATGTCTTGGGTAGTCTAATGATGAAATTTACATTTTTTTCATATTTAAGTACTAGTATGGTAAATGGTTAAAATAAACCACTAGACATTGTCATTCTGCAATGAGTTTTTGGCATACTAAGCATTAAGAGAAAAACACATCAATGTCAATATTAATGTTATCTAAGAATAATTTCTCATTAAAATATTTAAACATATTACTTCCTCTTAGAATAATAAAAAATTATGTCCTACACACATCATCCAGAATATAACAATTTAGTTCTAGTTTTTATTTGACATATATTTTGGTCCCAAAGCATAGGAATTAATATCCAGTAATATATAACATTAGAATATTTTTAATCTTCTTTTGAAGAAACTCATCATATTACATGGACCCATTGAACCTCTCAAGAATATATAGTTGAAAATTTATTTAAGAGTTTTAGGATGCAGTTCCATTTATTATTCCCATATCTTTCCTTTTCATTCCCAAGAACATTGTATCCATTGAAATTCTCATCATGGAATAAATTGTAAGACCCTTTCTACATTGAGAATATAAAATATATTTTCTTTACATTCCAAGGATTTAGGTGGATTGAATTATCATACTCGTTAATAAACTAAAACAAAATCCATTAGTTCATATTTTTATCTTTTTGTGTAATATAACCTTGAGGCTTTTATATTTCTTATATATGACACACATTCTATATTAAAGTGATGTCAAAAATCCCTACCTAAAATATCACCATTGCTAATTATAAATAATTTTTGGGTTTTCATTCTCATAGATAGTTAATTGGAAGGAAGAATAGTATATCACTTTTTCATCTTCCATATTTACACAACCCTAAATCATTATGGATGAATCACTGTAGATCATAAATCCTTCCCCACTATTAGAAAATATGATCATATGTGCAATGAATATTATATTATCTAGAACAATAAGTATTTATTCACATCCATAAGTCTAGAAAATATCAAAACCATTTCATTTTATCGTGGTTAGTTGGATTGGAAATCATGAGACATTTCTCACAAATTGCTGATAGTACCTAGATAATCCATGGAAACTGTAACGACCCAATGTTTTATCAATGGAATTCGCTTTTTATAATTATTACATATAGTATAATCACATTAAGTAACATAATTTAATATCATGATATTAAATATTATGTGACTATTAACAATTTTTTCCACTTCTTCATCTTGAATTTTGAAAATCTGACATACAAAATTGCATTCTGGGTGATTTTTTGTGTTTGATGGAACAAGCCTAATTTTTGTTGAATAGAAACCTACCCTTATGAATAGTTCCCTACCATCATTAATTTTAATATGACCCTTATGATTATAAAATCTTACAAAATAATAGTTACCTCACCCATTAATGTGTAAATAATTTTTAGGCATCTGATAATTGATAATATGACCACAATAAAAGTATTGGTATTATTATAGATCTTAAATATATAATTTAAATTAATTAAATAATTTTAAAAAATTTATTTTCTAAAATGGAGTTCGTAATTTAAAAATCATATGTCTTATTTTTTTAAGATAATATTGTAATTTTTGAAAGCATTATAAAATTTCATATAGTTTTGAAATATGTATTTTCTAAGTAAATTATGAATTTAATTAAAAAAAGTCAAACTAATCATATTTAGAAAATTAGTTTTAAAAAATTGATTTCGTTTTTGTATTCTAAAATATAAAAAATAGTTAAGGTGAATGCTTTCGATTTGTTCTGAAATACATGAATTTTTATTAATAGTGAAATAAGATAATTTACAAAATAAGTTAAATACATTAATTTTTGATTCATGTGTGATGTTCTACTGATCTAAGAACCATTGATTCAAACTCACATGCACATATTACTATTTTAGGTCATGTATTAATCTATAATTATTTTACTATGGATGAATAATAAAAAAATTATTTAAATATTAAGAAAACCCTCCTCCTCTCCACTATAAAAACCACCCACATTCCCCTGTTCACATCACTCCAATCAAGCTTTGTGACTTGCCTAAATTCTTCTCAAATCTATCCCCAAGATCCTCCCCCACATCTATATTCCATTTTTATCCTCAAAATAAAAAATCCTCTCTTTTTAAGAGCCTCTCAAGGAAAAATAATTCAAGGGGTAAATTCCTCTTCTCAATTCTTTTACTTTCCATTGAAGTTCCATTGTTTTTGTTTTTATGCTTACAATTCCTCATACAAATGTTTTGAAAACTCCAGTACCTATTTTCCTTATTATTTTTTAATGATAATAGAATTAGTTATTATCATCTCTCTATAACCTTTATTTTATACCAGTAGTAAAAACACCATCCAATATGTGTTAATTTACCTCATTAAAGGATGATGGGTGTTCAATTTCAGTTCCCATCATTAATTATAAAAAATAGGACCGTTGTAATCTTGAACAACCAATTAACCCAAAATGTTTTCACTATAGTTTTATATATTGGTTCTTCCACACTCCAATAAATAAAATAAAAATGAGCACATTTTTACATTTTTCATGGTCAATAATATAATTCTAGTTCATGACAATAATATCTATTTTACTTGATTACCTATTCATGTATACAATTAAACCGATCAAGAAACAAACAATCCTGAACCATGTAATTGAACCTCATAAACCATAAAAAATGTTACAAATGAACTCAAAAAGGTTATATTTAATAAATTAAAAATAAAAATGTTCTATAATTACTAATTAATGATCTAAATTTTATTATTCAGATCAATAATATCAAGTGGAGAACACCATCAGATTTAAGGTAATGGATTGCACCTAAACCTCCATTATTCCTTTAGGTTATCCTTAATCTCATATTACCCAAAGTAAATCCTATATAATATTTATGTGATTCATAAAGTTTCTGTTTATATATCTAAACACATGTTTCAATATCCATTAATAATAATCTTTCGGGGATATACATGCCTTTATGTGATTCCCTCTTCAATACTTACCAAAAATGAAAACCCATTTTGAGGGAACATCCCATATATTTACCCAATTTCAGGACCACTCTACCTTCTGTTTTAATACACAATTGTATTTATAAAATAAGTACATATATTATGAACGACATATTTTTTATATTTTTATTTTATTTAAATTATCTTTAGTATTTTTAATAAAACCAAAATAAAATGTTTTAATGTAAAAATTTCATAAATATTGTTTTTACATGTTATCACTTCTGTTTCATAACACATACCAAGATATATGACTATGTATGTTATAAATCATTTTATTTCATGGATACTTGTATGATACACTCATTAAATTACGCTTTATGACATTATTATGATAACCATTTCATTCAATGGGTTCCATTATGTTTATATATGATTTATTATGTATGATTCATTATGTAGAAATAAAATTCATGAACATGTTTCGATGGGTGCTCCCATATAGAACTCTAATGCACTGGGTATTTTTGAGTCTCATGAGACGTTATGTGAAATGGTCTTGGCAGTTAGCCTTGATTTTTTCTACAATGTGCAATGGTCTTGGAGATTAGCCTTGACATGTGCTCTGATGTCCAATGGTGTTGGCGGTTAATCGTGACATGTTCTCCTCTAAGTGAAACAAGCCATGACTCATTCTAAATTCATGTTATATGTTTCTTTAACAATACAATGATTCCATGTTAATATGATCCCATGTTATTCATGTAATGGTTCCATATGTTCAAAAACATTACGTGACTTTTTATATCATTATTTCATGCTTCCTAACCAATCTGATAAATCCTTAATATTATTTTTATTCCCTCACAATGATTTTTAGATCACCCGTTTGTTCATGTTATCCCCAAGTTATCCTATACTGATGTTTGGGCACAATGGATGTTAGGATATCGATATGAAGGTTATATAAATAAATGTTTTCTGTTTCATGTTTTATGTAACTAGTCTTCAAATTCACAGGAATTCATGATCCATGGATTTTATTTCAGTTTATAATTATGCATAAATTTATTTAATTTTAGGTGCAAAATGCTAGGGTCTCAATAGTTGGTATCAAAGGTTGTTCTAGTTATATTACAAGACTTTGAACAGAGAACTCTAGTAACAATGGTAATTATTATTCTAAGTATAAGAATACATTCCTAGATTTTGGTAAGTATAGAGTATGTGGTTAACAAAGAAAATACATCCGTCTCATCTTCCAAATAGGTAGAGGTGGCTCTAGAAAAAATGTATCTATGGGTAAAACCTGACAACATCGATTTTAAAATTGCCCGGACGAGAAATTTTTCATGAAAAAAGTATTTCTACACTCTTGGTTTGACACTCCCATGGGATATTCTTTGGTAACTTCATGAGCTTAGTATCAACCACTATTATGAAAAAAATACCATAATAATATATGTTAGGAAATAAATCATGGATAACCAATATTTAAGCATAGGGAAACAAGTTTTTGGATATAATTTTCCATTAAGAGTTTATCATTTAATGTATATTGACTTTTAGGATTATTAGCTATGTATTAAATCCCCCAAATATTATGTTCTTTTTCATAGTTAACGGAGGGAAATATAAGATCATGTTACCAAAATCATTGTGATATAGTCTATGAATATTTCCCTAATGATAATACAAATATGATGATAACGGGTTCCCAAAACACAATGAAATTACATGTTCAACTATATAACATTATAAATAATAACATGAATAATGTGAAATTCCATTCGCTTATTATGAAAGTGTATGTTTGCTTTGAGTTTTTCAAGCGCCAACGACCTACCAAGTTTAGTGGATCTTCTGATCCACTCCTCAGAGAAGAGTGGGTGGACTCCATTGAAAAGATATTAAATGTCCTCTAGTGCTAAAAAGAAGAGAAACTTGTTCTAGTAGGCTATATTTTTGATGTGGAACTTGATAAGTGGTGGAAACTGAAAAAAATATAAATTCCAAGGAGGAAATTTATTCTATGTTTTGTGAAGAATTCCAGAAAATATTTTCCAATAAATATTTTCCTCAAACCTTCCATCTTAATATTGAATGGGAGTTCCTCGGACTCATGCATAAGAAATATGGGTCCATCAAGGCATAGAAATCAGACATTACATGGTTTGAAATCTACACCACTGGGATTGTCATGAATACAAGAATCATGGCGGATCGCTTCTTTAGAGAACTAAAGTCGAGTCTAATAAAATAATTGGAAATTAATGTTTATGACAATTATGAAGAGATTTCATGATGTGTCTCATCTTTGAAATGGAGATCAGAGACTCATAATGTTTTTTCAGGGTTAGATGACAAGAAGAGGAAAATGGAGTCTAACATTGGATGTTTGGAAAATAAATACCATGGTGGAATGAAGATCGAGCATCCCACGGGTAAATATTGTGGGATGAAACCTCCTTGGAATTGTCTATGGGAACTCGATATTACTTAAAATGGGGAAGAATAAGAAAAATGGCGAAAAAATACAGAAGGGATATGAAGAATCCCACTAATGTGGATGAGGACAGGATGGTTCATATAAACGCTCATCCAGTGGTGCAGTGTTACATTTACTAGGAACATTGAAATTGTGCGAACAATTTACCTAAGCTGAATATTGTCGAAGGAAATAGACAACAACCTTCATGGAAATATGGAAGGGGTTATTTTATCACTATTACTGATGTGGATCCATACAATGATGTTGTAAAAGAAATACTACTCATTCATTCAATGATAGAGAAAAAAATATTTTTTTATAGTTCTAATAATTACTTAATATCTTGACAGTATAGTAGAAAAATACAAACACCACATCAAAATTTAGAGGATACGTTATCTGTGAGAGTAGTGAATGCGGAAATTATTTTGACCATGGTTTATAACACCTCCATGGTTAACATGTGTGGAATGAACCTCCCATTAAATCTCTTCATACATCCTTTAGTATAGCTTGATGTTATCTTGGGCATAGATTGGCTATCATTATACAAGTATGACCATAGTTTTTTGGAAAGCGAGATCACTCTTCACATCCCGAATCATCCTCCAATTCATTACAAGTGTAAAGAGGTAGATGAATCTGCAGTAGAATAAATATCTCGGGTGGGGATATTACTACCTAATGAAAAAACATGTCCAACTCAAATGATTGAGACAAAGGAGATGATACTTCTTGATGAAATTCCCATCCTGAGTGATTACACTAATGTATTCCATGGATATTTTCCTGCACTTCTTCTATAATGAGATGTTGAGTTCACAATTAAAATTATTCCTTTATCTCTACCTATATCAAAGAAATCTAGTAAAATGGTCACCGTAGAGATGGAAGAGATAAAAAGTAGTTTGAGGAGAATCTGGAGATGGGTTTTATATGCCTGCGCCTTTCACCTAAGGGTGCATTATTCCTCTTAGTCAAGAATATGGATGGATCAATGATCCTCTGAATTGACTAATGTGATCTCAATAAAACCCTGATGAAGAAAATGTAACATTAACATCTTGAAGATGACTCGTTCGATCAGCTTCGTGGGTCCAGTTATTTTTCTATGGTGGACCTTCGATTGGGATATCACAATTTAAAGGTGGAGAAGGATGATATTCCAAGGAATGACTTTCAAATAAGTTATGGATACTATGAATTCAATTTGATTCCCTTCATAATCCATAAATCACCTGAACGTTTCATGGATTTAATGAATATTGTCATTAAGGATTACCTTGAAACATTTATGGTAGTATTTATTCATGATATTATGATATAATACTAGAGCAATAATAACATGAGGTGAATTTGAATACTATTATAAAGACATTTTGAATGTGGAAGTTATATGAAAAGTACACTAAATGTTATTTCTAGATAGAGGAAGTATCATTCTTGGTGAATGTTATTAGGAGAACAAGAATATATGAGGATCCTTCTAAGACAAAGGCAATTGAAGAGTGGACCATGCCAACATCTGTAAAAGAGATCCATAGAATCCTTGGACTACCAATGTATTGCCAAATATTTGTGAAGAAATTTTAACGATTGTCAAAACAATTGACCAAAATTACACAAATGGGTTTGAAGTTTATCTGGACTGAAGAATGAGAGGAAGTCATTAAGGAGCACAAAAAGAGGTGTATCACTACGCCAATACTCACACTCCCAACATGTGGATAACTCATTATGGTGTATAGTGACACTTCAAAAATATTATTTGGATATGTGATGATGAAAAAGGATAAAGTGATAGCCTACACCTCAATGCAGCTGCAAATACACAATCAAAACTATCCTACACATGATCTGAAGTTAGCGGTTGTGATATTTGTGTTGAAAATCTAGCAACATTATCTCTAAGGTGAGAAGTTTGATATACATATTGATCAAAATAGTCTGAAATATATATTCACACAAAAAATAGATTAATATTATTCGGTGAATATTTTTAGAGATCATTATGTATTATGACAGTATAATCCAAACCCATCCCGATAATGTAAATAAGGTGGCAGATGCTCTATGTAGAAAGGATCATGCATCTTTATCATTGATGAAAATTGACAAAGATCCAATCTTCATGGATTTATAGAGGATGGAAATGGTAATCATTAAGGGATTAACATCATCAATAATTTCTCAAATGATTTCTCAACCATCCCACATAGATAAAATGAAATATTCTCAAAGAATATATGTGGGAATTTAGAAAGGTTGGAATCCATTAGAAATTGGAAATCCTCTGAGATCAAGATTGATGAGGAAGGAGTTTTATGATTTTGGTAATGATTATTTGTACCATTTTACCCATAGATAAAGAAGGATATTTTTAATGATGTACATATCTCAACATTCTCTATTCACACAGGGAGCGCAATGATGTATCAGGATCTCTGAGAGAACTATTGGTGTGACAATATGAATAAGGAGATTACTGAGTATATAGAAAAGTTCCTTTTATGTCAAAAATTGAAGTCTGAAAGACATAAGTCTAAGTGGATGATGTAACCACTGCCCATACCAACATGGAAGTGAGAGAACATGTCTGTGGCCTTTTTCACTAGACTTACAAGGACATCCAAAAGAAACAATGCAATATTCTGTCATTTTGTATTGTTTTACCAAGTCAATTCACAATTTTTCAATTAGATAGGACATATCATCTAATCCATTTTCATGGATATATATCAGATAGGTCATAAGAATGCATAGATTACTACAACCTGTTTTACCCAATAGAGATTAAATATTCACCGTGCTGTTCTATAAATGACTCCAACTTGCTTTAACCACTGAACTGAACATCAGTACAGCTTGTCATCATCAAACAGATTTCCATTCAGATTGAACTATTCTTACACTGTATGATATGTTGATATCATGTTCTTTGGAATTCAAAGGAGGATGTGACTAACATCTACATATGGTTGAATTCTCCTCCAACATCAGTTTCCACTCCAGCATCTGAATGACACCATACAAAGCCCTTTATGGGAGAAGGTAAAGAAAACCAGGGTTATGGGATGATGTCGGTGAGCGTAAGCTTCTAGGACTTGAAATGTTTGTTGAAATTGTGTTGAAGATGAAAACCATTTTAGTATCCCACCAAGGCCGCCCAACATCGAAAAAAGAGTTATGTAAACAACCGTTGACAAGACCTTGAGTTAAAAGTTAGAGACATGGTATTTTTTCACATATATACAAGGAATAAGGTCGTGAGGTTTGGGATGAAATGATAGCTATGTACCTGGTACATCAGCCCCTTCGAGATCCTCGATCCTGTCAGAGCTGTAGCCTATCTAATGGCACATTCAAGTACTATTTATAAACATCACGATGTATTTCATTATCCCTCTTAAGATAGTGCATACCAGATCCTTCACATAAATAGATTTCATAGGTGGTATAGTTGGAGAATAATCTTCTTTATCAGGATAAACCTGTGAAGATATTGGATCATAGAGATAATTTTCTGCACAATAAGACTATTCACCATGTTAAGGTACTATGGTCGAACCATAAGTTTAGAGAGGCAACATGGGAACTAGAGGAAGCAATGAAGCTAATGTACCCACACCTGTTTATGGCTTAGAATGGAAAAAGAAAATTCAAGGGTGGAATTTCATTTGGGGGAGAATGTAACAACCCAATGATTTATCCATGGAATTCCCTTTTTATAATTATTCCTTATTTTATAATCATATTTGGTAACAAAATGACATATCATGATACTAAATACTATGTGACTATTAAACATAATTTTTTGACTACGACATCATGAATTTAAAAAAATCTTACATACAAGGTTGTGTTCACGGTGATTTTTGGGGTCTGATGGAAGAAGCATATTTTTTGATGAATTTTAACCTACCCTTATGAATAGTAACCTACCCTTATGAATAGTAATACAACCCTTATGAAAAGTAACATGACACTTGTGAATTGTAAATCATCCAAAATAATAGTAACCTCGCCCTTGAATGTATAAATAAAATTTAGGCATCTTATAATTGATAATATGACTATAGTAAATGTATTAGTATTTTTAGTACATCATAAATAATTAATACAATTAATTAATTAATTAAAAAGTAAATATATTTTCCAAAAAGGTGTTCATAAGACAACAATTTCATGTCTTATGGTTTTAAGATAATTTTATAAGACCTTATGCAATTTTTAATAGCATTATAAAATTAGTTATAGTTTTGAAATCTATATTTTTTAGGTAGAATATGATTTTAATTAAAAATTAAATTAATCATATTTTGAAAAATTTTGTCGAAAAATCGATTTCATTTTTGGATTCTAAACATCAACAAATTTTTAGGATGAATTTTTTGGATTCTTTCTGAAATTCATGATTTTTTAATGATTATTATAGTATAATAATATAAAAAATACGCTAAATACATTTATTATTGAGTCATGTGTGATGTTTTGCTAATGTGAGTACCATTGGTTAGAACATCCATGAAAATATTACTACTTTTGGTGTTGGATTAATCACTCTATATTGTCTTATGAATAAATAATAAACTAATGATTGGAAAATTAATATAACGCTACTCCTCTGCACTATAAAAACCACCCACACTCCCCTCTTCTATTAACTCTTATCTAACCTTGTGACTTGCCAAAATTATGCTCAAATCTCTCTCCAAGATCCTCCCACACATCCATAAACTCATGTTCTCATCAAAATACCAACTCTTCACACCTTAATAGGATATGAAATAATAATAATTAAATTGTTAAATTCCTCATTTCAATTATTTAACATTCCTTTAAAGTTTCTTTGTTTTCTTTTTTATCCTTAAATATCATCATCCAAATTTTATGACAACTCCAGTACCTTATATTAAATGGAATATTTTAATGATAATGTAATAAGTTACTATCGTCTCTTTTTTCCCATTCTTTTGTACTAGTAGTAAAAACACCCTCTGAGATATGTTAATTTACCCCATTCAAGGATGATGGGTTTTATATTTCCATTACAAAATTCAATTATGGTCATAAAACCATTATTATGGTTGTACTAGAATATAATTTATTTACTATGTCTCATAAATGTTTATCTAACCTTTTTACACATAGTTTTTATTTATAAAACAAAATTTGATCATTGTGATCAAAAACTGCGAATTTACCCAATAGGTTATCACTAATGTTTCATATAATGTTCCATCATAAATCCAAGTAACAAAATGAAATTTAAAACCAAGTAATGTTATATATTCTCTATAATTTAACTCCAATCTTAGAAAAGCATCTTCAATTTACATGATTATCCATTAATGTATGTAAGTAAACTGATCATGAAACAAACAAACCCATACAATGAGTTTAAACCTCATAAATAATAAAAAAGATTAAGAATTAAATCAAAAAGCTTATACTAATTCAATTAAATGTAAAAAAATTTCTTGTATTATTAATTAATGAAACTAATTTTATTATTCGCGTCATTAAAATCAATTGGAGAACACCATCAGACTTAAGTTATGGGATTCTACCCGAACCTCCATTATTCATTCAGGTTATTTTTGTTCTCTTTTAACCCAAATGAAAGTCTATATTCTATTCGTGTAAATCTTATAATTGATGTTTATATGTCCAAAATCAGGTATCAATATCCATTAATCATACTATTTTGGTGATATACATTCTTTTATGTGATTCCATCCTCAATACTTCCCGATAAGAAAAATCATTTTGAGGGAGCTTCCTGAATTTTTACCCAATATCATGTGCTCTCTACCATCAGTTTTATGCCACCATTGTTTTCATAAAATCTTTTTTTATATTATGAAAACATTTTTTTTCTCTTCTGGTTTTATATAAATGGATTTTACATTCTTCATTTTAAATTTTCTATTGTATTTTCGATAAAATGACAATAAAATGTTTTAATGATAAAATTTCTTGAATACTCTTTTTACATCTTATCATTTATATTTGAAAAAACATACCATGATATATTCCTTTGTATATTCTTGTTCTTTTCCTTCATGGATACTTTTATGATACACCCATTAAATTATACTTTAAGACTTGATTATGATGCCTATTTTTTTCAATGGGTTCACTTATGTTTATATATGATTGATTATGTATGATTCAATATGTGGAATGAATATTGATGAACCTATTAAGATAGGTAAGACTAAAAAACATCAATGTATTTGGTAATGTTGAGTCTCATGGGAGTTTATGTACAGTTTTCTTGGATATTATCATTGTCTTATGAAACCTTTTTCAACGGTCTTGGTGGGTTTCCTTGACATGTCCTACCTTCTGCAATAGTCTTCATGGTTAACCTTGAATTGTGATCCTCTATGTACAATGATCCTTCAGTCGTGCTAAATTCAAGTCTTATGTTGCTGCAACATTACTATGATTCCATATTTATATGGTCCCATGTTATACATGTTATGATTCTATATGTTCAATTACGTTATGTTCTTTTTTATATCATTATGTCATGCTTCCTAAACAATGTGATAAAGCATTATATTTTTTCCTATTCTCTTAATGTTATTTTTAGCTCACCCTTTTGTTCGTGTTATCCCCAGGTTATCCTATGCTGAGGTTTGGGCATAATTGAATTTAGGAGCTCAATATGAAGATTAAATAAATAAATTATTTATGTTTCCATTTTTATGGACATAGTCTTCAAAGACCCTAGAATTCATGGCCCTTGGTTTGTATTAAGATGTATAATTATGCATAAAATCATGTAATTTTATGTGAAAAATGATAGGGTCACTATAGTTGGTTTTAGAGGGTGGTCTAGTTATTTTTGGAGATTATGAATATAGCACTTTGGTAAGAACCATAGAGATGAGGCTAAGTATAAGAAACCACCCTTAGATATTGTTAAGTATAGAGTAAGTGGTTTATCAAGAAAATACATCCATATCTAGTTACCTATATGTAGACATGGCTCTGCCACAGATGTATCTAGGGGTAAAACCTGAAAACACTGCCTTGAACAAGACTCGAATGAGAAATGGTGAACGACATTGGGGTTTTCCACACTATTGGTTTGAAACTCCTGGGGGATATTCTCTGATACGTTCATGAATATAGTATGAAACATTATTAATGCACCCAAAAAAATCTCATAAGAATATATGTTAAGAAATAGACCATGGAAAACCAATATTGAAACCTAGGGAATCAAAATTTATGATATATATTACTTTAAAAGTTTATCCTTTTATGTTTAATGTTTCATTTTTATCATTCTTGGCTACGTATTCAAGCCCCCCTAATTGTACATTCTGTTTCATAGTTAATGGTGGGAAATAGAAGAACATGTACCAAAAATCAATGTTATAGGGAATGTGAAGATCTCCCTAGTGATATTCCAAATATGATGGGAATGGGTGATCAAAACATCATGACAGTACTTCCTTAGCTAGATCATGTTATGAATAATATCTTGAAACATGTTGAACAACCTCCTCCTCCAAGGAAAGTGCATGTTGTCATTGAATCCTTCATGGAACAAAGGCCTACCAGGTTTAGTTTATCTTCTGATATCCTCCTCACATAATAGAGTATTAACTCCATTGAAGTGATATTCCCTATATTCCAGTTATCATATTAAGAGAACCATTTAATGGAAGTCTATAATTTTGATGGGGAAGTTGATCAGTGGTGGACATTGATCAAAAATATGAATTCCAAAGAGTAAATTTATTCCCTCAGTTGGGAGGAATTTAAGAGAATATTTTTAATAAATATTTTCTCCAAACCCTCCACCTCAATATGGTATGGGAGTTTTTTGGACTCAAGTAGAATGAAGGTGAGTCCATTGTGGCATATGAAGCTCACATTTCAAGGCATGAAAGGTACATCTACAGCTTTTTTTTAACACTGAAAGCAATGTGTTTCAAATTTTTAGGAGACTAAAATCGAGTCTACATACATAATTGGCGAATCAAGAAGTTGATAGTCATGAGGAGATTGTCAGTTGTTCCCTCAAGGATGAAATGGATATCAAATACTCACAGTGTTCTCATGGTCATGATAACAATAAGTAGAAAATTTAGTCTAATATCGGTGGTTCAGAAAATAAATCCCATGATGGAATAAAGATCGAACATCCCACATGTCAAAATTGTTGGAAGAAACATCTTGGAAACTCTCTAAATGAAACCCAATATTTGATAAAATGTGAAAGAATTGGGATTAGGGAAAAAAACTACGGAAGGGATATGATAAGTACAACTAATTTAAAAGAAGAATAGATGTTTTAGATATAGTCTCATCTAGTGGTGCAGTGTCACAACTTAAAGGAACATGGCCATTATGAAAAAAATTTCCCTAAGCTGAGGGATATTGGAGGAAATCAAAAACAACCTCAAAGGAAACAAAGAAGGGTTTATGTTATTACTTCCACTGAGGTGGTGCTAGAAAATGATTTCATGATAAGTATGTTATTAATTCATTCATGAATATAGAATATAATATTTTATTATAGATCTATGCATTCTTTAATATCTTGATAGATTAGTAGAACTATTTAAACACATCATCAAAACCTGGAGGATAAGTTATCTATTAGAATAGCGAATTAGGAAATTATTATGTCCGTCATTTATAACATGTCCTTAGTTAACATATGTGGACTAGACCTCCTAGAAAATATCATCATTCTTTATTTAGTTGAGTTTGATTTTATCTTGGGAATAGATTGGATATCTTTATTCAAACACTACATCAATTTTTGGTAAAGAGTTATCACTCTACACATCTCGAAGAATCCTCCAATTCATTACAAGTGTATGGAGGATGATGAATTTCCTTTCGAATAATTATCTCAAGAGTGGATGGTAATGCCTTATGACCATTTATGTCTATATCAAATGATTGAGATGAAGTATATGATACTTCTTGATGAAATTCACATCGTGAGGGATTACACTGATGTATTCCCAAAAAGGTTTCTATGTGTTCTTCTTGATTGATGGGTCGAGTTCTCAATTGAACTTATTCATGTATCTTGAACTATATCAAAGAAACCATATTGAATGGTCATCGTAGAGCGGATGTGCTAATGAAGCAGTTACAAGAGAATTTTGAGAGGGGTTTTATACACCCGAGTTCTTCATCATGGGGTGTGAAGGTCCTCTTCATCAAGAAGAAAGATGGATCAATGTACATATACATTGAAAATTGTGATCTCAATTAAGTCAATACAAACAACAAGTACCCCCTTCCATAGATAGATGGATTCTTCGCTCAACTTTGTGGGACCAATTATTTCCCTAAGGTTGACCTTCGTTTAGGATATCACCAATTAAAGGTGAATAAGGAAGATATTCACTAGACTGGCTTTTGAATGAGGTATTGAAACTATGAATTCATATTGATTACCTTCAGAATCAATAATGATTTAAAAAATTTAATTTATTTAATAAAAATATTCATTATAGATTACCACAAAAAATTTGTGGTTGTCTTTATCGATGACATTATGGTATACTCCAAGAGAATGAAGAACATGAAGAGCATTTGAATACTATGCTAAGGAATTTAAAAAGGGAACTGTGTGTTCTTGATGGAAGAAGTATCATTCTTGGGAAAACATTTCACTCGAAAATTTTTTTTGGGATCCTTCTAAGACTGAAGAAATTGAAGAGTGGCCTATGAAAACTTCTATAACAGTGAACTATTTCTTCTTTGGTCTATCTATGTATTAATAATTATTTCTATAGAACGTTTCATGATTGTAATAAACCAATGACCATGATGACATGGATGGGGTGATGTTTTTCTAGAAGGAAATCTTTAAGGAGCTAAAAAAAGCTTATCACCGAACCAATACTAACACTCCCAACCAGTGGATAACTCTTTTTGGGGTACAATGAATCTTCAATGAAGGGCATAGGTTGTTTGCTAATTCAAAATGATAAATTGATAGCCTACACTTCATTGATGATGAAAATTAATAAACAAAACTATTATAGGAATGATCTAGAGTTGGAGGATGTATTCTTTTCATAGAAAATATAGAGGTATTATATCTATGGGGTGAAGTGTTAGAAATATATTGGTCACAATATTATAATATATATTCACACAAATAGATATTAGTATTTTCCATTGAAAAGGATTAGATATCATCAATGATTATGACTACATAATCCACTACCATCCCGGCTAAGAAAATATTTTAGTAGATACTCTAAGTAGAAAATATAGTGCCTCTTTATCAATGATGAGAATTGAAAAGGATCCGGTCATCATAGATTTTTAGAGGATGGAACTGGTAATCGTTAAGGGAGTAACATTATAAATCCTTTCATAAATGATTGTTCATCGATCCCTCATTGAGAAGCTATAGGATGCTTAAAAAATATGTTGAAATTAAGAAAAGATTAGAATCCATTTGAAATGGTAAATATTATATGTTCAAGATTTATGTATAGGAGTTGTATTATTTGGGTCATGATTATGTGTACCATATGATCCACAGATAAAGAAGGAGATTTTGAATGATATATATAGCTCAACCTTCTATATTAACCTAGAGAGCACAGTGATGTATCTTGATCTCCGAGAAACTTTTGGTGGGACAATATTAGCAAAGATATTGTTGAGTATACATCGAAGTGACTAGTATTTCAACAAGTGATGGATGAAATATATAATTATAAGGGGATTATGAAACCACAACCCATAAAAACATGGAAGTGTGAGAACATACCGATGGACTTTGTCCATGGGCTTTCAAGGACATCCAATGTAATAAATGCTATATGGGTCATTGTGGATCATCTTACAAACACAGCTCACATTATCACAATTCAACATGACATCTCATTGGGTTAAATTTCATGTATATATATCAAAGAGGTGGTAAGGACTCATGAAGTAACACTATTTATTTTATCTGATAGTGATTTAAAATTTACCTCGATGATACAAAGAAGAGCCCAACATGATCTAAGCACATAACTTGACATCAGTACATCATATCATCCTCAAATTGAATGCTGATTTGAGCGAACTATCTATACATTTGAAGATATGTTGAGAGTATTTTATGTAGGCTTCAAAGAATGATGGGATCTATATCTTCCACTAGTGGAATTATTCTACAATAACAGTTTCCACTCTAGAATCTGAATGGAACCATAAGAATCCCTCTATTGGAAAAGGTGAAGAACCCCATATTGTTGTGATGAAGTTGGTGAGCTTAACCTATTGTGACATGACCTGATCTATTTAATGATGGAAAGGTGAAAACCATTCTGTAGTAAATCAAGGCTTCCCAAAGTAAAAAAAAAGAGTTATTTGTACAATTGTGGAAAAGACTGTGAGATAAAAGATGGAGAAATGGTATTTCTACTCATATATCTAAGGGAGAGGGTCATGAGGTTTTGGAAGAAAGGAAATGAAATTCCTAGGTATATCCACCCCTTCAAGATCCTTGATCATGTAGAATTTATGGTATATTGATTGCCACTTCCACCTACCTTGTCTAAAGTGCATAATGCCATCCATGTAACCCTCTTAAAAATGTAAATACTATATCGTTCACATGTACTGACTTCAGAGTTGGTATAGTTGGAAAATGAAATTTCATATGCGGAGAAGCCAGTGAAGAACTTGGATCATATAAACAAAGTACTACCCAATAAGACAACTCACCTGGGTAAGGTACTATGGTGAAACTATATGTATGAAGACACAAAATGGGAACTAGAATAATCAATTAAGGAAAATTACTCGCACATTTTTATGGCTTCGAATGTAAAATAAAAATTCTAGGGGGAAATTAGATAATGGAGGAATAATGTAATGACCCAATGTTTTACCAATGGAATTACCCATTGTAATTTTTCCTTATAGTATAATCATATTAGGTAAAACAATTACACTTCAGGATACTAAATACTATGTGACCATTAAACGTAATTTTTCAACTTCATCATTTTGAATTTAAAGAATCTGACATACATGGTTGCATCCAAGATGATTTTTGGGGTCCGATGGAACAAACATTATTTTCTGTGAATATTAATAGGCCCTTATGAATAATAACCTACCCTAATGAATATTTATATGACCATTATGAATTGTAAATTGTCTAAAAGAATAGTAACATCACCCCTAAATGTGCAAATAAAATATTTTCATCTTATAAGTGATATAATAACCATAGTAAAAGTACTGGTATTTTTTTAAGTCATAAATATTTTTTTACATTTATTTAGTTTATTTAAAAGAAAATTTATTTTCATAAAACGTGTTCATAAATTAAAAATTTTATTAGTTCTAGTTTTATGATAATTTTATAAGATATTTTGTAATATTTTAAAGCATTATAAAATTAGTTAAGGTTTTAAAATCCGTATTTTCAATGAAAATTATGTTTTAATTTAAAATTAAATTAATCATATTGAGAAAATTATTTTTGAAAATGGAGTTTATTTTTGGTTTTTACACATTTATTAATGGTTATGGGGATTTTTTGGGATTGTTTATAAAATTCAGGAATTTTTTATGAATAATGAAATACAATAATTTACACAATAATATAATAAAATGTTTATTGGGTCATGGGTTATGTTTTACTAATGTGAGAATTGTTGGTTCGAAATCAAATGAAAATATTACTATTTTAGGTCATGTAATCATCACTATTTATTGTCTTATGAAAAAATAATAATCTAATGATTTAAATATTAATAAAACCCTCTTCATCTCCACTATAAAAACCACACAAACTCCCATATTCTTTATAATCCTCTCAAGGCTTGTGTTGTGCCTAAATTCTTCTAAAATATCTCTCCAATATCCTCTACCAAATCCAAAATCCCTTAGTCTCCTCAAAATACCAAATCCCTTCCCCCCTAAGAGGCCCCCAAGGAAGATTAATTCAAGTGGTAAATTCCTCTTTTAATTTCATTTACATTCCTTTTGGGTTCTATTGTATTCATCTCTATCATAAAAAATAATCATCCAAATGTTATTATAAATCTTTCACATTATATTTACTAGAGTTTTTTTGATAATAGAATAAGTTATTATCGTCACTCATTTACCATTCTTTTACTCTAGTAGTAAAAACCTCACCAAATATGTGTTAATTTACTGTCATCAATTCTGGGCATGGAACAGTTCTTATGGTTGATCCATACTATAATATATGTATAATTTCTCATCTGTGTTTCTGAAATATTTTTGTACTGATGGTTTTGATTTATGAAACAAAATGTGTCCATTGTGATCAAAAACCTCTGATTTACCCAAAAGATTATCACTAACGTTTTATATAATGATTCTTCTTCAATTCAAGAAACCAAATGAAATTTTCAACCATGTAAACGTTAGGATTCTCAATAATATAACTCCAAATTGGTACAAACCTCTTAATTTTACATTATTATCCATTCATGTATATAAGTTAACATATCATGAAACAAATGAACATGGATAATGAAATTAAACCTCTTAACCAATAAAAAAGGTTATGAATGAACTAAAAATGGCTATACTAATTCAATTGAATTTGTAAAAGTGATGGAAATATTAATAAATGATCCTAATTTTATTATTCAGGTCATTAATATCAATAGGATGACAATATCAGACTTAAGTTATGGGGTTCTACCCGAACCTCAATTATTCCATTAGGTTATTCTTACTCTCTTTTTACCAAAATAAAAGTCTACATTATATTTATTTACATATTATAATTTCGATTTATATTTCCAAACCCATGTATAATGATCCATTAATAATTATCTTTCATTGATATGCATGATTTTAATTGATTCCCACCCAATACATCCCGATAAGCAAACCTGTTGTGAGGGAACATCTTGAATTTTTACCCAATTTTACATTCACTATACCATCTGGTTTAATCCACCATTTGTTTTATATAATATTTAATTATATTATTAAAACCTTATTCTTTATATTCTTGTTTTATATAAATTATTATTCCATTTTCAATTTGAAAATTCACTTTTCGTATTTTTCATTAAACCGCACTAAAATGTTTTAATGCTAAAAATTATTAAATACTGTTTTTTACATGTTATCACTTCTGTTTAACATCACATACCATGATACATTCCTATATATGTTGTAATTAGTTTCATTCATGGATAATTGTATGACACACACTTTAAATTATTTTTATGACATGATTAAGAGACCAATTTATTTTAATGGGTTCCTATATATTTATATATTATTGATTATGATTGATTCATTGTGTGGAATGCATGTTAATTAACATGATAAGATATATGTGTGATTATAGAACTCCAATTCATTCGGCAAGGATGAGTCTCATGACATGTTATGTGAAACAGTCTTGGCGGTTAGCCTTTACTTATTCTTCCATGTTCAATGGTCTTGGCGGTTAGCCTGGACTTGTGCTGTAATGTGCAACGTTCTTAGTGGTTTACCATGACATGTGATCCTATATGTTCAATAAGCCTTTACTCATGCTAAATTTATGTTTTATGTTACTTTCACATTACTATGATTCCATGTTTTTATGATCCCTTGTTATAAATGTTTTGGTTCTATATGTTCAATTACATTGTGTACCTTTTTATATCATTATGTAATGCCTCCTAACCTATGTTATAATGCTTTATTCTTATGTGTATCACGTTACTATTATTTTTAGCTCACCCCTTTGTTCATGTTAAGCCCAGGTTTTTGTATTCAAATGTATAATCATAATAGAACATAATATCTCTATATCAAGATTAAATAGTCAAATTTTTTATGTTTCTAGTTTTATGTACCTAGTCTTCAAAGACACCAGAATTCACGATCCATGGACGATATTCTAATGTATAATTATGAATAAATTCATGTAATATTGTGTGAAAAAGGATATGGTATATATAAAAACTATGTATTTGTTTCACATATTTTGGTCTTGGACAACCTCCATTTGCCTCATTTTTCAATGGATCAAAAAATATATCTTTTCCTACTGATAGCATGACCCAGAGGTTTAATTTCCCCATCCAAAACTAAATTTTAGTATACATAAGAAAATCATTTCATAATTTCATAATTTTATGTTTTAAAAGGAAAATATGTTACTCCATACTTTTTGTGTAGATCAGAATATCGTCCATAAATACTACTATAAATTTGTCAAGGTAATCATTAAATACTCTAATAATTACGTAAAAGAATATTTCTGGAGCATTATTGATTCCAAATAGAATCAAAATGATCTCCGAGTGAACGTACATTGTAAGAAAAACATTAATAGGGTAATCCCCCTTCTTTAGAACTATTTTTTAATATATTTACATAATATCCATCATATTGAAGTACATGGATCCAAATAGCTGATCGAATAAGTCATCAATCTAGAGAAGGTGAAACATTATCTTTATCTAGATCTGGATTAGATCATGATAATCAATTTAAATATGCATTGAACCATAATTATTCTTGAAAAAAAGTATAGGTGAACCCCATAATGAAAAACGTGGGAATAAAACTCCTTTATATAAACACAACAATATTTGTTTCTTCATCTCTTTAAGTTCAACATCTGTCATTCTATATGTATTATTAGATATTGAAAATTCTACTAAGGAGAATTCATATCATGGATAGTTGGAAAACTGATAAATTCTTCTGGAAATACATGATTGAATTCCCCTAAAATTGTCATGTCATTAAGGATAATATTTTAATTCCAAGCAATCATTTGGGTTACATACTCTTTTATACAAGGAAATAAATTCCATGCTTCAAATGTTGGTACCAAATAAGACTTATCCTCCTTCTATGAATGTAAAAAATCTTAAGAAGATTTTTGATACAGTGGGTGATTCTATTATCCCATAAATTTATATTCACACTATATAAGAAAATCCAATACAATCCCAAAATAGCATTGAATTTTTATAAGGATATTATCCCAAGATTTCTAAGTATAATAATCCAAATATTTCCGATATACGATGAGTAATATACTTGTTATAAAACTGTTGAACTATTTTCCATCTTCAAAAATAACTAAAATTCATTGTTTTGAGGTTGTTTTTTCATGGATCTGTGAATCATGTGTGTCACAAAACAATACATAAAACCAAACCCACATGGTACATTTAAATTTCATTTAGGGATGACATTCATGACTTCAAATATTTTAGTTTAGTTCAAATAATTTAATTTTACCAAAATATTCTTCGGGATATGAATTTTTATAATATTTAAAATATAAATATAAAACCATGAAAATTAATGGGATAACTTATAAATGATATATATTATGTAGCCATAAAATTTACAGTTTTAAATATATTTTTTCCATAGTCAGTTTCCTAACAAAAAAAATTGATGGCAAGTACATTTTCTAATATAAAGGTTCTTAATGGGATTTTAAATTTATCGATGCATATACCCCAGGAGTTTTAAAATAAGTGTACAATATGGACGCTTGTCATGAACCCAATTATGATTGAGTGTATCCCAATGCACCATTTTTTGGTTATTACCCATAGGCACAACTATTCTAGATCCAAATAAAATTTTACTTTTTAGAAAGGAATGTATTATCATGGAGAACACTTACTCTAGACTTTATGAAATTATAGGGAAGTTATCCTTTGTTTAATATTTCTTCTTTTAGAATTGAATATATATTTTTTCAAATCCCAGTCATAATAAATATGAATATATTTAACTAATACAACTAGGAAAACCAATATTTTATTAAATTTTTTTTTTATTTAACTCAAAAACATAAAGTTAGTACAAACCTAAAATATCTAGAGCCCTGATGTATTTGGGTAATAATGTACACAACATAAAAAATTCTAAAATAGATTGAAATACATTATCTTAAAAATCCGAAACATGATCTTACATTCAATTGATCATATGAAAATAAAAGGGATAACCGAGGGATGTATATAAAAATGTGGTGGTATATAAATATTAACAGGGGATGAAAAAAAACTGAATTATGTAAAGTAGTACATGTTATCCAATAGGTATATAAATGTTACATAAGTAGGGCGAAAATAATAATCTTGAAAAATAAGGCATAATGTAAAATGATAACCAAAATGAAACATATGAAAATAGTAATAGAAAAAAACATGACATTATAAACATAAGTCAGTGAAATCCACCAAGACATCATAACATAGCGTTCTTAAGATAACCTCTTGGGCACCATACATGAGAACTCATGTGACAAAAAGATTACCCAATTAATTGGAGGGCTATATAATTCTAGGAGCTTTTATAATTTTCATATCATGAAAATTCATAAGTTTTCCACATTGATGATACAACATAAGGATTTATTTCATAAATATTGACCCCATTGTTAATGATTTTCAGAAAAATAAATTCAAAACCCACACTAAATAACTTATTGGTACAACTAGGTAAATACCTTTGAGTGGAAATGGATATTGGTATTTAGATCCAAATAGTTTTTCATAGTTATTTGAAGGTGAATATTGATTTCCTAACATATGTAAAAAAGGATTATAGAAGGGGTGGATGAGAGAGAAACGAATCTCTCATTAATTGGGAATCATAAGGATAGTAAGAGGGATGTGTAAACAAATATCCCAACATGAAAAACTAGAAATCAAAAGGCATGACTGAAAGAAGGTGGATGGATAAAGGGGAGAAGGAGAACATCTCTTTATTGAGAGTGTGCATCTTAAATATTGAGAAGAAATTCTTAAGAGGTTGGGGGAACCATGGGATGAATCTAGAGATAGAAAGGTATAGTAGCTTCACGCACCAATATTTTTTTATGAGTAATGAGGGGATGTGTGGGTTTATATTGCAAAATAAAGGATGATTATTTAGTAATATCCAAACATGGGTTTTGAAATATTGTTAATAATGTAATCAAAACAATGATCCATCTAATAGGTTTTATTTTTTTTTTGGAAAAATAATAGTTTTTAATTATTTGATAAGGCTATGAACCGAGAACATTGAAATAATTCCCTTGGTTAGGTAGAAGAGAGTCAGGTTTATAATGGAATGAGATTTAGGCCTTATAATATAATATAGGGTTTTGAGGATTTATTATGACTTTATAAAATTATTAAACTAAATTAAAAGGAAATTTATTTTAATATTAAATGACATTTTCATCTTATATACCATTTTTGTCATATATTACATCACTTTTTGGTCAATATGATGTCATAATATACACCGTTTACGTATACAGTATTTATTTTTTACCGAATACTCAATTCTCTTAGAAAATTGTGAAAATCTAACTTTTGGATAATTTCAATCTTTCCATTTTTTAAAAAATATTATTTTATCCCAAAATTTCTTAAAATATGAGAATTTAAACGTTTGAAATTAGAACCCCCATTTATGGAAATTACAAGTTTTCTTATAAAACCTGTTTTCTAACCCTAATAAAAATAAAATTTTACTTTTTAATATTATATTATCATTTATATGTAATAAATATTATTTAACAATAATTTTTTATTAAAATATAATTTATATTAAAATTTATTTAAGTCATAAAAAATAGTTTATAGATTTAATTTGTATTTTTACCAAAAATACAATTTCAGTTTCATGGTCTCAAAATATATTTGTTAACTCGTTATTATATAATTTTAAGAAATTAATATTAATATGAAATAAATATAATAACTTTTTATTATATATAATATAAAAAATTCATGTTTTTAGGTTCTAGATACATAACTCTTTGTTACACTAGTGAATTATCTAACAATGTGGTGTTTGATATTGAGATTTTCATGGGGTGTTTTGGTAAACATGGGATGGGACATGATCTCTATGATCTTAAAATTTACCCATAATGTGTTTCACTCATGATTTAGTTCATGAAAATATTTGTGGGATGGTTCACGGTAAAATCACAGTGATGCTATCCCCATTAAATCTCTAATAAATGTGCTATATAGTGTACGATCCCACTTGTGGAGGCCATCACTTCCTTTTCAGTGTTAAATTGGAAAAATCATAACACTTAATAAATAATTATAATGGTCACTATAAAATTGATATATTATCAAAATTCATGATTTATAAATATTATTTAAATTTTAAACACCATATAATAGAACATAATACCCAAATTAGTACATGTGTTTTCTATAACATCATTTATTAATAAGGAATTTATTCAACTATAAAAATTTGTTTTTTAAATTTTTGGGTTATTACACTACCCTGATGATATATATTCAAATAAATATTTTATTTTGTGAATATTTAGTTTTTTAGGTTGATGTTAATAAGAATTTTCATTTTGAAAACATTATTATACCTTATAAAAATTTTACATGATTTTAATGATGGATTGGTTACATTCACTTAGAGGAAATACATTATAGAGAAAGGAAAATATATTTCTTATTAACCTATGAAACCATTGAAACAAATGGATAATAATAAACACCCTCTAGGAAAAAATATATAATTCGATCCTTGATACCAAATAACGGTTGACTTGTAGACCAATTAATTGGATAGGAACTCAATTTTAGCAATACACCTATTCTAAGGAAATAGAAATGTTTCAAAGATGGATATGTTGAAATATCTACAAAAATTATATCTTGAGTCATCTATAAAATTTATATACACTTATCAATTTCCTATAGAAATTAATAATTAAAATTTATATTATAGAAATATTTTAAGCTGGTTGAATTTTATGACCCCAATTTCCAAACTATATAAAACTAATGAAATTTTTTATAAATTGTATTAAAAAATAAACCCAATGTAAAATAACTAGAATATATTAGATTAAAAATGTGAATAAATAAATAATATACACTATGATGATAAATAATTGAATTTTAATACATTTTGATGATAATTATTCAATATGAAATAATATATAAAATGTTTATTTTTAATAACACATATTTTCATTAAATTGTGACTTTTATTTTTAAAAATAAATTAAAAAATTTTAGATTTTTAATTTGTAAAAATTAAATTCATTTCATATTCCTCGCATAAAAATATACTTTGTATGAATTTTTTAGTTTTTTTTGAAAATGATTATTTTCAGTTGAAAAATGGTTTCTATAAAATTATTAATTTTAATGATTTGATAATTAAATATTTATGTCTATTTTTTCCCGCCAAACGAGCATATAAAAATTTAGGGCTAAAGAAACACCAAAATAATTGGTATTATTCTTGCAACAAAATAATGAAATGAGTAGCATGGTCACATGGTGATTAAAATATTGGGTCACAAAGATTGCATGAAATTCAACGGGACTAACCATCACATGACCGTATAAATATATTTTTTATTTGTAATGTGATTAGAATAAACTATTCATGGTCATAAAAATTCCTCTAATAAGTACCCCAAATCTTGTGAATCCCCATTAGGCATACTGTTTGATCCCATAAAGTCTCTCAGGTGGGTCTTTTTTTATCTTGTGACATGATAACTGAAAAATAAATGATAACCACAAAATAAAATTATAGAATAACATGATTGAAATAGGGAAGCATCATGTTAATGTATTTACATTTATTTTCATGTAATGTTCTTATGAAATTCATGTGGTAAGTTAAAAATTACATTAAATCCCGAGAGACATGTCCGCCAAACCATACAATGGCCTTTTTTCATGTCACCTACATCATGACAATTGATTAGGGATTTTCTATTTTATAATGTAGTGACCTAAAAAAAAACTAATCTGTGAACTCCATAGGTATTACAAATATAATCTAAAAAGCTAAATACCCATCTGTGAAGGGAGTTATGTTGTTCTTCTTGCGAAGCTGTAACCAGCTTCACATGATCCATTCATGATTATGTGAAGCCATTCATACAAGTCTTCTTTGGTCATGGTAAAGCCTATTTGAGAAGAGAAATTATATCATGCTGACTACTAGTCATTTTAGACTTCATTTTGTGAACGAATTATGACTTGTGACTTTTTATTGAGAAGTGGCCCAGGTATGTCAGCCCAATCATGTGATGGTTATTGGACATATTTCTTTGATCTCGTTAGAGTTGTTCAATATCCTGAATCAATCATCTAGAGGCCCCTTTACAAGCCATTAGGTTGATAAATATGGTTATGATAGAGTAATCACATAGTCACTATTTATCACATTACACAACAGTTAGGTTAGTGGTAACACATGACTAGATCAAGAAACTTGTGTGATATGTTAACAAAAACTCCACCATCCTCAAAAAATATGATTAGTGGATTTTGGGATGGGAAAAGTTGTGTATATATGAGGAGGTGATGCTAATAAAATCCCCACATTACATATATAAACACACAAATTAATCCAATACCAAACATCCTAGGGAAAATGGTTATGTGATCTAAAGATTTTTCCTCTTGAAATAGTTTCATGACGAACTTTAGATATTACGTGATCTAGGTATGAACATCATATGATCATTTCATTGATCAAATAATGGATCTTAGACAGGTTAGATGGATCATGTGAAGAACCAAGAACATTTTTACAAAATCAAATGATTTCTTAGCAGTAAAAACATGAAATATGTTGTGGTGATTCCATGAAAATGGGTGAAAATTACGAAAACCTCATGTGATGGAAGATAAACTAATCTTCATGGGAATGGGTTATTCATTTCACATGTTCTATTAATCGATCACAAGACACCATTCAGAAATGTTACTTCGATATGAAAATGGCATTTAAACTTGTCAAAAGGTTTATGGAACGACTCATGGAAATGCTATTCAGTTCATGTGATGACATCTGGATGTGTCACCAGGTTCATTTCACAACCCATAGACATGTCATTTGGGATCATGAAATGTCCCTCAGACTTGTAGCCTGATCCTGCGACAAACCTTGAACATATCTTCCAAATAACATGATAACACTCCCACATGTCATATTCAATCATGCGAGTCACCATGGACATGTCATCATCAATCATTTGATTTTTTTACATGATATCTTAGATCATGGGAAGACCCGATGATGTGTCGACCATGCTACGAAGACATCTTTTACATGTCTGGTTGATAATGAAGGACATGTCATCCTTTTCTAGTAGAAATACTTGGACATATACCCTCACACATTGTGAATCTCCATCCATGAGTCATTGGTCAAGCACTCCAAATTTATATGGAATGTTTCCCAAATGGACTAGATATGGGAACACACAGAACCCTAATTTTATTATGGAATCATCTTTCCATCCAATCATGCTCATTCGACCAGTAAATGTCCCTCCAATATCTATCTATTTGAGGATAAGGGTTACAAATGTTTTATTAGAATCCACCTCAATATAAGTGCCTCAATATTCCATTTACTCTAGTTCATAAGACCCACACCATATGGGTATACTATTCTTATTCATCCATCACCATATTTTTGAAGTAAGATAAAATATGAGGACTCTAATTCCTGCCCATACCATATTTGTAAGATGCCTCATTGAGGCCCAAGAGCATTGTATAACACAGTATAAGTGATTCATAAGTGAATATTTCCAAAATCTATCTGTAGTGGGACTGATCACTTATAATCTATTGTTTCTAACATATATAATGACTCATGTGTGGATATGGATTTTCAATAATCATATAACTAGTATTATAAAATTCACCCCAATTTTGGAATCCATGGGGTGTAGGCCCCATTCGATAATTTGGAACAAATTCCCCCTTATATATTCATCTATCCTGTTGTAGTTCCATAAGGAATTCCAATATTTATCTGCTCTTGGTAAATAACCATCACAAGTGTTACATACATATCCCTAAAAATAATCTAGATGAGGATAAGCTAATCTATGAAGATTCAAATTCATGTTATAATTAAGATATATTAGACTCTTTCTTAAGTCTCACGTCCTATACCTAATGCCTAATTGGCATCATATATGTCCTCATCACATGAAGTTAAATGGAATGGTTAATAAACTATGTGATATTATTCATATACTCACAAGATATGTTGGACACTTCTTGTTGGTTAAATACCTTTCTTGAAATACCAATCACCTTTCTTGATGGAAGTAAACTCTAGAGTACCAGGTTAAATTGCTCTAAACTGAAACACAAGTATTCACTTGTCAATAAGAAGTAATGGGATCTGGATGAATACATTTTGATACATATGGAGGGGATCATTAGTAGAACACTCACATACGTGCACAAGGATTAATCACTCAATTTTTTATTAGGTTAACTAGTCCCATATTGAGATATAGGAATGATACAAAAACATATATTAAATCTCTAAAAGGGTCCTATAATTGGATATAATTTCTTCCAAAAGGTTGAGATGATCTGAAACTCCCATCATATAGAAAAATTTATGTAACTTTGATTTTTTAGTCCTGAAACCCAAAATTAAATATTTGAATTGTAAATTAGGCCTGAATTAATTAGGGATATTAGAACCATTGGGTATTTCTACTAGTAAACACTACCAAAATTGTAGATTGAAAATCTATAATGAGAAACTCACAATTAACATTTATAATAGAAGATATAAATTAAACAAAAAATAGTGAACCCAAGGTGGATATTTCAAATAACAAAATTGACCAGTTTCCCAAACACCGATATTGTTTTATTTCATTCCATTATGAAAAAATGGTGATCCTAGAATGAAATATTCAAATAATAAAACTGACCAGTTGACCACTTATCGGGCCATTTTGTTTGTAATCACATATGTAAATAGAAATGGTGGACCCTACATGAATCATTCAATAATGTAATGTAATTTTGTTTCCCATTGGACAATCCATTCTATTATTTATATTCTATGCATAAAAAGTTTTCTAACTATAAACCATAACAAAAAAATTATTTTACCTAAGCATAACAAATTGATAATTTTTCATACATGTGATAATGAACTGATTAGAAACATTATAACTAATTATATTTGTGATAGAGGATAATTATAAAAAAACATCATATTAACTCAAGACAATTTCATCATCAATATAATGTTCTGTAACCTAATTTATTGTTGCTATTATAGCACAGAAATTGTCATTATCCACCAAACACCTTTATATTCTAGTGTCGAACTTGGTGGTATGTGAATACAACCAATGTGGTAGGATCTTGACCCTTTGGGTTACTCATAGAGGTATACATACAGCCTAGTAGACAAGGCTATATCATTTATGTATTTATACAATGACACTAATTTTTCTTGTCACCACTAATAACCACTTAAGAAGCTTGTCCCTAGAGCACAACAATCCTCACCTTTCTTTCCTTAGCAATGTGGACGATGTAGTCGACCATGACTCTTTATTGGTTGACTATCTTCCTAGGAGGGCTATGGTTAACCTTTTTCACCACCATCACCCCACTAATTATCCTTAGTCACCTACTGAGGGTAAGAAATGGTATGCCAGTACCCTAGACACTCATTCTAATACACCAAGGGAAGATCACCAAGCATAGGATGCTAAAAATAATATAGAGTGTGCCCATAGTACCACTTCCATTAAAAAATAATTCTGGTACATTGCGACATCATATAAAAAGTTGAATAATATCACGGGTCACCCATATCAGGTCTTCGTGCATATCAAAATAGAAATCATGGAAGTGGAACATATCTCAGTGACCATACATGAAGTCCATCAATGTATCCTAATGGAACAAGGAGGTATTTAGTTGGATTATATACCTAGTTCAATATAAATATGAAAATATGAATTTGTGATTAAGAACATGAGGCCTTTATTTTTTCATACACTTATAAAGTGCCACCATATCATGTATACAAAAAAACAACTCCACTAGATTATCCTGACACTCATGTAGATAAACAGAAATTTTCATATTCCTATCATAACAGCAGGAGTAGCATATCACCATTATCAACATGAATAAGTGTCTACTGTAGAAAATGAACACATTCATTCTCCCATATATATGGATTATCAATATATTTCATTAAAGGATGAGGCACTAAACCAATATCATATTCCCATTTGTCTTGGCCTCACCATGTTTTTTTTAAATACCATAGGATAGGTGATTGTTCTTGTTGATGAAATACAATAGTATATTCAAAAGGAATGTGACCGAGATCATACACATGATCCAACAAATATTCCATAGTAAAATATTTAACAAAACATAGTGAATCCTCATATTCCTTTTGATGAAGATACTCAAAATTTGCAGGAAGATTACGGGAAATATGATCTTATCCCAACTGTATCCAATGAAAGAATGTGGGTACATCACTCACAAGATATAAAAGAGAACACTCAAATATCTTCTCCCATTCTGGAGTTCCATAAAAATTTTCCAACAAGAGTACATATTTCAACTGGGTACATCCCCTAATTTATCCAAAGTTGACCATCATATTCTTGAATCCACTAAAAGGATTTTTAATTCCCCTTCCAATGATATAAAGGATCATAAACATACTATAGTTGATCATATGAAATGGTATCATATTCCCACATTAATATATTGTCATTAACATATTATAATTACCATCTTGATGTAGGTTCATATCCCTACTCATTTTCAAAATAATAGTCCACATATTCCATCCATGACACAGATTGAAGTTAATATACAGAATTATATCAATGGTGGTGTCCTTGAGGCTATAAAAAGTATATGATAAAAATGTAATGGTTCTACTGACTCTATAAATGAAGCACAAGGAAATAACTACTTTGACAGTTCTCCTCATTGTACTATAGAGATGTATTATTGACACTCTAATATTAACATCTATTTTGGTCAGCCTCCACCTGATAATATCTCACCTGGATGTATAAATCCCTCATTTTCTAAAAAATGTCATATAAAGCGGTGATTAAAACACTTTTCTTAACCGTATATAGTGCCCCATAATTTACCAACACCTCACCTCATTTAAAATAAAACCAAGAGAAGTGATCTATATGGTTTGGCTTGGTTGAGGAACTTGACCCTAATAAAGAATAATCCATCAAGGATATATATAGGAAATTATTTTGAAACTATATCCCAACTATATTTTGTCCCATATCCACTTCTTATTATGATGTCTCAGTTGAGATAAAGAAGGAATGTGTTCCATACTTACATCATAACAATCAGGAAACTTTTCTACATTTAAGTATATACGCCTACCTTATATAGGATATGAGGGTCACCTCCAGGTCATAACCATGTACGTTTAGAGATATATTTGTATGTCATCTCCATAACTCGTAACCTAATAACAAAAAATTAAATTAGAACTAAATAGAATTCTTTCCAAAATAGAAATGATCCTAGATTATGACATCCTACAATGTAATAGTTATCAGATAGGTCAATGTACTGGTTACTGCATGAGTGATTTAGTTAATACAATGAGGAACCTCTATTTTGAGGATGCTGAAACACTATCAATGGAGAGATAGGACCTTTAAAAAATTTATAATATATGCCAGTAAAATTGGGAGTACAACCCAAACATAATAGATTAATTCAAAAATACCATATATCTTTCTTTAGGAAGTTAATCACATCACATGATTTCATTTCACAAATCCCATGAGCAAATGATATTTCTAACAATTAAGAACATCGCATTAAAGGCCACCATAAAATCCATCTTAGAACAAAACCAACCTATAGGGTAGGAGGAATGTTTGTCTTAATCGCTACTAATTGGTTCATCACACCCCCAAGTGCAACTAAATATATAATTAATTTTTATAGATCAACCCATGACTATATGGATATAGGATTTTTTAGCATAACTTTCATCTTTTATGTCATAAAATATATGATCGTATGATTGGTAACTTTAAATAACTTCCATGAATAAACCCCATCCGACAGATATTGGGGAATTTTTATCATTATAATCACTCTAGAAGGAATCAATATTTTTAGTCTAGGAAGACAACGCTGAAATTAGGTATCCCATCCATTCTTCCATCTATAAGACACACCTATTTCATTTAGGGAATGAATAGAATATATGATCAAAAACTCCCTCAATGTATCTTTTCAAAGACTGGGATATGGATATTGTATTTAAAATGAAATAACCCTCTAAAAGGGTCTTAATAAATGATGGTTCAATAATTCCAAGGGTCATTAATATTTTCCTGATGTGACTCTCATAGGAATAACCAGTGATATAGACTTTGTGGTAACTATTGTCGCACGATATGACACAATGAATTTCATCACCATAAATATATAATATGATTCATTAAATGACCCAAATAGAGAGTGAAGCATCTCGAAAACCACAAATCCAGATGTGGATGATCTGAATGCATATATTAAAGATACTCATTCACAAAATCAAAGAAGGATCCCAAACCTGGCTCCTTCGAATGATGAGTTTCTACCTCCTTAGAGAAACTCTTCCATGGATAAATGGAAAGGTGTTGTTACATCACACTAACCACTTATAATATTTAAAATAAACTCTTTAGAGGATTTACTAGAATAATATTATAATGAGATACAAAACCTCAAGGAACTAAATGAGGAACTAATCATGGGAAAATTACTACTAAATATGGCCGACAAATAAAAAGACATATCTCACCACCCATGCAACCCAATTAAGTTACTCAATCTCTAATAATGATACTTTAGAATCATATTGACATTGTATGTAACATCCTCGAACCGACTATCCAAGAATCAGCGGTAACATTACTATATTAGAATAATATTCAAGGAATTGCATCCAAAAGGATTGTGTCGTTTAGATGTCTGTATTACTAGGTATATTAGTGATTCTCATTTAACAAATTAATACATAGAGTGAAAAAGTTGTTTGTTCATTTGAATCATTATGTCTTATATTATAACACTACAGGTCAATCATAATTATCATCTTCTATTCCTTGGAAATGAAATATTAGAAATAGGTGACCTCAAATGTTCATTATGGGGTTGATTATGACATAATATATGAATAAATGAAACATAATCAATATGGAAAGGTAAATAATTAAAAAAAATATTTAATTAATAACATGACCATAATTTAGAAGGAATTAATAATGATCAAATATTTCCATATAAATATTCAGAAAAGCATGATATATTTTCCTAAATATTTAAACAATTAAAATATACAAATGAACATCAATAAATAATCATATAATGAGGTAATTAACAGTACTCGTCATTATACCCATATTTTCGAGGCCTTATTCTATTAAATATTACTTAAATGGGTAAGGAATCGGCCAAAATCCCAAGCATGTCTATCTAATGCAACCTATCTATTTATCAAAGGGGCCATTGCAGGCGTCACCCATCACATTCTAATTCAAATTAATTATTGATATAAAATGTGTGAATGATAATCAATATTAAAATTCATATTTTAAATCCTGAATTTTAAATTTAAATACATTCCCCAATAAATATATATAATCCTAAACAATTCAAATTATTATAATGAATAGTTATAAAATTACATACCCCAAGTGAAATAGATCAGAAACTATCAAAATAAATAATAAGGATGGTTTCAATTTCGTATATTCCCATTGAATAATTAGTAAAATAATGACATAATGACATTGATAAATATAAATACCAAAAGAACATTATTCAATAAATCTTGAGAAAATTTATCTTTTCACTTTGAAAATGTTATTTTAAATATAAAAGTTAAAAAAATATTTTCAAAAACATTTTCCTTGAAATTCGGCTTTATAATTTATAATAATTTATTTAAATCCTAGATTATTTATTAATTATAAAATTATATTAATGAGATAAAAATTTAAAAAATTTAATACATTCACATTTTCTATAAAATTCAAAAATGCCTTGTTTGGATGTCTGCATGAATATTATTTTAAAAGTTGTTTTTGAAAAAAACTCTCAGGTGAAATTTTATTTAATAAATTATATTTATAATTTTAAAAAAATGTTATCTATTTTTTAATCATGGATTTTTATGAAGGATAATTTTAAATCAATGATAGAAACAAACTCATGTTTTTATAAAAAATTTATTTCTCATTCATTTTAAGTAACTAAGAGAGGAAAATGTAACTATTAATTGAACATTTTTCATGTAAAAACATATTGAAATAAAATAGACTTATTTTAATATAGAAATATCAAATAATTACCCCTAATTGGTACTTAAACATAATCAATTATCCATACTGATGAGATTTTTTAAATAAACCACTGTAATGTTGGTGACTTTTGAATCATCACTGAAATAAAATATTTAACATCAAATTAATGCTTAAATACCTTGAATATAAATATATTAATGATTTAAAAACCCATGAGGGGTATAATTTATACCACCCAAAATTACTAAGCGGTGAATGTGATATATGTACCACGGAAGTAAATGTGAGGCGAGAAACCCTTACCTTATGTATTGTTTGCATCATATGTGTTCAAGACCTATGTATAATAAATAAATGTTTATTAAAAATATATTATAGAACCATAATAATATATTTAATACCATATATGACATACCTATAGTCTTTTATCAACTATTTAATAATATTTTTTTGTGAAAATAACTTTTGCGGGTTTTAATTACTTCACTTTCCTTTTATGTATTGGTTGGGTAACATATTTATATTTATGTTATTCATAGATGAATAATGTACATAATTTATAATATAGTTTAAATATAATATATATTCATTATATATTTAACTATATTTATCTATAAATGCTAGTGATAGAATATAGATTACACCATTCCGGGAGAAGGTAAGCCATACGTACGCATGTACAACGTTTCTATTTTCTCAAAGGATGGGAAAAAAATAAAATAAATATTAATTAAACATTAATGAATCATAATTATTTAATATATATAATTTATATTAATCTGGTTAATCCTTTTTCATATCCATGTAAAATAAAATGAAAAATATTTTGCATCCGTATGTGGAGGTGGTAGTCCACACACACATATGATCGATATTATTTTTTTCTGAAAATATTGGAAGGTAGAAATTATATAGTATATTATAAATAAATAAATATTTCAAGTTTATATAAATAACCTATATTAATAAATTGTAACCTCACTACATTCCATGTAAGGTCTATGAGAAATACGATTCACAATGATTTGAGAGGTAGTTGTTCGCTATACATGTGAGCGACGTTATCGTATCCCCCACGTAATTGAAAGTAAAAAAATTATATGTGAAATTATATTCATAGATTTATAATAATTTATTAAAAATCATATGAATATGTCGACTTTATAATTATATCTAGTTCTCACAGTTGGTTATGGAAAACAAGTTACATTGGGTAATGGGACAACATTCCACCGTACACATGATCAATGATATCATTTTCCGTATGATGGAACTTGATATGGATCATGGTTATTATATTTCCATAATTAAATATAAATATATATTTTATCTGTGTGTTATTATATTTTCCTATTTTAATATCATTTGAATGATGTGAAAGAAGTAAAAAATTCAAATAATCACATTTAAGAATTTTTCCTCCTCTTTGGAAACTCTCAATATGTTTAGAATTAATTCCCTCATGGTTAGGATTAATAATAAACAAAATCCTCCATGATGTTGGTAGGGAATTAAGGATATTATTTGGGAAGTTATTTTCATAATAATGTTTTTTTGGAATTTTTATGTGGGGAGGATAGGGGGTGACCATTTGTTAGTGGGTGGGAGGGCATCCATGTAATTATTGAAAATATAATGTCATACCCAAATTTTTTTCATTCCAAAATCCATAAATGGTTCATTATAGAATCATATTGCTTATTCTATATTTATATTTCCATATATTATGTTTTTACTAGTTATTTGATTATTTTATCCATTATCTATTTAGTTTAACAACTAGTAAATCAGTTTTTACCTTAATCGTGATAATTAATGCTTACTGGTTTTACAATTCATATGGATAATAATTAAGTTGAACTTAAAAGATTATAATGATTATTCGGATTCCAAGTATTAAATAATTTTTTGAGATTCCATTAACATAATTTCTAGATATTAATTTATAATTAAACCTATTGACACATCAAAAAATAGTTATCCAAAGATAAACATTGAAAATATTAAAATGATTTCATATAAATATTAAAAATAAAAATTATTCCAATTAACTAAATTAGAAAAATTATAATATATTATAACAAATATTTATTTAATATCAATTTTAAATATAATTACCTTTTAAATAATTTAATCAAAAGAACATATTTCCATAAAAATTTGTATTTTAATTATTCATATTAAAATTAAGGTTTTATGAAAATTATAAAAAATTCACTACAATATTTTTTATAAATTTAGATTTAATAAATGGATTTTATTATTTCAAATAAAATTTATATATGTGGTACAAGTAAAAATTTAAATTCTATGCATATTTCCCAACTAGACCACAATTAAAAAAATATCGACTTTCAGAAAAAAAATCCCTTTTCTTTCAAATGGTTCTTACATTATTTCATTAAAATAGATAAAAATTGAAATTATTTTATATATTTTAAAAACAAATTAATTTTATTGGTTATAAATCCATATTCATAGTCACCAACATAATATCTAGGTTAAAATTTTCATGTTTAATGAATAATATTTTAATAGAGTATCATATTTTTTTAAAACATAGTGTTATTTCCATCATAGGATAACATAAGATGGAATTTATTTAAAATGAAATATATCAAAATGTATTGGGGTGTTAAATTATCTAAAAATATTTTTGTTTCATGTCATACATGCTATGAAAATTGATTTTCGTTTTTCAATATCATGGGGTTTTACATTCTATGACAATAAATAAATTTTGTTCTCGCAATTTTATCATGATCTCAGTAATCAAGGGTTTGAAAATTTAAAATACCATTATTGTAAAACAACCTAATATAATGGTCAAATTAAAAATCATCATGTTAAAATATAAAGACAAATATAATGTTCATCTAGAATAATAAAATATTTAGGTTCTCATATTATAGAACATAGGTTGGATGTTTAGATATGTACAAGGGAGAAAATCATAATTCGTAAGTAATTTCAGAGGGTAATATAGGAAACTGATCACATGAAGAATAAAAATAATGATAATGTTAAAATCAACAAAACTATAAATCCATGATGAGCTAAAAGACAATTTGATTCAAGAGATATCTAGGTAATAAGATAACTATTCTTTTCTGAAGATCCTTTTCATAGCGTTAAGGGATTATTTTACGAGTAGAAAACATACTTATTATTTCATCATTTGTTTTTTTTATCAATTTAAAAATCATTTATTATTCTATGAAATGAGTATCATGAAATAAATTTTTTCCCTTAAGAACTAAAATTAATTTTCATTATTCACTGGATCTATAAAAATATATAAATTTCTTTTGTATGTCTCTAAATATTTACCAAAACAATAATGGTTACCATGATTATTCCAATATAATACATTAATCTCTAAACCTCAATAGTAAAGTTAAAATTTAAACTTAATACCTTCCATTGAAATATTTTCCTATAAAATTGATTAAGTTAAAATAATGTCATATTAATCTAAAAATTATATTGTCCAGTGGTAGGTGAAACACTCTTACCACTCTCCAGTTGTGGGTTCAAGCCCCATGATCGAGTAAGATGTGATGGGGTTTCATCTGAAATGTGAGTTGTCCTTTTTCCAAACAACTATTAATATAATTACTATAATGTTCCAAAATTGTTTCTCCTCAAATGTACACCAATAAAAAAGGTAATATAAACAATAAATATCACCAATACATTCATAAAAACCACATAATCATTATTATATCATCATTGTGAAAATATTACACGTTATACTCCCTCATTCAGGTTTTTTACATGACGATCACCCTTCAAATATATTAATTTTCCTATTAATAAATATCATTCAATGTAAACACTCAACTTCAGAATGAAAACATACATTAGTACAATTTATATATATTTTTTGTACTACATATAAATAGAATATAATTGATAAAAACACTCATATAACAAAATTAATGATTTCAAATACAATTACATAAATCATTCCATTTATTTTACTGTAATATCATAATATTAACCTTGATACCTCAACTTATTTTTATGCATATTCCCTAGATGAATGAGGAATTAATTTGAGTAGTGTCTCAAATGCTTAAAATTGAAGCATTGAACATGGGAATATTCTTTATTTACATTTAATTTATTTGTGTAATCCCCTTTTTCTCCACATATGAGGAAAAATCCATTTCCTTTCATGAATGTACAAGAATCATTCTTTACAAAATTATCACATGGGGTAAATCCTTATTTCCATTCCTCCATTAATATATAATTTAATCTACCATCATCTTCTTCTCTTGATTACTTTCAAAGATATAAGACTTGTAGATTTTTTTCCATCATTATATAACATGATACATAGTCATCATATGATGATAAATATTGAATTTCTAGTTCCCTTAAAAGAATATTAATAATCCCATCAAAGAAAAAGTTAATATGTCTCATTGGATTATATACATCAGGCATAAAATCCATGGATGACCTTGTAACGTTGTATTCATTTTTAGTAACATTTTAATATTTCTTCTATCTTAGATACTGGAATTATCACTCCATATCCCTTATTCGTCACAAGAAAAATACCTTTCCAAGAATAATAACTTAAAATACTATTATTCCATGATTTATATTTCTTATTAATCCTTAGTGTTTGGAATAAATAAATAGTATTAATATTCATATCTTGATAGATAATAAGCTACCAAGATCTCTTTTTTCCTTTCATTACATCTAAAAGAAAGAAATATCTTCTTGAAGGATATTATCCATTACTCAACTAAAAATGGATTTTTAATCCCCTTAAATAATGAAGTATGTCAATTCATATAACAATTTAACATTGTTATGCTACATTGTGTATTAGTTGGATGCTCTATATGGGAAAGTTAATTTCTCATATCACGTGTCAGTTTCTCCAATATTGTTATAATTTAATCAGTTCCGGATATAGATATAAATTTAAATTCATTATCTTTCCTAAGAGGTAAATATCTACTTACAGTACATGAATTGATAGGATATTTATTTTGTATAGTAGGCTCCATTTCTAAATAATGGATTGCACTAGATTACATCATAACATTATGAAACTTATTGTATAATCACAAAATTTTTTAAATACACAACATTGATTGAAAAAATTATGTATTTCTAATCTCATGGTTTCTTTGGGAATATTTTTAAGTAATAAAAATATTTCCAGTTGTTTTATAATGGTTTTTCTATAAATATAAATTAACCCTAGCGTATCCCCATGGATTTTCAAACCTGGTTCTTAGTAATGCTCATTATTTTGTACTAGGTAATGCTCAAGTCATTCATGATGCAGCTTTTTTGAGTTATTTCCCAAGGTATGTTGTGAAATAACCATGTAAACATTTAGTATCTACATATAAACGTATATCTATGAAAAACCACATAATTTTTTCCTTACATAATCAGTAGGATGTTCTAATATGCTTATCATCAAATTCAATCCTTGTCTTGTGATCTCTAATATATGCATTCCTAAAAACTGTTCCAAAGGATTATCCAAAAATTCCAATGATACAAATGGTAATCACCATGACACTAATAACCTAGAGTTGGGGGTTACATAATTACATTGGCATATGATAAATAGAATCACATACCAAATTAAAATATAGTTTATTATATTTGGTATCCATATACAAATTTGAGTCTCATTTAAAAAAAAACCTAATGTACAATAAAGTGTTTTCTCAAGTGCATTATAATTTCCACCAGATTAATCCTACATACCAATCATAATAATAACAGTAGAATATTTAGAAAATAAATATATGATTTTAGTGAGCTAATTTATTAGTATGGGTATGAATATAGAAAATACTATAAATAAATTCAGTATAATCAATATTGAATGGTAAATAACTGAAACACGTGAGTTTGATACATTTCTAGGGAAATTATCACTAATCAAATAATAACATGTACATCAATGACTAATCTCATATCGAGGGAACACATAATTCCTATCATCATAACCACACTATCCATGCCTCTTGATAATACATTATACATTAATGGGTAACACCCCCATTCGAAAAACCTAACTAGTTTTTCTAATGATATATACTGATGATATAACGATTAAGGATAAAAACATGAATATTACATCATTTTACAAAGAATATTCATCACATTAAAAATGTATATGCCAGAGGACCATAATAGTTTAGTCTAATTGGAAACTAGAACATATTCTTCTAATTTGTTTAGTGATCTTCAACATCTCCTATAATGATCTTCCACATTTTTAACTCATACTAAAAATGTGACCTCATAACCTAGGGAAAGGATAATAATAAAGGGTGAGATCAAATGCTAATTATGGGAAATCAAGAGAAAAATGTAAGAATAATCATGAGTGTAAGGGCAAGAGAGCATGATCATAAAATTATTAGATCATACCCTACATATTAAATATCATAATCAAGAGTCATGGTATGGAGATTGGTACTTCATAAGACTTGAATGATAGGGGAATAAATAGCATAAGGAATGACATCATAACATGGGTATAAATTAAGGAATTATAGAAATACAACATATTAAAACATATTTGACATTTATAAATAAAAAAGTTCTCTCGTTAAGTTACGAACATTATATCAAACCCCCACATAAACTTGTGGTCCTGAAACTAGGTCTACACAAATCTATGTGAACATGTAATCAACTTATGCATATGTGGCTACACCTACAGGGTGGGACACCACTCCATCTGTAGTGGAATCCTTCATATTTGACTAGGATTAATTCTATTACCATCTTATTAGAATGGGTCCACTCAGTATACCATCTATGATGTCAATGTTCACTGCCAACACCATATGTTTAGTCAATGATCAATCCCAACATTATCTTAGAAGAAAAAGTCCATTAATGAACCATGTTCAACCCAGATTACATCCATATCTATATTGTGTTATATAAGTATTTATCCAATGAATTTTAAGGATATAAAGGTCCCACACATCATGTAAGCAATAAGAGGTTAACATGACGCTATATGTGCCACCCAAACATATAAACTTAGACGGGATTACCTACTGCTATCTAGGAAACCTGATAATATAAGCTATAACTGGATTAATTGATGCAATATTTTCCAACACATAGTATAATATTTAATTATATTACTTGGTGATATATATTCCACCCCATTATATATGTTTTAATAGGCTTTCCTTATGCAATATGAGCCACACCATCGTATAAGCTGTAGGAGGAAACTTTGCTTATCTGGGCCACCCCATCATATAAGAAAAATAAAAGAATAAAAAATAATAATAATATACATAGATATTTCATAATATCATAAAAAACATAAAATAATTATACATTCCAATCTTTATTATTGTATGGAAATGAAATGGGTTTCATGTAAATCTCTTTCAAACATGAGTATCCCATTTAAAAAATGTGCTTCATAACAATTTATTTGAAACTTGATTGACCCATGGAAATGAAATGGGTTCTATAAACATAATTCCTTAAAAAAATAGACCATTTAGACAAAACATTATAAATAGTATCTTTGGATTATGTCTCTCATAAAAAATATACTATATCCAAGTATGTATTCATAGATGGAGAAAGATTTTGTAATACCACACGGTTCATAACCTTTATTTAAAAATAACATTTATAATCATTTAATATTTTAAAAATCATTGTGTCTACAAACCAATTTGAAAAAATAAAAAATAATCAAAAAATAATAATTTAAAACATTACTTCAAGAAAATATCATTTTTAAAGCACTTTTTTAAACATAAAACCTTTTTAAAACATTTTTCTTTCAAAATAACCACAAACACATATAAAACAAGTTTAAAAAATAATTTAAATAACAATTTTTGACATCATTCATTTTAAAAATTATTTATAATTGAAATTATATTAAAATATAGTTTAAAATCACTTTTTCAAAAAAAATTATAAAATATTATTTTCGAATAAAACAGAATTCCAACCAAAGAGAGTGACAATGTAAGATTTTCTTAAAAATAGTTTCATAATTATCTTTAGTATCAAATACTGTAAAAGTGGTAAAATTACATGAAGATATGATGAATTATCCCTGGGGAAGAAAATTCATGAGAATTCATGATATATGGATTATGATATTTTATGAATGAAAGTATAACTTTAAATAATCTTGATAAATTAATAAGTTGTAACAATAGACTATTACCAACACGGTAACACTGAATCCTAATCACCATTATAAAATAACATTACATGAAGCTATAAGTATAAATAAAATATGGATATTCCTTAAATAATATTCCTTATATAACATTTTAATTTTTTTAATATACATGTCATAAAAGAATATAGGTGCATAACATGGCATGGGTCTCCAACAAGGATAAATGCGAATAAATTACATTAAAAAATTGTTAACCTTTGAACCATAAACTGCTTGAAAGATAGGTCATAAAATAAATATTTAGATACCCAAAAAATTAAGGATAATAATCATATAATACATTCAAGGAATTATATTCACCACAAAAAAAAGAAATGAGGGCCCAATATTGCATATGTCTCACAAAAATAAAACTGTGAATAGAAATCACCTTACCACTTGAGAATTTTTTGAATCATGAGATACATGAATGAAAAAAGTAAATTAGGAATTAATATTCCATGAAATAAATTATTTTCATGAAAATACATGTCATTTGTCTGTATACGCACCACAAAAAGGAAAAAAGTTTTTAAAATATCATATATGTTACAAAAATAATGGTGAGATGAGAAAAAATTCACCTAACGTCTTGAATTTCTTCTTACATGTTCAAGTATCCAGAAAAAAATGTTTATTAGAAATCTACCACAAAACCATATTCTTGTAAATCATACCAGGTATGATTTTATTATGACTTTATATTACCACTTTATTAAAAATATCATGCTAAAGTTATGTTTCTGTTAATAACCGCATTGTTTTTCATAATTTTTTTAATTTTTATTATTGATACTCTTACATGGATATGCTTAATTGTTTAAATAATTTAAAAAATTATAAAAATATAATATATATCCATTATATATTTATTTATAATAATATATCAAATATAGAAATATGATATTGAATACACCAGTCATAGAGATGGTAGGTCGTATGTATAGATAAACCATGTTTCTATTTTCTTATCGTTTTGGAAAAAAGATATAAAATAAAAATAAAATAAAATAAAATAAAATAAATATTATAATTAATTTATCATTATTATTTCATATATATAACATCCTTTTACAAAACTCATCTTTAATACATTCCATATAATGTGTAAATGATTCTCATCAATTTGTTGACATTGTAGTCAACATATCCACAAATGAAGTTCTCGTAATCCCAAAAAATAAAAATAATGAATGTATTTGTCATATAATAATAATTTAATAAAAAATAAATCTTCAAAATCATATAAAAAAATAATTTCTTCATTATTACCAACCTTCAAAGGTGGTAATGTATGAATGGACGTCATTAGTTAGTGAGACTCTAGTCTATCGTCTACACGAAATATGATTACATATCTCATATGATTGAAGTCAATGTAGGTGTAGTTTAAAAATTTAAAATAACAACATATTTGTGTATTAATGATACTTCGGTTATTATATAAGAATATAACAAAAATAATATAATGGGTGTAGAAAGAAATAAAACAAATGTTCTTGTCAAAGGATGTTACATAATCTTTGGGAAATGTTTTTTTGGTTTCAACCAAATGTCTATTATGGTTTTATTTATGAACAATTTGTGTCTTAAAATATGTTAGTAGGGATATTGGGATATTATTTGGGTAGCGTTTTAATGATTAAAATGTCTTTATATTTCCGACGAAGTGAGGTACTTCATGGTCTTTTATAGTGTAGGAGGAGTGGCAATATTATAAATAAAACAATGTAAACACTATTGAGAGGTTTCCCTTAAATAACGTGCTTCTAATAATTGTAAATTTTCTATAATAGAGAATATTTTTGTATATATATCCATAATAGGTATTTGTTACATGGTTCTAGGTTATTTTTATGCTTAATGTAATGTTAAAACACTATGTATACTCGTTTTTAACATAATTTATGTAACTAATTTTAATTACATTACTGATATCTTTTTGCAACTTATTTGACCAAACATGAAATTATATAGTACAATAATTAAAAATATAGAATAAATTTTGTGAAATTATAATCCCAGAAATGGGAAAAATTATTTAAAATTAAACTCACATATGGGATGAGACAATAGAGTTTTAATGTGAAAATGTTCAAAAGATTGAATTTTTTTAAATCCAATTTAAATGTGAAATTGATTAAAATGACCTAAATTGTATTTATATATTTATAATTGAAAATAATATAGTTTAAAACAAATTTAATATATAATTTCTCTATATTTATAAATTAGACAAAAATTCATTTTTCAATTAAAATTTGGTGTTTTCATTATTCATCAAAAAATGATGGTTCTCAGAACAGCTACAAAAATTAATCCAATGTTAATTTTGATATTCCTATTTCAAAAATAAATAATATTTTTTAAAATAAGATTTTAATCATTTTCAAAATTTATATTTAAAAATGGGAGAAAATTAAAATGTCGTAAAATTATCTCTTAGAATAATATATATCTTTATGAGTAAAGATGGTTTATTGTAATATTTTTTCTAAAAAAAATATGCAGAATGATAATTATTTGAATAAATTTAATAAACATAGAATTAAATCAAATAATTTAGGAATTTTTTTAATTAATATTTCTGTGGTAAAACAAATATTATTCTATACATGTAGTTTCTAGCAATAGAGTTCCTACAATTTTAAAAATGTTTTATTTTCATTTCTTTTTAATTAGTAACTAAACATTTTTTAGTATATACATGTGTAAACTATATTTTAAAATTTTAATTTTTCATATTCATAACCTCCATTCCAACATCTAAGTTAAAATTATAATAATATTTTAATAATAATTTTAATATTAAATTGAAGTTTGTTAAAACTTAGTCTTTCTTGTAACACAATATATTGAAGGAATCACCCGTTTGTGTAACTAAATCCAAACACATTGTTTTGTGTAATGAAATATAACCTATATGTTGTGTATACTATAATATTAGCCTGGTGTTTCATGAAACACAACCCCAATGTAGGTTATTCATATTACACAAGCTATATTCAGTATTGCATGAAATAAAAAATATCAGAAGTATTAAATTAAAAAAATTCATAAAAATGAAGGGTGGTATATTAGACCTCCCTTGAAATTAGTTTCACCCCAAAAATTCATCTAGGATATCAATGGTTCAATACATAAACGTTCCTTTCATAGAAAACCACATCATAAAAATGAATACTAAAACTTACTATAAAAATGGAATGATGGAAACATAATAGTTACACAAAGTAACTCATAACTAAGTTTCCACATAATATAAATAATGTGGAAAGTGAAAACATAGATAAGGAAGGTAAATATAACAATAATGATCTGAGGGAGAGTGATAGAGAATATAGTTAGGAAAAATTTAACAGGCATAATGCCATAACCAATAGAGGCTTAAAAATGACACTAATATCATAAAAATAATATTAAGGGGGAAACATTTTGGAATACCCTTTTCCTAATGTTGATTTATTTTCATTATAAAATATTCATAATTTATTTCAGTGAAATCTCATAGTATTTTGGGCCTTGATCATTTTCCACATCATTCCTTTTTCTAATAAATGAAGATGAACTTGTCTTTATAGAAGCATTAATATTTCATGAGATCCATAAATATAATGATAGGTCAGTCCATCTATTTTTACCATATAAATAGGGTAGAATAGGTTGTCCAATATTCACATATCCTCATATAGAGAGATAATAATTTAATTTATAAAACTTCATCTGAAGTTAATCATTAACCATTCAATATATGGATAGCCTTATAAATTTTTCAAATGATGAAAATCCAAAACATTAAAATGAAGGGTAATAAATATTCTCTAATCAGATTAGCATTCCCACCAATATATCTTAATGTATCTCTTGATTATCACATAAAGATCATATGAAAATCATTAAATAATATTTTCTTGAAACATGGTAATAACCGTAATTACCAAAATTTATTATTTAAATCATGTGTGATTTATTATTACATTGATCATTGGATATATTCCATAAATCCAAAATACTATAAACTCTACCAATGTTATTATAATCCACTTTTTCAAGATTTATTTTATCAGTTATATTGTCATAAATTCCATTTAATTTACATTATCCATATCATATTTTTTTATCTATGTAATATATCATTTTATTGTCCATGAGAAAATGTTAAGGGTTAACTTCCTTTTATTTTTCCTTGACATTAAATCAATTTTCTAGGACATCAATTTCATTTAACACAATACTGAAAATCCTTAAACAAAAACTTCTACAAACAATACTTGTATAATTAATGATTCATATAATATAATCTTTTAATTTCAAAACATATACACATCTATAATCACACATTATTATTAAACCATTAATTGGGGTTCATTATCTAATTTCTAAAAAACCATTCCAGTGAATATGAAATATTAATCATGTCTTATACTCTCTCAACATTAATCTAATCTAGCTTCTTAAGATCAATGTAACTAATACTCCTTAAATATTCCATACCATTCACATGCCGTTTTCTTTCTCCTTATATTATGTAGAATAAAAAATACTTGTACCGCCTTCCTGATTCTCATCATGTTACATCTTTATTGGAAATAAATTTTTATAATTCCCATACCTGCCACATTTGAATCATTAAATGTTATCCTAGTTTTTTATTGTTCCCACTATTGAATAAGACAAAAAATAATAGTGTGAACAACACTTATCATAGTATAAAAACATACAATCATTAAAAAACACTAATATGACACCTAAATCATGACACCTTTTCTTAAACATATATATATAACCTTAGTCTTATCCTTAGAGACATCCCTCTACATATCATTATAAATATCCCTACAAATCTCATTAATATTTTTTCATCCTAGTTCCCAAAGGTCGATTAAACCATACCTTTGATACTGAATGTAGAGACCCAAGAATAATGAAAATCGATATGAATTCATTTTAGGTGAATATTCATCAGATTACTAAAGTACATTCCCAATGAGTGTAATATTTTAGTGTATTTATAAACTGGGACCACTTTCCCTAATTTAGTGAATGATCTTCAACATCTCTTGTAAGTATAATACACTTTATGAAATCCTATTTAAAATCATTCTTCATTACATGGGGAAAGGAAACAAAATAAAGGACGATATCACATGATTATAATTGGAGAACAAGGGAGACAGTGTAACACCCCAGGTAAATAAAGAATATGACATTTTCACATTTATTCATATTTGTGAATAAAATATTAATATAACTTTAAAGGGGACGCTATGCTCGATGGCGTACCCAATACACAACAATGAGTTTCTTGGGAATCTTACGTTGCACTCTAATAATAAAATAATATTATTTTAAATTGTAGTTAACGCCTAGCCGTTGTAATGGCGGGAATGAATAGAACTAACTACAAAATGATTATATATTTTTTTCAAATATAATTACTTTTTACAATAAATGTTAGAGGATTGAAAATGCGAATGAATCCAATTTTAAGCGTAAACATTCTAATATTCATTAAAAGGTCGATTAACCACCTTTTGATGACGAACCTCTTTTAAATCCACTTTTTGAAAATTTTATGTGTTATATTTGAGAAAATAAAATTATTCTTTAGAATCGGGACAAGAAAATTTACTTTGTGTAATTTTTTGGTATTTTTCCGATAATGTTCATTTTTTAATGACTAGTGAAAAATGTTGTATTTTAATTCAAAACAGCTTATTAGTCTAATTTATTTATACAATTACATTATCTTTTGAATTGGATTCAAAGTGAAATTAGAATATATATTTACCATTTAATTTAATAGTGGTCATTGGAATAAATTTCATCTTGAAATGTAACTTTAACTAGTGTCAATCTTTTGATACTTATTATTTCATAAAAACACGCTATTTTCTATGACAGCGGGAAATAATTAATAAATTAATTAATTTAACTTATATGTTTTTAATTTTTTAAAATAGAAATCATTTTTGAATATGGAATACCAAATATATCCTAGGGTGAATTATTGGTAATTTTCTGAAAAACCTCAATTTTTGATGAATAGTGAAACCACTAAGTGGTAGTTAAAGAAACTGATTTTTCGTTTAAATGATAATTTACCACTTCTGTGATTTGAATTTAAAAAATCCGACATACATGGTTTTCATTAAGAAGAATAATGTGGTTCAATGGGATTAAAATAATTTTTTGGTGAATAGTTACTTTTACGTTTATTAATAGCGATTAGAGGTAATTAGTGTTATTTAAGGTAAAAATAATGTTTTAATAATATTAAATGACCTAGACACATGTCATAACCTCATTGGATCTGTCATGGCCGACCAATACAATACATGGTTCAACTTGGGGACCCCATGGAGCCACTTTGGTTGGAAAATGACATTAATACCTTTTTATTTAAAGTTAAAATTAAAATGTCACAAACATGTGTTGTTTTACTAAAAAAAATTTACATGGGGTTATATAAGTAATATTTCTGACTATAAATATTCATTAGAAAGATAAAAAGATTTCCTATATCATTACATTTGTTTATACTTTTTAGACAGTAAATAAATTTATTTATTTATGACACCGTGATGATGCAATGTTTACCTCATAAATGAACGATTTCAATTAAATAAGAAGATAGGGTAAAATATAAATCTTAAACTTGTCACAAACCTATTGGATGGGTGGATTTAGAAACCCTATCACCTTAGCCTCGAAATATATCCTTTTGGGACCTTGAAAATCCGAAAATAATTTCATAATAAAGTAATATTTTATAACTTTCCAAGAGTGCCCCTCCTCTCCTCTTATAAAAGGCCCCCACCTCTACCAGCTTACCCACACCTCTCAAGCCTTTGGCTCGGCCAAAACCTGCCCATTTCACTTCTACACATCCCTCTATTAATCATTGAAGCCTCACTTTGGGCAAAAGCTTTTCCAAGGAAGCCTTTGAGCTCAGATCAAAGAGAGTTACCCGATTTAAAGGTAATGTCTTCCCTTGTGTTCTTTTGTTTTATTTTGCTTCTCCAACCCTCTAAACTCTTTTTATTCCTTTCTTTTGTAACAACACCAGTATCTTCAATATACTATGATGTTTTTATGTGAAGGATTCTAGCTACACTTACACACACCTTCGTCTAATGTTTAAAAAACAAACTATTTCTGTGGATGGCAAATTTCTGCCTCACGAAACGATGATTGTTCAATCTTCTCTTAACACCTTTCATGGTGGCCATTATTATGTCACTAAATTTTATATATTATATATATGGTTTTTATGTTTTCTATATGCTTCTGAATTTTATATTTAAAACACGCCTTTTTGCTTTTCATGTTTTGAAAATGCGATAATTTCATACGAGGAAGTGTGGACTACCTCCCCCTCAAGTGATGTGAATCGTTCATGCAATACATGGAGTGTATAAAGAATTAAATTAATGAAAATATGTGACATATATAACATATATATTATACCGGAATTATAATATATATATCTCTCAATTATTTTTAATTGCATTAATATGACAATGAAATGAAAGTAGCATTCATGCATATGTACGGCCTACCGTCTCCATGAACGATGCATTTCATTTTTTTTATCTACAAATGTTATGGAGTAGTATAAAATGAATATTTACTGGATATATATGATATCTAAATCATTAATACTATTCTGGAGATGATTTACTTATAACTACATGGACAATTATTTTCAAACAAGTTCATTTTTTACTCATGTACCGAACATCGACAAAAACGAATGATATGAACTCACTTTATTAACTAATTATTATAACATTATAATATGTGATATTGACTGAATAATAATATTTAAAGTATTTCCTTAAGAAATTATAAATTGACCAAAATTTTTTATTCAGGAGATTAAAGAACGATCGAGTCATGTCGGACACAAGGTAAGGGATCCTACCTCTCTCTTTATTTTTAAGTACTCTTGTTATGTCACTTCTTTTAAACTCCTCTTTTTTATGTTGGGAGATGTTATTTTATATTCCTATTTCTGTAAATTTTAGGTTCATATGATGAGAGAACCTTTTTGATCTCATCAATACATTTTGGAAAGTTTTGAGTGGCGCCGTTAGGCTGCCGAATTTTTACCAAGGGAACTTCTTCACCCAATTTCGGTTTCATTGGGTTCAACATGTTGTTATTGAATATGTAATCCTTTGAATATGTGTGAATAAACTTTTATTGTTTTACACTTAATATCCACTTATATTGGGTGTATTTATTTTTGTCACACATAATTATGAGATTGATTTATCATTAATTTAAGGATACCTTCTTTATAATGGATTTCAACTCATTTTACATTTCCATTGAGACTTCATTGTTGTTATGCACCAATTCACTCTTATATAGTGTATATAATGTCCTTTGACATATTATTTCATGAATACCTTTATTCACATGATATTATAATGTTCGGATTAAATGTTATTCTGAAATTATTTGTATTCAAGAGTCTCGCATTTTGTTAAAAACTCTAACAAAAATATCATTTTAAATGTTTTAATGATTTATTATTCTAAATCTTTATGTTTAATGTCCATTTTTTTAATGTGGTTTTCAGTATTTATTTATATGGTCATTAATGTTTTAAAATTATAATTCCATTAAAAGCTTCAAATTGGTATTGGACACTTTGATTCAAAATTCACTTTTAAATTGTTTTTGAAAATGGATTGATTAATTCAATATCATGGAATTACTTATTGTGATTGCAAAAGAAATGTTGTTATTGAAATGTTTATATTTTCGATATTTTCTATGTAATGATGGTACTTGGACATTTTACGGGTGGTTACGTGATAAACCATATGACGGGTGGTGCCGTGAATACCAGGATGTGTAGTTACGTTATAACCTCCAATGCATTGGGTATGGAAGTCGGTTGTATGGCTATTCCATTATGTGATATGTGTGGAAGTCGACCGTATAGTTATTATATTTAAGTATGTTTATGTCCCAAGATACCTTTATATGTTATGTGTTCTTTACATGGGTTTTATGTTAATCTTTTGGTTAAAAAAGGGTAAGTAACGATCTTTTATTCAATGAAGAGTATTTTTATTCTTCATAAAGGTGAAAAGTATTACTTTGATAAAGTATTCTTGGTTTACTATTTGTTTTGAAAAACTAACAGTTTTTCTTCTTTGTGTATCCCTTACTGAGCATTTTATTCTCACTACATGTTTTTGAAATGTTTTTCACAGGACATAAAGTAGAATAGGGTCAAGGATGTGATCAAAGAAATGTGAGGCTATCTAAAACATGGAACTAGACATGTTTCTTTTTAAGAGTTTTTTATTTTATGAAAACTTAGTAGAAGTGGGTACTTTGTAATCTTTTTAGATGTAATAGTTATGTCCTAATTCTCTAAAACTCTAAACTTGAAAAGATCCTCAATTTGAATTATTCATATAATTCAATAATAAGTAATGTTTAAGGTCGGGGCCTTATTGTTGGTATCAAAGGTCGGTTTAGATAACTTTAGAGGTTAGGGTATTCTCTAAGCATAAGTGACATTACCATAATGGTTAGGATTTTAGAATGAGTCCTAGTTTTAGATAAAGTGAATGAGTAAGTATATCTTAGTGTTTATCCTCCTCATTAGTACGTGATAATTTTGTTGATATACTTACACTGACATTTTTGGTTTTTGTAAATGGATGGATCTAGCATGCACCAAAGTGAAAATGGGTTTGAAGGAAACTATGGTGGTTCTCTAATTAAGAGACCGGATGAAATGGTGGATTCAATGAGGAAACTCGTGGTTGTTCTAAACCAACTATCAGGGAGTCATGATCAACCACTTGAACCTTAGTATGTTCTGAAATGTATCTTGTACGAGATGACCAATCGTTGTGGAAGTTTAGATAATAATTATAAAGGTAACCATTAGGGCTTATATTATCCTTACTTTTGAGGTAATTATGGGTTATAATATGTTATGATGGAAAATAAAAGGCATGAGATAAACTTGAGGTGAAAATATTTTATGATTATTTTTGAAGATTTTATCTCGTTTTGGGGAATGTTTTAAGAATTATATTGTTTTGGAAAAAGGGACAACATGCTGACCGTGTGACATCCCGTCGCGTCGGACAAAGCTGCGGGAATCAAACCCACAACCAATGTGCGACTGGTATTTATCGCCTACCACTGGACTACGTGAAGACCCTGATTAGTTTGACTATTTCTTTTTAGTTAGATAATTTTAGGAAACACGAGTAAGTTTATTTTGGGTTATATATGGAAATTATTAACCTATCATGGAGGATATGTGAACAGATTAATTAATTTTCAATATGTGAATTTAAGAGCAACTGATGTTATTTGGAGATAAAAGTTAATTTGTACCTTGGAAGACTATGTGATTAAATCATTCAAATATTTGGGTTTCAATATTAGTTTGGTTTACTTTGAAGAATTTTATGGACAATTGTTTATCGAATGGTCTTCTTTGAACTTTGGGTTTATTTGGACAAATTTTGGAAATTAAGAATACATTTTATTTTTATAAAGGATGATCCTTTTGTGGATTATCTGATCTCATACTAACCTTTTTGGTTTTTGGTTTTGTTTTTTGTATAAAGACATGGGAAATATATAGTTCTCTTTTGTGGATTAGGTGATTCTCAATAAGTTGATTATAACTCCCTTAATGTAAACAAGTCTTCCTAAATAATCATCATTTGGGGAAAGTATATGTTTGTGTTATAAATCTAGTAAAAGTTCAAAGTTAGCATGACAAGTAAGTATGTTTCCTTAAGATAAAAAATAAATTCCTCAATGAAAAGAAACATAAAACAAAAATGTTGTCTATTAACTTTTCCTACCGGGGAATCGAATACCGTTTAACCCACCACAAGTTTGTGATTTTCTTGTTGTTGACTTTCTCCTAAACATGTTTACTATCATCTCCATCAGGACATAAACCTTTGTTTTCTCCTCCATATCCTTATTTTCATACATGGAATCCTAGTATGGGTTAACTCTGGTGACCTTTTTACTTCTCTTTCTTTATTTTAAAGTGATAGTTTTACTGACTCTTGTTCTGATGTGGGATTTTCAATGAAGTTTCCAAGCCCAATTTTAAAATTGCGAGGACACAATTACCAAAAGGGAGGAAGGATGTAACACCCCAGGTAAATAAAAAATATGATATTTTCACATTTATTCATATTTGTGAATAAAATATTAATATAACTTTAAAGGGGACGCTATGCTCGATGGCATACCCAATACACAACAACGATTTTCTTGGGAATGTTACGTTGCACTCTAATAATAAAATAATATTATTTTTAATTGTAGTTAACACCAAGTCGTTGTAATGGCAGGAATGAACAGAACTAACTAAAAAATGATTATATATGTTTGTCAAATATTTTTAATTTTTACAATAAATGTTATAGGATTAAAAATGCGAATGAATCCAATTTTAAGTGTAAACATTCTAATATTCTTTAAAAGGTCGATTAACTGTCTTTTGATGACGAACCTCTATTAAAACCACTTTTTGACAATTTTATGTGTTATATTTGACAAAATAAAATTCTTCTTTAGGACCGGGACATCAAAATTTACTTTGTGTAATTTTTTGGTATTTTTCCGATAATGTTCATTTTTTAATGACTAGTGAAAAATGTTGTATTTTAAATCAAAACCTCTTTTTAATCTAATTTATTTATACAGTTATATTATATTTTGAATTGTATTCAATGTGAAATTATAATATATTTTTACCATTTAATACAATAGTGGTCATTGGAATAAATTTAATCTTGAAATTGGACTTAAACTAGTGTCAATCATTTGATACTTATTGTTTCATAAAAATACGCTATTTACTCTGACAGCGGGAATTAATTATTAAATTATTTAATGTAACTTATATGTTTTTAATTTTTTAAAATAGAAATCATTTTTGAATTTGGAATATCAAATATAGCCTAGGGTGAATTTTTGGTAATTTTCTGAAAAACTTCAATTCTTGATGAATAGTGAAACCACTAAGTGGTAGTTAAAGAAAATGATTTTTCGTTTAAATGAAACTTTACCACTTCTGTGATTTGAATTTCAAAAATCTGACATACATGGTTGTCATTAATAAGTAAAATGTGGTTCAATGGGATTAAAATACTTTTTTTGTGAATAACAATTTTTAAGTTTATTAATCGCGATTAGAGGTAATTAGTGATATTTAAGGTAAAAATAATGTTTTAATAATATGAAATGACCTAGACACATGTCCTACCCTCAATTTATGTGTCATGTACGACCAATACAATCCATGGGTCAACTTGGGGACCCCATGGAGCCACTTTTGTTGGAAAATGACATTAATTCCTTTTTATTTAAAGTTAACATTAAAATGTCACAAACATGTGTTATTTTAATGAAAAACTTTTTACATGGAGTTATATAAGTCATAATTTTCACTATAAATATTCATTATAAATCTAACAATATTACCTATATCATGATATTTTTTTTATAATTTTTAGACATTAAATTAATTTATTTATTTTTGACACTGTGATGATGCAGTGTTTACCTCATAAATGAATGATTTAAATAAAATAAGAAGATAGGGTGAAATATAAGTCTTAAACTTGTAAAAAAACCTATTGTATTGGTTGATTTTGGAACCCTATCACCTTATCCTCGAAATATATCCTTTTGGGACCTTGAAAATCCGAAAAGAATTTTATAATAAAGTAATATTTTATAACTTTCAAAGAACGCCCCTCCTCTCCTCTTATAAAAGGCCCCCACCTCTACCACCTTACCCACACCTCTCAAGCCTTTGGATCAGCCAACCCCTGACCATTTAATCTGTCCAAATCCCTCTCTTCATCATTGAAGCCTCACTCTGGGAAGAATCTTTTCCAAGGAAGCCTTTGAGCTCAAATCAAGAGAGTTACCCGATGTAAAGGTAATGTCTTCCCCTGTGTTGTTTTGTTTTATTTTGATTCTCCAACCCTCTAAACTATTTTTATTCCTTTATTTTGTAAAAACATCAGTATCTTAAATATAATATTATGTTTTTATGTGAATTATTCGAGCTACACTTACACACACCTTCGTCTAATGGTTACATAACATACTGTTTCTATGGATGGAGAATTTCTGCCTCACGAAACGATGATTGTTCAATCTTCTCTTAACACCTTTCATGGTGGCCATTATGATGTCACTATATTTTATATATGATATATATGGAATATATGTTTTCTATATTCTTCTTAATTTTATATTTAAAACATGCCTTTATGCTTTTCATGTTGTGCAAATGCGATAATATCATACGAGGATGTGTGGACTACCACCCCCTCAAGTGATATGACTCGTTCATGCAATACATGGAATGTATAAAGAATGAAATTAATGAACATATGGTACCTATATAACATATATATTATATTGTAATTATAATTTATATATTTATCAATTATTTTTAATTACATTAAAATGACAAAGAAATGAAAGTAGCGTTAATGCGTACGTACGGCCTACCATCTCCATGAACGGTGTATTTCATTTCTTTTTATCTCCAAATGTTATGGAGTAGTATAAAATGAATATGTACTGGATATATACGATATTTAAATCATTAATACTATTCTGGAGATGATTTACTTATAACTACATGGTCAATCATTTTCAAACAAGTTCATTTTTTACTCATGTACTGAACTTCGACAAAAACGTCTGATATGAACTCACTTTATTAACCAATTATTATAACATTATAATATGTGATATTAACTGAATAATAATCTTTAAAGTAGGTCCTTAAGAAATTATAAATTGACCAAATTTTATTATTCATGAGATTAATGAATGATCGAGTCATGTCGGACACAAGATAATGGATCCAACCTCTCTCTTTATTTTTGAGTACTCTTGTTATGTCACTTCTTTTAAGCTTCTCTTTTTTATATTGGGAGATGTTCGTTTATATTACTCTTTCTGTACATTTTATGTTAATATGATGAGAGACCCTATTTGATCTCATCAATCCATTTTTTATGTTTTGAGTGGCACCGTTAGGCTGCCGAAATTTTACCAATGGGACTTGTTAACCCAATTTCGATTTCTTTGGGTTCAACATGTAGTTATTGAATATGTCATCCTATGAATATTTGTGATTTAACATTGATTGTTTTACAATTAATATCCACTTATATTTGGTGTGTTTATATTTTTCACCCATAGTTATGAGATTGATTTATCCTTAATTTAAGGATACCTTCTTTATAATGGATTTCATCTCATTTTACATTTCTATTGAGACTTCATTGCTGTTATGCACCAATTCACTCTTATATGGTGTGTATACTAGCCTTTGACCTATTATATCATGAATCCATTTATTATCATGATATTATAAAGTTCATATTAAATGTTATTCCGCAATTATTTGTATTCAAGAGTCCCTCATTTTGTTAATAACTCGTTAACAAAAATATCATTTTAAATGTTTTAAAGATTTATTATTCTAAATCATTATCTTTAATGTCCATGTTTTCAAAGTGGTTTTCAGTATTTATTTATATGTACATTAATGTTTTAAAATTATAATTCCATTAAAATCTTCAAAGTGGTATGGGACACTTTGATTAAAAAATCTCTTTTAAATGGTTTTTGAAAATGGATTGATTAATTAAATATCTTGGAATTACTTATTGTGATTGCAAAAGAATTGTTGTTATGGAAATGTTTATATTTTCGATATTTTCTGTGTAATGATGGTACTTGGACATTTTACGGGTGGTTACGTGATAAACCATATGATGGGTGGGGCCGTGAATACCAGGACGGGTGGTTACGTTATAACCTCCAATGCATTGGGTATGGAAGTCGGCCGTATGGCTATTCCATTAAGTGACATGTGTGGAAGTCGACTATATGGTTATTCCATTTAAGTATGTTTATGTCCCAAGATACCTTTATATGTTATGTATTCTATACATGGGGTTTATGTTAATCTTTTGGTTACAAAAGGGTAAGTAATGATATTCTATTCAATGAAGAGTATTTTTCTTCTTCATAAAGGTGAAATTATTACTTTGATAAAGTATTCTTGGTTTAATAGTTGTTTTGAAAAACTAACTGTTTTCCTTCTTTGTGTGTCCCTTACTGAGCCTTTAATGCTCACTCCATGTTTTTGAAATGTTTTTCAGAGGACATAAAGTTGAATAGGGTCAAAGGCTATCTAAAACCTGGAACTAGACATGTTTCTTTTTAAGAGTTTTTTATTTTATGAAAACTTAGTAGAAGTGGCTACTTTGTAATCTTTTGATATGTAATAGTTATGTCCTAATACTCTTAAACTTTATACATGAAAAGATCCTCAATGTGAATTATTCATATAATTCAATAAAAAGTAATGTTTAAGGTCGGGGCCTTATAGTTGGTATCAAAGGTCGGTTTAGATAACTTCAGTGGTTAGGGTATTCTCTAAGCATAAGTGACATTTCCATAATGGTTAGGATTTTAGAATGAGTCCTAGTTTTAGATAAAGTGTAACACCCGAGACTTTTATGTTATATAAATCATCAAAGGAATCTTTTTCTACACAACACTTGCTTGGCTTGCTTTACACGCAATCGCGACCTTCCTCGATAGCTTTCGTCGTACGCAATACCGAGTTTCACTAAATAACAATATGCTATTAAAACTAGCCGTTATGAATAGTAATAACCACTTTTTGAAATTTTATAAATTTTATTTTTCAAAATGGACTTCATTTTTGGACTCAGAATATCGAAATTAGCCTAGGGTGAAATTTTGGTATTTTTCTGAAAACTTTCAATTTTTGATGAATAGTGAAACCACTAAGTGGTAGGTTAAAAACCGAATTTTGCATAAAACTTAATTTTACCGCTTCTGTGAATGGAATTTCGAAAATCCGAGAGACACGGTTAATATCAAGGACTAAAATGTGGTTCAATGAGATGAAAATAATTTTTGGTGAATAGTAACTTTTTACTTTTTTTACCGCGGTTAATAGTAAATAGGGTAACTAAGGGTAAATATGATATTACTATTACCCTAACACGTGTCCTAATTCTATTGGACAAGTGTAATTCGACCAAAAACAAACTTAGGAATAAAATATGACCATTTAGGCCCACTTGGATTAGATTAGGACATTTATTATTAATTTATTTAAAGAAGGGTTAAAAGAGTTAAAATCAAAGTTTATTTACTAAAACATTTTTAATATGGGGTTATACATAAGATAAATTCGATTGTAAATATTCATTAGAAAGATAAAAAGGTTTCCTACATGATGGTATTTTATTTGTAATTTTTAGACATCAAATAATTTAATTTATATATGACACAAAGATGATGCAGTAATTATCTTATTAGTGAAATATTGACATAATTGATGTTATAAACACCAAAATAAATGTAATTTGAAACTTTTTATGAATTCCACTAATTTTCTAGGTTACTATGATATATTAGTACTGATTTAATCAACTTGGTTCGAACATATAATTCTGTTATGACTTTCACAAAAATCATATATCAAATAGTGTCAAAATTGACACAAAATAGTTTTTAAATCAAATATTATATTATTAATTGTTATTTTATTCCTAAAAATCTAAGGTTCGGACAAATGACTTAGATAAGGATATATATATTTTCATAATAAACAATTTGGGGTTCGTTTGGCATGTTATAGTAAGTGTATTAACCATATAGTGAAAGAAAACAAAAAGACATGGTAAAAGTTAAATTATTTAACTTAAAGTTAAATCTAATTAATAAGGTTAAAATAATACCCTAAACTTGTCTAAATCCTATTGGTTGATGGGATTTCGACCCTTCCCCACTTTATCTTCGAAATAAGACCCTTTGGAACCATTATAAACCGATTTTGACTTTAATATAAAATAATATTTTGAGATATTCCTAAGGTGCCCCTCTCCTCCCTTATAAAAGGGCACCTCCTCCCCCTCCTCCTCACACCAAATTGAGCACTCAAGCTCGGCCAACCCCTGCCATTTTCTCCTCTCCACTTCCCTAGAATAGTCCTAGAGGTCCTGTTCTTCTCCAAAGACCACTCTTAGTTCCTTAAGTGGAGGATTCAAAGAGGCGTTCCAAAGAAGAGGTAATATCCATTACCGATCTTTTCAATTTCTTTCTTCTTCAAACTTCTTCTTCTTTAGTTGTTTCATGATAAAGTAATAACATCAGTATTAATTACATACTGATATGTTATTATAAATATGAAACAACCCTAATTCACCTTCTATCCATCCTACGGAAAAATGAAATCACCGCGCGTGCGTACGTACGGAATACCGTCTCCACGCCGTGGTGTAATCTATTTTTCCACCATCACCTTACAAGGATGGTTATAATGGTGTAATAAGTAACTATATATGATTATTATGAAGTAATATTGATACTGAAATAATATATATATATACTCCAATACAATTCCACGATCATAGGAACGATATCATCACTCGTGCGTACGTACGGAATACCGTCTCCATGATGTGATGCGACTCGTTCTACATGATCTTCATTTCATAATGATTATATAAATGAATTGAATGAATGAATATGGTATATACTACACTAATACCATTCTGTAAATGAATTATCTATAACCTAAAGATAAGAATAAGAATTTATTCGACAAAACACGCATAAGAACGAAAAGTTATAAAGACCCGAGTAACAAGTAACAATGAAATATTACTAACAAAAAGCTAATAATATGACCATATATGATATCATATCAACATGTATGATTCTGGAATAAGTCAATAACATTATTTAAACCATTATACAGGAGCTTCGGACACATACAAGGCAAATTGGACCTAAGGTAAGGGAAATATCACAATCTCATTTTTATCCGAGATTGTTTATTCGTAAGTATTTACTGAGGTGTATTTTATCATCCACATCCATGTTCCCTCAATATGTAATATTGTTTCCATCCACTTGCAATAGTTTAAATCCAATTTTACCCTTAGGTGAGTTTTTAGTAAAGAATATGAAAGGAATCTTTTGTCGTTTTTCCATACGAGGTACTTTTTGACTTTTCCGACAAAAGTACGAAGAATGTTTTTTTTAACTTATACGGAACGAACGGATTTCTACTGTTTTATAAAGCCTTATTTTCATGAAGCTTCCTATAAAAGATTTCATGACTATTTTCAATAAAATCTCTTTCTTTTAAAATTGCATGATGTTTTGTGAAAAGAAATTGATTTTGAAGAAGAAAGGATATTTTCCTCAAGAATTCAATTCAAGTGTTTTATCAAAATTATTTTCCATCTAAGATAATAAAGGGTTCTGTTTCTATCCACATTTTTACATTGTTTTGACTATGTTGTGATGGAATTATGTTTATGAATTCCTTTATCTTATATGAATTGATTCATGATGTCATGATGTTTCAAGAATCCCATTTTTGTTACATGTGTTATGCGATGATGTTTGTTTTATGATTATGTGGCACACATAAGAAAGGATTCATTATAAGATGGGTGGGACCTATATCCCCCTCCAATGCATTGGGTAAAGATTTTATATCTCATGAGATAGACATGGCTGGAACGGAAGGTTATTTCGGTTCAGTGATACAGGACTGAAACGAGGAGTGAACTCGGTTCAGAAAGGGACTTTGTCCACTAAGATAGTCTTGGCAATAAGTCATGACTAACAAGAAATGATTTTCCATGATTATGTGTGCATGCCACAAAGTTTCAAGTTTCATGTTATGATTATGGGGATCTCATTTTCACTTCTATGATTTATTAAGATTTTATGATCTCTTTTGCAGGTTATGATTTTTAAAAAGATATGATATGATTTTTGTTTCCTTTATTGCCCTTGCTGAGCATTTGAGCTCACCCTTTTATGTTTTCTTTTCCCCAGGTCAGGAAGATGGATATTAAGTAGAATATGCTAAAAGGGACCCTAGATATGATGAAATAAATGGGAGGCACTGTAGAAGACTTATGAACCAGTTGTTTATGTTTCCCAGTTTCTAAAGACACTATACCTATACGGTCCTTTGTGGTTTTGTCATATGTTGTAATAAGTGTGCTTCAATTTTGAAGTATTAACAATGCATGTAAAGTATGGGTCGTTATAGTTGGTATCAGAGGAAAGGTATTGTCAACCTTTGGAAACTAGGATGTGAAAGCCTTAGTAAGAACCCTAAGGATAAGTCTAAGCATAGAACACAATCTTAGTGTTTTAGAAATGGCCTTGAATAACCTAGGATAAGACCATAAGCATGAAAATTTTATTCTTGAATTATGTGGTTTCCTATTATAATTAGTGTTGCTCACACTATTCTTCTTGGTTTTAGTCAATGGCTGGAACCCGAAGGAACCGTGTTAATGCGGAATGCGATGGGCAATGCAATGATTGTCCCCCTGAGCAACCAAACAATATGGGAGATGGAATGCAAAATCTTGTAGCCATGCTCACACAACTTTCTCAAGCTATGAATCATGCAGGATTTCCAAACGAGCAAAGGAGGGAGCAACATTCTGTTGAATCCTTCATGAGGCAGCGTCCACCTTCTTTCAGTGGGTCTACTGATCCATTAGTTGCTGAACAATGGATTAGTACTACTGAAAAGATATTTTCAGTTCATCAATGTTCTGAACATGATAAGGTCATCCTAGCAGTGTATCGTTTAGAAGGAGATGCTGATCAATGGTGGAATCTTGTTAAGAATACGAGGCAAAGGGATGAAATTGAGTCTATGGAATGGGACGAGTTCAAGAACTTATTTTTCAATAAGTACTTTCCTCGTATTCTCCGAACAAAGATGGAGAAAGAGTTTCTTGAACTGAAGCAAAGGGATGACGAATCTGTTGGTACCTATGAAGCAAATTTTACAAGACTTGCAAGGTATGCTTCTGGTATTATTATCCAACCTGAGAGTAAGATCGATCGATTCTTTAGTGGCTTAAAACCAAGTCTTCGAAGGGCGTTAGCCATAAGGGACTTCAATAGCTACGAGGAAATCGTTCGATGTGCTCTCAAAGTCGAGATGGAGATTGGAGTAACCCATCAGTCACATGGGTTTGATAAGAAGAGGAAGATGGAATTCAAAGGAAACTCTAAAGAGCACACTGAAAAGAAGATGAACTTTCCCTTATGCTCAAAGTGTGGAAAGAAACATGGAGGGAGTTGTCTTAAAGGGACAAGTAAATGTTTTAAATGTGGAAAAGAAGGTCATCGGGCATTTGAATGTCGTGATAATGGGAAGAAGATGTCTAATGATGCAAACAAAGGAAGGGATACACAGAATGATCCTACTACACTTCAATGTTTCAAGTGCAAGGAGATGGGGCATTATGCCAATCAATGCCCAAATCCAAGGGTTGATGATGATGGTCGACGTCAACAAAATCTTAAGGCTAAAGAAAAAGGAAAGTCACATGCAATTTCTACCGGCGATGTGGAGTACGATAACGATGTGGTGAAAGGTACACTTACCATCCACTCTAAAGTAGCAAATGTTTTATTTGATTCTGGATCCACCCACTCTTTTATTTCTGAAGACTTTTCTAAGGGTATCACCGTATTACCTCAACAATTAGATGTTGAGTTAGCTGTGACAACACCTAACGGCACATCAATCGCATCAAAAGTTTATAATTCTTCTCCGATCGAAGTTTGTGGGAAAGTGCTTCCTGCAAATCTTGTGATCCTTCCTATAGTGGAATTTGATGTGATTATTGGCATGGATTGGCTTTCTTTATATGGAGCTCATATCAATTGCCAAAGAAGGGAAGTCACATTTCATATTCCAGATCAATCTATGATCGTCTATCAATGCAAGGATGAACATAACCTTCCAGTGGAAATTCCTTCCATCTTATGGGTCATGATTCCACTAAATGAAGGTTATTTATCTCAAATGGTTGGTGAGAAACTCACGATTAAGAATATGCCCATTGTACGGGAGTTTGATGATGTCTTTCCGGAGGAATTGCCGGGTCTTCCACCAAATCGTGAAGTTGAGTTTTCAATAGAACTCGTACCGGGTGCTTTGCCTATTTCAAAGACACCTTATAGAATGGCCCCAATTGAGTTGCAGGAATTGAAGAAGCAACTCCAAGAGAATCTTGATAAGGGATTCATACGCCCCAGTGCGTCACCTTGGGGAGCACCTGTTCTATTTGTTAAGAAGAAAGATGGATCAATGAGACTCTGCATTGATTATCGAGAACTTAACAAGATCACTATCAAGAACAAATATCCTCTCCCACGCATTGATGACTTGTTTGACCAACTACGCGGAGCTCAATACTTTTCCAAGATTGATCTTCGTTCAGGGTATCATCAATTAAGGGTCAAAAGGGAGGATATACCAAAGACGGCTTTCCGTACAAGGTATGGACACGATGAATTTATAGTGATGCCATTCGGTCTTACTAATGCCCCTGCTATCTTCATGGATCTAATGAATAGAGTCTTTAGAGACTATCTTGATCAATTTGTAGTAGTCTTTATAGACGATATTCTTGTCTATTCAAAGAGCAAGGAAGAGCATGAAGATCACTTGAGAATTATATTGAAGACCCTGAGAAAAGAGAAGCTTTATGCCAAATTTACCAAGTGTGAATTTTGGCTTCAAAAAGTTGCATTTTTGGGTCACATAATCTCAAAAGAGGGGATATCTGTGGATCCAGCAAAAACAGAGGTTATCGAAAGATGGTCAAGACCAACAACAGTAACTGAGATCCGAAGTTTTCTTGGTTTGGCTGGATATTATCGACGTTTTGTAAAAGATTTTTCACGATTATCTAATCCAATCACCAAGTTGACTCGGAAAGGAGTTAAGTTTGTCTGGACAGAGGAATGTGAAGAGAATTTCAAGGAGTTGAAAAGAAGGTTATCCAGTGCACCTGTGCTCACACTGCCTTGTAGTGGAGAAAGGTTTGTGATCTACAGTGATGCATCCAAGAAGGGATTGGGGTGTGTTCTTATGCAAAATGATATGGTGATAGCTTATGCCTCACGACAGTTGAAAATCCATGAGCAAAATTACCCAACACATGATTTGGAGTTGGCTGCGGTAATCTTTGCATTAAAGATTTGGAGGCATTACCTTTATGGTGAAAGGTGTGATATTTATACTGATCATAAAAGTTTAAAGTATATTTTCACACAAAAGGAGTTGAATATGCGTCAAAGAAGATGGTTGGAGCTGATTAAGGATTATGACTGCTCAATCCATTACCACCCTGGGAAAGCAAACAAGGTGGCAGATGCATTAAGTCGACAAGACCATGCTAGTTTATCCATGATGAGGATCACAAAAGATCCAATATTTATGGATTTACAAAGGATGGATCTTGGAATTATAATGGAAGGGGAAAAATCTTATCTTTCTCAAATGAATGTTCAACCATCTATACATGTGAAGATTAAAGAGGCACAGAAAGAAGATGTCGAGTTACAAAAGAAGGTGAGAAATGTTCCTGAATTCAACCTTGATTGTGATGGGATAATAAAGTTCAGGAATCGGGTTTGTGTTCCTCCCATCCCCGAATTAAAGAAGGAGCTGCTAGATGAGGCTCATAGTTCATCATTCTCTATTCATCCTGGAAGTACGAAGATGTATAGGGACCTGAAAGAGTACTTCTGGTGGGATGGCATGAAAAGAGATGTTGCTGAATATGTATCTCGATGCTTGGTTTGTCAACAAGTTAAAGCTGAGAGACAGAAGTCTAAGGGGATGTTACAACCATTACCCATACCCGAATGGAAATGGGAAAACATCACTATGGACTTTGTCACAGGACTTCCTAAAACATCCAAAGGCAATAATGCTATCTGGGTCATAGTTGATCGTCTTACAAAGTCTGCACACTTCATTCCTATTAGAGAGGATTTCTCTCTAGATCAGCTTGCAAGGATATATGTAAAGGAAGTGGTAAGATTGCATGGAGTACCACTTTCTATTATATCTGATCGGGATCCGAGATTTACCTCGAAGTTCTGGCGAAGTCTTCAGCATACTCTGGATACAGAGTTGAGTTTCAGCACTGCTTATCATCCCCAGACAGACGGTCAGTCTGAGAGAACAATTCAAACCCTAGAAGATATGTTGAGAGCTTGCTCTATGGATTTCAAAGGAGGTTGGGATCAACACCTACCTTTGGTGGAATTTTCTTATAATAATAGCTTTCACTCCAGTATTCAGATGGCTCCTTATGAAGCTCTCTATGGGAAGAAATGCAGGACTCCAACTTGCTGGGATGAAGTTGGGGAATGAAAGCTATTAGGACCTGATCTCGTTGATGAAATGGTAGAAAAGGTCAGATCTATTCAACAACACATAAGAGCAGCTCAGAGTCGACAGAAAAGTTATGCCGACAACCGAAGAAAAGACCTAGAGTTTGAAGTGGGCGATAAAGTGTTCTTACGAATATCTCCCTGGAAGAGGGTTATGAGATTTGGAAAGAAGGGGAAGTTGAGCCCTAGATATATCGGTCCTTTTGAAATACTGGATCGTGTTGGGAAGGTAGCTTACCGATTGGCGCTTCCACCGAATCTCTCTCAAGTTCACGATGTGTTCCATGTATCTCTCCTGAGAAAGTACATACCAGATCCTTCACATGTACTCAGCTCAGAAGTTGTACCGCTGGAGCAAGATCTTTCTTATGAAGAACAGCCGATAGAGATTCTGGATCGTAGCGAAAAAGTCCTACGAAACAAGACCACTCGCTTGGTGAAAGTTTTATGGAGGAACCACCAACTTGAAGAAGCTACTTGGGAGCTTGAGGATATGATGAGGGAGAAGTATCCTCATCTGTTTGTTACAAAGTGACGAATTTCGAGGGCGAAATTTTTTTTAAGGGGGGTAGAATGTAACACCCGAGACTTTTATGTTATATAAATCATCAAAGGAATCTTTTTCTACACAACACTTGCTTGGCTTGCTTTACACGCAATCGCGACCTTCCTCGATAGCTTTCGTCGTACGCAATACCGAGTTTCACTAAATAACAATATGCTATTAAAACTAGCCGTTATGAATAGTAATAACCACTTTTTGAAATTTTATAAATTTTATTTTTCAAAATGGACTTCATTTTTGGACTCAGAATATCGAAATTAGCCTAGGGTGAAATTTTGGTATTTTTCTGAAAACTTTCAATTTTTGATGAATAGTGAAACCACTAAGTGGTAGGTTAAAAACCGAATTTTGCATAAAACTTAATTTTACCGCTTCTGTGAATGGAATTTCGAAAATCCGAGAGACACGGTTAATATCAAGGACTAAAATGTGGTTCAATGAGATGAAAATAATTTTTGGTGAATAGTAACTTTTTACTTTTTTTACCGCGGTTAATAGTAAATAGGGTAACTAAGGGTAAATATGATATTACTATTACCCTAACACATGTCCTAATTCTATTGTACAAGTGTAATTCGACCAAAAACAAACTTAGGAATAAAATATGACCATTTAGGCCCACTTGGATTAGATTAGGACATTTATTATTAATTTATTTAAAGAAAGGTTAAAATAGTTAAAATCAAAGTTTAATAAGTAAATCATTTTTAATATGGGGTTATACATAAGATAAATTCGATTGTAAATATTCATTAGAAAGATAAAAAGGTTTCCTACATGATGGTATTTTATTTGTAATTTTTAGACATCAAATAATTTAATTTATATATGACACAAAGATGATGCAGTAATTATCTTATTAGTGAAATATTGACATAATTGATGTTATAAACACCAAAATAAATGTAATTTGAAACTTTTAATGAATTCCACTAATTTTCTAGGTTACTATGATATATTAGTACTGATTTAATCAACTTGGTTCGAACATATAATTCTGTTATGACTTTCACAAAAATCATATATCAAATAGTGTCAAAATTGACACAAAATAGTTTTTAAATCAAATATTATATTATTAATTGTTATTTTATTCCTAAAAATATAAGGTTCGGCCAAATGACTTAGATAAGGATATATATTTTCATAATAAACAATTTGGGGTTCGTTTGGCATGTTATAGTAAGTGTATTAACCATATAGTGAAAGAAAACAAAAAGACATGGTAAAAGTTAAATTATTTAACTTAAAGTTAAATCTAATTAATAAGGTTAAAATAATACCCTAAACTTGTCTAAATCCTATTGGTTGATGGGATTTCGACCCTTCCCCACTTTAGCTTCGAAATAAGACCCTTTGGAACCATTATAAACCGATTTTGACTTTAATATAAAATAATATTTTGAGATATTCCTAAGGTGCCCCTCTCCTCCCTTATAAAAGGGCACCTCCTCCCCCTCCTCCTCACACCAAATTGAGCACTCAAGCTCGGCCAACCCCTGCCATTTTCTCCTCTCCACTTCCCTAGAATAGTCCTAGAGGTCCTGTTCTTCTCCAAAGACCACTCTTAGTTCCTTAAGTGGAGGATTCAAAGAGGCGTTCCAAAGAAGAGGTAATATCCATTACCGATCTTTTCAATTTCTTTCTTCTTCAAACTTCTTCTTCTTTAGTTGTTTCATGATAAAGTAATAACATCAGTATTACTTACATACTGATATGTTATTATAAATATGAAACAACCCTAATTCACCTTCTATCCATCCTACGGAAAAATGAAATCACCGCGCGTGCGTACGTACGGAATACCGTCTCCACGCCGTGGTGTAATCTATTTTTCCACCATCACCTTACAAGGATGGTTATAATGGTGTAATAAGTAACTATATATGATTATTATGAAGTAATATTGATACTGAAATAATATATATATATACTCCAATACAATTCCACGATCATAGGAACGATATCATCACTCGTGCGTACGTACGGAATACCGTCTCCACGATGTGATGCGACTCGTTCTACATGATCTTCATTTCATAATGATTATATAAATGAATTGAATGAATGAATATGGTATATACTACACTAATACCATTCTGTAAATGAATTATCTATAACCTAAAGATAAGAATAAGAATTTATTCGACAAAACACGCATAAGAACGAAAAGTTATAAAGACCCGAGTAACAAGTAACAATGAAATATTACTAACAAAAAGCTAATAATATGACCATATATGATATCATATCAACATGTATGATTCTGGAATAAGTCAATAACATTATTTAAACCATTATACAGGAGCTTCGGACACATACAAGGCAAATTGGACCTAATGTAAGGGAAATATCACAATCTCATTTTTATCCGAGATTGTTTATTCGTAAGTATTTACTGAGGTGTATTTTATCATCCACATCCATGTTCCCTCAATATGTAATATTGTTTCCATCCACTTGCAATAGTTTAAATCCAATTTTACCCTTAGGTGAGTTTTTAGTAAAGAATATGAAAGGAATCTTTTGTCGTTTTTCCATACGAGGTACTTTTTGACTTTTCCGACAAAAGTACGAAGAATGTTTTTTTTAACTTATACGGAATGAACGGATTTCTACTGTTTTATAAAGCCTTATTTTCATGAAGCTTCCTATAAAAGATTTCATGACTATTTTCAATAAAATCTCTTTCTTTTAAAATTGCATGATGTTTTGTGAAAAGAAATTGATTTTGAAGAAGAAAGGATATTTTCCTCAAGAATTCAATTCAAGTGTTTTATCAAAATTATTTTCCATCTAAGATAATAAAGGGTTCTGTTTCTATCCACATTTTTACATTGTTTTGACTATGTTGTGATGGAATTATGTTTATGAATTCCTTTATCTTATATGAATTGATTCATGATGTCATGATGTTTCAAGAATCCCATTTTTGTTACATGTGTTATGCGATGATGTTTGTTTTATGATTATGTGGCACACATAAGAAAGGATTCATTATAAGATGGGTGGGACCTATATCTCCCTCCAATGCATTGGGTAAAGATTTTATATCTCATGAGATAGACATGGCTGGAACGGAAGGTTATTTCGGTTCAGTGATACAGGACTGAAACGAGGAGTGAACTCGGTTCAGAAAGGGACTTTGTCCACTAAGATAGTCTTGGCAATAAGTCATGACTAACAAGAAATGATTTTCCATGATTATGTGTGCATGCCACAAAGTTTCAAGTTTCATGTTATGATTATGGGGATCTCATTTTCACTTCTATGATTTATTAAGATTTTATGATCTCTTTTGCAGGTTATGATTTTTAAAAAGATATGATATGATTTTTGTTTCCTTTATTGCCCTTGCTGAGCATTTGAGCTCACCCTTTTATGTTTTCTTTTCCCCAGGTCAGGAAGATGGATATTAAGTAGAATATGCTAAAAGGGACCCTAGATATGATGAAATAAATGGGAGGCACTGTAGAAGACTTATGAACCAGTTGTTTATGTTTCCCAGTTTCTAAAGACACTATACCTATACGGTCCTTTGTGGTTTTGTCATATGTTGTAATAAGTGTGCTTCAATTTTGAAGTATTAACAATGCATGTAAAGTATGGGTCGTTATATAAAGTGAATGAGTAAGTATATCTTACTGTTTATCTTTCTCATTAGTACATGATAATTTTGTTGATATACTCACACTGACATTTTTGGTTTTAGTTAATGGATGGATCTAGTAGGCACCAAAGTGACAATGGGTTTTAAGGAAACTGTGGGGGTTCTCTAATTAAGAGACTGGATGAAATGGGGGATTCAATGAGGAAACTCGTGGTTGTTCAAAACCAACTATCAGAGAGTCATGATCAACCACTTGAACCTTGGTATGTTCTGAAATGCATCTTGTACAAGATGACCAATCGATGTGGATGTTCAAGTAATAATTATAAATGTAACCATTAGGGTTTATATGATCCTTACTTTTGAGGTAATTATGGGTTATTATATGTTATGATGGAAAATGAATGGAATGAGATAAACATGAGGTTAAAATATTTTATGACTATTTTTGAAGATTTTATCTCGTTTTGGGGAATGTTTTATGAATTATATAGTTCTGGAAAAAGGGACAACAAACAGACCATGTGACAACCCGTCGCGTCAGACAAAGCTGCGAGAATCGAACCCACAACCAAAGTACGAATGGTATTTATCGCCTACCACTGGACTACGTGAATCCCCTGGTTAGTTTGACTAATTCTTTTTAGGTAGATAATTTTAGGAAACAAGAGTTAGTTTATTTTGGTTTATCTATGGAAATGATTAACCTATCATGGAGGATATGTGAACAGGTTAATTACTTTTCAATATGAGAATTTAAGAGCAACTGATGTTATTTGGACATAAAAGTTAATTTGTACCTTGGAAGACTATGTCATTAAATCCTTCAAATATTTGGGTTTCAATATTAGTTTGGTTTACTTTGAATAATTTTATGGACAATTGTTTATGGAATGGTCTTCGTTGAACAATAGGTTTATTTGGACAAGTTTTGGAGATTAATAATAGATTTTCTTTATATAAAGGATGATCCTTTTGTGGATTATCTGATCTCATACTATCCTTTTTGGTTTTTGGTTTTGGTTTTTGTCTAATAACATGGGAAATATATAGTTCTCTTTTATGGATTAGGTGATTCTCAATAAGTTGATTATAGCTCTCTTAATGAAAACAAGTCTTCCTAAATACTCATCATTTGGGGAAAGTATGAGTTTGTGTAATAAATCTAGTAAAATTTGAAACTCAACATGAAAAGTAATTATGTTTCCTTAAGATCAAAAATAAATTCCTCAATGAAAAGAAACTTAAAACAAAAATGTTGTCTATTAACTTTTCCTACCGGGGAATCGAATACCGTTTTACCCACCACAAGTTTGTGATTTTCTTGTGGTTAAATTTCTCCTAAACATGTTTAATATCACTCTCCATCAGGACATAACCCTTTGTTTTCTCATCGACATCCATATTTTCATTCTTGGAATCCTAGTATGGGTTAACTCTGGTGACCTTTGTACTTCTCTTTCTTTATTTTAAAGTGATAGTGTTACTGACTCTTGTTCCGATGTGGTATTTTCAATGAAGTTTCCAAGCCCAATTTTAAAATTGTGGGGACGCAATTCCAAAACGGGGGGAAGGATGTAACACCCCAGGTAAATAAAGAATATGACATTTTCACTTTTATTCATATTTGTGAATAAAATATTAACATATCTTTAAAGGGGACGCTATGCTCGATGGCGTACCCAATACACAACAACGAGTTTCTTGGGAATCTTATATTGCACTCTAATAATAAAATAATATTATTTTAAATTGTAGTTAACTCCTAGCAGTTGTAATGGCGGGAATGAAAAAAACTAACTATAAAATGATTATATATGTTTGTCAAATATATTTACTTTTTACAATAAATGTTATATGATTAAAAATGTGAATGAATCCAATTTTAAGCGTAAACATTCTAATATTGTTTAAAAGGGCGATTAAATGCCTTTTGATGAAGAACCTCTTTTAAATCAACTTTTTGAAAATTTTATGGGTTATAATTGACAAAATAAAATTCTTCTTTAGATTCAGGACATCAAAATTTACTTTGTGTAAATTTTTTGTATTTTTCCGATAATGTTCATTTTTAATGACTAGTGAAAAATGTTGTATTTTAATTCCAAACCTCTTTTTAATCTAATTTATTTATACTATTAGATTATATTTTGAATTGGTTTCAATGTGAAATTAGAATATATTTTTACCATTTAATCCAATAGTGTTCATTGGAATTAATTTCATCTTGAAATTGGACTTAAACTAGTGTCAATCTTTTGATACTTATTGTTTCATAAAAACACGCTATTTGCTCTTACAGCGGGAATTAATTATTAAATTAATCAATGTAACTTGTATGTTTTTAATTTTGTAAAATAGACATCATTTTTGAATTCGGAATATCAAATATAGACTAGGGTGAATTTTTGGTAATTTTCTGAAAAACTTCAATTTTTTTATTAATAGTGAAACCACTAAGTGTTAGTTAAAGAAACTGATTTTTCGTTTAAATGAAACATTACCACTTCTGTGATATGAATTTCAAAAATCCGATATAAATGGTTGTCCTTAAGAAGTAAAATGTGGTTCAATAGGATTAAAATAATTTTTTGGTGAATAATAATTTTTAAGTTTATTAATCATGATTAGAGGTAATTAGTGTTATTTAAGGTAAAAATAATGTTTTAATAATATGAAATGACCTAGACACCTGTCCTACCCTCATTAGATGTGTCATTTCCGACCAAGAAAATACATGGGGAATCTTGGGGACCCCATGGATCCACTTTGGTTGGAAAATGACATTAATACCTTTTTATTTAAAGTTAAAATTAAAATGTCACAAACATGTGTTGTTTTACTAAAACAATTTTTACATGGGGTTATATAAGTCATATTTTAGACTATAAATATTCATTATTAGTCTAAAAATATTTCCTACATCATGATATTTTTTTATAATTTTTAGGCATTAAATAAATTAATTTATTTATGACACCGTGATGATGCAATGTTTACCTCATAAATGAAGAATTTAAATAAAATAAGAAGATAGGGTGATATATAAGTCTTACACTTGTCACAAACCTATTGGATTGGTGGATTTAGAAACCCTATCTCCTTATCCTCAAAATATATCCTTTTGGGACCTAGAAAATCCGAAAATAATTTTATAATAAAGTAATATTTTATAACTTTCCAAGAGTGCCCTTCCTCTCCTCTTATAAAAGGCCCCCACCTCTACCACCTTACCCACACCTCTCAAGCCCTTGGCTCAGCCAACCCCTGCCCATTTAATCTCTAAAAATCCCTCTCTTCATCATTGAATCCTCACTTTGGGCAGAATCCATTCCAAGGAAGCCTTTGAGCTCAAATCAAAGAGAGTTACCTGATTTAAAGGTAATGTCTTCCATTGTGTTCTTTTGTTTTATTTTGTTTCTCCAACCCTCTAAAATATTTTTATTCCTTTATTTTGTAACAACACTAGTATATTAAATATAATATTGTGTTTTTATTTGAAGGATTTTATCTACACTTACACACACCTTTGTCTAATGGTTAAACAACATAATGTTTCTGTGGATGGCGAATTTCTGCCTCACGAAATGATGATTGTTCAATATTCTCTTTACACCTTTCATGGTGGCCATTATTATGTAAATGTATCTTATATATGATATATATGGTATTTATTTTTTCTATATGCTTCTAAATTCTATATTTAAAACATGACTTTATGCTTTTCAGGTTGTGCAAATGCGATAATATCATACGAGGAAGTGTGGACTATCGCCCCCTCAAGTGATGTGACTCGTTCATGCAATACATGGAATGTATAAAGAATTAAATTAATGAACATATGTGACCTATATAACATATATATTATACTGGAATTATAATATATATATATATTTCTCAATTATTTTTAATTACATTAATATGACAAAGCAATGAAAGTAGCATTCATGCGTACGTACGGCCTACCGTCTCCATGAACGGTGCATTTCATTTCTTTTTATCTCCAAATGTTATGGAGTAGTATAAAATGAATATTTACAGGATATATATTATATTTAAATCATTAATAACATTCTGGAGATTATTTACTTATAACTACATGGACAATCATTTTCAAACAAGTTCATTTTTTACTCATGTATCGAACTTCGACAAAAACGTCTGATATGAACTCACTTTATTAACCAATTATTATATCATTATAATATTTGATATTAACTGAATAATAATCTATAAAGTAGGTCCTTAAGAAATTATAAATTGACCAAATTTTATTATTCATGAGACTAAATAATGATCGAGTCATGTTGGACACAAGGTAAGAGATCATACCTCTCTCTTTATTTTTAAGTACTCTTGTTATGTCACTTCTTTTAAGCTCCACTTTGTTATGTTGGAAGATGTTATTTTATATTCCTTTTTCTGTAAACTTTATGTTCATATGATGAGAGACCCTATTTGATCTCATCAATCCATTTTGGATGTTTTGAGTGGCGCCGTTAGGCTGCCGAAGTTTTACCAAGGGAACTTCTTAACCCAATTTCGATTTCTTTGGGTTCAACATGTAGTTATTGAATATGTCATCCTTTGAATATGTGTGAATTACCTTTGATTGTTTTACACATAATATACACTTATATTGGGTGTATTTATATTTTTCACACATAGTTATGAGATTGATTTATCCTTAATTTAAGGATACCTTCTTTATAATGGATTTCATCTCATTTTACATTTCTATTGAGACTTCATTGTTGTTATGCACCAATTCACTCTTATATGGTGTGTATACTGTCCTTTGACATATTATATCATAAATCCCTTTTATTATCATGATATTATAAAGTTCGGATTAAATGTTATTCCACAATTATTTGTATTCAAGAGTCTCTCATTTTGTTAAAAACTCCTTAACAAAAATGTCGTTTTAAATGTTTTAAAGATTTATTATTCTAAATCATTATGTTTAATGTCCACGTTTTCAAAGAGGTTTTCAGTATTTATTTATATGGACATTAATGTTTTAAAATTATAATTCCATTAAAATCTTCAAATTGGTATGGGACACTTTGATTCATAAATATCCTTTAAATAGTTTTTGAAAATGGATTGATTAATTAAACATCATGGAATTACTTATTGTGATTGCAAAAGAAATGTTGTTATTGAAATGTTTATATTTTCGATATTTTCTGTGTAATGATGGTACTTGGAAATTTTATGGGTGGTTACGTGATAAACCATATGACAGGTGGTGCCGTGAATACCAGGACGGGTGGTTACGTTATATCCTTCAATGCATTGGGTATGGAAGTCGGCCGTATGGATATTCCAATAAGTGATATGTGTGGAAGTCAACTGTATGGTTATTCCATTTAAGTATGTTTCTGTCCCAAGATACCTTTATATGTTATGTGTTCTTTACATGGGGTTTATGTTAATCTATTGGTTACAAAAGGGTAAGTAATGATCTTTTATTCAATGAAGAGCATTTTTCTTCTTCATAGAGGTGAAAAGTATTATTTGATAAAGCATTCTTGGTTTACTGGTTGTTTTGAAAAACTAACAGTTTTCCTTCTTTGTGTATCCCTTACTGAGCCTTTTATGCTCACCTCAAGTTTTTGAAATGTTTTTCACAGGACATAAAGTTGAATAGGGTCAAGGATGGGATCAAGGAAATGTGAGGTTGTCTAACACATTGAACTATACATGTTTCTTTTTAAGAGTTTTTTATTTTATGCAAAACTTAGTATAAGTGGAAACTTTGTAATCTTTTGAGATGGAATAGTTATCTACTAATTCTCTAAAACTCTAAAACTGAAAAGATCCTCAATGTGAATTATTCTTATAATTAAATAATAAGTAATGTTTAAGGCTGAGGCCTTATAGAGAGATAAGAATAATCATTAGCATCAGGGCATGAGAAAATGATCATAACATTATAAGATCATACCCTAAACAAAAAATATCATCTTGAACAGTTATGACATAAATATTGGAAATTCATATATCAAAAAAAAGAATCAAGAGCATGGGACATCATATAATAACATAGAAATAAAATGTTGAATGGTTAAAAACAAATCATCTTATTAGATTGTAAACATGTATGAATAAAAACATGTTAAATTATTGAGTTAAGAACATTAATCTATTCCATCTCCTAAACTTATTGACATGCAACCAGGTCGACACATAACATTATAAACATGTAATTGGGTTCACGCAATAGAGGATATAGCTCAAGGGTAGGACAGACCATTGCAACTAGTAGCAGCATTCATAGTACCCATGGAACAGTTCTATGGACATCTTATTGGAATGAGTTTACTCCATAAATCATTTTAGTTTTTATGGATCACTCTAAATTCCATCTTAGTTGTCAAGGTTCACTCCTTAGACCATCATAGCAAAAAACATCCATTACTGATCCAGGTTGAAAAATTATTTTAGCCATGTCTATGTCATGAGATATAAGTCATTACAATATTTACTGAAGAGAGACATATGTCCCATTTATCATGTAACCAATAATGGTCTCTCAAGGTGCAATATAAGCTACAGAATTGTATAAGCTATAATGGGTTTACCAAACACAATCTCGGCCACCCCATCATTTTAGATATAATAGGATTACCTAGTACTATCTAGGTCACCACATCATGTAATCTCTATTTGTATTACCCTGATCTATATGTTTTACCCATCAGAAAATCTATAACGGTCTTACCCAACACTATCTGAACCACCCCATCATATAAGATGTAATGGGATCTCCTAATTCTGTTTGGGTCACCCCATAGTATAGGTAATGTATTTGTTGAACAACAGACATAATGTTCAAAGAGATTCAATATCATCATTAAAAAATCATAAAAAAATCATCATTCATAACATGATTAATCCTTGGTAATGAAATTTGTTTCAATTTAGTCTATTTGAAATGTTAATAGCCTATGGAGAAGAAATGGGTTTCAAAATAATCAATTCGAAATATGATTGAATTTTTTGAAAATAAACAGCTTCCATAAATATAATTCTACAAAAACATTAACCATTATGATAAATAATATTAATTGTATCCTTGGATCATATCATTAGTAAATGATAAACTATATTATGCTTTATAATCATAGATGGAGAAGGATTTTCAATGATCACTTCAAAAATAACCATTCTATGAAAATTTCTTTTTAAAAAACAAAACATTTCTAAAATAATTTTCATTGTAATAAACATTGGAAACTAATAATGGAAGAATTATAAATCATTTAATACATTTCTAGATGAATATAACCTTTCCAATTTGAAAATATCTTTTAAAAAAATTATTTTGAAAACATATTCCTCTTAGAATAGCCATGATAATTTATAAAGGGAAATTTAAAAAATATTTCAATAATTTTTTAAAAAATAAAAAAATTAAAGATAATTTTCATATAAAATTATGTTAAATTAATATTTAAAAACATTTTATAAAAACATTTTATAAAAACATTTTTATAAAACATGTATTTTCAATAAAATAAATTTTGGACCAACGAGAGATAAATTATGATTTTTTTTAAAATAATTTCAAAAATATCATTAGTACATAATACTGTAAAACAGATACCATTACATTAAGATATCATTAATAACAATAGGATAAGAAAATTAAAGATAATTAATAAGTTTTAGATCATTATATTTTTACAATGTAGTATATTTGTATAAAATATCGATAAATAATGAGATTGTAGTAATAAACTCTTACAATCTTGGTAACATTGAATCAAAATACCCCTAAAATAATAACATTATATGCTATGTAAAATATCACTAAAATAAGGATTTCATTATATATCCTTTTAAATGGATGAATATCAAATTAAAATAATAATAAAGGTGCATAACATGGATTATGTCCCAAAGAATGAAAACTAAGACAAAATTACTTTAATGATTTGGTAACGTTGGAACCATAAACCACATGAAATATAGATCATATAATAGATATGTATATACCGATTAATATAATGGTAATAACTATTGAATACGTTCATGAGAAGAAAATACACCCAAAAAAATTACAGAGTTGAGAATATGGAAAATGAATCTTATAAATATACGTGCGACTAGAAATACTCTAAAATTTTGAGTAACATTTAATTCATGTGATAGGTGAAACAATAAAATTAATTAAAAATATTAATATCATTAAATAAATAAAATTATAGATATGAAAATTTATAGTTTAGTATATACACCACGCAACAAGAATAAGTGGTGAATATTGCATATATCTCACAGAAATAAAAGCAAGATAACAAAACCAATAGCGTTATTATTGAATTTCTTCGAACTCACTCCAAAAAACCTGTATAATAAATATATGTTTATTATACATTTACATTAGAATAATTTTATTATATATCATACCATATATCATTTTATTCTGACAATAAATAACCCATCTATTAACAATTTTATGCAAAAGATACATTTTAGGTAATAACCATTTTTTATATATGACTTGAACTTGTATTCTTGATCCTATTTATTATACCATGATTTAATTATTTAAATAATTTAAAATAATATATATATATATAATATTAATATACAATTATATATAATATATATAAATATTAAGTGGAATACATTGTTCAGGGAGACGGTAGGCCAAACTTACGCATAAACATTGTTTCTATTTGTTTTTTGTCATAATGAAAAAAAAAGAAACTAAAGTACATATAATTATATATATATATATTACAAATCTATAATAATTTATATGTCTAATATATAATATTAAATTATTAATCCCATCCTTAATTTATTCCATGTATATTGTAAGTGAATCACATTGCTTTTAGAAGGCGGTAGTCCACACATCCTCAAACGATGTTATCATATTCCCAAAAAATAGAAATAATTAGGGTATATGATATATATTTTTCCAACAAAACAAATATATCATAAATATCATCATAATATATTAATTAAATCATTATTAACAACCATGAAAGGCGGTGACGGAAGAACAAATTCCATTGGTTCATGAGATTGTAGTCTTTCGTACACAAAAATGATGATTGTGTGTCTCAGTTAATGGAAGTGTGTGTAGGTATAGGTTGAGAGATTAAAATATCAAAAAATATGTATATTTTTGGTACATAAGTTATCTTATATTTTTGGAATAAAAATAACTAATGGGCTGGGGAAAAAATAAAAGTTATTATTGAAGGATGTTATCTCTTCTTTGGGTAATTTCTTTTGGTTTTCTCCAAAAGACCAACATTCCTTTTCTATTCCAGAATATAGGATTTTAGGATTATATCAGAGAATTTTGGTAATTATTGTTGATATTTTTGAAGAACAAAATTTCTTTATAGTTGTGAATAAATGAGGGGGTGAGTTCACTTTTATAGAACAGGAGGAGGGGCATTCTTGTAAATAAAAAAGATAAACACCATTGAGTGACCTCCCTATCACAATTTTTCTCCAATAAATTAGTTTTTCATGAAAATGGTGTATATGTTAGAAATATTTATTGAAATATATTTTTAACATGATTATATGTTAATTGGGCCCTTATTCTAGTGTTTTACCTAAATGCAAAGGCATTTTCTACGTTAATAGTTTTAATTAATTTTAATTATTTTAACTAATTATTTTTAAAAAAATGTTATTTTAAGTTAATATAAACTATAAAATATTGATATAAAAAATTTGGAATCCATTTTTTCGAATTATTAACAAATAATTGGATGAAATTAATTTAATATTAATTACATAGAGCAGACAAGACCACATGTTTTCAAAGTTAAAATATTCAAAATTTTGAAATGATTTTATATCCAATTTAAATTTGAAATTTTTTAAAATGACCTAAATTGTATTAATAGATTTATAATTTATCAAAATATACAAAAAACCAAATTCAAAATTTAGTTTAACTATATAAATATATAAAAAAAATCCAATTTTATATTAAAATTATTTGTTTGTCATTATTTTGCAAAAAAAGAAACGTCTTTGAAAAGTAACAAAAAATATATCAAAGTAAATTTCTATATTAAATTTTAAAAAATTATATTTATTTTATAAATTATAATTTATAAAATTTTCAAAATATAGATTTAAATATTTATTCTATAGAAAATATGTAAATATAACTTTTAGAAAAATATATACTTGCATGCATAAAATTTGTTTTATTTTTATCTCTTCTATAGAGAATACCTAAGATAAAAATTAATCTGTTTATTGAATAATATATATATATATATATATCATTATTATAATATATCAAAATATTCTTAATTAATTTATTGATCATTTTTTTTCATAAAAATAGTAATCTAGTAAAAGATTTCCTATATTTTAAAAAGTGTTTTATTTTGATTCCGAGTAAATTGGTCACAAAATAATTATTCTTATATACATGTGTAAACCATATCTTAATAATTTAATTAATCATATTCATAACCCCCCATTCTAATTAATAAATGAAAAATATGAAAATATTATACTAATAATATTAATAGTATATTGTAGTTTTGTAATACAAGGCCTTATGTGTAATGTAAGCATTCAAAGGAACTATGTATTGTCTGTAAAATACTCAAACATACTACATCATGTTCCAAAAGAAAATTTATTTACTTCCTATAGCAGAATATTATTTTTTCTATCAACACAAACCAAAAATAGTGCTTTCATATAACACAAGATATATTCAATGTTGAGTTAAATAGAAAATATCAAAAAAATTAAATTAAATCGAAAAAAAATCATAATAACTCAGGGTGTTATAGATAAATAGAGAGACTATATAGGGCCCCACTCATCACTAACTACATCCAAATAATCCCCTATATTAAATAGGTTTAACATAATCAACAAATAAAATCACATTGAAAATCAAATATATTAAATGTTAATACATTCCCAAATCCACAAACCTAATCATAAAAAATACAGATTATTACAGTGAATGGACATAAAATTGTACATACCTAAAAAAACTGATCATTAATCATAAAAAAACATAATTACACTATCACTACAATATATCTGATATAGATCCTAATTAAAATAATGTTTTTATTCCGTTTATGAATAGAAAGAGCATATAAAAATCATTAAAACATTCTTAAGTAAAAAAATTGTTCACATTGGAAACATGTTTTTAAAAATTAAAACATCACAAAATATGTTTAATTTTTTAAAAAATAATATTTCAAACATGTAATGTAATATATAACTCATTTAGTGTTTATGATGGGGGAAAATTAAATTCATGTAATACACATTAAAACAAATTTTCCATTCTCATTTTTAGAAAATGCCAAATAGGTCTTGTTTTGAAAATTACATGACGATTCCTTTAATTTATATTTATTAAATAAAAAAATAAGTAAAAAATTGATGTTTAAATAATTTTTATAATGTTAAAAAAATTAAAATAATTTTCAAAAAACATAGATTTGGATGAATTTTTTTTTCTAAAGTGAATATTAAAATCAAATTTCATAAATAACAATTTATCAAAAAATTTAACTAAGAAAGAGATGAAAAAATAACTATTAATTGAAAAGGTTCATAAATAAACACATTATAATAATTTTCTTTATTTTAAGATAGAAAGATAAAATAATTCTCCTCAGTTATACTTAAACATAAACCTTCATGAATACTAACGAGATTTTGGAAAAAACTTGTACCAATCCAGTTACATTTTAAATAATAAATACCATGAGAAAAATATAAAATAAGAAATATTATATACAATGAATATAAAAATATTTATAATATAATATTTCAAAATTTTTAATATTTACACCAAATAGAAAAAATAATTGTTGAAGACGGAACACATCTAATTGATGTAAAAGTTTGGTGAGAAACCCATTACCTTTGGTCTGATTTCCTTCATACATGTTAAAACATAAATTATAATAAATATAGGGTTATTAAAAATCTATTACATAACCGTGATAATATATTGTATTCCATATATGATTTACTTATAGTATTTTATCACATGTTTATTAATATTTCATTGTAAAAATCACTATATCGAGTGATATTTGAATCACATTTCATGTATATTTTTCTTTGGAAATTTAAGTCCTTTCAAATTTATCATGGTTACATAATATCCATAATATTAATAATTAACTAAATATAATATTTATTCATTACATATTAAATTAAACTAATCTATAAATGTTAGAGATAGAAAATCGATTACACAATTCATGGAGGTAGTAGACCGTATATATACAATGACGTTTTTCCATTTCTCTCAAGGGATGGAAGGAAAGGAAAGTAAATATTAATGAAACTTTAGATTATAATAAATATTTCCTATATATCATTTATAAATATCAAATAAATAATTATTACAATATATATAAAAATAAAATTAAAAATATTTCAAATCATTATGTGGAGGTGGTCGTCCACATGTACAAACGAGAGGCATTATTGTTTACCGAAGGATTAAAAGGAATTAAGATAGATGTGATATTATATTATTTAAATTTTTTGGAACGATCTTAAATATAATATATATTCATCCATTTTAATATTATTATCATCGATGTAAATCATTAGATAAATGAGAATGGCATCACCTATGAGTCGGTAGTCTATTGTACACAAAAGCGTTGTTATCATATTCCCCACTTAAAATTGAATGTAAGAAGATATATGTGATAGAAAAATTATAGATATATAAAAACATCATAAATTTCATATAAACATGTCAATCCCATTATTATATCCATCCTTGAAAGGCATATATGGAAAATGAATTATGTCGCCTTTTGCGACGGTAGTCCACCATACACCCAATTGACGTTTTCATTTCCCATTTTATGGAATTGGATATGGATATTGGTTATTACATAAACATAATAAAATATCATTATATTTGTTATATTTTCCATATTATATTATAATATTTTAAGGTTAATTGGAAGTTGTTATATATGAAATAAAATGAATACACACATTTAAGAGTTTTAACTCTTCATTGGAGAGCCTATTTGGGTTTATTCCTAAAGCCTTTATAGGGGGATTAATGGTCCAAATGATTCATCTACAATATAGGTAGTGATGTAATTAAGGGGATTTTTTGGACTGGTTTGAATTAAACTGTCTAGAATGATTGAATATAGTAGTACTCAGGGAGGCCTTTTAGAAGTCGTGGGCACACAAGAAAGCCTTGAAAAGATTAAGTGATACACACATTTTTTTCAGGCTAGAAGACTCTAAAAAATTCATTCGAAAAACATAGAGGTTTTATATTCTAAATATAGTCATCCAATGAGTTTCTCAAAAAATTTTAGGTAATTTGGACAAAAATATTCTTTGTTTATCAACGTGGTAAATCTGTTTTTACCATAAGCCTGATAATTTATTTTTTACTTCTTTTACTATTCATTATAATCAAAAAAAATTTATATTATTAGATTATATAAATAATTATTACTCCAAAAATGGAATCAATTTTTAAAAATATAATTAAGATTATTGGTACAATAAAATATAAAATTGATCCTCCACAAATGTTGAAAAATAGATTTTCCAAATAAACACTTTCAAAAGATTCTGAAAAAAAATATAAGAATTGCATATGAAATTGTTTCTAATTATATAAATTAGATAAAATAAAATATAAATGAAATAATTTTAATTTATATAAAATATATAATATAACATATCTTCGAAAATAATTTAAATGAAAATATATTTTTTTTAATAAATTTCAATATTTTTCACTATTCATGAAAAAATTCATCTTTTCAAAAAATTCTTTAAAATTTCCCAAAATATAATTTTTACATGTATATTTAAAAATTGATTTATAATTTTTAAATAAATTTTATAAAAGTGGTAAAAATTAATTTAAAAATATATATGCAAAGTTCGATTAGACCTACTTTTTTAAAAATATCATTTCTCATAAATCATTTTTTTCATTCAAATGATTTTTATATCTTTTAAAATAAATAGATAACCATTTAATTGTTTTATACATTTGTAAACCATAAAATATTAATATTGTTGTAGGTATTATTCATACCACCCAACTTAACCACGAGTTTATAAATTTCATATTTAAGGAAAATATTTTAATATATTATAATGTTTTGTTTAAACCCATAATATTATATATCACAAGATACCATGAGATTGAATTTATTTAAAAAGAAATATATCTCAAATTTTTTAGGTGTTACATTCTATTCAATGTTTGATGTTGTATGTCATTTATTCTATTACACTTAATTTTCTACTATTAAGATCTTGGGGTGTTACACTAGATTAAAGAAACCATTCTATATAATTGAAGAAATTGATAAAGATCATGATTTTCATCTATTATTGTGATTGATTATCACCCATAATTTAGATCATACAAACTATAATATGTAAATATTTAGTGGGATATGAAAGATGGTCCACAACATCAATCCTTATTCACTCCCCATAGATACGATGTGGTCTAGAAAGTGATACCTTTAGAACTCATCAACACCATTGAATCCCAGATTGCTCTAATGAAAGACATAATGGGATGGCACACCCCTATGCCAGCTAAATTGTATCCATATCCAAAATAGCTAGGGAATATTTACGATTACCCAATAGAATAAATTCATTATTTTCAAATTTAAATAGCATGAGATATCTAGAACAATATCACTCACACGTCATGTTTCGTTGAAGCCGTATGATGGTCTTTTGAGACCAGTATGAGGTGAAAAACTGTGATATTTTGTATAGAATCTATAATGGATTTCCTATTTTTGGTTCATCATCATTTCAATAAGACCCTTAATATGTTGGGAAGGTATTCTTTGTAAATTATTTCATAAATTATTCTATATGTAAATGAAAACATTGAAAACTAACCTAAAAATTTACAAAAAACTTTAAAATAAAATGGTTTTTGAATTCAATATCAGATGGAAATTTTTAAAATATTCAATCAATATCCCATGATCATAATGGAATTTGATGGAATTTTATTCTATTAATATTGTAGATGACATGAAAACACATATGATCATGATGGAATATCCCAGATGATTCAATGGTTTCCCATAAACAACAAACTTCCTAGAAGATTCTATTCAATGACCTTGAAAAAAATCTATAAAAAATCACATGAAGTAGTGGAAAATTAATTAAAATTAAGAGACTGAAATTATTACTTTGAAACATGTAATAGTTTCCATCCAAAATCTTCTAGCACCTCCATCTGGTCGGGAGTAGCCACAATACTGCCCTCAATCCGAGGAAATAAGAGATCGTGATTTCTCAAAATTTTAGAAACGAATTAAATAATTATATTATTTCCCAAATTAATTGGTTCCTATTTATTTCTTCATAGATATGAAAAATATCAATCTCAAGCTACCTGATCCCAAGAACCCCAATGAGGTCAACCTTAGTGACCACCCTTGATAACACACTTTTCATATAAGACTACATCACACAATCTAGGATTAATTTCTATTCAAACACACTATCTATAGTAAGGTTTATTGAAGATAGATGATATTTAGAAAGGCCAGGACACATGTCAACTATGTTATGAAACCCAACTAGATGAAAAAACTTACTATAAATAATTTCTCGCAAAGCATAAATAAAATTTTAATATCTAGATTAATTAGAAAATTGTCAAATGAGATCATGACACCCTTAGAGTGTAGCTTCCTAGATCAGAAATGACATTTGATCCTTGGGATAATACATTCAATATAAATTATCGTGGAATACATAATAATCATAAATAGTGAATGACATAAGAGAAAAATCAATATACAACTCTTACAAAAATCATAAATCATTAAGATTTCATTCTTTAAATATTTAGAGTACTAGTACCACCCCACCAAATGGAATCCTCAATGGATGAATAGTTAATTTCAGTCATGTTAATGCATTTAAATTAATAGAAACACTCAATGATGATAAATAAACCCCAAAATATTAGTTCCACATACCTGACTAGGGAGTCAGAGGCCAAGGACGTGGACAACAAGGATATAGGGGATAGAATAGGTGTGGTCAAACCAAGTATTTTAGTCAAATTACCATATAATCCATAAAAGTGTCTAATAACCAAGGGTTATTGATTCATAAATCCTAATAGAATCACAGATATTACTCAGATACCTTTAGTTTTTATTCAATCATAATCATTTTAAATTACTGACAGGGAGGGTGTGATTTTTTTATCACCTCCAAAAAAAGTGGTAGTCCAATTCGACAAACACTATTTAGGAAATAAATTTTTGCAACCTATTTCTGAGCACTGGGAAACTCTTCCTCAAACACATATACATCCAATTTTTTGGATAAGGAACTGCAGAACTCTCGGGTAAAAATATAAAATTCAAACCTAATAAACATTCAATCCTATATGATATCATTTTTTTAAAGGAACAAAGATAGTAAATAAGTTTCGACCACTGAAGAAAATTGTAGTTTGAAATATAAGTTATTGAAACTGAGGTTTACTAAGCTTATACTAAGATATAAAATTTGATACCACGATCTTGATTATAGAACATGACAATTGATAAGTAATCAAGGGTCATATCTTTTTTCTATATTATTCAGGAAGATAAAATAACATCTATATCCGAAGAGATATGATTGAAAATGTATCTTTGATCAAAATTATCCCATTCTGAAACATATGAAAAATGTAGTATAATGATGGGGATTTGTGTATAACAAAACCTACCATCCATGGTTATGTAAAGAGTGAACAAATGCCTCTTGGAATGACTAATCTTAAGTATCCATTTTTGGATCTCACACATATTTTTGAGATCATGGTCATCCTTCAAGACACAATGTTTAGTTACATTATTATAATACCTTGTATTCATATTCATGTTGAGGTACATTTAATATTTCTTCAATTCATTAAACACCCAATAAAAATAATGGTTGGTATATTACATGTTGAAAAAAACCCACTTGAGTCATGCAAATCATTATATTTGGAGTCATGTCTCTATAAGAGATAATATAAGCACCTGATAGTGGATGGTGATATGCATATTTCTTCTCAAAATGGATTATGAAGTTTCCCAGTGAATCCTTAGAATATTATCAATATTAAATATGTACATCTCATTATCCAAATCTAAGTAGTAGACCCAATCCCAAAACGTTATTTTAAACAAAACACTCTACTGGTCAATGTGATTGAAATCATTTCAACTAATGTTGATTCATCAATGGGTAGTCAGCCTAATTTTATCTTCAGAACTAAGAATTCCCTTTCATGATCAATAGAAATGGAAATTTTTTCCATTAAATATTTTGAAACTCATGAACTTCCATACCTCTCATATCCATGGTAGTAGTTTTAAGAATATAAGCATCCCTGGAGTCCTTTGTGATGACTCTGGGTGTTTATTATGTAAATATCTCTTCTCGGGGTCTTTATTATCTAGATAGGGAGAGTGATTCAACCAAATAACACACTAAGAAAGATAATGTCCCCATGGAAACAAAAAATGTAAGAATAAGAAGATAACCTAAGGAATGTTCCTCTATTATTTTTGAAATTTATCCCTCTAATAATTGATAAGCATAACTAGGTGAATCTATGAATATAAGAATCTCCACATAAAATGATTTTAAGTGCCTCCAAAAAATTATATTTCATTTCGAAAGTTTCATTGACATGTTTTTTCTTAGAATTATACACTAATTCACAAGTAGAACACAATGTTGCTACTAATCGTCTAATCTTTCCTAATTACCATTGAGGATTTAAGAATTCTAGTAAAAGGTTGAAACCCTCCCATGCTACTAATTTAGAATTAAAATTATACAAATTGTCTAATTAAAACCTTTTATGAGAAGTCAATTACACATAATATCTTTGAAAAATTATCACTGTCATGAAAAAAATGCCAATATTAGGGTATACATTGATTTCTATGACCTCAAATGACACTTTCTAATCGATTATTTTCCATTAACAAACAAAAAACTTTTGATTGATCAAAATATTATCTTCCAATACCATTCCTTATGGGATTGTTATTTAGTATATAATCAAATGGAGATGGCCCCTGATGATTATGAAGCCACTGAATTCATATTTCCCCAGGGAGTCTACTTCTCCCAGGTTATTCCCTTTAGATTTATTAATGTTGGAACTACCTATTAATGCACTATTAATAATATGTTTTAATCCCTTATTTGGGTGAATCATAGATTGTTAAATTATGAAATGATAATAAAACATTGATATAATGGTGACCACCTCACTAATATTCATGAATTATATAATAAGTTGTAGAATTAATGTTTAAATATGAATCTTATGAAGTATTCATTCAATATAATGTCACAAAAATTCTATGGCTTAGTGTAACTTCGACATGGTATTGAGGTTGATCTAACAAAGGCTAGTGGAATTCTAGAAATTCAACCCCTAGAAATAAAATATAAATTAGATTAAATTAAGAGAAACTCTTTTATGTTTTTTTATCTAACATGGAAGGAAAATAACTTCACTTCACCATGTTAATGAATAAGGTAGTCTCATACCAATGGGATGAAGGATACCATGAAGCATTCAAGAAACTCAATTTTTACCTACTGTATCCACTAGCCATGATGTCAATAGTAGAAGGAAGGAAACATATTATATACAAGGAAACCTGAAATGGTCACCTGGTTCAATTATTGAAACACCCAATGATTTTAAAAATAACACTCTTCCAGATATCATATACCACACACAACCCCAATCTTAAATGACCCCCAAAATATTATTATTTAAATGACTATTCTAACATAGCTGTTAAAATTTCTAGGAAAGAATCGTATTAAATGAAATATGAGAGATATACATATTAATTATTGAATCAAGAAAAAATAATTTACTAATTCTTATGAAATATGTATCCTAATTTTAGTAAAGTTATATTATGTTTCAAAAATATGTTTTATTCAAAAATTATTTTTATTGATCCTTATGATAAAAGCTTAAAAATAATTCATAGAACATATATAACTTTTAATTAATCAAAAATTATCATATTGAAATAACCATATCAAAATTATCATAGGGTTTAGTTTCCAGATTTTTCTAAAAATATTTATTTTCTAGTGAATGGTGAAAAATAATTTTTATTTTTGAAAATGGTATTTTAATTCCAAAAATTTGAAAAAAACATTTTATTTTCATATGGTTTAAAATAAAAATTTGTTATAAAATTTTATAAATAATCCAATTATGTTTATTAGAATCAATTACATATTTAAAATTGGTATACAAACATTTTTTATACAAACCAAAATTCATCTTTAAGGAAAATTTTGTTTTTCTAAAAAACATTTTTCTAAATCTTTTCCACACATATTTTAAAATATGTTTCTAAAAATTGTATAAATTTTAACATTAATTAATTTCATATTTGTTATTATGAGGTTCCAATTTCTGAAAAGGACCCTTTTATTCTTTTCATTATGAATACTAACCATATTTATCTTTGTTACCACTATAAAGGTTAAATCATTTAATTGAGGTTAAAATAAAATTATAATTACTATACAAATACCCTAAGAATATTTTAAACCTAATTATATGATTAATTTTTTTCCATACTCAAACATTATTTGGTTATATAACATTTTTATTCTATTGGGATGATATTGTGGCCCATATAATTATGCGCTTCATCTGTGTAGCCAAGTAGGGGTGTAAAACTGTCAATAAAATAGAACACCTAAAGCCCAAAAGTGGTGAAAAACACTATAATCAACTAAATAAGATATTTCTATAACATTTACATGGTGTTTCAAAACATTCTCCTAGCTATATATGGGTGGAGGCTTATTTAAAGTGTCACCACAAGGGTTGTGGATGGCTAGTCTAACTTAGATCCTAGTTGTGAAAGGGGAATGCCACTTTAGGAAGTTTTGGTGCATGGTTGGTGCATGGTTAGGATAACCATGTTACCAAACCATTAACACCTTTTAGAATGGGAAATTTATATTTTCCCTTCCTCATTTTTACCCAAAGGACACCCTATCTCTTCAGAGTCTTTCACATCAACTCCACCTCCCAGTAACTCTTCCTATAATCCTCTCTAGGCTTTTATGTGTCTCCCTCATTAAAGAAGATATTTGATCAATGTCAATTAGGTTGGATCAAACATGGTAGGTTTTATATTCCTCTTATTTCATTTATCAATTTTCTTCTCAATATTGGATTCTATTTCTATGTGAGATTATATTCCATATTTTAATTTATTTTTCCTATTTCTCTTATTAATTTAATTTTATCTTGAATCAAAAGATAATAATGTTTGAGTGAAGTGTACTAATGATAAGGTAGGTGGTATATATTATTTTACCGTAAAGATGTTTCATTTAATAATTTTTATTGATGTTCCTCAGTCACAGCTTTTTGACCTTTTCTACTAAAAATGAAAAATATATTAAATTAAATATATAGACATAAACAATGTCAACCCATAGACCCTTGACATTATAAAGGGTTTGTGACCTCAACTAGGATCACCCATTTTGGTGTGTCCCATTGTTGAACATTGTGGTCCATTTCAACTATTTAACCAAAATTCCATTTAGGTGTGTCTGTTTTGATTATTAAAAATGGAAATGATTATTTTGGACTAAATGAACTTCTAAGTGGAATGGAATCCTTTTAACCATCATATATGAATAAATTTATTGATCAATAGAGTTTTGTTAGTTTACTGGATTAGATTAAAAGGGAAAAAAATTATATTATGAATTTGATGCCTTACTATACTTTTATTCCATGGTTATGATATTTAATCACCATCTAATATTTCAGGAATAGCCTTTATAATTGAATTGATTAAATTGATTTAAATAAATGTTTATGGTAACACCGTGTCTCATTTCAATTATTTTAATTATGTGTGATTAGGGATATAATTTTCATTTTGAGATCATGAATAGTTATTATGTCATGATTTACTCTAGTCTCCATCCCCAAATAACCTCATATTTTTTTCATTCCTTGAGTTAATCATAGAATACCATTGTGGTTTTCTAATGGAAATATCATGGGATGATAGCCAATTAATTTATCGACCTTCCATTTGAATGACCACACTTGGATCCAGTGTTTGTCTTATGATTGTGAATGGTATGGAATAATTTCAAGAGTTCTCTTATGTTTTTTAAAATTAAAAATATATCATTGAAAATCATACATGTAATCTTAATCATTTTATATAATTCCTTGCATTAACCCTTGGCCTTTTTTCTTGTCTTAGGGTGATGATACCTATGACATGATCATGGGGATTTAGTGGTACATTACCTCATTGTTGTGAAATGATTGGGGAACACCCATTAACATTTCACCATTATTATTCCTTGGTAGATAATTGGATTCATGAAATAAAATACCTTTGATGGACTCATTGGATAAGTGATATTATATTTTGTTGGATAACTAACATCAGGACCAAAATTTATAAATCATAATCCCATGAAACATGTTGAAATTTAAATTGTAATATATATTTATAGACACTATTCCTTCACCAAGGGTAATGTATGAGTTGTTATACTCTTGGATTCTAGGGATTACAACCATGGGAATTATTTATACTGTACATTTCTTATCCTTATAGACATCTAACTTAAGCTTAAGTAAGTAGAGTTGATCATGTATCCCATAAGGAACCTGACTTAATGTGTTTACTATTTATTTCATAGACTCATTATTTATGCATCCCCACTAACTGTTTTCTATTCATAGAGTAGATAGATTTAGAAATCATTGGTGTTGGCCTACTGTATTTTAATAAAACCCTGTTCAAGTTATTTTTTGGAACCCAAAAACATCTCTTGGTTATAGGATTGGACCATGTATTTTGTATCTTTTCTATCAATGATTATGAAATTGTACTTTAAATGGAGCCTTGGGCTCAACATGTACTAATGATAACTACAGATGTTTGGTATTTTGATTTTATATTTCAGGGTATTTATAATATTGTTATATATACTACATACTTTCATTGTAAATCAAAATGTTCATTAATGGTCTGTTATTTACTTAGTAGTGTCATGATTACTCTTTATATTATTATATGATAGCAATTCTTTTATCTTATAATTCCATTCATTTAATTATTCCTCTAATGTATTTATTACTGATCTAGAATATACATTCTATGCACTATACCACCATTATACCCGTGCATCAACTTTTTAGCCTCTAAAATATTGGGAGACATGTTTGTGGACTTATTTCAAATAAAAATAGTTACAATATATATATATTGAACTGGGTCGAGGAATTGAAAATTATTATTAGATATTTTCATTCTATTGTCATACCATTTCAGGATAACAAATTAGATACTATGAATGTGTAACGAGTTGGTAATTATATCATGTCTAGGAATATCCAACTAACACATGAAGTAATGATCATGTTTCTTGAAATGGGATTGAGGTTTATATGGTTTGTAATCAAATTTGATTCGTATTTCACCAAGAGTATATGATGTATTTTCCATGGTTACTAAATTTTTGGATTTTTCCATGAGTCCAATATGGAAAGAAATTATGTTTATTCATTCATCAATTTAAGAACATAGGATTCAAATGTCATTGGCATGATTACCTATATATCATGAGTGTGTGATTATATGACATGTTTTTTAATATTAACTGCATGTTTGATTATTTAGAAAGATTTTCTCTACACCAATATTTTAGGATGTTATTCATTTTATATCTATAATCTCAACTAATGTGGTTGATTTCTTAATAGTGATTATGTCATATAGTTGATTAAATAAAGTGGAAACATCAACCAAAAAGGTGTTTTCCCATATATCTTGATAGAAAAATTCTATCTAAATATATGAAAATTTATTAATTAAATGAAAAAACATTGATATTTAATAATGGAATAGTAAAAAATTGGTAATTTTTTAATAAACATATGACATTTATTATATATTTCATTTAAATGGTGTGTCACTTGTTACATAAAATGGAATCAGCCATTATAAATTGGGAATGAAAACACATATAATCAAATTATTTGGTAATAATATATTGACCCTAAAATGTGAGTCTTAACGACATATTCATTCGGTATAGGCTTTATGAGGTTAATTAAAGTTATTATAAAGTGATATTAATGGTTTACACTTAATGGGATTCTAATTTTTATTTTTTGTACAATGACTCTATAAATGAGAAGGAATTACAATATAACTAAAAGTATGTTAACATGATGGGACCCTAATTGGTCAACATTATGATTATATAATTTGGGAAATTACCTTATAGGGTTATTCTTGTAATAAATGAGATAGTTATTATAATTTTCTATGAATACTTATATAGTGTTTTTTATAATTATAAGGTAAAGTATGACTTAATCAACCCCTTTATGTTATAAAAATACCTTTTTATTATTTTGAGGATTATTGATATGTATTGGTAGTTAATTTAAATTCAAATTACAACCTAAAATGTGTTATACTCAATATCATAGAATTGAAATATTATCTAACTACAATAATTGGGGCTGCTTATAGATAGATGAATATCAGTTTCAAATTAAATTACTTATAAATTTCCATGAAAGGATTTAATGTGTTAGTTGAATTTTGAGAAAAGTGATGTATAGATAATGTTTTACTTTGTAACAGTTTCTTATTATCCTATATATTTGAGTATCATTAAACTTTTTTACAGAAGTAATGGTTTAACTAAAAACCTTTAGAGGTGCAAATAGATTTAATCATCATGTAATTATAAGCCGTATACTTTACTTGGGTTACCTTAAATGTTAATTTAATAATTCCCATATGGTAAAATATCTATTTTAGGGTTCTTCTGATCAAAATTTCATTATGTATATTATAATGGCCTTTTGGTAAGAATTATGTTTTAAATCGGATTCCTTATGATGAAAATTAGGGGTTATCCCAGTTCAGGTAGTACCCATGTAAATGTGAAATCCTAAGATTATTAAGCCTTGTTTCTTGGAACTATAAGTGTTATATATTTTATCATTGTGTTAGGTAGGAAATTTAGTTGATGAAATGAAAGCCCATGTCATGGGTGGATGACTAGTAAGTTTTATTGAGTCAAATGTAATCTTTTGACTTCTATATTTTGTTTTGGAAATCACAAGTCTTTTTAATCATATCGTACTGACTCTGTCAATTGTATCGTACTGACTCTGTCATTCGTACCGTACTGACTCTGTCAATCGTACCATACTGACTCTGTCAATCGTACCGTACTGACTCTGTCAATCATACCGAACTGACTCTGTCAATCGTATCATACTGACTATGTGAATCGTATCGTACTGACTCTATCCAATGTATTGCACTAACTGCTATTCATATGTTCATTACTTTTTTTGGTACTTAGACAAAAACACTTGTTTCATATGAATATTACCATTTCTTATCAATATATATCATGTTTTAACCAATATGATGTCGTTGAGTTAGTTACAAACTAATCAAAACGATGTCGTGCTTTCTGTTTCAATGTGACCGTTATGATGCCAGGTGTCCAAGTCCCTCCGAGTTTTTCGGAGAAATATGACCGTTGGAGGAGTTGTGACCGTTGGAACCTGAGGCCTATAAATAAGAGGTCATTTGAAGCTGAGAGAACAATATGAACGAGATAACGAATGAGACGTTGTGGAACAACTGTGATACTTTGCTTCAATCAAGATTATAGAGAGAGATGCTGTAAATTATCTCATCTGCTTTGTGCGTCCGATCATCGTATCGAGGGCTTTCAAGCAATTGAAAGACAGAGGTGCCGAATACCTACAAAATCAAGGGCTGCCGGGGATAGGCAGACAGACGTGCCGATCATCTATCAAAGGCTTTCAAGCAATTGAAAGACAGAGGTGCCGATTACCTACAAAATCGAGGGCTGCTGGGGATAGGCAGACAGACGTGTCGATCATCGTGTCAAGGGATTTCAAGCAATTGAAATACAGACGTGCCAATCATCATATCGAGGGCTTCCGGGGATAGGCAGACAGACCTGCCGATTATCGTATCGAGGGCTCACCAAGGTGTTGGTGAGACAACCCTTTTATCATAGGTGAAAGGATAACCCTTCTCTTTGGGTAAAAAGAATTGTAATTCTTTTACATTTCCGTTTTTACTTGTATTAGAAAGGAATTTGTATTATTTCCTTTCTTATTTACATATTCAATTGTAATTGTTTCAATTACAATCATTCTATTACATATTGTACTGATTGATTCTATACGCTTTAAGGTAGAATCATTCATCTTTGTATTACTCTGATTATTGTGTTCATCTTGAATACAATTGTTTTACATTACATTAGTATTACATTACATCATACCTTTTTATATTCAATACAATTGTGGGTGTTTGTATTTGTATAAGTTTAAGATCATTTAAACTAATCTCTTAGTTGCTAAAACTCAAAGGTTTTTAAACCTACAAATCACCCCCCCCCCTCTTGTATTGTTCCATCTAATAGATGTACATATCTATATATTTGATCCAACAATTGGTATCAAAGGAGGTTTTCCACTAATTTGTATTACTAGCTTTATTTCTTTCATATTACTATCTTAAATACTTACTACGCTAACGTGTGGAGTGGAAAAGTATTTGTTGTTTTAGATGGCAGGAATGAATATTGGGTCAATAGACAATCTGAATCCTTCTAGACCACCAATCTTTGATGGAAATGACTATGAGTATTGGAGAGATCGTATGAAGACTTTTGTTATTAATACTGGTGTAGACAATTTATTATGCTTACTGAAGGTTACAAAATTCTTGACAAAGAAGTCAGTACCTTCACCAACCAAAAGAAGCAAGAATATCAACTGAATTACAAGGTACGCAATACTTTATTATGCTCTATGACCAGGAATATATACAGTCAGATATCTTCATGTGAAGCAGCCAACTATATTTGGAAGAAATTATAAGTCACTCATTTTGGTACATCCAAGGTTATAGAAACAAGGAGAGCAATGCATCGAGTAGAGTATCATGGATTTGTTTTTCCTTACAGAGAGCAAGTATGTAAAGTGCAACAAAGGTTTATGATGATAGTTAACAGTTTACAATCTATGGGAGAAAAAGGTCTTGATGATGAAGCTCTTGTTGATAAGATTATAGATATAATGCCAAATGAATGGAGTCAAAATGGACATCTATTGATGAAAATAGAAATGTTTCCCAGATTACTCTTGATGAACTCTTTGGAACTCTTCTACAGCATGAGAGAAGAATGAAGAGAGATGCTGATTTCAACAAGAAGAAGAATGGGAATGGAAGTGTAGCCTTTACATCTAAAGCTAAAATATATGAAAGGCTTACAAGGTCTAAATCGAAGAAAGTTGTTATATCTGATTCAAGTGATTGTAATCTTTCGGATAATGAGTCAGCCAATCTTTCAAGAAAGATGAACAAGATTGTGGGAAAGAAATACTTCCAATATAGATTCAAAAAAATATAGTAAGGATAGGAATGATTCAGAGGTAACTTCTTATGAATGTAAGAAAGCAGGACACATAAGACCTGATTGTCCTTTACTGAAAAGGAAAGATATAAAAGAGAAACACTCTGAAAGAAACAAGAAAAGGTTTTATAAGAAAAAGAAAGTCTTAAAGGAAAATGATATGTGGAGTGAAAGTGGTAGTGATTCTTCATATGATTCCTCAGAATATAAGTCCTCAGGACAGAGGAATATCAGACTTATAGCTAGATTACCAATTGAAGATCATTGTCTCATGGCTAAGTAACATAATGCTGAAGCTATTACAAATGTCTCCTTAAATGAAAATTGTACTGATAGTAGATATTATGAATCTTCAACTGATGTAGCTTCACCATCATAAGATGATACATTAACTTCTTTTGAATAAGTATCTAGATTTGCTAAATTACATCAAAATGAAATTTCTAAAATCAAGAAGAAGCTTGAGAAAGCTAATTCTAGAATTTCAATCGTGACTAAAGAAGTATCGGATCTTTCTAAAGATCTTAATGAGAAAACTTATGACTTTGAAAGTATTTTAAAAACCCTTGAGAAAGTTAAATCTGATAAGGATAAACTTTCTACGGATCTTTAAACTGTAATTTCAAAGAAAAATATTTTAGAGCCTAACTCTAGTTCAAATTCAAATGTTTTGGAAAATATGAATTTGGTTTTAAGACTAAAGTCAGAGATTTTATCCTTGAAAAAATGTTTGCCAAACTTTACTCATTGGAAGGATAACTTTGACAGGATGTATTCTCAAATTAGACCTTTGAGAAATCGTTCTGGTCTTGGTTATACCTATTCCAAACCGGTTTTTAGTAACAACTATTTTGTTCCACAAAAAACTTCTTTCTGTTCTAAGTGTCAATGTGGTGGAAACTGTAGAAGAGATTGTTCTCTTAACAAAACTCAATCTTTAGGATTTCATAAAGCTCATTTTTCAAAACAAATGTGGATTCCTAAAATTCTTTTATCTAACCTTTCTGGATCCAAACAAGTTTGGATTCCAAAAATCTAATTGTTTCTTTTTCAGGAAAATGAGAAGTGTACCAATAAGAACATTTGGTACATGGATAGTGGTTGTTCTCGGCATATTACTGGAAACAAAGATCTCTTTCAAAAAGTTATCAAAACAAAAGGTGGAAAAGTTACCTTTAGAGATAATGCTCAAGGAAAGATTGTTGGTATAGGTAACATTGTTTTTCTTGGAAAAGTTCTTATCTCAAATGTTTTGTTTGTTAAAGGTCTTAGGCACATTCTCATCATCATAAGTCAATTATGTGATAAAGGTTACCTTGTGAATTTTAGAAATGATAAGTGTCTTGTTCACAATTCCAATGATGAGTTCATTCTATCTTCCCATAGGCAAGAGAATGTTTACACTATTAACTTAGAAGACCTTAGGAGTCAAAACTTACCCTGCTTAAGTGTAACAGAAGACCAATTGTGGCTATGGCATAGAAGACTAGGACACTATAATCTGAGAAACCTTAGTAAACTCTGAAAGAAAAGACTTGTAAAAGGGCTACCGGACCTTAGATATGATTCTTCAAAAGTCTGTGATCCTTGTCAATTTGGCAAGCAACATAAAACTAGCTTTAAATCAATTAATGAAGTTTCAACTTCTAATGCATTACAACTAGTGCATATGGATCTTTTTGATCCTTCGTAATCTGGAAGCATTGGAGGCAAATACTATGTATTTGTTTTAGTTGACGACTTTACTTGATTTACATGGGTCTACATTCTCACAAAGAAATCTGAAGCCTTTTTCTATTTCAAAACTTTTAGAGCCCAAGTTAAAAATGAGAAAAACCTACCATTGATAACTATTCATAGTGATCATGGTGGTGAATTTCAAAATTCAGATTCTGAAACTTTTTGTAGTAAGAAAGGTATTGCTCACAATTTCTCAGCTCCATGAACTCCTCAGAAAAATGGTGTTGTTGAAAGAAGAAATCGTATTCTTCAGGAAATGACTCGAACCATGTTGAGTGAATACTCAATTGCTAATCACTTTTGGGCTGAAGTTGTTAGTACTGCATGTTCTACTATAAATCGTGTTTTAACTAGGCCATTTCTTAATAAAACCCCTTATGAGTTATGGACTGGCCGAAAACCTAAAGTTTCATACTTCAAAGTTTTTGGATGCAAAGTATTCATTTTGAATACAAAAGATAATCTACACAAATTTGCACCAAAATCTGATGAAGGAATCTTTCTAGGCTATTCTAAAAACTCTAAGGCATATATAGTTTTCAATAAAAACACATGTATTGTTGAGGAAATAGTACATGTAAAATTAGATGAAACTGATCCTTTTGTTTTCAACCGACCCAATCCTACATCCTCGGATGTGTTTTCTAAAAATGTTTATCAACCTTTATTAGAAGATCATTCTGATAAGGAAAATGTTCAAGAAAGTATTCCTGAAACATTTACCACAGAAGATTTTCTACCATATGTTGATGAACAGGCTTTACAAAACCCAAATCAATTGTTTCTTAGAAATCATCCCAGTGATAACATCATTGTTGATGTAAATCAACCTGTAAGGACCAGGAATTCCTTAAGAAATGAAATAGAACATCTTGCTTTTATTTCCCAATTTTAACCTAAAAGTCCAAGTGAGGCCTTAGGTGATGATGATTGGATCAAATCAATGTAAGATGAACTAAATGAATTTGAAAGGAATCAAGTCTGGACTTTAGTTGATAGACCTAAAGAAACAGCTGTGATTGGTGTAAAATGGGTTTTCAGAAACAAATGTGATGAAAATGGAATCATTGTAAGAAATAAAGCAAGACTTATTGCTAAAGGCTATAATCAACAAGAGGGAATAGACTATGAAGAAACATATTCACCTATAGCTAGACTTGAATCTATTCGTATTCTATGAGCCTTCGCAGCATTTTTCAATTTCAAACTATTTCAAATGGATGTCAAATGTTCTTTTCTAAATGGGTTTATTCAAGAAGATGTTTTTGTAGAACAACCTCCTGGTTTTCAAGACCCAAAACATCCTGATGATGTTTTGAAACTTACCAAAGCTCTATATGGTCTTAAACAATCCCTAGAGCATGGTATGATAGACTTACAGGATTTATTTTACAAAGCAATTATACAAAAGGTACAGCAGATCCAACCCTTTTTATAAAAATGGAAAATAAAAATGTTTGGATTGTTCAAATCTATGTTGATGACATCATATTTGGATTAACTCAGAAATCCTTAACTGATTCTTTTGCAAATTTAATGAAATCTGAGTTTGAAATGAGTATGATGGGTGAGTTAACATTCTTTCTAGGTTTTCAAATTTCTCAAAAACAAGAAGGATCATATATATCTCAACATAAGTATATTAAAGACTTACTCAAAAATTATGGATTTGAAACAACTAAAAGTATTATCACCCCAACTGGTACCTCAAATACTCTTGATCTTGATGAAACTGGGAAACCAGTAGATCAAACAATCTTTAGAGGTATGATAGGAAGTTTGCTACACTTGATAGCTAGTCGACCAGACTTGATGTTTTATGTATTCTTATGTGCAAGATACCAATCTAATCCAAAAGAGTGTCATTTAAAAGCCGTAAAGAGAATCTTTCGGTATTTAAAAGGCACTATGGAATTAGTTCATTTTTACTCTTCTGGGAATGATTTTGTTTTAAAAAGTTTTTCAGATGCTGACTTTGGCGGTTTTAGAATGGATATAAAAAGGACATCTGGAACATGTCACTTCTTAGGAGATTCCTTGGTTTCTTGGTCCTGCAAGAAACAACACTCAGTAGCACTTTCCACTGCTGAAGCTGAATATGTAGCAGCTGGAAGTTGATGTGCTCAAGTATTGTGGATGCAACACACACTCACTGACTATGGATTGAGTTTTTCCAAAACTCAAATTCTTTGTGATAATACTAGTCCCATAGCTCTTAGTAAGAACCCAGCACATCACTCTCGTGCAAAACACATAGATGTTAGGCATCACTTTCTCAGAGATCACACACTAAAAGGAGATATTATTTTACAATTTATCGGAACACAAGAACAACTTGCTAACACTTTTACAAAACCATTACCTTCCGATAGATTTGAGTTTATAAAACAGAAGCTAGGAATGATTACATTAAAATAATCAATCATATCTACTTCATGTTTTACAAATCTTTTTACAATAAATAACTCCTCTTGAAAGGGGGAGGACATTTCATTCTATGTTTTTATATTTCTTTTTATCTTATGTTCTTTAACTATTTACTCTTTGGATGTGTGTATTCATTTTTCTATTTATCGTATTGATAGTTTTATCGTATCATTCATTTTTATATTTATCATCTTGAGAATCTTATTAATTACTTCATCGTATCGACCTATGATGGTAATGAATTTCTATTCCATCGTATCGACCGATGATGGTAATGAATTTATTTTCCATCTTATCGACCGATGATGGTAATGAATTTCTTTTCCATCATATCGACCGATGATGGTAATGAATTTCTTTGTCTGATGATGGTAATCAATTTCTTTTCCATCGTATTGTCTGATGACGGTAATCAATTTCTTTTCCATTGTATCGACCGATGATGGTAATCAATTTCTATTCCATCGTATCGACCGATGATGGTAATCAATTTCTTTTCCATCGTACTATCCGATGATGGTAATGAATTTCTTTTCCATCCTACTAACCGTTCATGGTAACGAGATTGTTTTCCATCGTATTGTCATTTCATGGTAATGAGTTTGTTTTCCATCATATTTCCAGTTCATGGTAAGGATATTGTTTTCCATCGTATTGTCAGTTCATGGTAACAAGTTTTTTTCCCATCGTATTGTTAGTTCATGGTAACAAGATTGTTTTACATCTTATTTTCAGTTCATGGTAACGAGTTTGTTTTCCATCGTATTGTCAGTTCATGGTAATGAGATTGTTTTCCATCGTATTGTCAGTTCATGGTAATGAGATTGTTTTCCATCGGCATGTCGTTTGATACTTCTATTTTATTTTATTTCGTACGGTTGTGTATCCTTTAATCCTAAAACCAACAACTACCTTACATTCTCCGACATGTAATTTCCATTTTTTTTCGTTTTTAATCCTAACCATTGATCTGTTTTCCTCTATTCCTGAACGTAGAAGATCAACAGGCACCTCTTTTCGATTATAAATAGCCCCCCGCCCCTCCCCAAACCCACATTGGTTTTTCAGGTTTTGAGACGAAGCTCTTCTCCACTGGTTTTTAAATCATCGTACGATCTTTCATCGACATCATCTTTATGTCTCAATCCTATGCTAACACTCCAGCCGAAATTTCTTTAAAGACATTTATAGAGAAAGATTTTAACAGAGAAACGTTAGTTTCTCGGGAATTTTTTGATTTGTATGATTCCACAATCAGAAGAATCATTCTCGTTCAAGGATGGGAACATTTGTGTGTTGAAAGACCTATTTCTCAAGATCCGGTTCTCTTTGATGAAGTTTGTCAATTTTATAAAACCGTATCGTTTGACAAAGACATGACTATCAATTTTTCTGTGTACGATAGAAAGTTGTCTATGTCTGTGAAACAAGCGGCTCATTTTCTGAATGTCCCAATATAAGGGGATTCTTTTTTTCCATCTCATAAACTACCAGAATAAGTTGGTACGTTTAATAGAGAGAGTGCTGAAAAGTCTTTGTTTGTTATTAATGAAGAAAAGAGAAAAGTGTCTCATCTTTCTCCGGACAATTGGTTTGTCACTTTGTGGATGCAAGGTTTTCATATCCCAAGGAAAGGGGATAAAGAAACTCTGAAAGTTTATGATATATTTATGCTTGACTATCTTGTGAATATGAGAAAAGTGAATCTAATGGGGTATGTTTTTGAAACAATTAAGAATGTCAAGACAAGAGGGATTAAGTCCCAATTGATTATGTATCCAGTCATCCTTACGAAGTTAATTCTCGAAAGTATGAAGTTTTGTAAAATTCTTTTGAAAGGAAACCCCATAGATTTGAAGACCTCTTGGATTAGCAAAAGTACTATGAAGATGTTGAATGTTTGTTTTGATCAGAATTCAAAACTTTTTGTCAGAGATGTGGAAGATGAATTGGATCAGAATCAATTGGCACCTATGCCAGCCAAAGAAATTAAATCTACTGGTGTTACTCAAAAGTCTGATCCGAAAACCATTTCAATGCCTAAGAAAGAGCCAAGGTACAGTAAGGAGGTTGTAGCCAAATGGAGAAAGGATAAGGAACAGTGAAAGGAAGGTGATCCAAAGTTCGGACTTGACCCGACAGAGGCTTTTGCGGAAAGAATAAGGGTAGAAGAAACCCTTAAGGCTAAAAAGAAAAAGAAAACTGTTTTGAAAATAAAGGCTCAAGATTTTGACATCTCTAAAGTTTTGAAAATGGTTGAGGATGCTAGTGCTCAACTGACGGAAGAAGTGCACCAAGAGCCCATCGTACAGAGTCTCCTTGAGAAAGGAAATAAAAAACAAGTGATGGAAGAAATTGAAGAAGTGGAAGAAGAAGAAGGAGATTTTATTTTAGAATTTCTTGAATGTTCGAAGAAGAGTAGAGGGGAATCGGTTCAAAAGCTGAGTGAAGGTGTTCAACAAACCCCTCATGCCGATCAAGAACGAACAACGGATAGATATTCTCCTCAAGAAAAGCAAGGTGCTCAATCCTCTCACACAGATAAAGTTGTTGTAATCAGTGAGAAAGTGGAAGAAGAAAGAAAGCAGAAAGAAAAAGAAAAAGGAAAACAACCAGTTGTAGATTCGAGCCGATCGTATGAACTAGCATCGTATGATGAAGATACTGATTCAGAACATAAAATCTCTCTAAAGAAGGGTGATTACATTGTTCATGTTTTTAGAAGGGTTGAGAAGACCATTCCATATTATCTGAGGCTGGAAGGGAAGATTGATTTTATTACTGACAATCAAAATAAGAAGTTTGGTTCTGTAAAAGAGTTGAGAAAGAATGTTTTGTCTGTTGAAGCTGATTTGAAAGTTCTTTTATAAAGTTCAGTTGCTCATAAGAAGGCCTGTAACAAGATGACCAAGTGGACGTACAAAACAGAGAGATTAATCAATGATCATGAGATAGCAATTGAAGATATAAGAAGTTTGTCAAATGAGCTTGCAGTTGCTTTGAATAATCTTGACAAAGAAACGGTTGATAGGTTGAATATTTTGTCTTCTCAAAGAGCCGATGTTCCTTTAGTGAAAGACTTGCAAGAAAGAATGAATGCTTTTCAATCTGAATTCTCAAAGGTTTCATCTTTCAAGGATGAAATGGTTTTGTTGAAGAATCAAAATTCTGTGTTATCCAAAGATAACAAGAATCTGCAAAACAGAATTGATACCCTTGAAGAATTAATCAGAGTCTAGGAGGAGACTATAAAGAATCAAGATCAGATTTTTGCGGACCAACAAGAGCTTCTCAGAACTCAGGGTGAATCAATTTCTGAAGACAAGAAGGAGATAAAAAAGATGAAGGCGGTTCTTCATGAGTTGATCAAAAAGGAGAAAGAAAGATAAAACAAGTGACTTATATTTTGTTCTCATGTTTATTATTGTTTGATATCCTAATGAAATCTCTTTTATCCATTGTCTTGTGTTTATTTTCTAACTCCTTCAGACAATTCAAGATTACCCCTTTGTTTTTGTAAATCACAAAGGGGGAGAATGTTTACAAAGGGGAGAATGTTTTATAAAGGGGGATAATGCTTTACAACACTCTTAAGGAAAATCTATGAATACAATCCTTAGGAAAGTCCATACCTAAGGGGGAGTTAGTTGTATTCAAATTCATATTCAGAAGAATTTCCAAAAACTCAGGGGGAGATAAGTTTTTCTTGTTATATTTTCTTTATGTGTTGTGCTTTTCAAAAAGGGGGAGATTGTTGAGTCAAATGTAATCTTTTGACTTCTATATTTTGTTTTGGAAATCACAAGTCTTCTTAATCGTATCGTACTGACTCTGTCAATCGTATCGTATTGACTCTGTCAGTCGTACCGTACTGACTCTGTCAATCGTATCATACTGACTCTATCAATCATATCGTAATAACTCTGTCAATCGTACCGTACTAACTCTGTCAATCGTATCATACTGACTATGTCAATCGTATCGTACTGACTCTATCAAATGTATTGCACTGACTGTTATTCATATGTTCATTACTTGTTTTGGTACTTAGACAAAAACACTTGTTTCATATGAATCGTACCATTGCTTATCAATATATATCATGTTTTAACCAATACGATGTCGTTGAGTTAGTTACAAACTAATCAAAATGATGTCGTGCTTTCTGTTTCAATATGACCGTTATGATGCCAGGTGTCCAAGTCCCTCCGAGTTTTTCGGAGAAATATGACTGTTGGAGGAGTGGTGACCATTGGAACCTGAGGCCTATAAATAGGAGGTCATTTGAAGCTGAGAGAACAACATGAATGAGAGAACGAATGAGACGTTGTGGAACAACTGTGATACTTTTCTTCAATCAAGATTCTAGAGAGAGATGTTGTGAATTCTCTCATCTTCTTTGTGCGTCTGATCATCGTATCGAGGGCTTTCATGCAATTGAAAGATAGAGGTTCTGAATACCTACATAATCGAGGGCAGCCGGGGATAGGCAGACAGACGCGCCGATCATCGTATCGAGGGATTTCAAGAAATTTAAAGACAGAGGTGCCGATTACCTACAAAATTGAGGGTTGTCGGGGATAGGCAGACAGACGTGCCGATCATCGTATCAAGGGCTTTCAAGCAATTGAAAGACAGACGTACCGATCATCGTATCGAGGGCTGCTGGGGATTGGCAGACAGACGTGTCGATCATCATATTGAGGGCTCACCAAGGTGTTGGTGAGACAGACCTTTTATCCTAGGTGAAAGGATAACCCTTCTCTTTGGGTTAAAAGAATTGTAATTCTTTTACATTTCAGATGTTACTTGTATTAGAAATGAATTTGTATTGTTTCCTTTCTTCTTTATATATTCAATTGTAATTGTTTCAATTACAATCATTCTATTACATATTGTATTGATTGATTCTATACGCTTTAAGGTAGAATCATTCATCTTTGTATTACTCTGATTATTTTGTTCATCTTGAATACAATTGTTTTACATTACATTAGTATTACATTACATCAAACCTTTTTATATTCAATACAATTGTGGGTGTTTGTATTTGTATTAGTTTAAGATCATTTAAACTAATCTCTTAGTTGCTAAAACTCAAAGGTTTTTAAACCTACAATTCACACCCCCCCTCTTGTATTGTTCCATCTAATAGATGTACATATCTATATATTCGATCCAACAAGTTTAACCTCAATAGTGTATTCCCATATAATGATAACCAGTGAGTGAAAACTCCTTATCCTTTTAATTATCATATCATGACCCTCTAAAGAGGACTCTCAAATGTTGGTTGTTGGGGAGATTTAGGGTATGGTAGGTCAATTCTTGTAAGATTCTTCCATTATATCTAGGATAATTGGTTTTATCCATTATATGTCGATGGTATTTGGACATGATTCTAGTTTTACTCTTAAAAATTTTATATAAGAGCGTTAGATCTATTTTAATCAAGACCCTAAAATTGGATAAGGTTCTTGTTTGAGAGACCTTAGGAACTGGTTGATGGACCCAGAAACCATTTTTTAAGATTTGATATATAGGGATATGTTATAGACATAAAGCTCTATATATTTAAATCATACATTACCACATCAAAGTTTGGTGTAACTAAGGGGAACCAATGATGGATGTTATATAATGGTTTAAGGATTCTTTTTTAGGAAGTGTGTTGAGGTATTATATCATTTTCAGACTTTCGAATGGAAGATGATCATGTTTTTGGATGAACTCATAGAGATTACAACATTTTATGAAAGCACCATGAATGCTTTGGTATTGAAATTTTCTTATATGGGCATGACTTTTTGGATTCCTTTCCCAGTTGAACAATGGTTGTGTAGTTGAAATGTAAATTTGAGAAATGACGATGTGAGGGGGGGTTTCATTCAATATATATTGAAATAAGTTGAGTGCATGATTATGAAGTGGATTTATTAGGGAGATCATGACATGTTAAGTGTTGAAAAGAAACATAGAATTGTTATACTGGCATTGTATTTTGAAAAAAGTATTATAGTGTGAACCAAGTATTGATTCAAAAGATATGATATGTTTACCCATTGTGAGTTGCATGTTTATTTTACCTTGGTAGTCTGTGGGAAAATTTTAATATAAAATATTAGTGAGATGTAGTTTTTAGAATGTGGATTGATAGTTACAATCATGATTCTTGTGGTCATGATATCTGATAGTATTTGATAAATTAATGGTTGTTCCCCCATGATGAGGGATGATTTGGACATGAACCGACTACCATGAAATGACTGACCCATATTTTCATTATAAATGTGGGTTCTGTAGACCCAAAGAAATTTTAATTTTTGATAACCATGTTAAGGATGAAGTGAGTTACACATGATTCACACTTAGCATAATAGTATATATATTTCTTCCTCTAATATTTATAAGTTATTCTACATATATTAATTTTTGTATCAAAAGGATTTAATTGTTACCATGATATAATGAGAACATCACGATACTATAACATTAATAAGAAACATATGTCCAATAGTCTAGATACATCATACTGACTAGACATAGTTGTTGTTTGACTATCATTTTTTGGGGTCACATAACAATAGAGACATCATATCATGAACTTAAGACATGGGGATCTCTAGTAGCTGAGGTCAAGAGGCATATCGACCATTAGAAACACCAAATGTTTCAGGTGTCATTGGTTGTTTCTTTGTACATACATGTGTATTAGTCTCCAGAATATTGTTCACAATCAATGTTTTATATTTGATTGTATATGTAGGTTAAAGGAAAAAACCAGGAAAATGATGTCATGGAATGGTAGCTTGTGTTTGGTGAATCATTGGTGGTATGTAATTGGTTGAATGTTTTGGATATAATTTATCGATTCTGAGTTGAGGATATAATATTTTATGCATAATTGATCATGATAATAGTACCTTTATAAATTCTTTTTTCAAGGTAGTCAAACATAATTCTATCAAATTATATCAACAAATAATAAATCTAGAAGGTATGATTACATTAGTGGGATTACTTCATTATGAGTTATTGGAAGAGAAATAGATTATATTACATAGTGTATTTTGTAGGATTTTTGTAATTTTCATGTCTTCTCCATGACTATTTAGGGGCATTGATGGTTTACTAGATTATTCCCTTGTTTTAAATAGTATATATGATGATGTTAGTTCAACAAAACTTTTTTTGTTTCTTATTTAGTGGGATTTTTTTTCCAGTGGTGGGGCAACCCTTTTGGGAATCGGAGACTCCCTTTATATATACCGGAGAGGATAATTACTTCATATAGAATTCTATAATTATAAATGATAGACTATCTCTCCTCCTTCTTCCTGGAGTGATAAATTATCTCTTCAGGTGACCGATCCAAGAATACATTCAATGGATCAAAGAGAATAGATTTTTTAGATTTTGACAATGCCAAATTCTTTATCGGAGCTATGCTCGTTCTCCCGAAATATGATGAATAGTAATATCATGAATTCTTAAAGCATGTGTGGATTATCTAAAAGAGTTAGTATTCAAATACATCAAGAAAATATCGAAGTAAAAGAGTTGCAGTTTTGTGCACATTGTTTTTGAATAAGGTATTTGTTTAGTTAATTTTTTCTTATTAAATTAATTTAATATCCTCAGGCCTCTACGGATGACCGGATCACCGGAGATGAAACATTTCATTACTCTGGTGAAGAAATTTTTTAAATCCTTATCCATTGGGTTTTTTCTATGTACCATTGTACCAATAACTTGTATAATAATAACATCATTGAATTTTTGAGGAAAGAAAAAAAGTAATTGTTAATAAATTAAGCATATAATATTAATTATTTCCTAATGTAATTGACTACACTTCAATATTATTTTAGATAACCAACTTATGATCATCCAAAATTTTCAATATGTTTTTTATGGTTTTTATATTAATCAAATTAGAATAATGTACATTATATATATATATATATATATATTCAATTTTATCAGTAGATGTCAGAGGAAATTGATTCCAACGAAAACCATTTTATGACCAGAGTTCTTTCCACTAGTCTATGTAAATGTAATTTTAAAAACTACTATTTTAATATTTTAATGTCATATGATTAGTATTTTATTAAAATATTAAGAGATTCACTCATAGGGGGATTTTTTCAAAGGGTGGAACCACTTTCCCAATATCACTTGACCTGCACACCTCTATATGCACCTTCATGCTGAATACATAGTGTTGATTGCCTCCAGTGTAGTTATATACCCATCATCGCCCTCAATTTCCAGCACAGACCAAGAAGGGTAAATTACCCTTATCCTTTCTCTCCACCCAATTCTGCTTCTTGGTCATCTCGATGTTGTCCCATGATCAGTTCATCTCTACTTCATGAGTTTCCTTTCGATCTGAGCATGGTTGTCCCTTCTAAGGTCACTCATCCCCACCGCATATCACCTCCACACTCTCACTATCCTGGCCAGCTTGTGGATTCAGTATCCCTGCGTGACACATTCTCAAACCCCATCTAGATACCCCCTTCTTTTCAATGTCCCCACATCCTGACCTTCTTGATCACTACTATTGTCACATCCATCATGATCTATCTTTTACCCCCCCCATTAATGACTGAGACCAAAACCACATCACCTTCTGTAGGTATTTTCTGACCCAGTCTATCCTAAAATGGTCTATATTGGATCAACATGACTAATAATGGATATGGGTGGGACTTCCTAGCCCAGATAAACCATGCACTAGGTCTTCGAAGCTGATAATGGGCCAACACAGGGATGGTTCTACCCGAATTGATCCTATGTGGGGTTCTATGTCTTGTGATAATTTTAAAATAATTTGAAAATAATTTTACTAATTTGTGGACAAAAAAATAAATAAAATTTTTATTTGAAAAATGAATTTAATTTTTGTATAAAAAAAATTGAGTAAAATAATTATGATTATAAAAATTAATTTAAAATTTTGGTTGAATATAATTAATTTATTTTAATTGAAATAATTAATTAATTTTATATAAATTCCCTCATAATGAAACTCATTACATTTAATTTTACCGCACTTTATTTTTAACCATAATCTAGTCTGAAGAATTTACCAAACGTGTTTATCTATTGTTATTTACTTATGTAATTTTCTAATTTTGTGTGATTAATGTTATTAATTATTTTAGTATGGTTTTCTATAAATATTCACTTTTTTCCATTTAATATATATAAGCTTCTATGGGCCGAGATAAAAGTGTTTTATCTCTTAATTTATTTACTAATACCCCTCAATATCATGAGAGTATTTTTGTATTGTTATGAGCATCGTGTGAGGCATAGACAAAGCCAAGTCGAGTATAGATCCATAAGAGAAGTGGACATACTAGAATAGGGGTGAGATGTATCTTGAGTCAAGACCCAACTCATGTGTGATTACCTAAGGTCTCAATTAATCTATTCTGTATAAATGGGTTAACCAATATTATATTTTCCTGACCAGTTGTGTAATTTATTTATTTTATACATTTTTTATTACTTAATTTATTGTAATTTCCATGGGAAACACATAAAATAATAAATAGAAAAATGTATAAATGTGTCATGGAAATTTTTCTATTAATATTCTATTAGATGTGTGAAAAAATATTATGAAAATATTAATTTTAATAGATTAAATTCAACAATAATGATATAAACCTTCATTGAAATATGTAGTCACAAATAATTCAATTGTTTTAATTATAAAAAAACCATGTGTATGGGGTGCTCATCAACCATTGTTTAGGGTGCCTCCAACTACTAAGGAGTATATATAATATTTATGAGTTGAAAAAATAGCTGTTAGCAGTAATGTAGTATCTATAGAATCCTCGTTTCATATTTAGAGACATGTTTTGGGAATTTATATATATTATTTTAAAACTAGGTACATCACTCAACAGATGAAGGGGTTGGGAGTTAATACAGTTGTCTAATCAAACACCTGCCTTGAACTCACTGTGTAGTGTAATATCCTAATATTATATTATTTGAGTATTTGTTTCAAGAATCCATTCCACTTGAATAATAATGTGATAGATTATTCAAATTTTATTAGAGTAGGTTACTAGAAAAATATTTAAATAATGGGATTCATTTAATGGTTTAATTTATTAATCAATAATTATTCATAGGTAATAAAAATTCAAGATTAATTTTCTTCATTTTAATTTCTAGAAAATGAAAAGTGATACCATAATTATTATGTGATAACTATTAGATATAAGAATTGTCCAAACAGGAATAATTTCTCAATGTATAGTACAGATGCTTACGCATAGTACAATGACATCATAAATTCATGGTGTTGGTGTCCCCAAAATTGTTTAATCAACCAATGGAAGAGCGGGTGTTAAAAATATTATAAGATAATTATTTATGAAATATGTTATGGTTATTCCATAATGATATAATCATATTTTGATTGTTGTTGTGGATATAATGTTCGAAAAAGTTGGATTTCACATGTTATCTCTTCTCCAAGCAGTTTTTAGAGAGAATATGATGTGAAATATCAATGATTGTTGATTACACTGTATATTTGTAAATATAATATAGATTATTATCTTTCATTACAACCCATTAAATATATTATTAAAAGTTTACTCCAAGTTCATTTCACAATGTAGAAATGAACATAATAGAGAAAAACACTTCATTTTCTCTTAGTGAAGAACTTGTGGAAAGTCTTTAGTTCTTATGGTAAAAAAGTTTAACGAAGAGGAGAAATAGGAAAATAGAAAATGTGATGCCATAGAAAAAATCAAAATTTCTTTAAAGAGAAAAAATTTATTATACCAGAGGATTTTTTTTCTTCACATGTCATGAAACAAATCTTTGAATGTCAAAATTCAATGAATTAAATCATAGAAGAAATTAGTCACCCCTTCATTAGGTATATTCATCATAATTAAATGTAATTATTTGTTCACACTTCTTGGGTAATAACTAGAATATTCATATCCCATATGTGTATTTAGGTATTGTAACTAATTATGGGTTGAAAAAATTCTTTAAGTAATGTGTATTTTCCAACATTTTGAAAAAAGGATTGTTCATAGGTTAGTGGGGAGAATCACATAACTTGTATATTTCCCTATTTAATTATTTAGTTGAAATTTCGGAGTCTAATCAGAATATTTATATTTATTTCATTTGGAAACTATGAGAAATTATTCTACATTAGGAATTAATGTTTTTGTGTGGTCTCTTATACAATCAATATTTCACTGATACATGAATCATTGGAAATTCCAAATGAATATAAAATTTATGACTCCAATACCAGGTTGAGGAATGATAATACTTTATCAATAAGTACTTAATAGTTGTCGTGGATATACCATATATGGCTTTTTACTATTAAGAGTTCAATAACGTAGGTATTATAAAAATACTAATTCACTTAGTTTTGGATAAATAAGCCTTTATAAATACTGGTGCTCCAAAACTCTATTTGAAATAGTTCATCCAGAGAGAATGGACTATTCGAAAGGTATGATAGTGTAAAATATATTTCATATGATTACTCTAAGAGTAAAAAAGGAATTTGAATGTGAATTATGTTATATGCACAGTCAAAATATATTTGTTGGTTTTGAGATGGTGTTCCAAATAATATCATGACCTTTCATTCATCGATCAATATAATGAAGCGTGGAGTAATTCATAAACCAAAATAACCTTATTTACATTCACTACAACCAATGATAAATTATTTATTGAGAATAATAATTTCTATAAATAGGAAGTATATATAAATCATATAAAATAGAAAATATCAACAAAACTTTAATAATGTATTACATGTATGAATGTCTATGGGCTTCTTATTTTGAACATTATGGTATGTTTTTAGGAAAAAATATTAATGGATGGTATAAGTGTTCTATAAATACGTCTTGATTTGTAAAACCAAGTAATGATTCCCCACCGCAAATCATTATTTTTCATTTTATAAAATCTGGTTTATGGGTGTTCGGTACCCCAACATACATCCATAAATACATACAAGAGAAACATAAACATCAAACCCCGAAGACCAACATAAAGTTACACATCATAATATCCATAGTCGTCTCTGCACCCCAAGCACGAGTCTTCTTCTCTGGTAGCCGATTCTCACTCTAGTATGTAATGATTTCCCAATCTATTATAATTTTACTTCTCATTGTTACATTCCAAGAACATTTTATTGAGCATGAGATGTCAAGAAAACCAATATTTGAAGGTGGATATAAGACTCAACTTGAAAAGGATAGTGACATCATAGAAGGAAAAAAAGGAGTAAATATTATAAAAATGTAGTTTTGGATTAAATTAATCATTTATATCTAAGAACATTCACTTAGAATGAATCATTTTCAAATATCTACTAGAGGTTAGTTTGAGTTTTAGGGGTTTCCAGGTGAAATATATTTCTTATCATATGGAAATTAATTATTTGTATTTCAATTTTTTTTGACCATGTTGAATATAACTGCCTATAGACTGGAGTAATGTGGCAACCTATGTTCTACTGACTATGATCTAATGAGGTAGATATAATATTTTCTTGCACTAATTCAATGATATATATACATGTAAGGTATTGATAGTAGAAGTTGGAATAATTTAGGAGAGAATTTTATCTAATTTAATATGAAATATATAACTCCAAGGATACTTTCATTGTGCATGGGAGTAGATAAAAGTGGGGATTATAATTCCATATGCTCCAAAAATAGATCAATAACATATTCCATGTCATGTACTATATAAGATATTTATGACATGTACTTCATGTTAGGTGCATATCAATTGGTTAGAGGAGAACTCCAATGGAGGTGGCCAAAACTATCTGATTAGACATTACTATGTTTGGAAGATATATACCTAGTATGTGGGGAGGAATTTATACTAGTATTTAGGGGACACAAACTAGTCTTCCTTAGATCAGTGTGGTCTAATATCACAGTCTGAATAAGGTAATGATCAGGAAAAGATAATACTAGATAGTGGTTTCTATATGTTCAAATACCAAGTATTTTGAAGCTTCTAAAGGATATAAAGAAACTATGTAGAATACCCAATGATTTTTTCTAGTTCATTGAATCTCATCTTGTAGGTAAATTATTATTATGATGATAATTACACTATTAGTAGAAACCAATATTTCACGTTTTGACATTGGGAAAAGTCATATACTTGGAGATATCTTTGCTTGAGAAGTTTTCCTTAAGAAGGTAATATAACATTTAGTATAATAGAAATTATGTGGAGAAGTGGAAAGAAAAAAAAAGGAATCCATGACTTAGTAGAAACATGTCTTTAATTATATGATAACAATCATGTTTAGTTGTTAAATAGAATTTAGACAAAGTTAGAGTGTTGTAATTGATGGTTCCCTAGACCCAACTAAACAATACGTTTCTATTAACATATTATTGTAATAGTGGGCTATATATGATGCACATTTACTGTTATTGTGTAGATATTTATACATCTATTATTTAAACAGTAATATCAATAGATTATTTTTTTTATTAAATGGTAATAACGTTTCCCAGAAAATAATTTCAACCTCGATATAGAATAATATCAATCATAAACATATTTCATGTATTCTATATATATTCTACTAAATAAGGGCAATTTATGTATTACTATTAGTTATTGGGGGATCATAAGTATGTAGACTTATTCTCAAGAAGTTTTCACCTGATGATATCAAGTAGGTGATATATTGAAGAAAAACACTCCAATAGAAACACCACATGTTTCATGTGTCATTGTATGTTCCTATATACAGACATGGGTATCGGTTTCCTAACTTTATATCATTATAAATTTGTTCTATTTGATCAAATTTATTGATGCTAGAAAAAAACCTTAATAATGAATTCATGGTGAGATAGCTTATGTTTGGTACATCATTGGTGGTGTAGAATTTCTTTAATTATCAAGATATAAATTTTTTACTTATAAGTTTTGGAGATAATATATTAGGACAATTTGATCGAGATGGTCATACATTCATAAAACATTATCTTGGGAAGTGGAATGAATGTTTATCCAGTTTGAAAAATAAACAATAAATATAGAAATGATGATGACACAAATGAGTTTCTTACATTATGATACATCTAAATACAATGAGATTATATTAGACACTAGGTATTCATATGATAGTTATTGTTTTTATGACCTATACATACCTCATTAGGACCCTTTATGGGTTGCTAAAATAACTTATTGTTCTATGAATAACATCCATTTCTTTCAATATAAGGACTTATAGGTTCATAAACAAAACTGCATCAAATATTCTTCCATATTCTGGTGAATGAAAATATATGACATTGTGGGACCCACCTTGGGGTATGAGAGTTTTTCGAGTAATCAATCAGTGAGGAATAAATTAACCAATTATTATTCATGTATAGAATAATTTCATCAAATTTATTAATAAAAATTATTCACATTGTGTCCACTGAATAATGGAAAAAATATTATACTAATGATTTTTATTTTAATATTTATGGTTTATCTAATATTATCTTGATTATCGAGTTGAGTTAATGACTCAAGATTATAACATAACATATATTTAATATAGTTTAAATTATCATGATAAAATATAATTAATATTTATGATTCAAGTATTTTTTAATAACTATTTATTTATTTATTATGTAGGGGCTGTTTTATTTCCAGGTGTCAGGGAACCTAGTCATAGTATTTTAACCTTCCACAATATAAAAGGATATATGAATTCATTCAGATATTTTTAATTCCATCATAATTAGAGTCTATCTATCCTCTCAATTTCTATGTATATAAGGTATCTATTTAAGAGTCCGATCGAATGATATCTTTGACATATTAAATGCACGAGATCATGGTGATCCTCGCAAGACATAAGGATTCAATGGATCTATATGCTATCACCATGAATTTGATGAATAATGATCACATAGATTAATGATGTCTTTTTTTAAAATCTTTAAGGGTTTTTTCATTGGATAATTTGTGAAATGATCACTGGAAAGTTTCTACATTCATGGGTGCTTCGTTTTGGAACAATGACTTTGTTCAGTTTAGTTTGTGTTCTTATTAATTTCTCATAAGATCATATGACCACTATTGTTGCTAGGATCACAATATAATAAACGCTTCATCACTCCGGTGATTAAAAATTTTAATTTATTAGCCCACCGACTTAATCTTTGTATCCCATTACCAGCAGTTTGGAAATAGACACACATTATCAAAAGAAGTGGTGTCAGAATTTTTTTAAAGGAATGTATATCTGTTTTAGAAGACCATTGATCAAGAGAGTGATACATTCATATCTATTTAATCTTATTGTACTCAAATTTTAGAGATGATCATGCCCAATATATTAACATCATCCAGAGTATGCAGAGTGTGAATAAACTATTCATTAAGCTAACAAAATAAATTTTTTCTAGATTAATGAAAAGATTCAAATGTCATTTCACTCAAGATGGTAATCCAGATAGTGGAGAGTTCACCGTTGTAATTTTGACAGTGGTCACCCTCATCCAAATTTGAAATTTTATGAACTATATGGGAAATATTCTTTAGAAGATGGAATGGGGGATATATGGGCTTTATTTTAGTTCTTAATAATGACTATGTTCTTATATATTTCATTCATTATGTTTGGAAATGGACAGCTCATGGGTAGGGATGTTTTTTATACCTTTGAATTTATGAAATATTGATAATTAACAAAATATGTGGAGTGGGACATTGATTACTAGTAAGTGACTGTCATGGGAGATGTTTAATGGGACCCAAATATCTATATGGGATTTTCTATTTTCACTCATCAATACAATTGGAAAAAATAAAAAATGTATAAAATAAATTATTCAATAAATTCAAGGTACATGTTATAATATTGAAACATGTGAATTACAAGTGCGTGTGTTATACATGGTTTAGATTTTGAAAATCATTGGATTTTTTATGGAGCATGTGGTGGGGATTGTGTTGTGTCATTGACTAAGTCATGATAAGAATACGTTTTTGAATGAAAACCCCAATTGACTTCATTGTTGGCTTAATTAAGTGTTCCCAGAGAAATCATTGTTTACCTTGAATTAATGGAATCAGGATATGACTCTAGGGATGGAATGAATATTAAGAAAAGAGATTTAATAATTAGTATTACAAAGGTAGTTTTACATGATTTATCTTGTAATGTTGTATTTTGGGGAGAGAAACTACATTTGGAATATCATTGGGGTGGAATGGGTGTACTGTAAGGGTTTGTTAGAGAATTTCAATGAAAATACAGGCTGACTAGGTTAAATGTGGTCAACAGGAAATCGATCATTTAAATAAAATTATGAATCATCATAACACAGTATCCAAGACACTATGGACATGATTAATGTTTAAATTCTAATAATGGTATTATTGTGACATGAAATATTGCATTTAAAGATAGAACCTATAGTGGGAATCAAAATTGGCCAGATTATGATAGTGGATATGATGTGATATTATCTATAGTTATACAATCTCATGTAATCCCCATTTAGATATTTCATGGGAATTTAATAGAATTGGTTTGAGTTTTAATTGAATAAGTATATTGTGTTTAATGTGATTCTGGGAGATTTTTTTGTCTATTTAAAATGAAGGGTTTCTATTTGAGCATGGATTCATGATTCGTATTGTTTATGTGAATTTATTCCCCTTAGTTATTCATAGGGATGAGAATTATAAAGGTATGGTGGTTTTAAGATCTCATGTTTTGTATAGGTTGAAATTTAGAAATTAATTTGAGTTTTCATATGGAGGATGGTCTAACTTGAAATTTTATTTTCAAAACATTATCTTCAGAGTTTGAACATATAAACATTATTTATGGGGTTTAATTCCTGAGAGGTGTGTCGATCATTCAATTGAGTTTTAGGAGAACGATTTATCAGAAACACGGTCTTTGGAAAGGTAAAGGGAGGTGCATGGTAACAACAAAACATGTTTGTACTTTTCTCCTCAATTATACATCCATGTAGGGGTGCCAAAAAGTTTGTAAATATATGAAACTAAGGTCAAGGAACTATGAAAAATTTTGTAGTAAATTCAAAATGTGATGTGCCTTTATTTTTTATTGGTATTTAGAGTGTACATCTTTACATGAATTTGGGGGAGGATCTTAGAGTGTGGTTCTTGAATAGGTTTCACATGTTTTTTATAATCATGTGACTTACCGTGTGAGGAACAAGCCACATTGGATATTTCTGGGAAATGGTTTCCTCATAGTTCTCCTAACCATTATACCAAACCATGTGACCCTTTAAAATGATTGAAATTATAATTTTTAACTTCCTTGTTTTTACCCAATGTCCACATGTTCCCCTCCCACTCATGCATACAAGCTCCACCTCATAGGAGATCTTTCTCCACTTTTCCCTAGTGCTTAATCTATCATCTTTTTTTATGGCTCATATTTCATCCCCATATGTTTCATTAGACACCCAAAAGTAGTCCTATGCTTCCTATTGATTCCTTTGTTTATTTCTTTTTTACATATTGGTTGCTATTTCCATGAGATCTCTTGTGCCCTTTATTCAAGGAGTTTCCATGTTTCTCATATTTCTCTCCTCTTAGCTCGAATCAATGTTTGATAGTGGATGAGTAAAGAATATTAGGAATGTGGTAGTTATTTTATTTTATTTTTACTTAATTTTTCATGTTTATAAATTTTCTATATTCTTCCACACCATATACTTTAAATGAATTCCTACTATGTTGTGAAATATCATATATGTTATACTTAGTCCACACATATGATGAACCATAATCTATTTAAATAATTGGAGGGTTGAAACATACACTTGGATCACCCCATTGGGTGTGTTATATTATTGTCCCTTATTCTCCATTGTAACCATTGAACTTAAACACCATTTATGTGTGTTTTGATTGATTCATTAAAAGGGAAATGGCCATTTTTGACTAAATTAACTGGTAACTGATATAGATTCTTTTTTTACCTTTTTAAAATTAATGAATGTAGTGATAAATGGATTTTAATAAATTTAATGGAATTAGTAAAATAGATTAGTAAATTTTTCTACAATTCATATATCTTGACATGGTCTCATTCTTTGGATATGAAATGAAATCACCTTCTAAATTTGATTAGTGGTCATTAAAATATAATTGGTTAAATTGATTTCAATGAAATATGAATAGTAATATCACATCACCAAGACCATTCTTAATTATAAGTAAACTCCTAGATAGAATAATGATTTTATGGACATGAATCATTATTATATAATGTTTGACTTTTATCGTGGAATATGAATTGAATTAAAGGTATGGCATCTCTATAGTGATATATGGTACCCCTTTGTATGATTTATAGGATAGGTTCATGGTGTGAAAATTGATTCAATGATGAATCTACCAAGTTATACAGTAAATATTATTATGATCTTTGTATTATTATTGTGAATTCCCTTGATTAGCAACAAGGGATCACCTGTATTTCTAGAAATTAAAATTATTTCATTGGATGATTGTCATTGGATTCAACATGATGTTATTGAATGACATTGATTATTCCTTGTAATGAATTAAAGTCTTATTCTGATCCAACCAAGGATAAGATACTAGGGTTCAGGTAGCACATTTCCCCTTATTTTTTAAATGAAAATTTTTTCCCCCGATTGGATATCACCCTACTTATGAACATAGAATAAGTTAATCATTCTTATCCATAAGTGATACATGGATTTCGGATAGACAATTCCTTTTTTGGACTCAAATGGTATGTGAGATTAAAATAATCTTGATTACAAATTTCATTTCCAAAACTTGTAAATTCATATTTCAGGATTCTTTTAGAACATTTTACGATCATCTTTTTTTATTGGTTCCAATGTTTCGATAAGTGTCCCACATGACTATAGATAATATTAAAGGGTTGGGATCATATCTATGGTCATTATATCAATATTAAAGATCTTATTTTCAAATACATTTTCCTTACATCAAAGTAGGTTGAGTCGATCAGGTATCCTATGAAGAACCTGAGTCGACATGTTTACTATTTATTTCATAGCCATATTTTTTATACATAAAAATTTCCCATGTTATATTCATCAACTGGATTGCATTATAAACTATTTCTGGTGGCCTATTTAGTATTTCTCACATCCTTTTTTCAGTGATTGGTACCCATAAATATCTCTTGGTTTCTAGAGAGGACATTATATTTCACCTCTTCTCTATTTATCTATAGAGATTGTGATTTAATATGGTGTTTTTAGATGAGAATGTACTTGGGTTTCATAAAAGATTTCTATATTTGATTTATTTATTTATATATTTTGGTATAAATATTTTATGAACTATCTTCTTCTATTATGAATAATAATGTTCCTTAGTGGTTGGTTATTTATTTACAATTGATTCAGTTACCATTTATATTATTTTCTTATAGGAATTCATTTAACTTAAATTAAAATCAATTTATGTAGTCTAATGATGTATTTTTTACATATATTTATGGTATAGTCTTCCCATTATACCAAATTTATACCCTCACTAATTATTGGTAGCCTCTGGAATACGGGGAGGCATTGTTGAGGACTTGTACCCAATTAGTCTAGTAATCGTTTATAGATTGAATTGATTCAGTACATCCAAATAAACATAATTACATAATTTTATTTTATATAATGAGGTGTTCTTATGTAATATTAATTTACACTTTCTATATGCATTCTATAATATAGAAACTGAATTCATTACTTAGCTATTTGTATGACCTCCCATTTTAACATTGGGGTGTAATTTAATTTCATCAACGCTTCACTTGGACAGGTGTAAATATGTTATTAGTTAATTAATATATATATATATATGATATTTATGAAATTATGATGATTTTTTTAATATAATATATCATTTAAATTCTTACAGGTTCAACAGTTAGAAAATGATAAAATCATTAATGCATATGTTTGTACTACCGTCAACGAAAAGTGATATGATTTGTATTTCTATTACAAAAACAAACAGATTGTTATAAAATGTTATATAATGATAAAAAATAAATTGATGGAATTATTAAATTTATTGAGATGTTATAAGAACTTCATAAATCCTTTAACCATTTTTAACATACCCAAGCAATTTTTGGAAAAATATATAAAACAAACATAAATGGTCAACATATTCAAGAAGTATTCAATGAACATACTTCAAAAAATTATAAAAAACACATTGACAGATGTTAAATAGATAAATAATATTATTATAAAAAAAATTTTAATTCATTTAAACTCTTCATATAGCTGGATCAAACACATACGACTAAGTCTACACCAAAATAATGTGATTGCATTTAAATATCATTTTATTTTGGGATTGTTTATTTAAGATTTAATTTGGAAAATTTATTTTTTTATAACCTCTAAAAACCATATATTTTATTATCCTATAGTTATATTTAGGGTTTACATGTTTATATTAAATATCATATCATTTTTATATTAATAATCCACAAGTATGTTACATGTTAGAGACTTTGATATAATAATTCCATTTTAATGTTTTCCTTCCAACTCAGATTATTCCAGCTTTATTTCCATTAATATGGAATGAAGAATTTTTTTATACTAAATTGATTATTTTATTTAATATTCAACTATATTAGAATCTATATTCAAATTTTTAAAACTAATAAATTATCATTTTCTAAATGAGTCACATTTTTACTTTTTACTTGAAGTGTTTAAGGAAACAATATTTTTTCATTTAGCAGAAATTAAAAAAATTTCCCCATCATTTTTTTTAAAAGTACTAGAATAAATTTTTATTAAAAAATAAAGGAGAGAGAAAGGTTACATGAAGCATAAAGATGGTACCTTATTAATATCTCTAAGGAAATGTGGAAGAAGATCAATCGGAAGAGTATCACTCCATGTCATGGCTTGGTTGGCACCTTTGTTGTCAAGGCCATCCACAACCGTGTTTTCTTCACAAAACGTTTCGGTGGTAATGTGTCTGATTTCAAGAAGAGTATTGAGGCAGATCATCCATCGGGCAGTGAGAGGCCAGGCAACATGAATCCCTCCATTCCAAATAGCTTGCACAATAGTAGTTGAGTCACTCTCAATCCAGATGTTGTTCTATCCTTTTAGCTTAACAAAAGCGATGGTCTGAATCACCGCTATCATTTCAGCTTCCTTGGTAGAGCCAGTGCCACAACTTCCAAAGAAGCATCTGTGGTATCGACCAAGGAAATCTATAGAAATGGCCCCAGATCCTGTAGGACCCATATTTCCTCTGAAAGATCATTAAACATTGATCTTAATACATCCAGTAGTCGAAGCATGCCAAAACACTTGAAGAGGGAGCTTCAGCTTAGTGTAAATGTCATCCATTTTGAGGCATCAAAGAATCATAAAGTCCCCAACTAAGCTTCCTTAGTGCCATTTCTGAAGAAGGGCTACTTCCCAGATGGAAATAACGAACCTCATACGACCTGCATTAAGATTAAATGAGTAATTGTGGTGAATAATTGTGTTACCATACCAGATCAAATGTAAGAGCTTAGAAATCTCGGATAAGAAGTGGTGCTTGATTGTTCCGAGAGGATTCGAGTTCGACACAATGTTTTAATTGGGAGTAAATAGAGTCGCCAGATAAGCATCTACAGTCAAAAATGTCAGTAACATAATTTCTAAGAGCAGAGGTTGTAGCACAAGATTAGAAAATGTGATTAGTGTCATCCCTGTGTTGGTGGCATAATTTACAATTAAGGCATAGCTGAACACCAAAAGACTGAAGACAAACCTCTGTAGGAATGAGATTGTGGGAAGTGTGTCAGACAAGGTTAAACCTTGAATGTCTAATCCAAGGATTGTCGAAAAACTACAACCATGATAAAATGGGGTCATAATTATTGAAACAATGATGATAGAAGTTTTTGGAGTCCAAAATACCATTGTGAGATGATTCCCAAATAAGGGGATCATCCACATTTATAAATGGGTATTTTTCCACAACTTGTTTAATGTGATGAGGGCAATTGGTTGTACTAGAGTGCATTACCAAATTTATGGTATGATTTGTGTTATCTGGAGCGTTATCTGGATAAATTATGGAGATGATGGGAGTACCAGCCCAATTATCCAACCAAAAATTTATAGTGGAATTTGAACTAACCATCCATCTTGAGTTATGCATGATGTTAGCAAAGACATTATGAATGGGTGGACAGAGGGAGGAGTTGAGGTTACTAGATTAACCTTTTTTATGTTTTTGCAGGAACCTATTATGAAGGAAGGTTATGGATTCAGATTTGTTGTTGATCAACCTCTGAGTGAGCTTAGCTTGAAGTGCCTCATTAAAAAATTTAATATTTTTAATGCCAAGACCACCTTTTTCAAGGGTTTTGAAACATGTAGACCAAGGGACAGTAAAAAGAATTCATTCAAGAATACTAAAAGTCCAAACTAAAATTTTAATGTAGCCATTTACTTTTTTAATAAGACTATTGGGAAATTTGTAAATCAAGAGGGGGTAAACCATTTTAGAGATAATAGTGGATCTCACGATGTAGATCCTGCCAGCCGTGGAGAGGGATTTCCCATTCTAGGAGGTGAGTTTTTTAGTCACTTGGTCCATGACCATATTGATGTAAATATGTTTAGGTCTACCCCAGAAAAGGGGAACTCCACGATAATCAAAAGGGGTGATTCCTTCTTTGATGCCAATGATTTCAATGATAAAACCATTACTAGAAGGGGGAAAAGCTTTTCCAAAATAGATAGAGGATTTATTATAGCTAACTGATTGTCTAAGGACCTCTTCATAGTGAGACATGGTCTTTTTAAGATTAAGAATATTTTTTCTACCCCTAGTAAGGAATATAATGATGTCATCAGCATATACAAGGTGGGTTGGAAAACATGATTTCTGGCAGCCTGAATGGGTTTGAGCATACTTTTGTGAACAAGAGAGGAAATATAGCTACTGAGGTAATCTTCCCTAATGACAATAAGGATTTCAGATAGGGGATCACCTTGATGCACTCTTTTTTAGCATTTTAACTATCCCTTAGAAGAACCATTATCAAATATGGAAGTAGAAGCTGAGTTGAAGAGGTAATTTATCCTACCAATAAATGTTTCATTGAATCTGAAATCCTTAAGGAAGTTGAAAACAATTTTGTAATCAATGCTGTAAAATGTTTTTTAATATAATGTTTGACTACAATATTCCCTCCTCTGGACTTTTTATTTATAGAGTTAATGCATTCTGAGACGGTGCAAATGCAATCTTGAATGGATCTTCCCTTTATGAACCCAAATTGATTCCACGAAATGATCTTGTTACATAGGGTAGAAAGATTATTGGAAATGAGTTTATAAATTATTTTATAGAGAGATTTGAAGAGGGAAATGGGGCGAAATAAGTGTAGCTCAGAGGCATTATCCACTTTAGCGATAAGAGTCTGGAATTAGGAATTAAGTCTATATGGAAGAAATCCGTTAGTGAAAAAGTGAATAACTAGTTTGAAAACATCCATGTGAACTACCACCCAAATAATGTGGGATGAAAGAATTATTGAAGCCATTAGGCCCGGCGGCACTATCAGAGTTAAGGCTGAAGACAATATTTTTTTTTCATGGTCCAGCGGGATGCCTAAAAGTAAGATGTTATCCTGCTCATTGATAAAATTTGGAATGATCCAAGGAATGATATATTTATTGATATTAGGACCATTGAATGTGTTGTAAAAGTAATAGACATTTGATTGGATATAGCTTCATTATATTCATAAAGAGTGTCATTATCTTTGAGAAAGGATAATGGGTTGTAGGTTTTTCAAACTCTTTGCTGAGAATTGTAAAATTTAGCATTCCTATCACTATCAGAGATCCATTTTGTTTTGAAAGTCTATTTACGTAATTTGTACTTATGGATCATAAGAGAGTTGAGTTTCAAGGAGATGTTCAGCTCATGCAAGGGATCAGAGGCAAAATCATCACGAGTTGAGCTATTTTGAATTTGGTAGAGTTCAGTTTCAAGAGAGGAAATCTCGAAGTCCATATGATTAAATTTAACCTTACACCAACCCTTAAGAGAGTTCTTGAGGTGTTTTAGCTTAGTGACACAAGAAAATTCATCAGAGATCTGATTGATAAATAACCAGCCATTTTGTATTAATTGAGATCATTCCATGTTTTCTGACCAAACATTATTAAATTTTAAAGGAATACTGAGCTTTTATCTTTTGGATAGGAGACTAACAAGGATGGGGTGGTGGTCAGAGTTCATTTTGAGTAAAGTGATCTTGGAAATTGTGTCCCAGACATCCAAGGCTGACATGTTAACAAAGCCCCTATCAAGTTTACTAGTAACCATTTTGTTATAGTCTCTCCTGTACCAGGTCAATTTAGCCCCTGAAAGGTTGATTTCAATCAGATCGCATGTTTCAACTGAGGTTCTAAACTCTCTAGAAGAGATTGGAGAGTGCGGAGGATCAATCTTAACACTGTGATAGAAAATGGAATTAAAGTCATCAATAATTAGATAGTTCTCTTGGATAGAGCCAGCTAAGGTCTAGAGGTCTTTCCAGAGGGGTCGACGATCCTGATATATATTTTTGGCATAAACCATAGTGAAAAATCGGTGTCGATTGTTGTATGAAAAATTAAAAGTAATCATTTGATTAATAATATTTAAAATAGAAACATCTCTAAGAGATGAGTGGTAGAATACCCAAAGGGAGTCAATAGCATTTTCATTCTTGCAAGAATTAAGGAAATTATAACCAATAGAAGATGGATGCATAAAATTCAAGGGGAAATTAATCTTACGTTCAGAAATAGCAAAAACATTTGGTTTTTGTTTCATCAAAATCCCTTTCAGGACAGATAGCGTATCAATGTTAACTATTCCTTGACAATTCCAGAAAAAAAAATCCATTAAGACTTGTGTTTGTATTGGGAGTTAAAATTTTTCTTCTTAGATCCAATCGAGCCTTTTCTTCTCTTTGATCTTCTAAGATATGAAGAGGAGGTCGGGGGAGTGTTGTGTTCCTGATAACTCATACAAGGATAAGACAACATGTTGTTAGTATTATGTAATAAGCAAGTTTTTATAATTTTATGGGATTTATGGGCTAGGGATTTGTTCTCACCCTCAGCATCCAATAAACAACCCCTGTTCTGGGGTGAAATAGGCCAAACAGGTGAGTCATGTTTTCCCATATCCTTAGCATATTAATTGGGTGGGATTTTTGAGTTTGGTCCATTCAAATTTTGGCTCAAAGTGATGATAGTGGATAAATCAAAGTTTAGTTGTGTGCACCTAGTCATGTGAGGATTATTCGGTGAAATGGAAGCATTTGAAGAAATAAAATCTGATTTTTCCATCTTGGATTGCTCGAGAAGGATAAAGAGACTCTTGATGATTAGCCGCACCATTAACATTCTCAACCTACGGTGTAAGAGGATCATCTTTTGTCTCTAAGGCCATTGTCTTGTGCTCATGTGCAGAGGTAAGAGTAGGAGTAGGATGCTGCTGTACATCAGAGACCATCAATTCAGTCTGAGGATCATCAGGTAATGGAAGATACAAGACATCCTATACTTAATTCTCATATCTTCCATAATTTTTAGATCAATGATCATATTTTCTTCTTCTTCCACTTGATCAACCCAGGTGGTACCCGAGGTCTCACCCGGAAAGATCAAATGCTTCACCCAGACTTATGAGGTTTTTTCATAGGTTTAGGTTTGCTAGTGGTAGTATCATTGGTTTTCATTTTCTGTATTCCATCAGTCCATCCATCATTATCTATAGGTGTGACCTGGATCTTGACTACCCGACATTTCAGAAGCGAGTGCCCCATGATTTTATAGTATTCGCATAAGGGTAGCATTCGTTCGCATTCAACCCGAACATCAGTCTTGAATTCATTCCCACTAAAGATAATGATTTATGAGAGTTTGGAGGCTATGTTGACATCGATCATCACCCTCATATAGAGTCAGATTTCACCATTAAGTGTATGAGGGTCAGTTTTGAGTGGCGTACCTATACAAGAGGTGATGTCATTGAGGATTTTTGAGTGCCAGAAATACCAGTTGAGCCCGTGTATTCGCACCCAAATCTAGACCATGGTGTTCTTTGTAGTGATCAAGTTGAAGGCATAATCCCAGTCCGAGATGCGAAGAACACCCAACTACTCCCCATAAATAACCATTATTTATATTGAAGATTTATTTTCATGTTTTATTAATTATTTTCAGGAAAAATTTTTATGGTTATTTATGGTATTTTTATTTAAAATGACATGAAAAAGAAAAGGGGATTATTTTGTGGAATTAATATACAATATTTGAATGTGATTTAATCAATAGATCTTACGCAAAATCTAAAAGCAAGTTATTTTGTGTTTTTTATATATTTTTTATCTAGATTATTGGTTTTACTATATTACCATAATTTGTGATGAATCTATAACCTTCAATCATTATATATATATATATATATATATTACCTTTTTTGGAGATCATTGAATTTATTTTTATCTTATTTAAATTTATTCTACTCAATTCATTTGAAATTATTTTTCTCCTTCACATCAATATGTTTAATATTAGATAAGAACTCCTAATTATTTATATTACATTTAAAAGATTAAACATTATACTATTTCTATGTATGCTATTATTTAAAACATTCTAATTAATAAATTAAATTTCAATAACTCGGTAAATATTTTGTATTATTGTTTCAATAATGAAAAATATTAATTTATAAGGAATTATCATAATGAATTGTATTGATCTTTAAAAATATAATGTATTAATATGTTGTCCAAGGTATGGGTGGACCCTGAATATAAATAAATATTGATGAATATATCAGTCTTATGAGACAAAACTAAAATAATTCACTATTATATGGGTATATGCTATTAAACATGTCAATTTAAAAAAATTTCTTGGATGCATTCGTAATATAAAGATTCATGTTATCTTGGTTGGGGCCTTATTGGTAAGAAAATGAATGTTCTAAATTAATAATTTAATTTACTAAAAATTAAAATTCCATTATCAAGTTGATTTATATGTTTATATTAAACATGGATGTACGTTGATGTCAATTTGTTGATTGAATCAACTGTGTATTCATTATCCACTCTCCCATATTCATTATATCTTATTTAATCAATACATCTTAAAACATATGTAACCATTAATTAGAATTTGTTCCCATCCTTTTTATTCCTTTCCCTAGGATATGATTAATGATACATTGAATGATTTCATGGTTATCATAATGTATCCTTTATTATGATTTTTTATTTCCAATTTGATATTAGAATCTTGAATGTATCATGTTTTTAAACACACCTAAACAAAAAGATCCTACATACTGGGATCCCGTGTATATTATAATAACATAATTAAGTAAACACTATCTATGGGTTACTCGATTTATGGTTTTTTCAGATTATATCAAAGGATGTTTTGTTGGATTCAAGGAAATATAATTTTAAATGAACATAACTTACTTGAGAATTATGTTAATCCCCTAGGGTATTTGAAAAACATTACTATTATTTGGATTTACAATTTATCTCTCAATATTTCTTATTATTATGATATAACTCAAGTTGTTCCATTATTTATAGAAGGATCCTAGAAGAATAAGTGGAATCAAAACCCATAGTTAATGTAGTGATTTCCTTAATGAGGAATCCAATACAGTTGGTGTTGGATCTAAGAATACCATTTCCTTAATTGGGAAACTATACAATGTTATGATGAAAAACCATTCTCCAATATAGAAAAAATCCTTGTCTAATGAAACTTTGTTTGATTACTTTATCTACCAAAACACAATATATTTTAAGGTAAATATTAATCCATTGGTTTTTAAAAAATGTATTTTGTCCCATAAAAATATATATTTTTTGAATTTTGATTTAATGAAATAGAAATTTTTATTATAGATGTGTATTTCTTGAAGTCATATGATGACTGATGGTGTTCATTGATCCAAAAAAAAGAGGTAGGTGAAATTAGAGACATTAAATATATAAATTCTAGGGTGATATTTATAAAGAAATACTCCCTCATGAAAAATGATATGAAATAGAGAGGATTTTTCCTAATTTAATGTATAAGAATGAATAATGTTTTATAGTGTATGTGCCTAAATTTACAATATAATCTATGTATGATGTAAACTACACATGTAATCCAGAAATCATGATTTTCGGTTGAAATGATGTGATTAAAATGAAACATGTAAGGGAACTAGTTTCTAAAAAAATTATTGTATAATAATATAGCATCACATGATCTCAAAATAGAATTAGAATTATATTGATATTATATCACCTGGGGAAATCATGAAATGATGAGTCCTGCTTAGAAACTAAAAAAAAAGATTCGAGGATGAAAAAATGGATGATATGATTTCCAAGATGTGATTAATGTTAAATGAATCACCAATGTACTTTATTTATATGAACCTATGACTATTTTAAGTGTAGATAAAGTGGTTATAGGTATCATTAATGCATGGTAAATATATAGAAAAACCAAACATTTTTTGAAATTAATGAAATGGGTTATTATTAAAACCAATCACCCAAACACCAATGGGACATATGGTATAACAGACCATGAGGAGATGACCTGGATTTCTCTATTACTATTGTTGAGGTAAAATTTCAAACAAAATTTACCTAAGATTAATTAAATTTAATATACAATTTAATCATTTATTTATTTTATTCTCATTCTTCACACTATTTTATATCATCCATGTTTTACAATGCAATTATACATTTCCCTAGAACATTATGAAGTTGTTTGTAAATGATGAATTATTTGGTAAATCCTATTTAAAAAATGATATATTGGTGTTTTCTATTTATTACAATTAGAAAAATCCCATTTTTAAACAATATTATTTTATATATGGTTAAATTTGATAAAATCCTTAGTATATATTGGATTTCAAAATAAATATATGAAAATTTATAACTTAGATAAAGAGATTATGATCCATGATGGAGATTAAAAGTCTATTTTCTTTAGAGTTTAATCTTCATTATATAAATAATGTCAAGACCTACCACTTGTATCTTACCTCATTAAAATTATTAGAGAAGAAGATTGTATGAATTTTATGAATTTTAGTGTTTTCCATAGAATTTAATGTGTACCAATTATGGTGTAATACATTGATGTATTCTCTAAAGAACTACATAGACATACAAATGATAGTGAAGTTATGTATCCTTTTGATATCATCCCTGATTTAAAACCTGTATAATTGACTTCTTATAGTATTCTAACAATTACATGAGTGTAACTAAAGAAATGACAATTAGATTGGTGTGATAAGGGATTTTCACTCCCTTGTGTTTTACCATTTGGAGAAAATGTTCATTTTTCTAATAATAAATAAGGGAATATGAAGTTATACATTAATTATAAAAAAATAAATTAAATTTCTATAAATATAAATTAATAGATTACCTACATTGAGGACTTATTGGATTATATTCAAGGATATTAATATTTTCTAAAGACTGATATTCATTCAGGGTATCATCAATTATGTGTAAATAAGGAAGATATTTCATTGATTAAAATTCTTATGATGTATTGACATTATTAATTAAATAAAATTCCCTTTTTATTGAATAATTCACCCATGTTCTTATGGATTTGATGAATAGAGTATTCATGGATTATCCCAAATAATTTCATCGGGTATTTATTGGTGATATCATAACATAATATAAAATATAATATGAATATATGATTGATTTATGAATCATTACCATGATAGTAGGAGAAAATAATTTATATGGAAATTTTTTCAAATGAAATTTTATGATTTAAGAAGATCATTTTATGGGATATATTGTCACTGATTTTTAAATATAATTTGAAACATAAAAGGAAAATTAATTGATATAATGGGAAACATAAATCAATATAACCATGGTATACAATTTTATTGGATTAATAGGCTAATGTAGAAGATTTTTTAAAAATTCTAAATAATCTTAGATGCTATTAACAAAGTTTTCATGAAGAGGTGTTAAGTTTATTGTATAAAAATAATGTAAAGAATGTTTTGTATGACTAAATATGAGTTTGATCAATTAACAAATATTGAAATTACCATCAATAATAGATATATTTTGAACATAATGTTATGCATCAAATAAGGGACATGGATGTGTCCTTATACAGAATGTTTTAGGATTTTCACTTGAATCTAAGTTTTTAAATATTCATCAAAACAAATTTCCCACCCATGATCTTAATATGGAAAACATAATATTCATGTTGAAGATAAAAAGGTGTTACCTTTAAGTAGATAAATGGTAAATATAAATGTGTCATGACCCCTCCCCAAAAGGTGTTCCCCTCATGGGTCGGAGATGTGAGAAGGGAGATAATGACCTCGAGTCCCGCCTCCAGTATGCTACAGTTTTGCGACTTGCTCCAAGGGTAAAATAAACACAGAAATGGATGGAATTTCCCTCTAAGAGAACAGTTGTGAAACAAAGAGATAATAATGACACCAATCAAAACCAACTTAGATAGTAATATAAAAGAAATCCCAAGTACAGATATGTAATGTCATGAAAAACTACTACAAAAAAATGGGAAAACTGAAAATATCTAAAAGAAAGTAAAACATGTTGTAACCACGATTCCCAAATAGCTCCAACATCCCCAAGCTAGTAGAAACCACCCTGATATCCAAAATTCTCTAAGTGAACTGAAAAAATAGTTTATATATATATATATAGGGTGAGTATAATAGTACACTCAATTGGATACTCCCCGGAGCCTCTCATGCAAAGGTAAATAAATCATGCTAAAGCTCAGTGAACAACAAGTGAAACTAACTCATCACTTAAATAGGCATACTATGAACCTAGCCTCACCAATTATACTCTCACCGACTATCAAATACAAGATTATATAATATAATAAAGAATATCAGGGGCACCCTACAACTACTTCCCCACTGGTTTGTTGGTTTGCCCCAACATTTCATGTCCTGAGAATCTCTTTCCAAATAGGCTTTCCTGTAGACACCTGGGTGAAGCACCACAAAATTTACCTCATCTAAAAAAACCACCACATCCACATAAGAATAGTGACTATGTACTTTTTAGGATCCACCAAAGCTCTCATAATGTGTATCATACGTTAGGCATTATACCAAAAGCCATCACAGCTGAAACACCAAGTAATAATCCTCAAGCCATAACAGCCCGTACACGTTACACCTATAGTATTCCATAAGAAATTATATCCATAATATATGTGTGTGAATAATCACAATCCATTACATACCTCTACACATATATATGGGGGAAAAATGATCTTTCTACCATAACAAGTAAATACAAAGAGAAGATAGAGGGTCAAAGGGGGTAGTCCGCCATCCATCATCCCACAGGAATGTTGGGAAACCCCCCCCCCCAAGCTCAGAATCCTTGGGGTGTTAGTTTACCTTACTAACGGGTTGGAGTAACGTATAGTAACATAAAATTTATAGAATAAAATATAGCGCACATCCACAATATGGGAATAAACTAGTCTTAGACTCAACTACAACAAACGTCTCTCAGACTCCTGGCTACCACTTCTAAGACTATGTATCCTACATGCACTCCAACATTTAAAGAGATTTATTATATTCCTTCATTCCCGTCTTATTAGTATCACTTTAAATTCATTAATTCATTAATCAATAAATATCTACTACAAATTTCATCATTATATTTCATTAACATCAAACCCAAATTCTATTATTCCTTTAAAATTGCAACCTCTACATTGTGACCCAGCAAGCTCCAAACACATCGGTTCACATAATTTATTCAATTATTTATTAACAACATTATTACTTTCACATATTCCCAGGCATTATAGAAATACATTTTATTATACCAATGATATGGGGTCTCAACACAGTGAGTAGATTAACTACCCGTCGAGTATTTGTTGCCTATACTAAGATCATAGACCCAACCTCAATCATGAATCTATATATGGAAAGTATGTGGTATACCTCACGGGTCATTTCCCATTTCGGAAGTATGGTAATCAATCTAGCTACATTGAGAAGTGGTAACATAATGATGATAAACAACCAGTAAGAAACAACAAGTGTCCAAACATTCTAATCCAACCCATTCCATTATCTCTATTTCCCTCCTGACATCAACATGAATAAACTGATGAATCTCACCACTCTAGTTTTTAACTTCTTCTACAACCAATTGGCCTCTCTTACCCCTCATATCACAACAACATTCCATGATCACTTCAAAACACAAGCAGCAGGAAAACAAACATCATATCAATTTAGCTCATGGCCCTTAAACAAGCAATAGGGTAACTCAGAACCCTACAAGGAATTATCCTTTATCAAACAACCAGTTATTTAATCCATCTTCAATTAATCGATTCATTATTCGTAGGTTCGCACTTCAGGAAACCTAGATAGTTTGCTATACCAAATTGATTAAACATGCTTTCTAAATCAATTTGATTGACACCAAATTACAACAACCGCTAATTGATTACTTTACCTACCTCATTATATTTAAAAAAACAATTATCAATTAATTTTAGCTTTACTTTCATTACCAATTTCAGTCACAAAATAAAATCTTACATGGAAAGCATATATATCCCACTATCTAGGAAAACAAGATGCAATAACATACGATCAATATAACTTAATTTATCATGTTAAAATATTTAATATGTAAATTCCATTGTGATCATGTGGTCTAAAACATTATATCTCTATAGGTGGATGTAAATGAAAAAGAGAATCAACGATTCCCCTTCTTCAAATGGTTCTTTATGTTCTTTTTACAATAATGAGCCACACAACATATTACGATCTCCACCCTCGTGACAACTGTATCCACCTAAGGATGAAGAGACACAATAATGCCAATAAACACCAAAAAATGGTCTATTATGAAAATGGAGATAGCATTACCTACTAAGGGGAAGGAGAAACAAAAGGAGATGAACCCAAAAGATTGAGGATAGACCATACCGTATATCGAATATTGATCGATACTACATGGTTGCATCAAAATAGAGGGAAACCAATCAAAGGAAGAAAGTTCAACTGCACAACTCCTACTAGAAGGAATGAAAGGATTGATCATCTCACACTAGAGGACAAAGAGGAGGAACTAGGGAGGATGATATCTCCTCCCTTTAAAAGATTTAATGGAGCAGTGGTTTAAAAACACTGTATTTTGAATTACAAGGGGATCAAAATAAACCACACATTTTGACCAAGTAAAATCATCTTAAGACTTAGGAAAATTAATATAGGAATTATAGCCTTTGAATCAGCCTTAGGGTTTTTTAAATGAGGATTAAAATTCAATTTATATCAAAGGAATCATCAAAGGGGTGAACTGTTAGAAGCTGGAAGCACTGTACACCAATCATGAAATTTGGAAAAGGAAATAGAGGCTACTGTTGGAACCTCACTAATCAGGAAATATTGTCCATGAACATGAAATTTGGCGAAGGAAATGGAGGCTACCATTAGATACTAACTATTCTATTAACACTATTCCTGAACTCGATATTTGGAAAAGGAAATAGAGGCTACCGTTGGAACCTCACTGATCTAGAAAAATTGTTCATGTAATCGAAATTTGAAAAAGGAAATAGAGGCTACTGTTAGAACCTCACCATTCTAGAACACTATTCATGAACTCGAAATATGAAAAAGGAAATAGAGGCTACTTTTGGAACATCTCCGTTTCAGAAACATTTTTCAAGAACTCAAAATTTAAAAATGGATATAGAGGCTACCATTGGAACCTCATAGTTCGAGAAACACTATTTTGAAACTCGAAATTTGGAATAGAAAATAGAGGCTACCATTAGATCCTCAATGTTCTAGAAACACTATTCAAATAAGGGTGCAAATGATATTGTTCACATAAGGCTACCTTTGGAACTATTCACATTAGCCTACTTGTGAATCTATTCACATAATGTTTCCATTGGAACTGTTCACATAATCCTACTGATACCACTGTTCACATAGGGTTGTTGTTGGAACTGTACATAGAAGCCTACAAATGACACTGTTCACGTATGGTTACCATTATAATTGTTCCTAAAAGCCTACCGATGACACTATTCAAATAAGGCTATCACTGGAACTGTTCCTATAAGCTTACCAATGACACAGATCACATAAGGCTACCGTTGAAACTATTGACATTAGCCTACCGATGAGACTGTTCATAGAACTGAAAATATTATTCAAAAATCTGTAAATTTAAAAAATTGTTGGGGATATCCCACCCTGGCCTCCAAGAACACCTCAGACTCCAGATTTTAGAAAAGGTATGGACCAGAGAGGTCTGATCCATTACATCAGATACCTCCCAAAACATTCTCATCCTTGATAATTCGAAACCCACCTAAAGGTGAAATGAAAGGGGGGCTGACATCCACCTTTCTAAATACCTCTCAAACGAAAGCATGTCACGAGAATCAACTAACAAAATCCATATTATAAACATGAAAGGTATACAACCACAAAGAAGGGATTTTTTTTAGCATGAAATGAGTTAAACATCAAACAACTTGGGGTACTAAGCAAATATCTGCAACTCATGTTTCCTGGTACTCTCCTCTACCCCACCGTGTCACCACAACACATGGACCAATGGGATAGAACGCCCACACAAAAACTTCTCTTTGCGGTCATGAAACTCTACCAGCCGCTCCTATAAAGACTTATCATCGTCAATATCAATCTCACTTTAATCGTTATGTGAGAGTCAACATGAAGATAACGACATAGCTATGACACATGAAAACCATCATGTATTCTACTCATCTATGGGGGAAGTGCTACTCAATACGCTGCAGATCTAACACGAGCCAACACCTCAAAAGGACAAAAAAACTAGGGAGAAATCTTACTCCCACGTTCAAACCATCGCTACCCGTGACGAGGATTCACCTTCAGAAACATGTTATCCCCAACATCAAACTCTAAGGGTCTCCTCCTTTGTACTACCTATGATTTATAGAGATCATGCACTGTCTTCATTCTCTCGCGAATCCCCGAGACCATCTCTGTTATTTTCTTTACATGTTCCGGTCTGAAAATTACAGACTCTCCAACCCTAGTCTAGCATAATATAGAACATCACAGTCGATAATAAAAGGCTTCAAATGGAACCATACAATGGTCGAGTGAAAACTATTATTGTAATCAAACTCCACCAAGGTTAAGTGCATCATCGATGAACCTCCAAAATCCAAGACACAAGATCGAAGCATGTCTTCAAGAGTTTAGATGGCTCACTCTGTCTAACCGTCCGTTTGTAGATGAAAATTAGTACTAACGCATACTTGAGAAATGAAAGCATGCTGGAGGCCTGTCCACATCATGTAGGTAAAATGACGATATTTATTAGAAATGATCATCCTTGGGACTCAATGATGTCCCGCCACCTCCTCCAGAAATTTCCTCGACAAAACTTCCACTGAGAATGACTTATTGATCACTATAAAGTGAGCTGATTTTGATAAACGATCCACTACCACCAAAATAGAATCATGTACTCCCTATGATCAAGGTAAACTAGTAAAAAAGTACATTTAGATGTCATCTTACTTCCTATTGTGGAACATATAATGGCTGGATCAGACCACTAGGATCATGGAGTTCGGCCTTTACCTTTTGACAGACAAAACATCGAGACACAGAATCTGCAAATGCACACTTCAACCTAGGCCAAAAAAATAGATTCCTCAGGGATTGATACATCATTTGCATGCCCCGATTCACTTCTAAATGAGAACTATGGAACTCTTTAAGAACAATCTCATGCATCACCCAGGGAACATATAGCCTTCTATGATACAACAATCGGTGTTGTTCATCCTTAGACCAACCATCAGGGGCCTCTCCACAAACAACTCGGTCTCTCTAGAACTCCACCCCAGGATCCCCCATCTAGGAGACTTTCACCTACTGTACCTCAGATGATTGCACTGTCATCTGAAAAATACAAACTCTACCCCTAATTGCTCCCATATCGAGATGTAATTATCAGAGTTCTTCCATTACTCTCCATGAATCACCAGATTCACACACTGCATCACAACATGACTTCCTACTCAGTGCATAAGCATCAACATTACCCTTTCTAGGGGTATACATTATTTCAAATTCATATTCCAATAAGAACTCAATCCATTGATATTAACGCAAGTTTAAGTCACACTAGGAGAAAACATACCTCATGCTCTTATGATCAGTGAAAACCAAAAAGCACTCGGCAATGAGGTAATGTCTCCACCACATCAGATCAAACACCATGGCTGCCAACTCAATATCATGGGTTGCATAGTTACATTCAATGAGACACAATTGCTGAGACCCATATGAAAAAATGGAACACTACTATTTCAGAACCCACCCAAACCCCAGATGTGAAGCATCACAGAATACATCAAACTAAACTCACTATACAATAAGAAAAAGAATTATATCACTTACTAAATTCTAGTTCAGATACTTGAAAGCATCCTGACATAGATAAGTCCACAGGAATGCTTTATCCTTCATAGTCAATGCTATTAGAGTAGTCACAACCTGATATAAATCGGCTACGAACCTCTTGTAGTATCTAGAAACCCCATGTAAACTTCACACCTCTTCCACTGTCTTGGGGGATGCCCATGACACATCTGCTTTTCTCTTCGAAGGATCCATAGCTACTCCGTTCTGGGAAACAACATGCCCTAGGAAATGGAATTATCTAGCCCAAAACTCACACTTTGACAACTTCCCAAAAATTTGATGTTGACGAAGAACTCCCAAAATGGTGTGTAGATGTTCTGTATGTTCCTCCACATACATGGAGTATACAAGGATTTCGTTGATGAAAACCACCGTGAAATTCTCTAGAAACTCGTGGAACACCGCATTCATCAATCTAATGAACACACATGGAGCATTCATGACATTGAACGACATTACAACAAACTCGTAATACCCACGACGACAACGAAAAGCAGTCTTCGAGATGTCCTCCTCCTTCACACACATCTGATGATATCCTGACCACTACTCGATCATTGAGAACCAACAAGCACTATTCATTTGATGGAACAAATCATCAATCCACAAAAGAGGATAGTGATTCATCATGGTCACTTGTTTTAAGGGACGATAATCAATACACAACCAAACACTACCAATAGCCTTCTTCACGAACAAAACTGGTGGACCCCAGGGTGTCACACTCGGCTGATCAAAGCCACGCTTTATCAGACCATCAAGCTATATACGTATATCTCCTAAATAAAAAGGGGACATTCTATATGGAGACATATAGATAAGAGGTGTTCCTAGTTGTAGCTCGAACCCAAACTCAATCTCTTATCAAGGGGGGTAATGCTACAACATCTTCCCGAAAGACATCAAGGTACACTTCTACGACCCTAGGAAACACCAAATATTGATCCTCTGAATAACTCAGCACCAGCTCTTCCATAAAGGATGATAAGGGAGGAACATGCCTCTGACCCATCTGAGGGTCTCGCTCACCAACAAACACCACTGTCTCTCCATCCTAATTGATGAACAAAACCTACTTCCTGAAGCTATCCCCAATAGCCTGCACCGAATACAACCAATCCATGTCAAGGATGACATCACATGGTTGTATCTATAAACATATGAAATCTCCCCAATATGGGTGATTACCCAATACTAGATCACAGTCTCTACATACTTCAAACAAGTAAGACCGACCTCCAACTGGCGTAGTCAATGCCAAGGGCTCTGGAAGTCTCTCTACCTCATGTCCCAAAGCATGGACAAGGGTAGGTGATATGAATGAGTGTGTCACTCCTGAATCAAAAAAGGCATACACCAAAGTAGATAAAAAGAAAATAGTCCCTCGAACAACGTCTGGCTCGCCTGGAACTGGAAATACTAATGTATGATGCTAACCATGGCCTTTTTCATGGCCTCCCTGACCCCGATGACGACCAACACCACTGCCGCACTCTACATTCTGTGGATGGGGAGCATCACAGGGTTGTCCTCTACCTACCCCATCCAACCTCTACTAATTTAATTCTAGTGCAACCTACTTCTTCTACTTCATCTGGAACTGCCTCAATGGAGGAACCTGGAGCACAACACCTCATGCACGATGACTTCTATGAATTGTCGGGCACTCTCGTTATTGATGACCTCGACCACTATAAGAAAAAAAAGCAAAATCCCTTGGAATAGGCTTGAGATCCACTTCCTCTAGATAAACGAGATGCGGAGGGTTGGGGCCTACCCCCAAAGGAATGGAAACTCTTATGCCTAAATTAGGAACCCTGAACCATAGATCTACTTCGTGAGAAATCATGACAAATCACCTGTCGTAATGATATGGTTCTGGATAATGTCATCTCTAAAATCTCTACCCTCACCATCACCTGGAGATTTGACTTATTTATAAATGGTGTGACATGGTATTGGATCTCTGGGCACAAAGCCTCCTCAAAATGCCTCACCCTAGGCTCCTCAACTGACAATAGGTCTAAATCATATTGTAAAAGGATCCTCAAGTGAATTCCAAAGACTCACATACTGAAGCTCCCCTGTAGCAGGGTATGAAGATCATGGTCTCTGGGCGCCTTTACGGTCGAGGAAAAAAAACTCGATTGTAAAGTTGTCCCAGAACTCCTCCCATGAGATCGCCGACTCCTCTCAAACTCCCAGGAACAAGAACCACAACTGCCTCACTGATCTACACAGCATTGTCAAAACCAAAGAGACCCATTGCTCTGTCCATGAATAGATCAAACTAAATTCTATCATGACCTCCTCCTACCAGTCTTCTGTGATTGCATCTGAAATAGTGCCCTCATACTTCTCCACACTCTAGCACTGAAACTCGCGGAGTGTCATCCTCCATGTCTCTTCATCATCAAACACTCCCCTACGGTGATATACTGGCACAACCTGCTGGACATATTCTGTGCAAACGTGACAAGGATGTCAACCCAGCGCGATAACTACAAAATAAAAAACAATTATAGATCTTACAGCTTGAATATTGAAGACTCAACATTAATTAATTAATTTTTTCTTTAGAAAATTTTATGTTATCCTATCATGAGTTCTACCCATTAAAACACATTCACAAATAGAAATTATGCATGATCCTTTCCTAGGTATCTACCCTACAAATAGAATCACCTCATTCAGTGGCCATTGTAAACATAATGGTTTGTGCATCAGATCACTGGGGCCCCAAAACGCCTATGTCTCAGCCAGTATCCAATATTTACATCACTTCATAAACATGACTGACACCATTTCCCTAACAAACCGCGAATTGTCGCCTCTTCCTAGCACCAAACTCCATCATATCCCTCAACCAGACCTCCAATACCACTCTTTCATGACCCCTCCACACAATATGTACCCCTCCTGGGTCGACTATGTGAGAAGGGAGATAATTGCCCCTGAGTTCTGCCTCCATTGGGCCCTGGGTTGGAAAATTGCATCGAGGGTATACTAAACATTCAAAAGAGAGGAATTATCCTCTAAAAGAACAAATGCGAAAGAGAGAGATAAGAAAAACCACAACAAAATCCCACTCAAATAGCAATATAAAATAAATCTCAAGTACACATATGTAATGTCATGAAAAACTACAACAACTGAAAACAGAAAAACGTAAAATAACTAAAAGAAATTAAAAACAACAAAAACCACAAAGCCAAAATAGCTCCTACAACCCCAAGGAAGTAGAAACTAGCCTGACCTCTAAAATACTCCATGTGACCTGAAAACAATTTTTATATATACATAGGGTGAGTATAATAGTGTACTCAGTAAGATCCTCCCCGGAGCCTCTCATGTAAAGGTAACGAAAGCATTCTAAATCTCAGTTAACATCAACTGAAACTAACTTCTCACCTAAATAGGTATACTAAGTTCCTAGCTTCACCATGGCTACTCTCACAAAGTATCACATATAAGTGTATATAATATAATAAAAAATAACAAGGTTACCCTGCTACTACTTCTCCACTGGTTTTCTTCTTTTCCCCAATGTCAGATATTCTAAGCATCACTCTCCAAATAGGCTTTCCTGTAGACACCTGGGCAAAGTAGCAGAACATACACCTCATGCAACAAAAACCAACACATCCCCGTATGAAAAGCAACATGGTAGTTTCAGGGATCCACCACAGCTTGCATAACATGTATCATACGCCAGTCATTATACCTCAATCCATTACAACCCACACAACGAGTAAGAATCCTCAGTCCATCACAACCCATGCTTGTTACACATATATTATTCCAAAGGAAACTATATCCAGAATATATGTGTGTGAATAACCACAAGCCATTACATCCCTCTACACACATGTATGGGGAAAACTAATCACTATTCCTACCAGCACAAGTAACTACCAAGAGAAGATATTGGGGTCAAAGTGGGTAGTCATCCATTCTTACTCCCACCAAAATGTTGGGGAAAACACCCCCTTGGGATCAGAATCACTGGGGTGTTAGTTACACTTACTAACAGGGTGGAGAAGCGTATAGAAAAACAAAAGGTACAAAATATAATATAGCTCACAACCACACAATGGGAATAACCCTGTCTTAGACTCAACTACATCTATCATGTCTCGGAATCTCGACTTCCACTTCTATAAAGAGGATTATTATAAGAACACAACCATTTAATGAGCTTGATTATATTCCTTTATTCCCTTTTTATCATTTCCACTTTACGTTCATTAATTCATTAAACAATATTATCTTTGAACAATTTCCACATTATGATTCATTAGCATCAGGCCCAATGTCTGTAGTTCCTTTAATATTTCAACCTCAGCATTGCGTCCTAGCAAGCTCCAACCCCATGTGTTAACTTCATTAATTAAATCATTTTTACAGAATTATTACTTTCACATATTCCCATAAATTCTAGAAAGACATTTCTTAGATACTAAACACAAGGTGGATCAACACGGTGAATAGATGACCTACCCATCGAGTCATTGCTAAATATAGTAAGAGTGTAGACCCGTCCTCCCTTCGGATGCTAAACACAGAAAGTACTTGGCATGCCCCATGCATCTTCGCCCATTTTAGAAGAAGGGTAAGAAATCCGTCTACCTTGAGTTGTGGGAATATAAAGAATATAAGCAACCGATAAGAAATAGCAAGCATCCGAACATTCACATCCAACCCATTCCACCATCTCTAGTGTCCTCCCAGACACCAATATGTATAAATGGATGCATCTCACCACTCTAGGAATCAACTCCTGCCACAACCAATTGGGATCCCTTACCCCACATATCACAATTGCCTTCCAGGCCCACATCGCAACACAAGAAGAAGGAAAACAAACATCATATCAATTGGGACCATGGCCCTTATACCTGCATGATGGTAACAAAAAACCCTACAAGAGATTATCTTCTATCAAACTACCAATTCTTCAGTCCATCTCGAATTAACTGATTTATTATTCGTAGGTTCCAAGTTTGGGAAACCTAGACAATAAGATATCACAAATTGATTAAACATTCTTACTACATCAGTTTTATTTACATCAAATTACAGTAAAAACAACCAGATTCATTTACATGACTCTTTATCGTTAACCAAAAAATTATAAATTAATTCCATCTTTACATTCATTACCAATTTCCATCAAGAAGTAAAAGCTAACAAGGAAACTACAGATATCACACTATATAGCAAAACAAGTGGCAATAATATACAATCAATGTCAATTTATTTATCGAGTCAAATATTTAATATGTCAATTCTATTTTGATCTAGTGGGATAAAACATGATAACTCTGCAATTGCATGTAAATGAAAGGACAAGAAAAAAATAATCTACAAAAAATGTATCATGACATTCTTTATATAAGAAGGATCCACAAAACAGACTACTATCTCCTCCCTTGTGAAAACTGTATCCAAACAAGGATGCAGAGACACCACCCCACCAATCAACACACAAAACATCCATTACGATCATAGAGATAAGATTCCACAATAAGGTCAAGGAGAAACAGAAAGAGATGAACCCAAAAGAATGACGATAGATAATACCGTATATCAAAGATTTATCAATACAAACTTATTGCATCAAAATAGAGGGGAACCAATCCAGTGAGTAATGTTTGATAGCACAACTCCTATGGGAATGAAAGAAATGTTTGAGCATATCACACTAGACAACAGTGAGGAATAACTCAGGAGGAGGATATCTCGCCCCTTTAGAAGATTTAATATAGCAGTATTTTAAGATACGATGGATTTTCCATTAAATGTGGTTTGCATTAAACCATATAGTTTGACAATGTAAAGGCATCCCAAGCCATAGAAAAACTAATATATGAGTTATAGCCTTTGAATCAAACTTAGAATTTTTAAAATGACGCTTTAAATGCATTTTACAACAAAGGAAACTTCAAAGGGGTGAACTATAGGAAGATGGAAACATTGCACACAAAGCATAAAATTTTTAAAAGGAAATAGAGGCTACCATTAGAACCTCACCATTCTGGAATCACTGTTCATGAACTGCACTTTTGGAAAAGGAAATAGAGGCAACTATTGGAACATCATTGTTATGGAAACACACTTCATGAAATCCAAATTTGGGAATGTAAATAGAGGCTCCTATTAGAACCTAACCATTTTGGAAACACTTTTCATGAACTCAAAATTTGGAAAAGGAAATAGAGGCTACTATTAGAACCTCACCATTTTGGAAACACTATTCATGAACTCGAAATTTGGCAAAGGAAATAGAGACTACCGTTGGAACCTCACCATTCCAGAAACACTATTCATAAACTCAAAATTTGGAAAAGGAAATAAAGGCTACCTTTGGAACCTCACCGTTCTAGAAACACTATTCTTGAACTCAAAATTTAGAAAATGAAATAGATGCTACAGTTAGAACCTCACCGTCCTAGAAGCACTAATCACATAAGGCTACTGTTTGAACTGTCCACATAATCCTACCAATTGCACTATTCACATAAGGATACCATTGGAACTGTTAATATAAGCCTATCAATGACATTGTTCACATAAGGATACCATTGGAACTATTCACATAAGCCAACTGAATACATTATTCACATAAGGCAACTGTTGGAACTATTCACATAAGCCTACCAATGACACTGATCACATAAAGCTACCGTTGGAATTGTTCACATAAGCCTACCGATGACATTGTTCACAGAAGGCAACTGATGACACTTTTCAATGAATTGGAAACATTGTTCCCATAATTGGAAAGTTTGTAATGTGTTGGAGTTATGTCACCTGGACCTCTCAGAACAACTCAGACATTATTTTTCTAAAAAGTAATATACCAGAGAGGTTTGTTCCATGATAATATGGATCACAATTGTTTGAAATACATATTCTCATAAGAAGATATCAACATGAGTTAAAGGTGATGACTTGAAATACTCATGGATTATAATTTTTCAATACACTATCTCCCTAGGAATGAAAATAAGGTGACTAATTAATTGAGATGGAAATACCATGGGGTTCTGATTAAAATAAGTTCTTTAAAATACCATATAGTCATGGATGTATTAATTTTAGATATGTGAATCATTAATGAAGATTAAAATCACATATATACATAATGGTTATTATTAAAAAATTGTTGTAAAAAATGAAATGATCCCAATTTTATGATTAGAATATTGAAAAGAAAATAAAGTCATGAATGATGGGAACTTTTTAGACTTTACAAATGAATTTGGAATATTAGAATTCTGAAAGAGGCTATCTTTTCTATCCACTTGTAAGATATAATACTATTATTTAGAGAATCTCATGGGTCAAATAACTCTATATACCCTCATATAACAAAATGAATATTAGAGGTAAGAATCATTTTTTTTTGCGAAAATAAGAATTAAGAAATTTTAGACAAAGTTACATGATTCTTAGTTTTTAAAAAATTAAATAATGATATACATCATCCTAAATGAGTCATTAATCTTCAAATTATTCATATGTTAAAATGGGAAAATATTAATATAGATTTTCAATATATTTCCAAATACTCTGAGAAAGAATGATTCCTATGAGTTATTATGTAACACCATACAAATTTAGCCCAATTCATCTCAAAAATAGAAGAACTACTTCTTTATCTCTTTATAAGGATCTATATTAATAATTTATTCAGTATTAATAGTGTAGTTTATTTTATTATAACTGATCATGACCCATGATTTACATAAAAAATATGGAAGAGTCTCTAGAAGTCTCCAGAAATTAAGATTCATTTATGAACTTCTTATCATACTCAGATATATAGACAATCTAAAACGACACTTCCTACATTATAATACATTTTTAGCACATTCTCACTATACTTTCAAGATATGTGTTACCACTATATAACTTTTTATAATTTTATTATAATAATATCTTACATTTAGTCATTCAGATAGATTCATATAAATAAATTTATTATAAAATATATCATACCCCTAATTATTGGGATTAAGTTAGTCAAATGAATCGTTGAGGCTCAGATCATGTGGATGAGACAATGATTAATTAAAATACTATTTAAAACTATATCATGGTAGATCAAAGAAGGGAAAACTGATATATATATATATAAGAATGTAGGATTTAAAATTTCATGTTTTAGATCTTTTTTTGTTCAAGTTATGTTTTTGGAAGGGTTTTATAACTTTAAAAAATAACGGGAAATAAATTCTTTTGTAAATACAGCTACTTATAATTCAAGATAGAATTAAAACTATGGATTACCATTTGAAAATTCCACCAAGACTATATAAAGATAATTATATATTACAAATATCTTTATATAGGAAGTAAATTTATGATCTAATGTATGTTCTCACATATGAGGAAATATAATTGGAATAATATTTTTCTTACATTGATGAACCTAGCCACATTTTTGAAATCGGAGAAAAAGTCACGCAGATTCAGATGAGTCGATTGGTAAAGGCATATGGGAGAAAAAATAAAATAGAATAGGAAATATTAGAATATTAATAGTTTACAAGGAAGAACTACCCTTATCTATTATTCAGTTATATTTGAGAAATTTTAAGAATGAAAATTTTGATGGGGGAATATGGATACATAAGAGTTTTAGTTATTACTTGTAGGATTTTACATATAAAGAATTAATATAATAACACGTATATATTTTAGAATAATTATTATTAAAAATTGTTTTCCAAATTTTATAAATATTATCATTGGTACTATATTTTATTTTTAAATTCTTTATGTCAAAATTATCTTAAAATTTAATTTGAGACTTTTTAGAGAAAATAATTTTTTATGAATTGTGAAAAATACCAATTAAAAACCACATCCAATTATAGGTCATTATAAGGATATGATAATAAAATTAAAGAATATATATATTAATTAATTAATATAATTAAAATTAAAAAAAATTAACAAAAAATCTATCCTTTACAATTTTAGGAATATACGCAATGATTTTCGTCAAAAAAAATCTTTTTAATTTGTCTACATTAATAACTTATTTACAAGGTTCATTTCAGTTATGATTTTATTTTAAGGAAATATAAGCCACATTTTATTTAAAAAAATATAGTTAATTTTATTTAAATAAACATTATACTTTATTGTTCTCTAAAGTCAATTTTATGCTTAAAACAATAATATTTCAAGAGTTGTTATCGTTTAAATTTTTAATATATATATTAAAATAATGTTTTATTAGTTCTAGAAATTGAATATTATAAAAATTATTCCAAACATGTTAACATAATATTTAATATTATTTAATTGTGTTAATTTATGTTTTTTTATAATTAAAATAAGCAATGGTAAATAAATATCACTTTGGTTAAGGGTAAAATAAGTTAAAGGGTTTAAAAAGAAATAGGTCTTTAAGATAAGAAATAACACTACAATAAATCTCATTGATTATATTTATATTGGCAATGAACTCATCATCTTTGAATCATGGATAAATTGGAACCAACTAAATTGATAAATGTGAAAATTATATTATAAAGGTTTATGTATTTACTAGTTTTCCTCACACCTCATTTATAAAAGGGAACCTCACTGCCCACTATTCAGCATAGTATGAGTTCCACATAGATCAACCACATCCTACCCAAATACAGATATAACACCCCTACCAAATACCTAGATTTAATTTTCATTCTAAAATACAACTTCAATAAGCACTATTCTATGATATATAAGTGGTTTCCAAAAGAATTAGTATATGTTCTTACCAAGATTTTTAAAGTTCTGTTATTATTAAACCTCCTCCAAATATTCAATAACCGTAATAAAATAATAAAATAATTGTGTTAAGAAATTTTTATATTTTTAAATTAATCATATATATTTTTTATACCTCCATTCCATCATATGGAAATAAAATATCTCTCATGAAAGTGTACGACATAATGCATACACATAGTGGTGTAAATTATTTTTCATAAACTTTATTCTTTGATGGATATAATAATTTATTAATGATTAGTTATAATAGTTATGAAATAATTATGATTTTATAAACATAAATATCATATAAATTTTTAACATTCAATGCATTGGTATGTGGTAATATAGCTCATGCATACTTGGGGACTATCAACTCCAAAAAGGGATTTGATTCATATTTATATTAGAAAAATGAATGGAATATTGTAAAATTGTATATAACATATAAAATATAATTTCAATATATTATTAATAATCAATTGATAATAGAACCATTTAAAATCCCTTTAACAATTGATAATAAACTGAACTAGTTATATTAAAATTAACTAAAGAACCATAAGTAGTCTACAAAAGAATTATCAATTCAATGAAAATAGATAAAATTTTTTTAAATGGAAATTCAAAATGGAATATATATAAATGATTTTCTTACTAATACATTTATAAATAATAATTTTTTTTGGAAGGGTCAAATAATTTTTAAATATGTAGAGACTCAAGGTAACCGATTTCATTTAAAATATAATTTTATTTCAGGATTAAGTATGTTATGATTTAATTTATGAAAATTTTATGCTACTAAAATATTAAAAACAATATAATTTTTTTTGGTTCACTTGTTTTTATTACAATTATTTTCATTTTGGATCAATACTTAATTATTGTGCTACATGTATGTGAATTTAATTTAAAAATACTGATTTAATGATCCCATTCCATAAAAATATATTCAATGTAAATTTTATTTATAAGTTTTAAATAATTTCATTAAGATGAAATGATTATTTTAAACAATTTTTAATAATATTTTATATTCATTGAAATTATTTATAGACATTCTACAAATTGAATTTCCCACCATACAAGTAATTATTTACATTAAAGATTAATTTATAGATTTCGATGGTTATTTTCAAGGAAAATATTTTTCTTAATATTCTATGAATTATTATATAATATTACTTCAAACAAAATATCATTATTTTTCTAAAGGAATTAAAAGTGTTTTAAATGTGATTTAGAGCATTTGTCTTACAAAAAATACATGGAATATATTTTTAATGTTTTTTCATATATTTTCATTTATATGGAATTGGTTTTACAAAAATACCTTAATTTTTAATGAATCCAAAATATTCTATCATCCAGTACTGATTTATAGAATATAAATAATTTTTAGATCATCAGTTTTTTATCTTGTTCTCTATCATTATCCATTTATCTGTAAAAAATATTTCTATCTTTTATTTCTATAATTTAAATAGAATGGTTTAATGATTTTTTACCCACATACAATTTAATATATTTTGCCTGTAAGATAATTTCTTAAAGAAATTTATTTCATTGACTGGTGAAATAATCCATATTCCTAATTCAATATTGAAAAACATTTATTTATAAGGCATTTTGAGTATGAATTATATTTATATTTCAAAATGTGAGGAATTAAGAGGACACGAAAGTGTCTAATTGGGGTCGTTTATAGATAAGTATTCAATGCATCGAAAATTATAATGTGAATAAATAGTAGGGATTAATTATTATATGTGTAACCAGTATTACTCATACCCATTTATTCAAAATGTATTGGATGAGTTTTTGGTAGTAAGATTATTTATACATTGGTTGAGGCATTGATGGTAGGATCATAATTCTCAATATATATATACATTTTGTTTTTAAATTTTTAGTTTCCACTAACCAAATTATTTATAAGTTATAATTATCCATTATTTCATTGTTGAATTTCATGACTATTTATTATCGACTCTACCATATAAGTTATTCGTTAATTGAAAATGATAGATTTCATTATATGTAACCATTTAAGATCATATGAGCTCACCCTTTATTTGTTTTCCTTTCCCAATGACATAAAGAAAGATATTTTGATTAATTACAAGGATAAGTTAATTTATCTTATGCTATGATTTAATATTTCCAATATAATATGGTAGTCATGTATGTATTTAGTTTTCAAAGACAAATAATCTTATATATCCTTTCTGGCATGATCCCTTATTTCTTTTACCAAAGCAATATAGTTAAAATATGATATGGGTAACTAGATTCTAGTTTAATTTTTGTTTTATTATGAGTTATTTTAATTAATCAAATTTTTTGATGTTTTGTTCTATAAAAATTTATTTTTTTATTTTTTAAATGGAATTTTTCAAGATACATGATTTTTGGGTTCATGATAGTCATATAAATCAAATATTGTTACTATAAATTTTAATATGGACATATTGATTTGAATTTATGAACATAGAATAGGAAATAATTTTAAATTCATTAATTTATTATTTTAATTACAACTATTTTATGAGTGTTTAATTGATAATATTATAGACCAACGAAAAATTAGTTTTAGATATTTAATTTAGAATATTAATGGTGACTTTTGGGATTCTAATAATGATAATGGTCATGGTTTTTCAATTATATTTGAATTATATTATTTTTTTATATAAGCTAATAAGTGTGATATGGTGTGGGATATAATGGTGAAGAATTATGGATATAATAGAAATGGGGTTGTATTAATAGTTGAATTAGAGGGTAACAATAATTTCAAAGTTTATTTTATAACAAATCAATTTTATGTGATAAATTATAATTTTAAATTTTTGGTATCTTGTTATTTTTATCATCCTTTTATTTATATTCCCCTATTTTCCATGATTTTTTCCAATCTACATAATTTCTCAATTGAAAATATTTTATGATTTCACTTGGAATCTATAGATTATAAAATTTTCTAAACATTGAGGTATGTAATATAAAAAATTTATTATGTTTTATATAAATTATTTAATGGTTTTGGTAATTTATTTGGGTCATGAAATCTATAAATACGAAAGTTATGTTGAGGAAAATATTTTTTGATTAATAATGAATTAATTGAAATTGGATTCGGGTAAATTTTATATGGAATTAGCAGGTTGAGCCTATATTATAGAGGAATTTTGTGTGAAATCAATTCATAATGGAAAATTATGATTATAAAATGGGTTCTTTAATTGTTCTCACACACCTTTCATCAATATTCCACTATTTCACCCATGTTCTCTATTTCTATATTATTTCCCATTTATAATAGCATGAGGAAAGATTATGAATCAATAGATTATAAAAGCGGTGAAAATTGATTCATATATTATAGATCATTAAATAGAATTTTCATAAATTATTTACTTTTTCCAAATTGTTCCACCTTCATAAAAAATAAAAATATAGTATCCATATATTTGAAACATTTAAAAATATTATTGAAAATTTAGAATGGCCCAAAATGAAATGGTATCGGAGACATGTAATATACTATAAAATTACCCTACACCCTTCTTATCTACAAAATTTTAAACATAGAGATTTATAAAAGGCTATGTAAATTTTCAGCAAGGTTATGCTACACTTAAGATAGGGTAAAAGTTAATATATAAAGATATATGATTTTCATGTCAAATAAAATTTGATATTCAGAAATTTTCTAGGGGCCTTCTAATAATTTAAAGTGAAATAATGAATTTCTTATAGTGGAAAGTTGTTTCATTTTATTTCGAAATGGTTATTTATCACGTTATCTAGGTTGTTGGTCTTGGTTCTTTTATTCCCTTTTCTCGTCTCTATCATCTCCTCTGGTGATCACTATTGAGGTCTTTCTCTATGGATTTTTCTCTACCGAAGAAGGTACATGCTAGGGATTTCCACTATCATCATACACTTATTTAGCCTCAAGTTTCTTGTGCCTCTCTTGGTCAGAGTTGGGGAGGTTTTAACATCGAGAATTTCATATTTCTGGTGTAGTGGACGGTGGGTTTCTGATGCTACCAAAGTCTACACTTGTATTTGTCATATTTCATTATTGGCCACCCAAACGAGATCTAACATAGGGTTACTCCACTCCACTCCAGGATAGAGTTAGAGATATGGTTACCCTATGGTTATGAATGATATATTTTGGTGGAAATGATGTTTCCTTTTAGGGTTCATCCACAACATTCATCAGGGTTTTCTTCTCGATTCTATTTCTTCTTTCTTGGTCCTCTTTCCTTTTGGAGATGCTTTTTCTCATCAGTGGTTTCATTTCTGGTTTAGTCATTTGTAGTGTGAAGATGATTCAGTGGAGTTGGATGGTGTTTTTGATGACTTCTAGTGTTCCATATGGATGTATGATCGGCGAAGCTGGTAGCTTTTCATCTAGATCTAGAGGAGATCTATGGTGAATTCAAGGGTGATGTTGTTGAACCGATCAGAAGGAAGATAAGGCTGACGGTAACAATGATTCGATCCATGATAGGGAGGATGTGTTCAGATCAAGATAGGATGTGTTCATCTCCACTGATGATGAGGACGGTGGATGGAAGTGACGTAGATGATGGTGAATTCGTGATACGGGTGGCTCATGGTTCATGAATGGAGATGATGAAATAATTCTAAATGATGAAATTTGAAATATTTCGATCATTTGTAGTTATTTGAGTTTTTATTGTGTTGTGGAAAGCATATAATTGTTGTACTAATAACCAATTAGTGTTTTTATCATTTCACACATTTCCTTTAAAAGTGTCCTTTGAAAATAAAAATATTGATTGTGGGCATATATAATCAAATAGAAAATATGATATTTTATAAATGAAATTCACCTCAAAACAAGTACAATAAAACTAATGTAAATACCAGGAAAATGATCAATAAATCAAATAATATATCTAATTATAGTTAATGTAAATAGGGAAGACACATCCTTAGTTAAATGAAACATGGAATTGTTTTTAAAATACATATTTAATAATTCAAATCATCTAAATGCCATGATGTGCCTACTCTGCATGATCTGTTAGTTCTGTTACCACTTAGGTAACATTAGTTTATGTGTTATTTATAATGAAACAATATATAGGGGCATATTTGTTTCCTTGTTTGAGTATAAAAATACCATATTGGACACACCAAATACATAATCCAAATAGAATACAACAAGTCAAATAAAAATAATGATAGAGGTAAACATGAAGAAGCATAAAGGTTTTAGATATGCTTTATGTTCAAGATAAAAGTTGATTAGGAAGCAAAATAAATTTTCTTTTCAAGATGATTCAATAGAATCATATAATATATATATAATACACCTAATTAAATTATAATTTATTAAATATCATAATAAAACAAACCATAAAACCATTAGTTAAAGTTCATATGGAAACGATACAGATACAAATCAATTTTTTTAAATATCCATAAAAATATACCACATATATTCTTTACATATGATTCCATTTTAAACATATAATACATATAATCAATATAATCACCAATGGAAATGGAAAACAAAAATTGTTTTATGAAATAATTATACATAAGGGTTTTACATAAGAGATATCAATTGAAGAGTGTAACTATGAATAATAAGAACATGTGGGGGTGAACCTTGTTGGGGTTAATGATCATAAAATATGGAAATCCTATGAAATTAGACATGCATCGTAAATAAATAATCATGAAATATGGAAATGTGTATAACATAAGACAGAGTCATGTGTGCAGGGAAACCAAAGTCTATAATCGTAGACCCTTAGTACATTACATAGGTATGTTTCATATCCTAATAATGTGGAATGAATATATGCATATAAATATAACATATTTCATGGTTAACAACTAGAACATTCATATCATAATGGACTAGGCTAACAAACTGGCCATAAATTAGTTGACTTATGTTAACAACCTATGTCCCATAATGATTTAGACATGAGTTGACCACCAAGGTCCCAACATGATCACATCTGATTGAAAGCATCATGCAATTCATTGGAGGTCTATATTTGACCCACATATCATATAATTATAAACAATAGAGAAGTGTTCCACAAGAAAATGAAAACCATCGAAATCCCATTATATATTAATTTACAAGAATAAAATAAATATTTTTAATGATGAATTCCACGAAACATTATCCAAATACATAGATAAAAAAAGTTTGATTATATTTGTAGAGAATATGTAAATCATAAGAAAACATAATGGTGGATTAAATTGTTAATAAGTATGGTATAAGATAATTAGAAAATTACAATGAAATATTAGAAGTAATACCCTTAAAATTTCTATATACATTTATTTAAATAGAATTATTTTATAAATTACTGAGAATGTAAATTACATTGGTGAATAGTAAAATCATGGAAATTTTTTATAATAGATACAATAAAAAACAATGTGGAGTGGTGATCATATGTATTTTTTTTAAAAAATCATTACAATATTTAAAATTAAATTCCTATTCAAAACAATAACCTTAATAAAACATATATCTATCTATATTGACATTATATAATTAATTTATGAAATAGGGACATGGTGGAGAAATATTTTTGACTAATAAATGAGGTAAGTTCAACTCGACTTATAGGATAAATTTAAGGTGTTTTTTATCCAAAGGGAAGTGAAATGTTAATAATATATTTAAAACACTTATATAAATAAGGGATATGAAAATATATGTGGTTTTAGATAGAGAGAATAAAAAATTAACCAATTTTCAAATTTAGAGATTGATAATCATGATTTTAATGAGAAATTTTAACAGAAATTGTTACCTTCGACTTCAATTCCATTGAATTCATTTTATGTCCTACTATAATAAATTTAGGATAATTATTAATAATTTTAAAAATTAAATTATCATTTATTTTATATATTCAAATTCATATAAAATTTAATATTACACAGAGATTAACTGTCAATTGTAAAAATTATTATTTGGGTGTTAGTTGTCCCATTTTTTATGTCTACTTAGTTTTGGAGTTTCTAGTACTCACTCTATGATCATATGTGCATCACCCCAATAATGGTCATGATGATTTTTTATACGTCCCTTTATATGTATGGAGTCCCATATACATTAGTTGTAACATATAGTGACTAATCAAATTGAATGCCTAAAAATCTTGTTTTTATTTTATTAATTTGAAAAATAATTGAATTATTGGATAAATATACAATACCATATTAGAATTGAATATATAAGAAGAAAATATAAATCATTAATTATAACATAATATAAATAGTATATAAGTTACCATTTTTATTCATTATGTAAACATTATAACATTGTTCACGTAAGTGGTTAAACTGATATAAATAATGATAAGTTATAATGATTGAATAATTAAGAAAAATAATTTTTATAGAAATAAATTCATTTTACCTGAAAAAAAAATTTATGCATATTTTTAATATTATAAATTATAATTTAAAGATATATATCATGAATATATAAGAAAAATTATTAAGGACAAGATAAAATATACCTTGAAGTATGAATCTCCACATATAGTTCCTTTTCAAAATAATGGATTTGGCACATCTTTTCAGGGATAAATTTTCCAAAATGATAAATAGGATTTTCAGGGTGTGAATTTAAATAGTTATATAAGAAAAAAATTAAGGTAATGGTTTTATTTGAGGTTGTTATAGGAGGGTGACTTTTATAGGTGTTAATGGGTGATTTCATTTAAATACCAACTTCATAATATAAAATAATTTTCGTTTGGAAGGATTGTTGATAAAAATAAGAAAAATATTGAATATAACAAAAAAAAGAGGTTGATAATTCCCCCATTGGCACATTTAGTGATAATAGGTTTTGATATTTTAAGACTTTATCCATCAATTGAACAAAATAAGTTATTTTATCGTTTACAATGTGGACTATCATTTACCATGTATACTTTATCTTATGTAAAGAAACGATGTTGAACATATTAAAAACTTTTAAAAATTAATTCTAAATATAGAAAATATACTAATGGATTATATTTTTAATGGTGATAAAAATTAATCTTAATAAAAGTTCACATGACATAATTTTTTAGAGAAGTGTATTTTACAGAATAAAAATGAATTAATTTTTATTCCACACCAAGAAATAAATTTTACAGAATTGGTACGTTGTTTTCAAATATAAATATATATTTAATCAATTAAAATCAATTATAAAGTTATTTATTATAGATCATTATAATTTAATGATATAAAATACAAAAGACATTTTTTTGAAAAAGATATCTCTTAAAGTTTATAATATTTATCTTTATTAATAAATAAATTATATGTAATTCAAGTGTGTTTGTTAATTTTTTCATATATTAAAAATAAATTTCAATTAAATTTCAATTTTTAATATTTTTAATATTTAACGATATATAAAAACATAAAATATATAATAAATAAAATGTATATAAAGCATAATATTTTGGTTGTCAATGAATATTTTAACAAGTATTCCTTAGAGATACATAACTATTTTATAGAGTTTTTGAATTTATTTTAAAAATAATCAGTAAATTTAATCAAATATCACTAGTTATACGTAAATTTTTTTAAAACAAATTATTTCGTAAAAATTAATTAAAATAAATATAATATTTCTAAATTAATGAATTACATTTATTTTTTTATAAATATACCTGAGATTATATTCATATTTCTTATTTTCTAGAAATGTTTCAGTAATCTGTATTCTAATGTGTTTTAAATTTTTCCAGAATATTCTTCCATAGTGAAGCATTGTTATCATTGATTTAGTGTTTCATATATAACATGATATTGAGAAAAAAAATTAATTTAAATATTAAGAGATATTAAAATCATAGTGGGTTATATTATACACATATTAAGATAATACTTAGTTGAAATATTTTTTTTGTTCAAATACATTTGATTGCTTTTCCAATATTATATCTATAACTAAAATGGTTACTTCTAAAAATATATGACTCTTGTTGAGAAAATTTACCTTGTCATTTGTCCTCATTAGTAACTCATTATCACTAAAATCCATGATTTCAACTAGTTATTCTTTATAAAATATATCATTTTTGTCCAAAAAACATCAATGTTTGGTACATTTTGTGGATAATTTATTTACTTCATAAAATGTTATACACTGAAAACATTATTTATTTTGGAGTGGTTCAATGGAACTACAATAAAATAAGTAAATTTTCCCACATGATAATTAACTTTTAATATAAAAATATATTTGTGAATCAAAATTCCTTTCTTCCTATATCTGAGAAGACTATTCCATAGTGATATTAGAAAAAAATCACTAATATTTTCTGTAAAAATAAAAATCTAAATGATTATTATCAAAGTAGATTTTCTGTCACCATTTTTTCAGTTTAAATAGCCCATTGAATCGTTTCAATATTTTCTTTGATATCAAAATATCACCAAGAGTTTAAATGTTCCTTTTATATTTTCCATCAGTCTTACTATAATAAGATTTCTAAAAGCTTATATAATTATAATATTCATAATGTTGTATTCTCTAGATTTTTCAGTTAAAGCTCGTATATTTATCCAATAAAATGGAAATTTATTCTCAATGCACCCTTACCTATTCTTTTATTTATACATGGAATGTTTATTGATTTATAATAGAGATTAATTTTGATAAAATTTTAATCTGATCAGGTACAACCGAAAAAGATTATTGATTTTTTTAAGGATTACCAATAACAAAATCATGGTTTTGTTTTCCCATTTATATCTATGTATGTGTAATTATTTCATCATCTCTTTAGACATATATTTAATAAATAAAACGTTTTTCTCACATAAATAACTAGGATATATTTTTTTCAATCTCACACATTATTTTGTCAAATTAGAAATTATTCTGGAGATCTCTATATAGTTTTTTCATTCAAAGATAGATAAGGAATGAAAAGTTATTTTAATTATCTAGTTGGTCCTTCATTAAATCCAGTATTGAAGGTTCATATATTGAATTTCTATATTTTATAATTCCATAATTTTTAATGTTGAACTATATAATATTACTCACCTTATTCATTATCTTAATATCATGATTTTATTTCAACTAAATATTCACACATATGTATGATTTAGAAATCATTTTAGTGTTAAAGGATTTATCCACATTCATTATGATTTGGATGTACATATTATGTAAATCCAGTAGAATGGGATCTCTCTAAATCCATATCCTAGATAAATATGTTTGATCTTTGTTAAATAGAGAATTAATAACCTTGTTCACCTTCCATGAGTTTGAGTGTATTGAGCAGTCATAGTCCTTGAACAACTCCAATAACCCCCTTTGTCGCATATTCAGCTCCTTGAGGGTGAATATATTTTTTAATATCTACTAATATATATATGGAATTTTTTATAGTGAAAATTTTACCATATCTTAATTTAAAATGTTCCAATGGATATCTTCAAATTTTAAGTTAGATAATTTTTCTAATGAACCTGTAATTAGCATAAGGTATATAATACTCCCTTATAATTTTTCAAGGGTACACATCCTAGTTCATTATTTTATTAATAATTATATATCCATAATCATTTGTCAATACGAGTTAGTGTAAGTACTAGTTTAATAAAAAGAAATTAGTTCAGACCCTAGAACGTTTAATCAAATTTATCCATATGAATGAACATAACTCGTGTCCATGTTGACATGGTCATTTGATTTTATTATTATAGAACATTTATTATAATGAGATGATAATTTCTAGTATCTCCAATTAAACTATGGTTCTATGTTATAGTGTTTGTTTCAGGCCTATATTGAGTATCCTATATCTTAGAAGGATCTAAAAATATACCCTTTATTATTAGTACATTACCTAATATTGAAACTCATTTTAGTCAGAATTCACAATTGTAAAAAATTTACGACAATATATCCATTTTAGGGTCTTCATCTCAATTAAAAAATATTATTCATGGTCTTCATTTCTCATGGATTTTATGATATTATAATTTATAAAGACAAACTCAAAATGATCAAGTACATCTCTAAAGAATCTATTCTATGGATCCACAATGATAGTGGTGGAATTTTAAATCCCAAAGAGAATTGTTATAAATTTATAGTTTCCATATCTTTTATGAAATAATTTTTTATGTATATAATCTCTATTCACCCTTTATTTCAGATATTATGATAATATTTATATCATTGGGAAGTATTGTGTTCTCCGTAGTTTATTAATAAAGTCATCAATGTGGGGTATATGATAATTGTTCTTGGTCAAAACTATGATAATTTCACATTAATAAATACTGAGATGAATTAAGCCATATTTATTCTTAATAATGGTTACTGGTAGACACCAAGTTGATGAAAATGGGAATATAAAAACCATATAATGATTTTATAATATTTTTATCTTGAATATTTGTAATTAGATTTCGGACATTCAATAAAGAGTATTTATATAGTCATAGAACCTGGTAGAAGTTCTATTAAATGATATACGACATGGTTTCCAGGAGGACCATGCAAGACTACTAAAAATAAATATCACCTTTTGAAAAAAAAATCATATCCTCAATGTTCAGATATCAAAAACCATTTGAGCTATATATCCAAAATTGTTATTTAGAATGTCCTATATAATGGAAATAACTTCATTAAGGATTTTATATTCATCCATGCACTAATAAATGATCAAAGGATGATTTGGGATATGAAGTTTTATTTCCCTATTCCATAAATCACTATTGGCTCCATGGAGTTTGATCTAATTAATGCTGAATATCACATTTAATTAAACCCAATATAGATTAATAATATAAATAAGAGAAAAAATATCACAATATTAAATTAGAGAATAATTTCTTTGTTATTTCCAATTATAACACCATGATAGGGATTCAACGATAATTCATTATCTAGTTATTTTTGTGGTGATTTATACATTTTAATAATTTCTATATAAAGTGCAGTTTAAAAACAATTATCAAATTTGAAATTTATAGAAAATGTCTTGATTGTTGGTGTACCTTTATCCACTTTATTTTCCTAAGATAAATTACCCTTAATGATTACATTATTTTTGTAACTCCTCGACACGGGTCACACTAAGCATGAGTAAGACTAGATCGCCACATGATCTCAAGTGCTCCTCCCTATATCTTATAGGAATTAGACTAGCAATTAGGGTCTATAGAGGTTCCACCGGGATAATATACCCCCAAATAATATTCAAAAATGGTATAAAAATAATCATGTTTCATTAATACTCCTCCCTATGAATGAGAATCATCATAAGAAGACATTTATACACCCCTTAGATGTTACATTCTCTTGACTCCCAATATACGACAAGATTATGTAGCAGAATCACCAATAATACCTCATCCTCAATACCTAATGTTGAACCCCATAGTAATACATGTTCATTTTCTATGTCAGTTTTAGCATCTCATTCCTTGATGTAAGAGTTCCTAAGTAGTCATATACCTCCTAGAATGACTAATTTTTGGGCGATCAAGGGAAAGAATGATATACTATCCTAGATCCCACAGACTATCATTTGGGAATCCAAAATCATGTCTCTCTTTAGTATATCCATATCTAGTGAATTAGACTAATGTAATGGAGAATCAAATGTATTGAATGAGGGGATCTAATAATCACCATATAGACGTCAATATCAGTTTTTCGGATGTACTTACACCTGAAAAAATATTCTTCTAATAGAATCCTTTGGGCTCCTATATATCATCAATATTATAATTGTACTACAACATGAATCCTAGTAACATAGAGCATTCACAATGGTTTCACTTATTCATGTAGTACCAGGTGTCTTGGTTATTCTTGTATACATTCCATCCCCAAATCCATTTCCTTATTCACATAACCATATCTAGGAATCCATATAAACATTAACCATTTTCAAAGGATTTGAGTCAAACTAGGAATATTCCCCCAATATACCTAGAGACTATATCTTAGACATTTCATGAATCTCGGAGTCTCATCTATCTCAATATCTGATTCTATGGGAATCCAGAAAATATCAACAATAATAATCCCTATGGATTTTTCCTAGGTGTCTTGGTCAGTCACATATCATCAACTATAATAATATAAAAATATAAAAATATAAAAATCACTAGAATAATGACATCACCTGTATCTATCATCTCATCTCTTTTGGTCTTTCACATTATCCTAGGTTCTATAAAGACACCCCAGACCATTACTGACAAACTTTAATTACTTTCTCAGGATTATTCTATGAATTCCCATCTCACTAGGATTCCCCCGGTCCGTACGCATGTATGGTAATCCCTCCTAGGATCCCTAGTCACTATTTATCTCTTGGTCCAACACCTTTAGATTTAATAAATCCATTATATGGTGTAATAAAAATTATTATGAAACCTCATAATATTTATTAGAAGAAATCACATGCTCTAGTTATATAAAATATCCCATTTACCATATCAATATATATTTTATCTATGTTGGATTACTTATCCAATCCTAACCCTAGAGAACTCAATATATGGTATGTCAACTAATATAAACACTTATAAAAATAGAATTATTTCTCTCTCAAATTATCTTTAAGGAAACTATTATCCTTATGGTATTAAAATGGTCCTAAAATGGTTCGCTCAGGAAATTTATCTCATGTGATTTCCAAGAAACCATATTGGATGTGTTTGTGGATCAAAGAAAATGAAAAATAAAAAACACTAATCCAAATAAAATAATCTCAAGTATAATAGATTACACATGAAATCACATAAAGAATCATGATCTCAGGTATTGGAAACCAGGATCATTAATTACTAATCAAGGGTTAGTTGTGGCCCATAAAACGTACTCTGTTAAAGAAATTTGTTTTAAATAAAAATAATATCAAAAGTTAAAAGGTGATTACAAATCATAATTCATCCAAAATAATTTTATTTGTAGTAACACATATCATATACAATAATAATGAAATAATACATAGGGAATGTTCTGATGACCACCTATCTCTTTTTAGTAACCTTACCACTTGGTTCATGGAGTGAAAACTAACTGACTAGGTTCTCCCATGACCATATTTTATATAATAGCCATTACCCAAACATCAATGAATTTAACCCAAGAAAATGCATCCCAATAAATCCTTTAAATATATTTTTTTATTAATTAAAATTGTTATTTACATTTATTAAAATCATTTGAATACCCACGAAGTGATCCTGTCATACCAAATCTAAACCCAGAGACTCAGTAATTAAATGTAATATATTATTGACCCTAAATAATTTGACCATTTAAATCATTGAATTCATGATATCAGTTATCATATTAGATGTTTAAAGTCCAAAACTAAATTTAATACTAAAGATTAGTGAGGAAGTAGTGAGGGGTCGAACCCATTGAGATCACTAGTAGGAAAGAAACCATTCATACAAAACCCTTAAAAAGACATCAGCACATTCACTGTTCAATATTGGTTTATAATTAATGATTGAATTTTATATTTATGATAGATATTAAAGAAGGGATCTTGGGAAATTTCATGGATTTAGTTAGATGATACTCTTCGATTTTTCATGGGGTAGTTACGGCTTATGATGTGAAGTAGTGCAACGATCACCAGTAAGGATTAGAAAAACAAATTCTATCTACCAATACTTCAACTATGACATGGTTAGGGTATATTCAACTAACTTGGAAAATTATGGTAATATTATATATTTGAAGAGTTATATGTTAATGTTCATGGTCTTTCTCAACTTCAATAATTATAGGTTTGTTCAATTACACTTCCCAAGGCCGAGGTTTCAAACAATAATTCGAAATAAATTTATTATTATCATAATTACTAGCCATACATTTACCAGGGTTCTATATAAAGAATAATTAGGCTTAAAAACATCCCTATAATCAACCTTTAAACCTATGTCTATTATCCACGAAAATCAGGGTTCATAAAAAACAACGAATTACTAAAAATTCTATGAATAATCATGAAAAAGGTCAGAAATAAGAAATACAGGATTAAAAAAATTATGAATCCTGGTCAAACCATGAAGTAAAATTAAATCCAACTGAAAATCACTATGTAGAAAGAAATAATGATAAATTGTGCAAGAATATATGATGGATAGTGATTGGTCTTAGGGGGAAATCAAAAATTGAAAAAATATTCATAACAGATGAAGAAAATATATACATTATCCAAACAAGACAAGGGGATTTAATAAAATTTGAAAATGAATGAATTAAAACGTGTTTGGATTTAAAAAAAATGTAAATGTGAAAACCATTAGAGAAAAATGAATGTATGCAAACCACCTATGTGCACAAAGGGTTCTAGAATATTAATAGGCTAAAGAATTACATAATATGTAAGGTATTTACATCTTGTACAGGTTTTTTGGATTCATTCATGAAATATTCCCTTAATATAATCTAAAATAACATTCTTTATTTGAGATCATTAATTTCATCCAAAAAAGTGGCTTGTATCTTTTACCATGTAGAACCTTGATAATTTCACTTCATATATCCTCTACATGCCGTGTACATGATTCATTTTTTAACGGATTTTGAAATTGAAATTTTTACAATGGGTAACTCATATACACATCATTAAATAGTTTAATGTCATGTAATTTCTCCACAAGTTTTTATATTTCTTTTAGGCATTCATTGAATAGGGAATAAATATCTTGTATGTAATACAAGATGTGTAGATCTAGTTTGTTACCTGTCTTTATCATTTCCTCATTTCAATCAATAATTCTTAATTCCAAATAACTAACCAAACCCTAATTCAATATCAAATAAAATATGAATAAAATGTGCATAAAATTATGCAATATATATATATATATATATTTAACTTCTGAAATTCTCCCATAATTGATCAATTATTTTTACTTCATAAAAAACAACTCAACAAGGATTCCAAATGAAACAATTTTTAAAACAAGAATCATGAATTAGAAGAAGAAAAATAAAACTAGTTGTTTGTGGAAAATGTTATTCATCCAAAATCAATCCTATAGATATAATTATTTATCCCTTGTAGTTGAGTAATTTTCTAGATACACTTCACTTTTAATTACAATTTGATTACTGTTCCATAAATACAATACTAATTTTTCAATTTATCTTACAATAAATTTTTTCACATTACTCATCGTCAAATTTAAATATGGTTATTCTCAATCACTGAATACATGATCCTACCGATAGGCTTTAATTTATTCTAACATATCTAATTCAGAAATAAAAATACAAAATAAAAGATGAGGGCTTCCACAAAAGTGTTAAAATTACTCTATAGCTAAGGGAAGGTGGGAATGTGATAAAAATAAAACTAAAAATAAAGAAAATATCTAATATATAATGAATTAAAATTATTAATAGTGAAATTAAGTAACTTATCCTAAAAAAATGTGTCCATGATCTAATTGACCAACCTCAGTCCATTAGTATATCATGTAACTATAAATAATGTACCATGATCATATCTATTTATTTTTATTTCTTTTCTCAAAATCATATCTAGGGCCAGTGTCACATCCATCACTAACCACATATTATCCAATATTGGATTCATCTATCTAGTAATGGTGATTTTTTACCATCTTATTAAATAACTGAATATAATTTTTTCAATTTCTATTTTTATATTTATTATTTTGAAGAAACATGATAAGAATAGAAAATTACAAAAGTAAAAATGGACAACATTATATCCTTCAATCCATTTTTACCATTTTTTAAATGATGCTTTAAGGGTTAGCGGTAACCAAACATAGGAATTAAAAATTAAAAAGCAACTCTCCTGCTTAAATAGTACCAACATTCAAATTTTAAAAAGATTCAACATCGACCTCGGAGCACGTGCCACCTCACATCACTTCCAACTAACCTCCTCATGCTATGCACCCTGAAATCATGCATCATATCTCCATAAAAGTCTTGCACCAGGATCCAAGCCGCCCAACTAAATGTCTCGATACCATCACCATCCCTATATCATCAACAGAATGTGGTCATCTCAAGCCATCACCGTCTTCATCGGTAGTAGCGGCTCGACGACATGCCAATATCACCAGAGTGACACAACATAACAGAAATGTGTCGACAACTCGAAACTCACCTCCAAAAACCCCTCGAGTACCACCATTCAAATTTGACTTGGTGAACAATGGAGGAACCAGGAGCCATAGCAGAGTTCTGAATAGTCTAAATTCATAATAGCGAGATGTCGGCACTACCGTGACTGCCGAACCCTGAGTCTGACATCTCCGTCGACAACACATCATACCTAGATTCAAATTTTAACCAACATCATCAGCCTTAGATGGCTAAACATTGTGCCGCACTCCCTGCAAATCAAACACATCGCCTCATCTACACCGGCGAGACAAGTCACTATCAGCTTTAATATCACCGTTAGCCACAACCATAGGGCCAGACTTCATAGAACTCGTCTTCCCCATCCGAACTCCAAGCCATAGTTGAACACCTTCAAAGAACGTCCAAAATGAAGTAGAAACCAGAACAGATCCATCGCGCTAGGCAAGAACACTACCGAATCTAAAATGAAATATTGAGGAAGAAAACCAAAAAAAAAGAATTAAACTAGGCTACGCATGGAGCACCATCAACAGTCAAAACCCACCACCAAAAAACATTGAATAACCACAGGTCTGGGTCCAACTCATAGGGGAGCTGATGGTCTTGAGGTCAGGGCTGTGATTAAAACTGCATAGGCCTCCGAATGAGAGCAAAAACATAATAATGATACCAGCATCTGGAAATGATAACTCGACGATACAGTCTCACGTGAAAGACCCTCGACCACTAGACCACATTTCCCAAACCCACATAGAAATCATCACTACAGATCCTGCATTGAGAAGCGCGATAGAACGGGAGTTCAAAGCATGGTAGAAGTAGCTGGGGGCTTCAACAGCGGAAACCGCCGATGGAAGAAAAAAAACCACCATGAGAGCTAACAAAAGATGACTAGTCCACTGAGAAGGAATCCAGAAATTAATGAACCAAATCGCAGTGCAGGAAAAGGAGAATGAAGGACAGTATACAAATACAGGACCACCTATTTTCCATGGTCTTATTAATGGTTTAATTATTAAATCATAGCCACAATAGGATCATGATGAATGCTCTATTATGTTTACATATCTCATGTATCTATTAAGAAATGTGATTATAAAATAATATGACTCTGTGTTTCTATAATACACATATGAATGGGAGTATACAAAAAATATTTCGAATCACTTAGGTTGTAAAATCCTCAAATAAGTTTGTGAAATGAAATTTCAAGAGTCATGAATTTGAATTAAAATTAATCAATTAAACAATCAAGCTAATTTTTTTAAATATAAATAAAGAATATATTCCAAAATTATATATCCCACTTTTATATTTTATTTAAAAAATTTCAATGATATTTCTACTTCAAATCTTGATTTTAATCTAAAATGAATCTTATATAAGTGAACAAAAACCATATTTAATGTGTATCGAAAATATATATTAAGAAAGATAATCCCAAACATAAATTGATATAGTGTCTACACTTTTCTAGAAATCATCATGGGATAGATGTAACAAATTCCATATATATAATTGAAATTAAATTTATGAATTGGAAAATGGACATCATGATCTCCCTTTAGTAAATATCATTCCATATGGAAAATCATGGTTGATTATGATTTTAAATTTTCATTCCTATATAAATTTTTAGAAATAAAATTCATTAACTATATGAAACATTAGTCAATAGGGATAAAAAATATTGTAGTAGATAAATGGAAGTGGCACACAATTGTCTGTAAATAAAATCATCTCAGATAAATGGAGTACTAGAGTAAAAGAAATGTTTACAGAAATCAATAAAAAAATTCTATAAAACACAGTTCAAGGTCCTAAAATCATTACTGAAAATAATGAAATCAAAAATATTGGATTCCTACAATTAAGAACTAAAAATAACTTCTTCATCAATATGGATAGATAAGGGAATTTTTTACTTTCATCTATCTTATTAGAAGAGTATTCCCTCCAATAGGAACTCGTTTCTATATCATTGATCACTAAGGTAAACCAGATGGGATTTATCCCCTCAGGAGTGTACAATGTATGAATCTCATAGTGTAGGTATAGAATATGTGCTCGTCATTTTTGGGATCCCTGGTAAGAATTGAGCTATAGTGACTCATGATGGTTCTCATTGTCAGTCACATGCTAAGACGTGCAATGTAGAAATGAAAATGGAAGTGGGATAGGCACATCAATAACTATAGAAAAGGTTGATTAGTTGTCTATGGATAATGTAATGTAGAATTAAAATTAAAATTATCAAGTAAATCCAAAATCTGTATCAAATGAATATATAGAATCAATGTTACATCAGTGCAATTTGAATATAGGTGGGAAAAAATGACACCCAAACTGAATAAAAATGTCGGAGGGGACCCAAAAAAACTAAGAAATTAAATAAAAGTCATAGATATCTACATCAAATGAACCCACATGAATAGTGGAACCAAGAATTTATCCCAACCTATCATTATTAGTGATGGTGCATGGAGTGGGAGGAGTGACTACGATGGTGTGTTCTGTGGTGTTGGAAGTGAGTTCGGTCTAGGGAGGAGGTGGTAAGCTGTAGATCCATATTTTGGTTATGTTTATATAAGACTACTCTATAAAGGGAACCCTCAATGGGGACGTAATGGTAGGTCCCTTGAATTTTCGAAACTGATCATCAATAAACTCTTATTGGGTGGCATGATATGTTCACTCATGTGAGACATCAACATGGGTGGTGTGTGTTGTGAGAATGGATAATGGAGTTTGGTCTTGAAATGGATGGATTTGGTAGGTACAGAGGTTGATGGAGTATTATTGATGGTAACATAAGATAATTCACCAAAGAGAATGCCTATATAAAGTCATATCAAGAACTTGTTCTCCATAAAAAAAATAGATAGCATGACATAGGTTGAAAGGAGGAGGATGTGGAGTAGGTGAAGTTGTGGTAGGGCTAGTGGGTGTGGTAACATAGGTTTTTGTTGTGCAAGCGGTAGCAATGATGGTAGCAGTTGGTGTAGGAACATAGTTAGGTGAGGTTGGGTTTGATGTATGCTGGGTTGGGGCCTTATCACCATTATCCATATATGTCGGTTGACATCGATAGATACCACCAATATTCACCAATGTCCCAATTTTATGGAGAAGGATGGTGTTGATAAACTTTATCAGGCCTAGGCATATGAGGGGAATGGTATAGTTGAAGAAATTGCGGTGCTTTATCATTCAGGTGATGAATGAACCTCCCATCAACATACATATGTTCTTCCTTCATTGTTCCTTGTTATATAAATAGAACACTCACACTAATTTGATAGCAGGGCAGCCCATGGCTGAAATGAGAATGCAATATTCTTTCTCTCTCACACTCCCACGAGCCTCTATACAAGTGATCTAGGCATTTTCCAAGGTTTGGTGAAGGATATAGAATGTATCACTATAGTAATAGGTGGGATTCATAGTTTGAGGTTTATATGAACTCTGAGAGTCCCACACTATCAATCTCTAGAATCACATAGAATGTGAAAAAACTGAATCGATCTATAGAGTTAGAAATACTAAGGAGGTGACCAATTCCATAGAGTAGAGGCTGAGTCAGACACCAAACTCAGTGAGGCTGAGCTCATGTCATCTGTCTCTGAGTATGAATGAGACACTATCAATGGAAATAATTAATGAGGCCATAAACGTGAGGAGGAGCACCTGAGAAGTCTCCCACCACACCTAGAAATGAGTGATTGGTGAAATTGGTTGAATAGGTCATGGAAATCCTGGTAAAAATGGAGCTTCTCAAGAACTGCGAGATCAATGATCAAATTAATGCATATAGATTTTTCCTCCATTCAGACCAACACGGCCAACTTCTCTTCGGTGGATAGGTTAAGGGAGGTGGTGATATTTTCTGCATGCTATGACCCACTAATGGTATAATATGACTTTTATGTGGCCAATGGGGAGGAATATGTTGACAATAATGTTGAAGTGGATGAAGTGATGTTTGAATGAGGGTGAGTGGAACTCCATTATTTTGATGAAGGTGGATCCTTAGGATCATGTGTATGATTAGAAGAAGGGGTGTGGTTAGTAAAAATTTAATCCATTTTAGAATCAATCGAATGAGGGGATTATATTGTAGGTTGGAGGGGACCTAGGGGGAGGAGGAAAAGTTGTGCAGTGAGGTCGACAGAGTAGTGGAGGAGGAATATACACATTGAAGGAGGAGCTCTAAGGGGTGTTTCATGAGTCTTACATTCAAAAAAAATTAAATAACAAAAAACATCACATCTCTTTACCTTACTTGATGTGAAAATCTCAATTTTTAATTTTTTATGACATGAAAATCACACCTCAAGTAATTGGTATACGATGTGTATGTGTGCATTTTTTTTCACTTTTGATCAGGGTCCTATGTCATTTGCTACTATAATTTCCTAGGCATTCCAAAACATTACTCCACACTATATTATATAATTATACCTAACATGGGTTTCCTCTTAGTCAGATTCATTTTTATTTTCTATAGATTGATATTTTTTAATGAAGAAGGCTTTCAAAAAACGACACCCTTTTTATGGAATAGTTTCTAAAATCAGTGTGTATAAATGGTGGTACATCATTACTTGAAGTATGTGCATTATAATTTGTGTTATTATGATAACTATATCCATTTTCAATAAATGGTATCTTCTTATTTACATCTACACCAGTTACATGATCATCTTCATGATCGTTTAGAGATATAGATTGAAAATTTATTAACTTTTCTATTTTATTTTCTGCCTTCACAAAATCAAACACAACCAACCATTAACCATCTCTATATAAAAATACCAATTGATTAACATAAATTAATTCCTTCTAGTGGTGAAAATGGACTTCCCAAAATTTTGGGACTATCTCCCCCTACAATTATGTTGAGGAAGAGGAAATTGAAGCTGGAAAAAATTTCTGGATTTTAATAAGACATCAATGAGGAATTCTTGAGTATTCATGGATAAAAGGTAAAAAGTTAGGGTGTCATCCAAGGTTTTTTAGTTATTTGAACCCAATATACTTTAATACACTCATGGTTATGAGATTTATACTTCCTCCTATAAAGCAAAATGATGTTTCGAAATTTCATGTCTCTTTTGTGTAAGGAATTGTGAAAATTATTTGGTCCTGCATTTTAAGAGGTATATTTTGTTTGTAGAGAACTAATCATTTCGGTATAATCCCCCAAAGTACTATATTTTCTATTTCCTTGATATTTATACATTAATGAATCTTGTATAATCTGGTAGTTGATATATTAACTATTTAAATGGAATTTTGATATTTAATTGTTTAAGAAACTCTAGATAAACTATATTGGCCATTTTTAGCTTGTATCATCTTTTGGAAAAGGGGAGATGTGGATTGTATATAGGGGGTCCTATGTAAACATATTCTTATCATATATATTATTTTTGTGGATTATTCTATGCTGGTTTTAATTTTAATGTTTTTCATTGAAAATCATTATTAGATTCTTCGATAAAAATCTCAACTAATCACGAATGTTTAAATTCCATCATCTATCAATATTTTAAAACTATATCCATATACTCATCACTCAAAAGTACATTTTTATTTATAAAAAAGGTATTGGTATTTGATCAAATAAATTATTATAGATCCCATTTGATGAACTACGTTGTGTAGTTCATCCTTATGGTATTGTATTTTACATTCATGGGTCTTCATCCTTTAGTATGCTTTGAGATTGGATGTAGTGAGAATGTTTTTCAGATTAGATTGGTGGGTTCAGGATTGTTTTGGGAGTCTTAGTGGATCATGATGGTACTATAGCTATAATGATTGTGGAAAATATTGATCTTTATGAAATGGTTGATGGAATTTATTATGGTGGTCGAGATGTTTGACTATGTGGAGGGAAGCCATGCCGTCCCTGATTCTATGCTAGAGCTTATCGACTCCTCTATAAAAAAACTACCTCGATGTTTTCATTATAGTTTCTTATTTATTATTTTCTATTAATATTGATACTATTGTTACTCATGTGTCTTTTGGGATTCTAATTTTATTTTATTTTAATTAAGACAATTTCAATATTGAGAATTGGTTTCATGTAATGCTTACCAGAAATTTTGTTAAGATTGTGGGAATATAATAACAAACACATGATTGAATCTCGATTATATGATTAAGAGGGGTGGTGGTGAAATAGGAAACCCAAAAGACTCCATCTACTTTGTTGAGGTATCATCTGGGTTTCCCAGTGGTTTTATTCTTCCACCAAATAGATTTTTTTCTTAGGTGTGCCTTTATAACATTACCACACACTAGAATTGAGGGAAACATCATCAAGAATTTTACACGTGAAATCTAGAATTTTGATCAGTAATAATCCATCAAATGGATTGTTTTAAAAAGTACGGGTACTAGGTTGGATTCCCTATTAGAATGTTTGCAACTATAGGCACATGTCTAGTCTTTGATGTGGGAACCTTTTTGTTAGATCGAAAAATCTATCACATGTCTCCCAATATTATTTTCTATCTGAATAGGTGATGTTTTGAATGTTATTATAGTGCATAAAAGTCCATATCATAGGCATGTAATTGTCTAAGGACATTCTGGCTAGTTTCTTCCAAGTAATCATCAAATTAAGCGATTGAATTTTTATCTAATACATTTAGTAGTTTCACAACGAGAACATGAAGGCATAGAGTCAAATTTTGTATGATGACATGGTCTATTTGTGAAAGGTATAATAATACATTAAAAGTTATTATATATTCTCATTGGGTAATTTTCTTTTTATACCACTGATTTGACCCATATTCTAGGTCATGTAAATTAGAATAGGCTTGATCTCAAAAGTGTTCAACTGAATTGGAAGGCACACAATATTAGGTCCATCACCTCTAGTGGACTACAATTAATATTCCATTATAGTGTACTCCTACTATTTTGGTATTTCACTCTGATTATTAGGTGGTTCTTATTGGTGTTCTTGATGGTTAAGTGGAACAATATTATTTTTCCCATCCATTGTGAGGTGGTGTCATGCAACAATTTTTTTATCGATCTTAAGATCAAAATAAAGTAGTTCTTGGGAATCCAGGCATCCTGAGCGATTCAAGGGTTCCTAGATCATGAATAGCTGAGAATAATATAGGGAGGTATTGAGAGATGGAGATAATGATATAAAGAGATAGATAATGATGGTGTGCATGAAGAATAAAAATGTAAATGGAATAATAGAAAAGGAAAAAAGAAGCTTGTTATATGGGTGGGGTAATCAAATTATAATCTAAAGGATAATGTTCCTATAAAATATTAATCCCCAATAATGTTGCCAAAATTTTATTTTCACACACACATTATTAAATTCAAACTATTTTATCCCATGTTATGTATATATTTTCCAAAACTATACATACTACTAGTGAATAGTAAAGTGCTAGTGTGGGGTCAAATACATAGAGATCTCTGGTTTTGAAGTAACAATTCAAACAAAACCCTTAAGAATCTTTTCTCATGATCAATATTAAATATTTTTTTTTCAATTAAACAAAAGATGTTTAGATGTACGGTAGATATTAAGGATGCTATCATAGTCAATTTCAGGGCTCCTAACAGAAGATGACCCATGATTTAGTTTGGAATAGTCCCACATCACAGGTTGGTAAGTGGTGATGGGGTCACCAATTAGTTTTTTTTTTCAAAACAAATGGATCTAAATATAATTAAAATATCCCATGGATAGTTTATAGCTGACAACCCTATGTGAATTACTCATATCTTCTATATGGAAATCATCATAGGGCAATTATTATTCTCCTTTTCAACTCTAATTTTGTTAGTTCCATTCAATTGTACTTACCATGGTAAAGGTTCTAAAAATAATGTAATCAACAATTATTATTAACATAATTACTCTTCAGAGGGTTACCAAGGGTCAATATATGGATTCATTATGCTAGAAAACACCCATACTCTCGACCCATAACCCTCGGTGGATTAGCTACACATGCTATGTTGATCAAAATATGAGAAACAATACACATGATATGCATGATTATGAAATAGTTGATAAATAAGAAATCCAATATTTATGAAATTAAGAATATAGAAAAAACAATTGTGAGTAGTATATATATTTTTAAAAAAGTCACTGTGCATAATGAAACAATAGATAATGGTGCAAGTTTTGATGAAGAATGTTAAACAATGTTGAAACAGACATAAAAAATGGAAAAAGATTCACAAAAGATGAAGAATGAACATATATTAACCAACAATACAAATTTATTTAATTAAATAGGAAAATGAGTGAATTAAGTATATATTAGAATTAAAATTGTTGAAAATGGGAAAAAATTTGGATGTAAATGAAGGTATGCTGAACTCTTATGCGTGACACTATTGCATGAAGATTAATAGTCTCGATAAGAATACAATATTTAAAGTATTCACATTTTTTCTCTCTTATGTGAACTATATCTTTATATATAGACATCATATAATGAGTTTATATATCATAAATTTTATATTTTCAATTTCCTAAGTAATATAATCTCGTATCATTTACTAGGTGGAACCTTGATCTTTTCATATTGTGTAACCTTTGTATAAAATGTACTTGATTCACATTAAGTGGGATTTGGAACTTCATATTCTCATGAATTTTAATACATATACATGTTGTGCAACAGATTCTTGTCATGTAAAATATTGACGGGTTACTCTATGGCCTACAAGCATGTTGTGAATGATAACTTCAAACCATGTATGTAACACATGATGTGTAAAGACTATTTTTCCCAATTTTCATCATTTCTTCTTTGAGTTCATAATTCTTAATTCCTATGAAAACAACCCAAAATCTAGTGCATTACCCAATAAAAGATAAATAACCATGGATTAAATATATCCAATATAAATATATAAATTAATCTTTTTATTGTGCTATATAAAATCCAAAACACACATTGTAAAATAAACAATTGAAATAAATTAATTTAAACAATATCCATAAATTAATTCATCATACAACTTACATTGGTGGAATTGATAAATTATGGTGCACTTATTTCTTCTATAGATATCCTCGATGAGATTAAGACAAATCCCTAGGAGAATCATCTACATCCCCAAAACACTAGTGATAAGGAAACCAAACCCTTAAACCCAAAAACCATCATTTTAGAAGAATTATTGGTAGTGTATGAATATATCAATTGTTAAAAATTATAAATAATTTTTCTAAACAAATTCTTCAAATGAATCACCAATATAAAGGAGAGAAGAATGGGGTTTAGACTCCCTTGTATTTTCAAAATTAAAAAATATAATTGGTTTTCTATTTTTAAAATTCAAGGGAGTAAAAATAAAAATTCCCCTTTTTAGTAGACCCCGGATAGTCAGTTGTGCTTATCAGATAAATGCTGGTTTTTTATAGAGATAGCTATTGTAACCACCGCAACCTCTCCAAGGTCTATCCTAAGAACACATGATTCCTTCAAATATTCATTCCTCATATGAAATAATTATTTAGGTATTCAAACCTTTATACATCTATTTTAAATCAATGTTCAAAATCCAACCCATTCACTAATTCAAATTTCAATTTTATATGGTTCTTTTAATAATTATTCACACACATTGGGAATCACGTGTTTTATTATTCCCATATAGATTTATAATTTAATTATTGTGGTTTTTTCATTAACACATAGATTAGTGAATTGGTAGGAATAATTTCCATACTCATTACAATTAAAGCACTAATGTGTTAGTGGCCTAGTAGGATATGAATTTTTTTATTTGATTCATTTGTTAAATTTTTAATATTTATTTATAATTCATGTTTTATATGGCAACCCATTTCATTTTTGGGGAATTTAATTATTAAATGAAGATAATTCATTAAAAATAATTTCCCTTTATAAAGAAGGATTTTCATCCCTAAATAGTTTTTTATCTTTTGAGTTCATATAAAACATTATTTTTTTCCATTAAATTTACCAAAACCATAAGATTTATTGGATTTTTCAAAAATCTATTTCTACTTTAATATAACATAAACCAATTCCATTATAGTTACCAAATCCCCCAATGAATAATTATTTTCACCGACATGATTTTTATCCACTAAATATATGATGAATTATTCTTTTGATTTCAATGATAAAATGGAAAGTATATATTGAATGAATTAGGATGTTTTATTCAAGTGTAATAATTGAAGAATGAGAATTTTTTAACATGATGAATTCCTTCTCTATTTTTATGTAATGTGTTCAGTGGAAAATATTACTTTTAAACATCCTCTTATGATCATCCTATTCCATTGTTTTGATTTTTTCCTCCTTCCATGTTTTCTATTGTACAGTTCACTCTTGATCTTACTCACCATAAAAAATATAAATATATAAAACAAGATTTTCATGCTCTAACCATTGGGGAATGAAATATATATTATCTAATATGTTCATCTACTACGTGGTGGGTATTGGATGAGAAGTCCATCTAAAGATGGGTGGAAATTTCCACCTAATAGTCTATATGGAGTGTTTTCTATTCCATAGAGAATTTTATAGATTGATATAGGTCATATTATTATTCACAGCTCAGGAAATTTGGGTGATTATTTCTAATAGAGTTTGTTCTATAATTATAATATTGTTGGGTTTATCATTAGGGAAATCATTAAATTGCACACTTCACTCTTTTTTACATATATCCTTCTATTATCATTCATCGACTAAATTAAAAATGGTATGTGTGGGTAATAGTATATAATGAATAGATTAAAAAATCAAAATGAAATTCAATATTATGTTATCTAAAATTTTTACACATGCATTTAATCCTATGACATATTTTCATCCAATGTCATTTTTGGTTCAACAAAGATTGTTTTAGTTTTTATCCTACATATATTTATATTCTATTTTGAATAATTAACGAAACACCATTCCAATATCAATAAAAAATATATTACCATATCATTCCATCATAATAACTCTTTTTACAAGATTGTTCATTTCATATGAAAATAAAACACAACCTTAAAACTATATGTTTATAGTCAATAAATACTATATTCAGAATCAACATACATTATAATATTTATTTAAAATAACCCATTAATATTCTTCATACATATTTTCCTTATAGACATATCATACAAAAAATATTCGTTATTGTCTAGGGAAATGAATAGAAAAAAATATGATCTCGGATACAAAATAAGGGTTGTCTATACGAGATATCAATCAAGGATTATAAGTCTACATTAAAATCATATATTTTGGGAAAATGAACTTATATATTATTAAAAATTGATCATAAATCATGAACCAAGAAATAAGGCTTTGGGTGTAACATAACAATTGAGTTTAGGGAGAGGGGAAACATAAGTCCCTTGTAATGATCTATGAGACCACGACATAGGTACATTGAATAACAAAAAACCATCAAAATCATATTAATTTCAATTATAAAATTTGTTATGGTTTACCACTAGGAAATTCATATTGTAAAATTCAAGGCTGGAATCCATCATATAATATAGTATAATTTGGATAACCACCCATGTATCAAAACATTATGGACATGGGTTAACCAGTAATGTGATAGATTAAAATCATGATATTGTATACATTAAGAATTAAATTTCAATTAAATATCATTTCCATCTATAACATAATTAAAATAAATACAATTCACTTCCACTTAGATATGAAAAAATTTAAAATATCATTATTTATATATTTTGTACAAATTTTGTAAAGTCCAAGTTTATTCACACTTGTGAACCCTCACACTTTTATTAATGGGATAAATAAGTAATTTATATTATAGGGGAGATAAAAAAGTTTCATAATAATATTAAATGTAATTTTATTATTTCTAAACATTTTAAACATTGATTTTCGATATCAGGTAGTGAAATTATATCTCTATTATGATGGTCACTCCTCTATAATATATCCTTTCTCTTTCATGGTTATATTGTAACAAACATTCAATTAACCAAAATTTTGATCATATCGTGGATTTAAAAATCCCATAAGAGAATTGTTTTATGATTGCGATACATGTACTATAGGGTGCATTTTTAATAGAGACCCATTGATTTGTGATTCTATGTCTCATAAAATTATTTAAGATATATTGTACACCACACGACAAAGGGATATATTTTGGTAATTCCAAAAGTATATATAATTCATATAATTATTACATAAGAGAAACATGATAGATATAGTGATGAATGGAATTCATACATTTTAATATGTTTTATAGGACAAAAGAATGAACTTTAGTCAAATTATGATTGGAAACAAGTAGTGATCCTTCATTTTCAGTAACTAGTATTTTAATTTTTTATATTTTCAATACAATTCAGTGAATCAAACCCATTTTATTTTTTTCATTAAAACTTTTAAAACAAAAAAATTCATAAACAAATAAAAAAATCATGCCACACTAAGTAGAGTTAAAAAATGAGAGATGACCTTTTTTACCTACTCTGTATTTAATGAGAAATATAAGTAATATTAATAAGGACTTCATAAAAATGTATATTCATAAAATATAGTTTTATTTATAGGTATTCTTTCTATTCATTATTCTTTTCTTCTATATTTAAATTTTATTTTTCATTTTATTCATCGTTTATTTTAATTTCATGTGACATTATGTGGAATCCCATATAGTTAAATATGTTACATTAATCATAGCCCCCATAACATTAATATGTGCTGAATAATCTTAAATCATTAGTTTAACTCATTTAAACACAATAAAATCACGATAATTCATGTATATTGAAAAAGGAACTACTTACATATGTTATAGTGTACTAATAGAACCCATATATTTGACTATCTAACAATTATGTGACTTAAATTAAATATTGAGTTACAATACATTCCCACGATCATGGTTGATTTTAATTTTATAGAATTTAGAGAATACATTTTATAAAAAAATACATTTATTTTTAAATAATCTATATTTTTTCAAGATATAAACAAATGATAATCCTTAAAAATTCTCTAACATCTTTCAGAATTTATCCACACAAATTATTCTTTTAGACGGATAAAATCTATAAATTTTATTTATGACCGATGGAATTGGAAGCAGAGGAGAAGGTTATGCTCATATTCATATTAAGTGTCAACATAAGTGTTAGAAATAAAATATAATAAGTGATAATAAGAAGAGAAAATGGGAATATGTATGAAATATAATAATTTTATACAAAAATAATAATTGATCTTATATCATGGTGTAATTCATAATATATCAACAAAAATGTCATGAAAATATAACATATCATAGAAATATATCATACATAATAATTCTATAACAACTATAAGCCTATTAAAACATAAACATCTTGAGTCAAACACTATCACCCAAGATTGCAAGAAAACATAATTATACTTTCATATATATAACATTCATAAGTAACAAAAATTCACCAAAGCATTTGAGAAAATAAATTTATCCTATGTATATATATCTCATGAGATTTAACTGATGCATTAGAGGAATATATAAGACCAATGAACCCTTCAACCATATATACATGTTCCAAATAAAATAAATCATTTCTCATATCATAAAAAACACATTAAAAATAAATTTTTTACATATTTATTTAATAAATGTTTTTAAAAATATCATTAAATTAATATGAGGAATAATATTTTGTTTTCACAATATATATAAAGTTTAAAATATTAACTCAATGATTTCACTAATAAATTTATGTGTTCTATGTTAGTGAAAATCCTTGAATAAAATGAATCACATATAGATTATTCATTGAGGAAATGAACTAGAAGAAAAATATACTTATTAACATTCTATGAAAAAAGATATAAATAAATTTTATGAGGGAAAAGTAAATTTCATTTTGAAACGAGATGAATAATGGGGGAATAATTTGGGTAACTTCCTTGATAAGGCATAACATATTTCAAAATATGTAATCATAAATAAAAAATAGGTTATTAAATAAAATATCATTTAAATATATAATATTCATGACCTTTTAAAAACCTTGGCAGAAATTTAATTTAAATTTAGTAAAATAAAAATTTATTATATAAATAATGGATACATTGAGTTGATGTTTCATAAAAAAAATACCAATAATGATCTATTCATAAGAAAAGCTTCAAAAAGAGAGACTTTTCGCATTTTGATGAAAACAAAACATAGAGAAAATTTTAAAATTTTCATTAATAAACATAAAGAAATTAAAATTATTAGATAGTAATATTAATAAATTATTATGAATTACATTACTAAATTACCAAAATAATCAAATGAATTTTAATGTGGGTGAGGATGGTTCTCAGTTGAAAATATGAGGAGAAGTCTATCTCACTTACATGAACCATTTATGGTATAATATGAGTCAATAAATAATGAAATTTCGAGGATATATGAATAGAATATGAATGTATAATAAAAATTATGAGGGGTGGTTAGAAAGATATAAAATTTTTCAGATGGATAATATTTTAATGGGTATTTTTTAATTTAAAATAACGTTTTAACCAAGTATGGATTTGGAAATAATTTTTTTTAAAATACATGGAAAGATAGATAATTTAAATTGATATTTAATACCTTTTATTATTATCCTAAAATTTCTAAAGTTTATCCTTCTATGTACCTACAATACTGATAAGGAAAAATTCTAGGATATTGTATAATCTCGAAGTAGGAAAATTATTACGGGAAAGTGATTAAAAATTTTATTTTCTTTTAATTTGACACCATTTTGGGAAAGAAAATGATTGGAATTTTAAAACTCCAATATGAATATAAATATGGTAATATACATTAATTAGGTGTAATAAAACCATAATAAGGATATCATGGTTCTCAAAAATAAATATTTCTCATGCAACTAAATATTTTGAAAATTATGACTTCAATAATTCCAGACTTCAGCTAAAGGATTTTATCTTTCAATAAATAGAAATAAGATTCTTAATTTCATAATTAATAAAAATATTCATATCTATATCCATTTGTAAACATTAATTATAATTATCGTGTATATGTATATTAATTTTTTATTATCTAATTTCATTACCGGGCATGAGAAATCTTGATCAATCTAACCTAGTATTATTATAACAGTTTTTTTCTACAATATTCTCCCATAAATTATCTTTCCTATATAATAAAAGTCAGTGGAACTAATTTTCTATAGTTATTTATATAATATAACATAATTTTCTATGGTTTTTGGTTATGATAATCAATGATGAAAAATGTATTGATTATGATTCCTTGATTTTAAGTGAACATATATTGAAATCTAATTTACTAAGATTAATATTAATGATTCCATTAAAAAGAAAAATCAATGAATTATTTGATTATTTATATCATATTTTAATAATAATTCTGTGTTTATTTTCATTCATGATATTTTTTTACCATTGACATATTATGTGGTTATACAGATAAAAACATGGCCTTTTAATAATAAATGGATTATTATGACATTATTTAGTTTTAATAAAATTTTCTAAAATACGTAACGATACATATTTAAAAAAATTTAAGTGAAAAATTATAATTTTATATAAAACTAATAAGAGTTAATTGATTAAAAACAACTATATATTATGAATAATTTGTTTCCCTCTTTGTATGCTCGTTTTAGATGTTTGAGTATACAATAAAAATTGATTACTCATATTATTAATAGGTTGTCCAATTTTTATAACCATAATTCTAAGAGTGTCATTAAAATAATATTTATACATTAATTCAATTCCCATGACTATCCCTGAATGGTGGCGATGATAAATCGAATACAATGTAACATAGTGGTGGTAGTCTACACATACACAAGGATAGTGAATTAATTTTTCATAAAATGGAAGAAAATGTATCATATTTTTTATTATTTAATATTCTATAAAATTTTTAAAAATAAAATTTTTATATATTAAAATAAAAATTAGGACCAAGCATGTAATATTGTGAAGGAGGGGTCGTAGTTTGTACATAATCATGAATATCATTTTATGTTTTCCTTAGGAGAAAATGATGGTGGTGGTCACAGTTCATTATCAAAATATAATAAAATTTAGAATAATATTAGTATGATGCAATAGTATAATATTTTTAAGTATATATATATATATATATATATATTAATTGCAATGATGGAAAGTAATCAACCCTAGAGGAAAGTTATTCATTACACTAAAAAATTTGAGAAAAAAATGGATGATTCTATAAAAGGAAGGATTGAGAGAGAAATCATATATCCATATTCATCGAGATTTTAAAGGTAATTATAGGTGGAAAATGTTAGACGTTCAAGAGAACCCCAAATTTTGCTTTGGGATCAAATGAGTGGAAAGAGGCCCCTTTATAAGTGTTGATAATGACATTTTTCAGATTATTTTATGAGAATATAAATGTAGAACATGTATCACCAGTAATTATGACATTAAAATTGAATATAATGTAGTGGGTATAATCAATGGTCAATCCATTACTCATAAACTCAATTATAAATTTTATTACAATTTTACTCTTTTTAATCCTTTTTTATGTCTTTAATGATTTTTCTATCACTATGGTAACTAGTTTTTACATATTTAATTAATTAATTGTTTTTAAACTTGAAATGGTTATTATTACATAATATGTAATTTATAATTCAGAATTTCCAATCCATTTTATTATATTCAATTAAAAATTGTGGTAAAAATTATTTTTCAAAAAATAGCATTATAATGTATTGAAAACAGTTTTAGGTAATAGTATAACGTAGTTCCAAAATCTCTAACATAGGTTTGTAAAATAGAATCAATAATTTTAAATCAAAAATTTATATATTGAAATATATATTTTTTCTATAAATGGATTAAAAAAATTATAAAGTCTTACATTTCTACTAATATCATAAATGCCATTGTATATTTAAAAATATTATTTTATACTAATCACCTAAAACTCAATCTTTCATAAAATGAAAAAGAAATTATGCTAATATATTATTATAAGGATAAATAAAAAATTATATAATTTATATAATTCATTTTCAGAAATTTTGAAATTCAACCTTTAGATAAAATCATAAAATATAATAAACCATTGTTCTAAAAGGGAAAAACATTTTAAAATATTAACTCTTCTTATTCCTAAATTTTATAAAACACCAATATAATTATAAGTAGACTATAAATATTATATTTCATTAGAATTATAATTACATGATAACATACATAGTTTTCATTAAAAAATGTATGTTTCATAACATGGACAACATCTACAAAAATTTATTTTTAATTACAAAATGAATTTGGTAATTTTTTTAAAAATGAACATTATATATATATATATATATTTATTTCATAATATAATTACATCATCTTATACCCACTAATTATATAGATAGGTTTTGATAATAATATATTATTTTATTTCATCAAAACATTGATTTAGACTTCTACTACATATAGAAAAATATATTAACATAATATTTATTTAGGGTTAATATAACATAAAATTTCTAGCTGTTACATTATCCCTACATAAATAAATTATTTTATTACAATTTTAAGTTATTGTTGAATAGTGAATTAGTTTATGGTATCCATAAGATAGACCTTACTCCATATTTCATTTCTGAAAAGGTTATTTCATCAGAACTGCTATGACTAATGAAATCATATTTTCTCTCATAGTATGATCCTAACAAATTTTAAGACTTCCCATTAACCATTAGTAAAATATACCCGAATATAATGGGAGTTATTTTTCATAGTGATTTTATTTTCATCCTTATATCAATAGGTGGTCAAGGGTTGAGTTATAGAGGTATTTTTTCAATTTTAGAAATTATCTTGACCTCAATTTCTAGAGATACAAACCGTTATTATTTTCACACTAAATTTTACTAAAGAAATGAGTATATAATATTATATGAAGATCATTTCAATGAACTATAATGGCTCGGACCCTCCTGGTCTAGTGCTTTTCCAAAACATGGTTCCATCAAACGATCACACCGAAATGGTGGCACCGGTCACGGTCTCACACCGAAGCGGTGGCACCATGAGGGTGACATCATGATGGTTGCACCGTGTGGGCGACACCGTGAGGGTGGCACCGTGTGGGTGACACCGTGACGCTGGCACCATGTGGGTGACACCGTGATGCTGGCGTCATGTCGTCACCGAGCGGTCTTCATTCTTTTTCCATTTTCAGACTTTTTCTGCTCCCAATACGTATCATTGGATGTAAAAAAGATTTAATACCCCCCCCCCTCAAAGCCTATTAAGGACCATAAATAATATCTAAAATCCCCCAAGAGTCAGGTGACCCTTAACTTTCAAAAACACGTGGATTTTCCTCGGTGTCACACCCTTTCTCCATACTTCCAGTTCTGCCCTTATTGTGTGATTTAAGGGAAACTATTTAATTGTATAGCTGTTATGGCTACCTATCTAGTGAGAATTTTTAAATTACGATTTATTCCATCATATATGACCACCCAACTTTGTGGAAAACCATGATCTGACATTAAAGCCGTTCAAAATTCTATATCTCGTAACAACGGGATCTCATATTTATATCGCGCTATAATTTCTTCCTTCTTATTCTTGGCTGACCTCCTTTTTCCTTCCTTGTACGTTTGGAGTCCACCCCCTTCCCAAGGCAAGTGGTGCACCTTTGCTAGAGCTTCCCTACCCATCCTTGGAGTCCCCAGAGTTCTTCCACTACAAGTCGTACATCCCCAGTTTTTGGCATGGAGAGTTAAAACTTCAGTCCTTGACCAATCCATGTTGGATTTTTCCTTTGTATCTCTTTACTGTGTATCTTTTGGGGTGGGTATGCTATTTTTTTGTGGGGATGGATGAAACCAATCCTTAATAAAGTTAATAACGGTATCTTTAAAGAATGAATGGGTTGTGCGTGGTTTCTACTATACTCTTTATCCTTGATTATGTGTGGTGAATTGTACGGGCTTATGTCCATTGAAAATCATGGCCACTAGGGGTCTTTTCTTGTGTACTAACGAGCCTATGTTTTTCTAGATATTCGTTCGATTTAATGAATCTGACATGAAAATTGGTAAATCACATAATCTCGACATACTAAATGGATTCCCAGTAAACAACAATCCTTGTGTGATCACCCCGATTAACCAAATAGAAATAAGAAACTTAATTAATGATGTACTTGATTCTGGAAACATCCTTGCTCTGTCTTGGTGGTATGTCTCAATGTTCTTCTTGAGGCTTATGGGGTGATATGGATGGGGATGGGATCCTCTATTGTTGTACGGTTGTTGGTTGAGGATCTGAGGCCATGTGGGGATGTATCTTGAGGCTTGGTTTTGTTCCAGTACATTGAGGGATCTCACAGATCCCTTTGTTGTAACGTTAAAAGAGGACCGGGTGTGACTGCTTAAGAACTGTTTGGATACTTTTCCTTTCCACAACTTGTGGTTTTGCCTTCTAGTTTCCCATTAGTTCTTAATTTATTTAAATGGAATCACTTGAACAAAAAATCAAGAATGGGTTCAATGCGGAATTTGTTCTAGGAATGAGTTTTGAATTGGCTACGGGTGATGTGCCTTTATATGAATGAATAGTAACGAGGGTGTTTGTTCTTATGTTGGTTTGGGAACCCCTAGGTTTGGATGAGTGCTTGTTACCTGTACATATAATTGTAGTTCTTTTGTTTCTTATTCGCACCCCACCCATGTTGAGCACTCTCTCGAACACCCCCATTTCATGGGGGAGGGTGTTTTTCCCAACACTCCTATGAGTGGCTGGTTATTAGCTCCTTTTTCTCCACCCTTTCTAGAATAGACCAAGACTCATCATGCATGTTGTGATGGCCTGAGGTCCATTATATCCCAAGATTTTCCAGGAAGGGTAGTTGAGGTGGTTGGCCTAGGTGTGTGCGGGCATGTTGTCTCCCAAGTATCTTCGGGATGAGGACCATGTGTCTTTGGGTGTGGCAGTGGTTGTTCTGGAAAATGAGTTTATGGGTGTGGTTACGTGTGGTTGATATAGCCTAGGCGTTTGCAGGTGGGATGTGTGGTGATGGCCTAGGTGTGTACGGGCAATGTATGGTAGTGAGACTGTAGTGAGAATGGCGGGAGAGGTTTGGTGCGTTGGTTGTCTTCAATAACCAGTGGGAAAGTGGCACGGGGTACCAAAACGTCGATGTGTTGTTACTATTCTATTACTTGACTTGCATTATTTGTTTAGTGTGCCTTGGTGAGGGTTGGGTGGGAAGTTTTACTTGCGTGGTGTTTTAGTTATCTCTTTTCTCATGGTGCATTAGAATGTCTCCCCACTTGTGCACGAGAGCTTTTGTTATTCCCTATTGAGTATACTTGTATTCTCACCTTACGTATATAAAACTACTTTCTGGTTTTCAGGAGGACTTCAGGGATCGTGCATGATCATACTAGTTTGTACATTGGGACGGTTGATGTTGCTATTTTCTATTCTTTGGTACATTCTTCCGGGGTTTTCTTGTACCATTGTAGAATTAATTTTGGAACATGCATATGAGAATGGTTTGTTTTGGATTTATTTGTACTTCCACCTTTGGTGTTATTGGTAATTACTATCTTATCTCCTGATCTTATTAAATAAAAAGGGTAATGCCTTCCATATTAAGTGTGATTCTATACCCTTGGTTCTAGTCACCACTCCGGGCCCTATTGATGGCGGATCTCGGGGGGTCATTATCTCTCCTTCAACTTGAAGAAGGAGGGGTCTGGAAATCTGCTTTGCCTTCTCTCATCTTGGTGAAGGAAGATCATGGCAGAATGGTATTAGAGGGGGAGGATAAGAGATAAGATAGAGTTCAGAGTTAGGCACAGTGAGGATTGCATGGGATGCTAGGGAAATAGTTTTGGTCAATCTTGGTGCGTGAAATAGGCCTGGGAAGACCGTCTAGAACATAGGATTTTAGCACCCCCCCCCCCCGTGATCTGATGTAAGGACTCTGCGCCTACCGAATGACCAAGTGAGGCTACATTGATTTCATGGTAGAGACCCAAGGACTGGTGCATGAATCATAATGACTTGTGTTCTTGTGTTTCTCAAGTATTTTTGAATTTAAAATCAATAAGAAGTTTAAGAAAATTTAAAATAAATATTCTACACTACTCGGTCTTAGTCATTCCTTGTTTACCTTGTTGTTATGGCACCCGGACAACGACCAAGTGTTGTGTGGAGGATCGAGGCCCAAGAGGTTGATTTGGCTGATCGACAGAGGGCTGACCAGGAAGAGGACGATGATCAGTGGCAGAGGATGCTTCGTGCCTTTCAGTGGCAGACCCTAAAGAAGTACTAGGGAAACATCATTGACATGGAGATAGAGAGATGGCTAGAGGATCTGGTGATATATTTCAACTTGATCCGGGCTCCAGTGGAGTACTAGGTTCCTCTAGATGTAAGCCAGATGTGTGGATATGTGCATCAGTGGTAGACTATTTATCTTGGGGAGAAGAGGGAGGCTGAGGTGACATGGACTAACTTGGAGAGGGAGTTCTGGGAGGAATTCCTCTCTTCCACGATGAAGGATGAGAAGAGGTAGGAACTACTCTCCCTCCAACAGGGGGTAGGTCTGTGAGGGAGTTGGGGATAAAGTTCGCGGATCTATTTCACTAAACTTAGAACCTCTTTCTGGATGAGGAGTCTCGGGAGAGATGTTTAGAGGTGTAACTCTGACCTTCCCTTTAGTATGCGGTTACCCCCTTCACCCTAACGATGTACTTGGAGGTCATGAAGAAGGATGATGTGGGGGAAAATATGCACACGTTGGGAGGTGTATCACGAGAGGGAATCCAGTTGGGCTCGTCGAAGGGGAAGGTCGTCAACAGTAGGCCTCCAGCATCCAGGCCCTCTAGGATTCGACCAGGGAGCAGGCCTCAACAGTTGTAGTTCTGATCTCCCAGTCCTATCCCTTTCCTTTCATGCCCAGGACTGAGATGCTTCATTTGTGGCAGCCATGGGCTCCTTCGGAACTAGTGCCTGGACCGAGTGCAGTATGGTGGGAGTGGGCCGGTCAAGCACCCACCGCAGCAGCAGAAGGAACATCGATCTCCCGCTCCTCTGAGGGAAGACATCGCAAGAGGAGGACAACCTCAGGGTGCTCCTCAGGGACCTCGACCAGGGTGCGGTCGGGGAGGCGGCCGACAGCCGAGGGGTAGGTGAGTTGGGTGTGGGAAGATACAAGCCATGGGGGCAGTATTTCCAGCAGAGCTGGAAATCGTTTGAGGTACGATAATATTGTTTAGTACTCTGGCCTATGCCTTGTTCAATACAAGAGATTCACACTCAATTTTTGTGCCCATTCTGGCCCGTTCCCTGGCTCTAGACACTGAGAGACTTCAGTGCCCCTGGTGTTGATTACACCAGTCGAAGGTCAGAATGACTTGTTTTATGTTTTCCAAGGGTTTAGACTGATGATAGTGCCACATCAGTCAATTTCGGATCTTCTACTATTGCAGATACGTCCATACAATTTCATCCTAGGAATTGACTGGATATTCTCTTTATGTACCATTATTGAATGCTTCTGAGGATGGATTAGGTTTTCATACTTAGGCGGATGACATGGGACTTTCATCGGCAATTGGGGTTACCAAGAAGGTAACCAGTGAGTGGAGCTCCTTCTTTACTTGTTAGCTAAAATGTCAGTGGATTCGGCAGACACAGAGATGGTGGAAGTCCCGAGGATCATCAATGAGATCATTTATGTCTTCCATAAAGTGGTGGCGACTCTACCCCCGCGACGTGATGTTGAATTTGGGATAGACATTCAACCTGGTGCCCATCCGATTTCGATGTCTCCCTAGCGGATGTTGCCTTCTGAGTTGAGGGAGTTTCAGATTTAGATTGAAGATCTGATGAAGAAGGAGTTTTCTCGACCAAGTGCGTCACCATGGGCTGCTCCATTATTATTCACAAAAAATGAAGATGGTGGTCTCAGACTGTTCATAGACTACCGGAGACTGAATCAGGTAACAGTCATGAACCATTACCCTCTCTCGAGAATAGATGACCTTTTCGACCAGTTAAAAGGGGTAGGATGGATCTCCAATATAGACCTGCAGTCATCATATCACCAGTTGAGGGTGAAGGTGGATGACATCGTGAAGAATACCTTCAGGGGCAGATATGGGAACTTTGAGTTTGTGGTCATTCCATTCGCCGTTACTAACGCTCCAACTGTGTTCATGGGGCTCATGAACTCCGTTTTCCGAGAATACTTGGACCTGTTTTTAGTTGTGTTTAGTGACGACATCTTGATCTACTCAAGATCAGAAAAGGATCACGCAGAGTATATAAAAACGGTTTTAGAGGTCCCCTGAGAGCACCAAATCTATAGGAAATTGTCCAACTGCAAGTTCTAGATGTGAGAAGTGCACTTCCTTGGAAACGTGGTGTCTAAGAAGGGAATAGCGGTGGACCCATCGAAGGTCGAGGAGGTAGTTTCATTGGAATCACCCAAGAACATGGTATAGGTTTGTAGTTTCCTAGGTTTGTCAAGTTACTACCGGAGGTTCTTACCCAGCTTCTCCCGAGTTTCAGCAAAATTGACAACCTTGACCAAGAAAGACCAGGCTTTCATGTGTAATGGGTAGTGTGAGGAATAATTAAGCTATTTCAAAGAGAAGTTGGTTAGTGCCCCAGTGCTGAGGTTTCCAGAAGAAGGTGTAGCATATGAGTTGTTTTGTGATGTTTCGGGACAAGGCCTCAGGTGTGTGTTGATGCAACAGCAAGGGGTGATCTCTTATGGGTCCAGGTAGTTATGTCCCCATGAGTGTAACTATGAAACCCATGATCTGGATCTAGTGGTGGTCATGTTCGCACTGAAGTTGTGGCAACATTACCTCGTCAGGGAGCGCTCCATTGTCTTTAGGGATCATAAGAGCTTGAATTATATATTCTCCCAGAGGGACATGAATTTGTGGCAACGAAGGTGGATGGAGATCCTCCAAGACAAGAACATATAAATCTTATTCACCTTAGGAAAGGGTAATGTGGTGGCCAATGTCTTGAGAAGGATGTCACAAAAGGAAGCAATTCGAGAGTCAGCAGATGATTGGAAGGTGATGGAGGAGTTGGCGGACCTACACCTGGATGGAAGGATGGATGGTGGAAGATGTTTCTTGTTTTAGATGACTATGCAATCCTCTCTGTTGCGGCAGGTAGAGGTGTCTCAGTGGGGAGACTCAAAGACTGAAATAATGTGTGATCTTGTAAACCAAGGCGATTCTCTGAAAGGGTGGTTTGAAGATGGGGATAATCAAATGATGTTTCATGGAATTTTGTTCATCCTCATGGGAATACGTCAGAGAGTTCATGGTGAGTTCCACAACTCACCCATAGTGGTGAACCCATGAGTCGCCAACATGTACCAGAGTCTGAGGGGTCAGTTTTGGTGATCTGGGATAAAGTAGACAGTAGCGGATTTCATAGCAAAGTGCCTTGTGTGACAGCAGGTGAAGGCTGAACACCGTGTCCCAGGATATCTGTTACAACCTTTAGATGTCCCTGAGTGTAAGTGGGAAGACATCTCGATGGATTTCGTCATGGGACTACACAGAGTCCAAGTGGATTGTAATGTTATCTAGGTAGTGGTGGACTGATTGATGAAATTATCTCTCTTCCTGGTGATCAAGGAGTCATGTACAGTGGATTCCCTAGCACAGAGGTACGTGGATGAGGTGGTGCAGTTGCACGGGGTTCCTAGGTCCTTAGTCTCCGATCGGGATACCCGATTTACCTCATGGGTCTGGAAGGGACTGAAACATGGTTTTGGTACCCAGATACGCATTAGCACTTCTTTCCACTCCTAGATGGATTGACAAACATAACGCACCATCCAGATTATGGAGGATATGGTACGGGCATGTGTTTTGGACTTTGGGGGACTGTGGGTATGCCACTTTCCTCTAGTGGAGTTTGACTACAACAATAGCCATCACCTTACCATTGGCTTGGCTCCGTTCGATGATTTGTACAAGAGGCTATGTCGGTCACTCATGTGCTGGACAAAGGTCAGGGAGGTTGGTGTTCTTGGCCCAGTGGTGGTGCAGAGAATGAAAAAGAAGGTTCATCTTGTATGGAAGAGGATGAAGGAGGCCTAGGACCGAAAAAGGTCATATGCCGATAATTGGAGGAAACCCTTAGAGTCTGAGGTCGGGGACCATGTGTTATTCAAGGTCTCCCATCAGTGTGGGAAACAGAGGTTTGGCAAGGGGCGTAAGCTTTCTCCATGGTTCTTCAGAGAGTTATAAGTCTTGTGGTGGGTCGGTAAAGTGGCTTATCAGCTAGTGCTACCACCAACTCTACTGAGACTGCACGACGTCTTCAATGTATCTCACCTCCGACTGTATCTACACATCATTTTACACATCCTCGACTGGGGAATGATGGATATCAAGGCCGACGTGACGTCTATAGAAATACCAGTGAGGATCAAGGATCACAAGAAGAAGTTGCTCCGTGGACAAACCATCCATTTGGTTCGTGTGTTATAGAGGTGTGGTGGGCTCGAAAAGAGTACCTGGGAGCCGGAGGCATAGATGCGTGGCCAGTACCCGGAGCTGTTTTGAGTTCTGTTCTGTTTTGTTTTATATACTAGTTCATGATGAAGCATTTTTACCTTGTTAACTGTGGAATGTGTTTTTTCCTTGTTCTCTAAATATTTGTGAAGAGTCTTGACTGTGGGCAGGGGACGACATATTCCCTAATCAAGATGCATTAAGGTGGATGCGATAAAACCCGTTCGAGTGAGTCAGTGTCGCCCAAAGTGGATAGTATCTTTACACGGAGGAAGAAAACTCCCTAATCCATATGAATGGATGGTTTGACCCTTGAATTTTTTTGGGCTTACTTGGGGGAAGAGGAGCAGTAGTGTATCCATGGTCTTTCTAAAGATGGATGAGGTTTACTCCTAAGAAGTATCTATCGAGGTTGTTGTTCGGACCTCCCCCCTATTTTCTCCTAGTATAGTTTCAATTATTGAGGATGAGAATAGATTGGGAGGTATTTGATGTAATGTCATAGACCCTCCTGGTCTAGTTCTTTTCCAAAACATGGTTCCATCAAACTGTCCCAGCAAAAAGGTGGCACCGTGAGGGTGACACCATGACAGTGGCACAGTGAGGGTGACACCCTGAAGGTGGAACCATGAGGGGAGACAATGATAGGGGCATCGTGACGGTGGTCCGTGATGGTGGCCCGTGACGGTGGCACCGTTTGGGTGACACCGTGACGCTGGCACAATGTCCTCACCGAGCGGTATTCGTTCTTTTTCCAGTTTTCGACTTTTTCTGCTCCCACAACTTATCTTTTGACGTAAAAATGAATTAATACCCCCTTTCAAATCCATTTAAAGAACATAAATAATATCTAAAATCCCACATGATCTAAGAAACCCTTAACTTACCAAAACACATGGCTTTTCATCAGTGTCACACCATTTCCCCATTCTTCCAGTTCTGCTCCTGCTGTGCGATTTAAGGGAAATTGGTTAAATGCATAGCTGTTATCGCCACCTCTCCTGTGATAATTATTAAATTACAATTTAGTACATCATTTGTAACTGCCCAACCATGTGGAAAACCACTATCCAACATTAAAGATGTTTCAAATTCTATATCTCGTAACAACGACATCTCATCTTTATATCACGCTATAATTTCTTCCTTCTTCTTCTTGGCTGGTCTCCTTTTTCCTTCCTTGTATGTTTGGAGTCCACCCCCTTCTCGAGGCATGTGGTGCGCCTGTGCTGGAGCTTCCCTACTCATCCTTGGAGTCCTTAGAGTTCCTCCCCTACAAGTCGTCCATCCCTAGTTCTTGTCCCGTATAGTTAAAACGCCGATCCTTGATCAATCCAAGTAGGGTTTTGTCCTTCATCTCTCTTAACTGTGTATCATTTGGGCTGGGTATTCTATTGTTTCTATGGGTATGGATGAAACTAAACCTTAATGAATATAATAAAGGGACCTATTACTAATGAAGGGGTCGCGTTCGGTTTCTATTGTACTCTTTATCCTTGATTATGTGTTTTGAATTGTATGAGCTTATGTCCATTGAAAATCATGGTCGTTGGGGGTATTTTATTGCGCACTAACGAACCTCTATTTTTCTGGATATTCATGTGATTTAATGACTATAACATGAAAATTGGTTAATCACATAATCTTAACCGAATAAATGGATGCCCAGTGAATAGAAATCCTTGTGTGATCCCCCTGGTTAACCAAATAGAAAGAAAAAGCAGAAAGAATGATGTACTTTAGTTTCGAAACATCCTAGCTCTATCTTGGGGGTATTTATGTATGTTCTTCTTGATGCTTATGGGGTGATGGGGATGGGGATGGGATCCTATGTTGTTGTATAGTTTTTGGTTGTGGATCTGAGGCCATGTCGGGCTGTATGTTGAGGCTTGGTTTGGTTTTAGTACTTTGAGGGACCTCACATATCCATTTTTTGTAACATTATAAGAGTACTGGGTGTGAATTCATAATTTTTGTTTGGTTGTTTTTCCTTTCCACAGCTTTTGGTTATGCCTGTTAGTTTCCCAATAGTGCAGAATTTACTTAAATGGAATCACTTGAACATGAAAACAAGATTGGTTTCAATGTGGAAATGGTTTTTGGAATGAGTTTTGACATTTTTGTAGGTGGTGTGCCTTTTTATGAATGAATAGTAATGAGGGTGTTTGTGCTTAGGTTGGTCTGGAAACCACTAGGTTGGGAGGAGTTTTTGTTACCTATACATATAATTTCAGTTCTAATGTATCTTATTCATGCCCCACCCATGTTGACGACTGTGACGAATACCCCCATTTCATGGGGGATGGTGTTTTTCCCAAGACTATTATGAGTGGCTAGTTATTAGATCATTTTCTACTCCCTTTCCCAAATAGCCCAAGACTCATCGAGCATGCTATGAAGGCCTGAGTTCTATTATATCACAAGATTCTTCGTGCATGGTAGTTGTGGTGGTTGGACCAGCTGTGTGCAGGTAGGTTGTCTCCCGAGTATCTTCAGGATGAGGCCCAGGTGTCTTCGGGTGTGGCAGTGGTTGTTCTGGCCTAGGTGTTTATGGGCGTGGTTACGAGTGGTTGATATAGCTCTGGTGTTTGCGAGCTGGATGTGTGGTGATGGCCCAGGTGTGTGTAGGTGCGTTATGGAATTGGGACTGCAGTGAGAATGGCGGGAGAGGTTGGATGGGTATGATGTCTTCAATAACCAGTGGGAAAGTGGCACGGGGTACCCAATCGTCGATGTGTTATTACTATTCTATTAATTGACTTTCATTTTTTGAGGAGTGTGCCTTGGTGAGGCTTGGGTGTGCAGTTTTCCTTACTAGGTGTTTCGGTTATCTCTTTTATCATGGGTTATTGGAATGCCTCCCCACTTGTGCGTGAGAGCTTTTGGGTTTCCCTACTGAGTATACTTGTATGCTCACCCTACGTATATAAAACTGCTTTCAGGATTCCATGAGTACTTTAGGGATCGTGCAGGATCGTACTATTTCATAAGTTGGGATAGTTGTTGTTGTAGTTTTTTATCTTTGGTACTTTTTTCTGAGGTTTTCTTGTACCTTTGTAGCATTAATTTTGGGACTACCATATGATAATGGTTTTATTTGGCTTTACTGGTACTTCCACCTTTAGTGTTGTTGGGAAGTACTATCTTATCTCCCGATCCCATTAAATTAAAAGGGTAATGCTTTCCATCTTATGTGTGATTATATTCCCTTGGTGATAGTCGCCACTCTAGGACCTATTGAAGGCATGTCTCGTGGGTCATTATCTCTCCTTCAACTTGATGACGGAAGGGTATGTAAATCTTATGTCCCTTCTCTCATCTTGGTGAAGGCGGGTCACGATATGAACATATATTAAATATGGTTTATATTATTAGGATAAAAAAATACAATGAAAACAATTTATTAATAATTCAACATATTTCCATATGGTTATAGATTTTACAATTTTATTCATTTTAGGTATAAAGGATAATATTTAAAATGATAAGAATACAAACACGCAGTTCATGAGTTCATAGTTAGTGGTCCCCATTTCATATAAATTTTAGAACTTCCATCTCTATGTTTCGTGTCATTGGATTACCCTTTTCTTCGAAATTGTTGGTTCCTAACATCATTGTTAGCACAAGAATTATCTCATTGACTTGGATAATTTCCATGTAGCTTAAATTTATGACATTAGACTGTTAATAGTACTTCTGGAAGACCTCAACTCCCTTTCACCTTGTCCACATGGCTTTTAACATTTCCATAGTAAATAATTTCTATATTCCCTCCATTTCTACAAATAAAATAACTTCTTGTTATATTAATACCTACACCATGGTGATTAATTCCACTTTATTTATAGGAAGAGAGTCATATATCCATTATTTCATTATTCTCATCACCTAATATTCTATGAGACTCCATCAATTTTTTTTGTTCGGAAACTCATATATGTTAACCTAGTGAAATTAAATTTTCTATTTCAGATTAAGACTAAGCATAAGATTTCTCACTATAGCTTCTATCCAGTTAGCTTTTTCATTGGGGAAATCTCTAAATAGTCTATGGAAAAAATTAACTTCGTTCATTTTGGGGTCACCTATCAAGTAATTAATAATTTGATAATATTAAGTGATAAACAATTAATAACATAATAGAATTCTTGTATGAAAAAATCAACCTCAAAATTTCATACTCTTTGATATTAATATAATAACATTTAGTTAAACATAAATGGCACTCAATTCAATCATAGATTCTATAGGTTGATTTCTAAAATATTATATGGCCTGTTAGTTAACATAAAAATATTTTATAATGGAATAAAATTATAATCTGATTAACTAAGGAATATCTCCTAGGAGTTTCTAGATGGGTTCGTAGTTTTATTCACACTCATTATACTTATATAAATGGTTTAAAATAAATTTGTTTACTAAATATATTTTCATCAATATTACATCCACTAACAAAAAGTGTTATATGCACCTTATAAATTAAGGTCAATCATAACAAATCCACCAATAAATTATTCTAAATTATCATCTTAACCTCTATAGAAATCTAAAAACTTCTCTAAAAAGAACCTTGATAGCCCACATACTTGACCATATTATAATTACATGATGTAAAGAAAATATTTAATTCCAATACATTCACATGATCATTTTGGTTTAATGTTTATTAGGAATTTGAAATACAATTTAGTAACAAAACCCATGTCATTTTTTAATAGTAAATTTTTTTCTCACTATATAAGAATCTTATTAATTAATAACAAGTATTTTATTAGAGCCAAAAGTTCTCCATAAAAGACACACTTTTTTACAGATTTCATGTATTGAATTTATACATAACAAAAGTAATTGGAAAAAAAATAAGAAAATGGGGAGCTTATCAGATAAGTAAGTGTAAACCAAATAAATAACAATAAAATATCACATATTTTGAATATGATAAATTTATTTGTATAATCAAGCTACATAATAATGATATATTCAATACGAATATATCATAAATCATGGCATGAATATTAGAAAGACATAATTATAAATCATCATAATATAATATATCATAAAAACTATGAATACTTGATATTTTTTCACAACCAAAATCATAGGAAAACTACATGATTTTGAGTCCCATGATTGCACAAATTCATGAAAGACTGCATAATTTCACCCCCATAAACACCACCTCCACGAGTCACCAACTCCCACCAATTGAAATTGGAAACTAAATTGTTTCCAAATATACATATTTCATGAGATATAATTAATGAATTTGATGGTGATATATGGAACCAACTATTATTCATCCACACATACATGTTCAACTAGAAATAAATCACTCATCATATCATTAAGAATCCATATAAAGAAAGTGGATTTTCTTTCCATTTCAATTAAATCCAGGAAATCATTTTCCTTCATAATTTTGTCAATAATCATAACATGATCAACCTAGGTTAAAATAAATCAATATCCAATTATGTTTAGAAAATGTCCTTGTAAATTCCCTTCAATTAATATAACAAAGAATATTGTATTTAAACCATATCAATAATGAGTATACGCATAATTGGATAATTTATCTAGTTAATTATTGTATGGTATCTAGGAGAAAATCTCTTAGTCAATGGATGAAAATATAATTTATTCATAGAAGAAATGCATTAGTATAAAAATTATGCTACTAAATATTCAATGACTCGGAATAAAAATGATAATAATAGATCATTTCAATGATAGAAAATATTATTTTATTGGACATAAAGAGGAAGAAGGGGGATGATATCATTTAAAAATTATCCTTGATCACGCATAAAATAAGCCTAAAGATGATGACCCAAAGTGAAAACACCTTTTAAGATGTTTATTAATATTTATTAAAAGCTATCTTATATACCCGAACATTTGATTAATCTTGTAGAAATGTTTTATAAAAGAAATAGAATTATAATTTACATTAGAATAACTATATATGTTTATTTGAAGATTTATTTTAAAAATCAATGAAAACTGAAATATGGGTACGCATGGAAAAAATAAAAAAGATATTTCGTTCATAAAATGATGAATATATATATATATAATGTAGTAAATTTTTTAGTATTTTTTAATATGTTGTGGTTGAGGTCTCAATTTATTAGAAAATATAAAACCCTTTTTAAATTTGGTTTGAGAGGTAACCCATAGAGGACCTTAAGGCCCAATTGGAATATATGATCAAAAAATCAAGGCTCAAAGGCCCATATGTCTGAAGAATGAACATGGATATATGAACCATATATAGTAGAGAGTTATATTATAAGACACCAGTCAATCACTGTACTACCCTCTGATGGTAATCATTGGAGATTGATTCCAGTAAAAATGTTTATCAACCATATACGGTGATCCATTGCATCTTGTTGGATGATTAATTATATAGGGTTACCATCCATACAAAATATGGGAGGATGGATGGATGATGGATTTCTGTAAAATAATTTATATTTTTATCCATGAACCTAATTATGTTACATGTCAAACACTTGATTGACATGCCCGATGATACACAACATAAGGCTGGTAACATGATTTGAGAGCAACTTGAAAGGGAACCCCACCCTCCAACGTCACTGATCCATGGGGATGGAAATCGATATGATAAGAATCAGCATAATTATCCCTCTAATTATGGATTCCCTCATGTTAGTGCCTCCTAAATACTATCCCAATGCATTGATTCATTCACCTATATTTTTTCATGCTTTCATCTTCTCATTTGTACTAACCCGACGACTTGAAATTTAATGTCCAAAAAATACCCAGAGGAAGAATATAAAATCAGAACCCCTGAAAATAGTTATTCATGGGGGGGGTGAAACCTAATCATTGAAACCAAATACATTTCCTCCACCCTCCTGGAGGTGTTATTGGAATCCACAGTGATGATGTCGCCTGAAACCACATACATCACCGACTTCTATAACACTCTCATTAATCCATCCATAAAATTTACTATCATTATAACCTGAAACCATATATTCCAACACCACACATTCATTATAACAACCTAAATATCAACCCACTATTGTCACATTAAAATACGAAAGATGATTCATATAGATGCTTTACCAATGCTATGATACCGCCTCCACTTCCTGTATCATCCCTCAATGAAAAATAAATCCACCACTATATGAAAATACCCTGAATGAATGAGATTAATCTGCATCATAGCATTACCACCCTAGACCAGTTTTTTTGGATGACTGATACCTTTCGCATGCATGAAAACAGGAAACACAACCTTTCCATATCACATAGAGGTGATCATGCACTACTTTAACAAAATAAAGGAATAGAAGTAGGAAAAATGAGAATATAGTGAGGGTAACGATAAATATAGGAAATAAGAGCAATGAAAAGGAGGGTGAATCTGATGCGCCACCAAGAGGTGAAAACATTAAATCTTGTGTTGTACGGACAATCGAAGAAGGTCCCCTGCCATATCACCAGAGAAGCTGTGGGGACACACCACTTGTCCCCCACCATCGAGAAAACCCCTTGGTAGAGCACCCATGAGAGTATAGAGATCTACAAAGCACACTAAAACATGTGTAATAGTTATCATTAACTCTACGTGTGTCCCCAACCAAAACAATAGTGTACCACACTCTCCCTAGATATACAATGCCTTTGAATCACTCTATATATAATATCCATATGCTTATGAATACTAATTAAAGTGAAAGTATTAGATAATAAAATTAAAAAATTATTGAGGAATTTATATGGAAATTCTTGGAAGCATCCTATGAATATCAATATAAAAGTACAAGGTATCTTAATAAAAATGAATAAATGGGACAATTTCAGTTTCAAGAACTAATTTTGACATAATATGAATCTGTGGAAAATAAAATTCATTGAAGACATCTAAAGTTATTGGAAATTAAAATGAATATTATAGGTATTTTATAAATAATATAAACTCCAAGATATATTATCATTCAAATAATATTTCATTTTCATAATGAAATTATTGGATAAAAATATATTTATTTAGTAACTCCTAACATACATTGAAATATTAATACCAATGATGGATTTGTATTATATTTTATTATCATAATAAACTGGAAGAAAATACATCGATTATAGTATATGTATTACTCAAAATAAAAAAAGTTATGGATATGTAATAGGTATCAATGTATGAAAATCCCTATCATTATTACACATAAATTCTTGATTTTTTAAATAAAAATAAACAAAGTACAATCTAGAAGATAGGTAAGCCTAGTGTATTTTATAATTAAGTATATATCACCTAAAATTGAAACATGTACATAAAATTTTATTGAAACATCCTTAACATGATTTTATATTTCCATGTATTTTAAAACAACATTGAATATCCTTAGGACGTACATATGAAAGGGGAGAGCTATAAATCCTATTAATGGGAATAGAATAGAATAAAATGATGAATGTAACACATTATAGTAAATAAAAATATCAATAAGACCTAAAAAGGTGAGAATCATAATCTTGAACAATGAGGCATTATATAGCATGATAATATAATGGTTATACGGGAATTTGAAAACACCATTAAACCTGACATCATAATCATATGTCAATTTTAACCACCATGACATCATAAAATAACATTCATATGATAAACTAGCATGAAACATTAATGGAATATCATTATTCTAAAACATTACCCAATTCATTAGAGTGCTACCTGGGTGGACCCATCATAAAAATATCATTTAAATTCTTATGTGTGCCACAAAAATCAAAAAAACACAAGGACATATTTCATCACATTTAATCACATGATCACGAAATGCTGACTAAATATGTATAATTCATTCATAAATGATTGCTAATTATAGCTAGGTGAATAACCATGAATTTAAAGGGTGTCAACATACATTTCACAATGTTTTCCATGGAAAATTAGTGGATAATTTCGAAATCACATTGGGGGAAAACAAAGGTTCATGGGAGGGGTTAATGAGATTGAAAGAATTAACAAATAAATTAGTAATAATAAAAAAATTACTATGGATATTTAATAACCTAATACAACATTACAAATTAATAATTAAATGGAATAAGAGAAAAATGGTTTTTGAATAAATGTTTTCCTTGAAAAAATCACCTATAAATTTCACTAATGTAACGTTGATACATAAAAAATTTATAAAATCTTTTATTTAGGAAAAATAGGTATCTCATAATTTGGATATCAAAACTGAAGTATGCGGTATGTAGAAAAATATATCCCAATATTATTGATTAGAAATAAAATGCATAAAATAAAAATGTATAATAAATGTAAAAGAAGAGAGAGAGGTCTCTTACCTTTGAATATTTACTTCTGAAACCACGTAGAGGGGAACCATAAGCCTTTGGATGCAACTTGGGGGGAACCTTGTATAATATTAACATATGGAAAATGAAAACAATTATTAGAATATGATATTTTCTTACAAATGAATGGATAATGGGTTGTATTTATACGTGAGGAGTGGCGGGTTTTAAAGGATTAAATATTCATTATTTTACAATACAAGCCAACCACTTGTGAGATAAATATATTAGAACCATTTCTATGGATTAGTTATGAGTGTGAGAGTGTGTTGTGACATTCATGTCCTTCCAAAAAAATGATCCACACCATCAAGAAGACCTAATAGATACGTAGAATCCATCAAATGAAGATTATTTCAAAAAAATAATTTTTTACATAAAATGAATATTTATATAAATTAAAATTTATATTTAAAAATTTATTTTTTAAATTATTAAAGTCCAAATTGGTTAATAATTTTTTTCATATAATATCAATTAATGGTGACATAATAATGATGTTATAAAATTGGAATGCCAACAAAACATGAATGTTTACTTTTTCCAAACTAAAATACATCCTCGTAAATTAATAGTACAATCAATGTTGGATAAATTTAATTTTATCAGACTAAAAAAGTAAATTTTATTAAAAACAATTCAAATATAATAAATTTATCATTTAAATACATTTATATAGTTATTGATATTTTAAAATATGATATAAAAAAAAATTTTCTAACCCTTATAAAAATTACATAGGGTGTCAAAAAAATAAAATCATTTTAAACGTATTTCTTAATATTATTTCATAAAATTAATTTTTTAAAAAACTAATACAATTGTCTTAAAACATACATTTAATTAAGTGTTTATATAATTTACAAAAAATAAATTATTAAAATAATACTTATAGTCTCTTTATTGAACTAACAATAATAATGTCGTCCAAAATCATATAGGTAAATGTTTATAATGTTCATCATCAATATTTCCCAATGATACTAATTAATAAAGGAAATAATTCCCTATAAATACACCATCATTATTACTTTATCCCACACTATATTTCCCATGGTAGTTCTTATAAATTCTTTGACAATTTCAATTATTTTCTTTAATTATTATCTTTTTTTACAATATTTAGATAAGGGATCATCTTATTCAGAGATTTCAAGCCTTTCGAGTTTATTTGAATAATTTTATTATTTATTCTATGTGTATATCCCTTTACTATTCCTTATTGTTTTATTCCATACAAACACATGACATGTAATTATATTAAGAAAATGAAAAACTATTTTTACATGCTCATAAAAAAAACAATCATTATAAAATATGAGTTCAATTAATGTCATAAATGATTTATAGAGTATTACATTCATCCCCCCTTACTGAATTTTTTTGCTTGATATTAAAATAATTTTTATGTATGAGAAATATCGAAATATCAATTTCCAAGCTTCATTCTTGTGGCTTTTTCCCACTTCAGAAATAAATATATTACACTAACCAAGAAAAAAATTATATTTAATACTTTTTATGAAATAATTCATCTCATAAATAAGTACTTTTTTCCTGGAGTCACACTTGAAGATAAAGTGTCTATGAATGGATATGGTAACATAAATAATTTTTAATATCAAATATTTATTTTATCCAAATTCCACTATTGTAGTTTGGAACATGTTGATGAAAACATTAGTAATTACTTTAAAATTTTATTATTAATATATAATTTAAGTAAATCCATTTCAACAATATTTTTATAAAATAACATTACCAAGTTTTCTTCAAGGGTTTCTAAATTTTCATTGAGACTTATGAAAATATAGAAATTTAAAAATTGATACATATAGGATTTGAAGAGGTCAACCTTTTTGGCAGCTCTTTCAAAATGAATTAGTGCTTCATATTACATAGTTTGGGTGAAGAGTTTAATAATGAAATCATAGTAAATTTATTCACTAGTATAGTAGGAATGTTGAGTTTACATGATTTCTTCATATTCAAACAACGATTCCTAGAAATTGGGTAATATTGTCTGTATTAGAATACTCATAGAGTTTTCTGTTGAATTCTCAAATATTTAAAAAATATTCAAATACATTTTACCATGACATTATGATAATACTAGAAATTATATCTTCTTGAAGTGGGAAAATAGTTATTTGTGATCTTCCTCCTTAAATATTATATAATTACATTAATCTATTTTGAAACAAAGTAATTAATACATTAAATGAATTTCCGACAAACATATAATTAAATTAGAAACATTTTATTTCTTCTCTTCAAATAAAACCAATATTGAAAATTGTGAGTGATCAACCATAACATAAGAGAATAATGTATATAAATTTTAAATTATACATTTTATGTATGTTTTATGGGCCCAAATTTTTAAACTAACCGTAGATCTAGTCAACCTATATCAATCATGGATTAATATAGGATTATTTTGGATTACCTTTTCTCATACCTAGAACCTAATTCTAGAAATAGATATCCTAAAATTACCTTGAACATTTTTAAAATTCTTTAAAATCCATGATCTTAAATTTTAGGAAATATTTTTCCATAAAATTTAAAATTATATAATATATTCCTTAAATAATGATCTTTATGTTTTAATATATATTATCCAAAATTAATTTACTATCATTTAATCGTATTGGGGTTTTTCGCTTAATAATTGTTTGTAATGAGATTGTAAATTTATAACAAAATATCCCTCATGAATCTTAAACTAGGTGTGTAGTAACACCCATTTTCATACATACATTCTAGATTAATTATATATTAATATTATTTAATTAGGGTTGTTACCCCTAGGAAAATCCATTCTTGATATTTATCCACTTATACTATCCATACTATGATATATTTTCAAGGAAACCTATTACTCTATACTTTACCCAAATTTTTGTATTTATTCTTCTATTTAGTATTATCCCTACTAGTTTCTCTAATATTTTATAATCCTAATTCCATAAAAATAAAATTTTATTTGATACCAAATTTGTATTCCCTTTCATTTAATACATATTAATTCATGTTTTATTACATAAAATGATTCTTAGTGAAAACAATAAGGTCGATAATCCATGTGTCTTTGAGAATTTGGAATATATCAAATTGACATGATACATTGATACAACAATATATTTGACTACTTCTCAAGAATTCTTCTAAAATTCCATTTCTTTAAAAACAACATGGGATAACCTAAATAAATATGTAAGAAAGGGGAGAGATTTAAATCCAATTGAAGGGATAAGAATAGAAAAAAAATGATGAAGGTAAAAATATTGATTTAGTATCAATATCAATGATACATGAAAATGGAAAAAATAATAATATTCAATGATGAAGCAAGATAGAGCATGATAACATAAAAGTAGCATGGGAATGTGGAAATGAAATTAAACATGACATCATTTGAACAATTCAATGTTAAAAACTATTTTATCGTAACATAATGATCTGAGAAAAAACTATACTGAACCATACATTTAATATAAGGAGAATAAAACACTAACTAGTGTATTGGAACATTATCTGGGCACACCAATTATAGTCATGTGATGTACATGCATAAGTATTCCACATATATCATATAACATAAGAAAATAGTTCATATTATTTAATCCAATGATTGAGGAATGTGGGTTACATACAATGAATTACCCAGTGGAATAATTATATGTAAAACAATGTGAATACCATTGAGTTGAATGAGTGTGGTTATACACATAACAATGTATGCCATGAAAAATCAGAAGAAAATTTCTGCATCATAATGGCAGTAAATAAAGGTTCATGGGAGGGGTTAATGTGAGTGAATGTGGTCTCTCATCCCTTGTTCATAATAATAAATTTAATAGGGATGTGTAAGAATAGAATACAACATGAAAAATTGTTAATTAAAATGATTAAGAAAAAATATTTTCTTGATTATGCAAAATCATATTGAAATATTAGCCACCACAAAGTCATACATAATGACTCATATAATAGTTTAATTAGAGAGAAATGGGTATCTCATAATTTGGAAAATAAAAATTAATGTTTTAAGGATGTGTAATAACATATACTGACATGAAGAATTTGAAATAAATGAAACATAATTAAGAAGGTTCGAGAATTGAAAAGAAGAGAGAAATGTACCTTACATGGAATATTTTATTTATAAATCATGGAGGGGTAAAATATAAAACTACGGATACTCATGGGGGATAGATTTCAAAAAATTTAATGATTATAATGGGAGATAAGTATTTTGACCATGATTGTTTGCGTAATGGCTAATTGGTGGTATTTATACCTGACTAGGGGTATGTTTAAAAGGATTAAATTTTTTTTATTTTACTATATAAGACAACCACATATGAGATAAACTAATTCGAACAATTTTATGGAATAAATATATGTCGGAGAGTGGGTTTGAAAAATAGAGGCCATCCAAAATTGAACCACAACATCAATACGGACAAATAAATGATCAAAATCCAAAATGAATTTTAATTCAAAAAAAAATTAAAAAAAATTAATTATAAATTTGATAAATAAAATTTTACATTAAAAAAGTATTTTTTTTAAATATAAAATAAATATTTGATTAAAAAAATTTGAATAAATGTTTTAGTCATACTGACATAATGATGGTATCAAAAAATTACAGTCTCATGAAGAAGAAATTTTCAATTTTTGACAAAAATATAACTTTATCATAAAATTTACAAATACTCACCCTGTGCTAATTTTGATTGTGAGTCAAAGTTTACGTTTATTTTAAAAAAATTATTATTTCTATAAATATGATAATTGTATCATTTAAAAAAATATCCTTTCTTATTTTTTTATAGAAAAATAAACATTATAACTATTTTAATAATTACTTAGGACTTTGTTAAAAAGTAATATCATTAAATGAGTGTTTTCTAATATTATTTAATCAAAATAAAATTTATTTAAACCCCATAAATTTATAATAAACTAAATTTTAATTACATAATGATATTGTATCCAAAAATATATTTTAAAATAATCAACGAGTCACTTTTGTGTGAAGACAACAATGATAATGACCAATTGTCTTATTGAGTAATTGTTATAATTCCAATCTTATGTATTTCACAGAATTCCTCAAAACTAATGGTACAATTTCCCAATAAATATATCATATTTCATAGATTATAACAAACTATATATCTTAAAACGGTTCTTATAGATAATTTTATAATGTTAATTGTTTCCCTAATTATTTCCTTTATTGTGAAAATCATTATGTTAGGTGTGATCTATTTAAGAGATTTCAAGATGATGGAGTTTTTTTTAATGATTGTATTATTTTCAATGGGTATATCCATTCAATTCTCATTGTTTTATTATTCTATATTAAAAAATAATATCTAATCATATTTTGTTATTGTAAAATAATTTCTATTTTCTCATAATAAAACATTCATTATAAAATAAGAGTTTAATGAATAGCATTAATTAAATTTTAGTGTGTTCAAAAAGTATAAAAATTTGAAGAAGAAACCACTTACAACTTATGTATCCTTTTAATTTAAATAAATTAAAATAGGGATCACAACATGGCTCCTCAAAAACAATAAATTTTATGAACATGGTAAAGGAAATTCAATACGATGTAATCAGACCATATTGTAGATATCATGGTACACAATAATAAATGTGTTTCATGAAATTAAATTTCAAACAATAAACTGCATACCAAAGTTCCTAGCATCCATAAAATAAATTTGATCTCGTGTATAACAAAAATAACTTTCGTAATAAACTATTTTAAAGATATATTCATATATATATAAATTTATAAATATCATATATAATTCTCCTATAATTTATTTTTTTTTCATCTATTTTTAATATCAGGCACGGGTAGCCATTATTTTTTTAAACTAATTTCATAATGGAGTCCTTGTTCTCCATTAATAACCAAAAGGAAATTATTCCAAAATCAAACAAGTTATGATAATTGATTATTTATATTTATTTAAATTTTTAAAATTCTACTTTTTTGGAAATTTGGTAAAAATTTGTAATGATTAGTTCAACGATGAGCATGCTTCATTGATTTTTAACAATTGGATATTAGTATCTTAGTGAATGAGTCAAATATTTTTCTTAACATTACATAAAAAATAAAATAATTATTTTCTTATTGATATCATATATTATCTATATTTTTGATCTCAAATATATCCATGATATTAATTTATAGCATTGTTTATGTAGGTGGTTAAACAGACCCAAACATTAACATACCAAAGTAAAATGATGATTATAAAGTGATTTACATTTAATATAATTATAAAATATGAATAGTTATGTTTTATTGGTTTTATTAATGTATAAATTTTGAAATTAAAAATTTTATAAAAATATGTAATAGATATGAAACTCTTACATGTTTTCAATAAATTGTTTTCCTTTTAGTACTCTAATTTTATTTGGTTGAATTTATAAAGGTATTTTTTTGTTTATATTATTTATATGTTATTTGAATTATCCATAATGAATCCTTATAATTTAATTAACACAATATTTATCCATCCATCCAACCGCCCAATGGCCTATAAAATTTTAATTATTTGATAAATCCCCATTTTAAGGGATGATGGAGGTGGTAGCCCAAAGACATCATGGACATAGGACAATCACACTCGATGGATAGAGAGAGTAAATCCAAATTGACAACATGGAACTACACCTCCCCAAAATTTGAACATGAATAAGCTCTCCACTATTGAAATGCTAATCGGTACGAAAATGTACAGTATTAAATTACATGCACGATCTGATGGCTAACGCTATACCCTCTCAAAAAAACAAATCAGAAAAACACTACAATGAAGAATCTTAAGCTCTAGAACTTATTATGAAGTCTGTTCATGAAGTCATCCGGATCACAAACTTCCCATCTATGAAAAGAAGACCATTCAAATAGAAATAACAACCTTTCTACTACCCTCAAAAAATCACCAGTCACATAGAAAATCATACCCTTAAAAGCTACATAAAACTAGGAGACCAACACCACCATTTCCTTCCCATTGTTGTATTTATAAACCAGAAACACAAAACGAACCACCACCCTCATATCACGCAAAAATTTCGTCAGCATTAAACACCAACAATGGTCCATCGACACAAAACAATAAAAATAAACCCCCAACCACGTTAGAATTGGAAGACACACAGTTATGAAGCCAACACATAAAGATGAGGACTTAGATATGAGTTTAAGATCCTCCACATCCAGTGGCATCAACCCCAACACAGCCATAGACCTCCGAAACCAAGACAATATTGAACAGTGCCAATGTAGGTCACCTGAGAAGTCCCGATCCACCCAATCGACCAAATCTACCATAAAAAGTTGCCAACAACCGAAGCTGACCAATGGTAGTTGAAGCTTCCACCAAGAGAGCTGAGGCTAGAGTGAGGAACACTAACTCCCAGAGCTAAGTGCAAAAATAATCACCACTACAGAGAGGTTTTTGCACCCATAATCGACCAGGACCGAAGCGAGAAGCATCTAGTACCATCGAGGAGAAGGAACGCCACAAAGGGATCTGAGGTGGCATGAAGAACACCGCCTCTAGAAACCGTCCACAGAAACTGGAGCCACCATGGAGAGGCTTTGTCACCCGATGCAGACTGAATCCATGAAAAATGTGCGGCGAGAGTCCATCACGCATCTGATCATGCCGAGATTCACCACCAAGAATAATAGTCACCTCAAACCTACACTAAAACTATAATGGCGATGATGGGAACCCTACCTCACGCAACACCCCTTACAGACCCATGAGTATTTCGAAACCCTAATTCCTTGTCACAATATTTATCTATTAAACCCATTATCATGACCATATGTGAACAATATCCTTATATAATAGTATACAATATTTCATATAGGTGGTAGTCCAACCATATTCATTGATGACGATTTCCTCATTTACATAGAATGATAAATTTTTAAAATATTGTTTATTAATCCAATTCATGTTATAAATAAAATATTTTTTTATTAAATTCTTCTCAATTTCCATCAATGTATGGTGGTGAAATAATATAAAACATGATGATTTGTGGGGGTAGTAATCTTCACATACTCAAAAAAAAATTCACATTACTTAAGGGAAAAGAGGACATGTGGCTAATTCTAATCCCAAAATTATATGAAAATAAAATATTATATAATGAATAAATTAATTAGATAATTTTTCTTAAAATAATTTTTAAGAGGGGACATATAAAGGAAAAAATGTTAGGTAGTATTTAGTATATCTGTTGAGAACTTTTAGCATCACCTAGATGGTTCAATAGAAAGGGTGGACATAGGCCAAAGAAATTCGAGAAAAATATAGAAGTGAAATTGGATTAAAAAAAATTAGGGTGTATTTTCAATAGAAAATGAAATTAGTAGAAATGATGGGGTTTAAAGTGACACATTTCATATGTGGAAAGTATGTAACTTTTTTAAATATTTCATCCTAATAAAAAGAGATATCTTATTTTACATGTAATGAGGAAACAAAAATAAAAATTAATGTTTGGGATACATTATAGTAGAAAAAATCCTCAACCTCCAAATTATAATTATAAAGTTTTCATTTAGACCAATTAATCTTTTGGTTAATCCTTTTTAGACATGATGGATTTAAAAGGGTAACTAGTTTTCAAACACATAAATTATTTTTATGCCAAAAAAATAAAATGGCCCATATTATTTTATGGGTTCTTATAATTATAAAATATAAATCCTTTAAATTTTATTTACATTCTAAAAGAGAAACAATTATTACTTAAATGATAAATTTATAATGTATTAAATATAGTTTTCGAAAATAGTGAAAAGTTCTAAAATATAAAACATCAGTTTTGAAAATGAGAGAAATAATTTTAAATTTTCTATGTAATTTATAAAATGAATATTATTTATAGAAAATGGTTTTATAAAATCCCAAGTAATTATTATATGCAAATAATTTCATAAAAATTATTGTATATGTAATAATGTTATTTTTCACTATTCAACTAAAAATTGTCCTCTTAAAATGGATCTTAAAATGTACCATAATTTAATATTTTAATAATAAATCTATTGATGATTCCCATACATTAAAATATAGGTATTAAAATTTGAAATTCTACCTCCAAATAAAAATATAAAATATATTGAAAAACAATTTTTAATGAAAATAATCTTTTCAAAGTACAAGCTCTTTTTATTATAAATTTATACAATGAACTACTAAAAATATAATTAATCAATTATTATTATACTTTATATAAATTGAAATTTTACAAAAATTTTCTTAGTTTTATATAATAAAATCTAAATCACAAAAATACGTGAATTTTAGTTAAATATATTTTTAAGAAAATAATATAATAATTTACATTGTTTGAAATGATTTACATATATATATATATATATCATAATTCACTTAGGAAAATTCATAATTGCGAATTTGATCGAATGGTTTTGATGATAATATTTTACTTTAGTTTATCATTTTTCTTCTTTTTATCGGTGTTGATAATAGGAAATGATATCTACATAATATTTATTTATGAAAAATATATAGCAAAATTTTGGGTTATTACTGATACTAATATAGGATGTTATAAGAATGATTGAAAAATTATTGTTTAGAAAAGTATTAAAACTATTTCTATGATTTCTACTAAAATTCAACCTATTTATCCATAACAAAATGAAATCACATTAATCATTGATGAATTTTTATTGGATCAATAAATCATAATCCAAAAAAATAAAATTCAAATATTGAAGGATTTGGAAACACATGTTATGTATATTGAACCAAAACTGATGAGAAAAATATCGGAATAATTGAATATAAAATATCAGCCATCATATTTGGTTCTTGATATAGTAGAGGTTGAGGAAAACATAAAATAAAACAATCTATTTCCCATAATGATAAACATGTCTGAGGAACTATATGAATATCACAAATTTCTATCTGAGAATTTAAGGTGAATTGATACCATGTTATAATCAAAATTTTTAAATATATCATAAATTGAAATGCCTTATAACTAGTCTTGTGATTAAATTATAGATTCAGTTTCATGGATTTATTTTTTGATATTATTGAAGAAGTGGAAAATAAATTGAAGGAACTTGTATTTAGAGAAATATTTTTTTATCTATTTACTAATACACTACTAGAAATATGGGCATTTGAGCCCTGTTACCTATAGCGACCGCCATTGGCGGTCGCTAAGTCTCCATAAAAAAATAAGGCCCCCCCCTCTCCACTCTCGTGATCCCCCCACCTCCGCGAACCCTCCCCCCCCCCCCCCCCGTCACCCCCCCCCCCCCCCCCCCCCCCGTCGCGCGCCCTCCCCACCGCCGCGCGCCCTCCCCGGCGCTCCGCCCTCCGCCGGAACGCCCTCCGCCGGCCCGCCCTCCACCGGCCCGCCCTCCGCCGGCCCGCCCTCTGCAGCCCCGCCCTCCACCGGCCCGCCCTCCAGCTTGCCGCCCTCCGCCGGCCCCACCCTCGGTCGGCCGCCCTCCGGCTGCCCCGTCCTCCTCTGGCCGCCCTCCGCCCTCCGGCTCCGGCCGCCCTATGCCCTGCGGCCTCCCTCTGCCCTCGAGCTTCCCGCCACCCGCCTCCGGCAGCCCTCCGGCCGCCCTCCGCCAGCCCCGCCCTCCCCTGCCGCCCTCCGCTCGCCCTCCGCCCTCCGGCTCCAGCCGCCATTCGCCCTGCGGCCTCCCGCCACCCGCCTCCAGCATCCCGGAAGCCCTCAAGAGCCCTCCGGCAGCCCTCCGGCCACCCTCTGGCATTCGGTCTCCAGCCCCTCCGGCCTCCGACCTCCGCCCTCGGCCCTCCACCCCCTCGTCCCTCCCCCCAGCACTTCGAACACCCCCCCCCCCCGCACCCCGCCAACCCCCGTCCCATTCGTCTTCGTCCCCTCCCTCGCCGCACCACCTACTCCCATCCCCTCCCTCGCCGCACCAGCTCCGGCTCCGGCTCCCCACCGCTCCTCTCCCTCAAAGCACCGCCGTCGGCTCCCCTCCCATCCAGGTTTGTAGCGCAATCAGGTATGACATGGGCTTTCACTTACATTATTATTTTAAAAATGGTTCACAAACAATTAGTTAGTATTTATTTTAAATATATTTGATATCAAAAATGAAAATGTAATATGTATTATGTAAATGTTTTTTATAGGGATCTTATTATGGATAAGCGTTGGATTGATCTTCCAAATAGAACGTCTAAAGAGTATTTCAATGGCATTATGCAGTTTATTGACTTCACCAGAGGATTTGAAAGTAACTATATTAGTTGTCCATGTAGAAAATGTGCTAACAGATATCAATTCACACGAGATACTGTGAGGGGGAACCTATTCTTTAATGGATTTCTAAAAAATTATAAGAGTTGGACTCATCATGGAGAAGAATATGTTTGTTGTGAAAATACGGATAAAGTTCAGATGGATGTTGATGCAAGGATGAATGATCCAATGCATGAAATTCTTACTGAAATGGTACGTGGGTTGGATCTTGAAGGCATTGACATACAGAATCTTGAGACCGGTGAGATAAATCTTCGCTCTGGTGAAGATCGTGATTCGAGGAGGTTTTATGAAGCAATTGATGATGCAAAAATAGAATTATATCCAGGATGTACTTCTTTCAATAAATTGTCGTTTATCGTGGAGTTGTTGCATTTGAAGACTTTGAATCATTGGTCAGACACATCATTTTACATGCTATTGGTGTTATTTAAAAAGGTTCTTCATGTCGACGCTAAGATTCCTGAGTCGTATTACCATGCTCGTAAGCTGACAGAGAACTTAGGTTTTACATATGAGACCATAGATGCATGTGCAATTAACTGTATGTTGATTAGAATGGAAACTGCCCATTTGAATATTTTTATGTTTTGTGGTGCTTCCAGGTGGAAAGAGAACAGGGGAAATCAGACTCATCAAAGTCAGATTGTGATACAGGGGAAACTGATTGCCGTAAAGCAAATGTGTTACTTTCCCATTAAACCAAGGTTGAAAAGATTTTTTATGTCACCTAAAGTTTCTAATTTAATGATATGTCATGCAGAAAGAGTTCATGAAAGTGATATGTTAACCCACCCGGCAGACTCTCATGCATGGAAGGATTTTGATAAAAGACATCCCGACTTTTCCAAAGATGTTCGTAATGTCCAATTGGGATTGGCAGCAGATGGTTTCAATCCATTCAAGTCTATGGTTGGTGCAACTCATAGCACATGGCCCGTGGTGTTGGTTCCGTATAATCTTACTCCGTGGCTTTCTATGAAGCAACAATTTATATTACTTTCCACTCTTATTGATGGACCGAAATGTCCGAGGGATAAGATTGATGTTTACCTTTAGCCATTTATTGATGAGTTGAATGAATTTTGGGGCGATGGTGTGATGAATTATGACTGTGAAACGAATGATATGTTCAAACTGCATGCTGCTTTATTTTAGACAATCAATGACTTCCCACCTTATGAAAATTTATCAGGCTGGAGTACGAAAGGGGAATTTGTTTTCCCTTGTTGCAACAAATGTAAAAAATACTTATGGCTTATGAATTCCAAAAAATGGGCATACATGGGTCATAGACGTTTTCTCCCCCCTCAGCACAGGTTCAGAAAGGACAGAGTGGCATTTGATGGTTCTAGAGAGTTCAACCCATCACCAAAGATCATGACAGGAGTCGAAATGTTATCGCAGATTGTGGAAGAAAACATCTGCACGGTATATGAAATTCAGGATTTGGTGGCTCCTCCGGTACGTAATATTCGAGCTGCGGGTAGGCAGCACAGTCACAATTGGAAAAAGAAAAGTATTTTTTATTGTCTTACGTATTGGAAAACTAACATACTGAGGCATAATTTGGATGTCATTCAAATTGAAAAAAATGTGTGTGATAACATATTGTGGACCATTTTAGGTGTCAGTGGGAAATCAAAGGACCATGTTAATGCACGCCGTGATTTTGAAGAAATGGGTTTAAGGAAATAGTTGCATTTACAGTTACCTGAGGGAAACAAGGCATATATTAATGCTGCACAGTATACGATGACTACAAAGGAGAAAGAGACATTTCTTTCCATTTTGAAGATGCATATGGTCCCTGATGGTTACTCTTCTAATATTTCAAAGTGTGTGAATCTGAGGAGTAAGACATTGCAAGGGTTGAAAAGTCATGACAATCACATACTACTTCAGCAGTTGATTCCAATTGCAATTTGTGATTTTTTATCCCCCAATGTTGTTCAGCCGTTGATTGAGATGAGTAATTTTTTTAGACATCTTTGTTTAAGAAATCAACAAATGAGTGATTTAAAAAGTTTACAGGACTGAATTGTACTTACGCTTTGTCACTTTGAGAAACTATTTCCCCCCTCATTTTTCGATGTTATGGTCCACTTGACAGTGCACCTAACTGATGATGTAATGGCAGCTGGTCCAGTGCAATTCAGGTGGATGTATCCTATTGAGCGGTATTTGAGTACATTGAAACGATTTGTATGCAACAGAGCTCGTCCGGAGGCATCAATAGCCAATGGTTATTTGATGGATGAGTGTACTACTTTTTGTGCAGAATATCTTACAGATGTTGAAACAAAATTAGATAATCCCTCTCGGATTCAGGATGGTCCAGTTGGAGAAGGAACCACATATGATATGGACAACATCGAGTGGATACAAGCGCATCGATATATCTTGTTCAATACTCCATCAGTTGCACCATTAATACAGTAAGTATCTTATCACTTTTATTGTTTACCTTTTACATGTTTTTTTTCATTAGTTGATCATTTAAAAATTGCATTATCGTTTGCAGAAAACACATTAATGAGATAAAATAAGAGATGTATCGTGCGACTGTGTTGCAAATTCAACAGTCTTATTATGTTTCATTTCATGATTGGTTCAAGGATTATGTACGTATAAATTGATTTTAATTATGAGTGAAGTATTACACTAATTTCTTTCTTCATATATCATTATTGAATTCTATGAATTATGTAGGTTCATAAGCTGAGGGAGTTAGGGGACCCCACGCTAACTGAAGAATTTATCCAACTGGCCGAGGGTCCATCTATAACGGATCGTCGTTATAAATCTATAGATGCTAATGGTTTTCGATTTCACATTAAAGATGTTGACGACAAACGAGCAACACAAAACAGTGGCATTGGTTGTCCATTTGTCGATTCTGGTTATTACTATGGTCAATTGATAGACATCATTGAAGTTGTATACACACACGGGTTGAAGTACATATTGTTAAAGTGTAATTGGGTTGATCCAGTGCGTGGATGCAAAGTCGATCAATATCAGTTTTCATTGGTGAATTTTAACTATATGTTATACAGAAATGAACGAGTTGATAACGAACCTTTCATTCTGACATCACAAGCGGAACAAGTATTCTTCGTTACTTTGCCTTCGAATCCAAGTTGGCAAGTTGTTGTCAGAATGTCTCGGCGAGGAGTGTTTGTATTTGAACAAGATGAACCTGAGACTGTTCCTTTTGGTTCCCAACAGCTTGATCAAAATTCCGTAGATCACCGTGAAGAAGATATGTATTGGGTCAGAGCGGCTGTTGAAGGAGAAACGGTTGATTTGCATGCTTAATGAAAGGTATAATTGTTTTCCCACTATTCAGCCTATGATATCATAAATTATCTAAACATTTTATAAATCCCTATAAGTTTTAATCCTCACTTTTTGAAGTTTATTTAGTTATAACTATTTAAGGTGATTTAGCTCATATATATTGATGTTATTGTCGCTGTATCTTTCCATTGAGGTGTTCTTCATTTGTTTCATGTGCTGCTTGAATTTTTATTAATTTAATTTGAAATTTTTCTATTCATTGATTGGTTTTGTACATAATTTGTATATCTGTTTTGTGAACTTTTTGATTCTTTAAATTCATTCCCAACTAATTATTCAATCACTTTTTGTTTTATTAAAAATTTTACATGTTTTATTTTTTTAAAAACAATCCAATTTATCATTTGGACATTTTGGATAGTCCCCTTACTAATGTTTTCCATTACTGCAGGAATGTCAGGGGAAGAGGTAGAAGATCCACATCATCCATCTGAGTCATCTACGTCTCAGGGTCGAGGTATGTTGGAATGTCATTTTCTTTACTTTTTATGTAATTAATAAAAATATATATCTATATATTTAAAAAATCTGACAATTTGTATATAAAATTGTTTTCAACAGGATCAGACCCGACTGCTTCTTCCACTCGCAGGTGAGGCCCTGGTCATGGCATATTATCATGGAATTCTAACATGACTTTTGATGTTTCATTTGATGAGGTATTTCATCCTGTGGGATGCAATGCCCCAGCATTTATTCGTCAGTTGGGTCATATCATATGTGATCCACATCGATTTCCATTGACCACGCGTGACTGGAATTCTATCCATCATGACACATTAGATCGTCTTTGGAGGGAGGTTCAGGTAAGAATACCATTTTACTTTATTCCCTATGTATAAACAATAATAACATATTTGATTTTTTTTCTTTAATAGAAAAATTTGAAAGTATGTCCCGATGAGTTTTGGCCAGTGTGTATGAGTAAATGTCGTAAGATGTGGAAAGACTATAAAGGCAAAGTCAAGAGGGACCACTGGGTACCAAATGTGGGTGCCCCAAACGTTCTAGAAAAAGTCCCGAGAGGTGTCCTCCTGGCTCAGTGGCGTGATTTAGTTGCATATTGGTCGACTGAGGGTGTTGCGGTTTGTATATTTATTTTGGTATATATATTTTCAAGAATGTGTGATTTGTTTGATATTTGAATGAATTGAATGTAGGAGGTGTCTACACACCATTCTGAGAATCGAGCGTTGCAGGGACCACCTCACAGGCTCAGGACTCGTCACGTGTCTCAGATACGACATGAGGTATTTATTATTCATTTTTTAATTTTTTTAATTAATACGGTTTTGTGTTTATATTCTATTCATATATTGTTGCGGGAGCAAGGTGCACCAACTGATAAAATGTCGGTGTGGATGAGGACTCGTCATCGCCATGATCTAGAGGCTACAGCATTGATAGTAAGTGCTTGTACTCATTACCAATACTTACATAAAATCTTTATATTAATATATGTATATATATTTAAATATTTCACAGGCTCAATTTGAAGTTGAATTAAAACATCTGCCAGAGGACCAGCGACAGCTTCCCATGCGAAGGGATGAGATCTTTCATCGCATCATTGGTCGGGACGGACATGGATATAGTTTGACCTATGGAACAGGGATTCCTCATTCTGTAGTGTCACGCACTGCGGTTGTTGGTCCTGCTGTTGCTCAGATGTCACAGCAGCTGTCAAATTTCGAGGCACGGTTGCGGGCTTCCGAGGAGGAAAATGCACAATTGGCTGCTGAGGTTAGAGCACTGCGGGAATATGTGCGTTCGGGTGATGGTTCATGGGATCACACGACGCAGGTTTATACTGTATTTATTTATTTAATTTAAATTATTTTTGTTATGAAAATATTCATAATGTTTATTTGTTATACGACCTTGGCCCACCGGATGGAGGTCAGTGATGAACACGCATGACGCATCACGAGGTGTGTTTCTGCTTTTAATGGTAGGGTTGTTATTGATATTTATGTTGGGTTTCTAGTGAGTTTTTTTGTGATTTGGATAACTTTTTTTCATTAAATATTCAATGTTTAGAATTGTATGTTCTGTAATATTTAAAAAAAATACATGATTTCTAATATAAATCATTAAACTTGTTTATGCCGAATGAGCTGAGTTCATTATCTGTAGTCCCCGTCCTACCCCAGACAGCCCTCCCCGCACTCTGGACAGCCCTCCCCGCACCCCAAACAAGCCCCCCCCCCCCCCCCCGGACTGCTCTCCCGCACCCTGGACAGCCCTCCCCGCACTCCGGACAGCCCTCCCCGCACTCCGGACAGCCCTCTCCACACCCCGGAGAGGCCTCCCACACCCCGGACAGCCCCCTGCACCCCAGACAGCCCCCCCGCACCCTGTACAGCCCTCTGCACTCCGAAAAGCCCTCCCCGCACCCCGAACATGCCCCCCCACCCCGGACATGCCCCCCACTCCGGACACCCCCCCCCCCGCACCACGGACAACCTTCCCCGCACTCCGGACAGCCCTCCCCGCACCCCGGACAGCCCTCCCCGCACCCCGAACAACCCTCCCTGCACTCCGGACAGCCCTCCCGCACCCCAGACAGCCCTCCCCGCACTCCGGAGAGCCCTCCCCGCACCCCGGAGAGGCCTCCCGCACTCCAGACAGCCCTCCCCACACCCCGGACATGCCCTCCAGCCCGGGTGAGTGAATTGTGACGTGGTCGAGCAGGCGGCACGTCAATCGGACGTGCCGTGTGCCTGCGGTGACCGGGAACGCCGTTCGGGTGTCATAAATGGGCAAAACGGTCTTCTCACGCTCAAAGTCATAGTGGACGACATTTGATTGACCTGAAATCATAGGGAAATAATCTAATTATCATTTGTGATGTGTACGCGCAGACGACACGTCAATATGATGTGCGGTCTGCGCGGTAGGGCTCATTATGCGTTCTTTAAGTGTTGCGCGCGCGTGACAAACGCGCGTGGGGGGGGGGGGGGGGTCCACACAGGCCGAATGAGGTCCGAATGGCCTGAAATCAGACGACATCAAAGGGTGAGTGAATTGTGACGTGGTCGAGCAGACGGAATGTCAATCGGCCGCACCGTGTGCCCGCAGTGACCGGGAACGCCGTTCCGGTGTCATAAACGGCCAAAACGGGCATCTCACACTCAAAGTCATAGCGGACATCATCGGATTGACCTGAAATGACAGGGAAACAAACTAATTATTATTTTTGATGTGTACGTGCAGACGGAACGTCAATTGGACGTGCAGTCTGCGAGATAGGGCTCATTATGTGTTCTTTAAATGTTGTGTGCGCTTGATAAACGCGCGTGGGGGGGGGGGGGGTCCAAACAGGCCGAACGAGGTCCGAATGGCCTGAAATCAGACTACATAAAAGGGTGGTTGAATTGTGACGTGTTCAGGAAGATGACACGTGAATCAGACGTGTCGTGTGCCCGCGGTGACCGGGAACGCTGTTCCGGTATCACAAATGGCCAAAACGGGCGTCTGACGGTCAAAGTCATAGAGGAAGACTTCGGATTGACCTGAAATCACAGGGAAACAATCTATTTGTTATTTTTGAGGTGTACGCACAGACGGAACATCAATCGGACATGCGGTCTGCGCGGTAGGACTCATTATGCTTTCTTTAAGTGTTGCGCGCGCTTGATAAACGTGCATGGGGGTCCAAATGGGCCGAACGAGGTCCGAATGGCCTGAAATCAGACGACGTCAAAGGGTGAGTGAATTGTGACATGGTCTAGAAGACGGAACTTCAATTGGATGCGTCGTTTGACCGTGGTGACCGGAAACGCGTTTCTGGTGTCATAAACGGCCAAAACGGGCGTCTGACAGTCAAAGTCATAACGGACGACATCGGATTGACCTTAAATGACAGGGAAACAATCTAATTATTATTTTTGACATGTACACGTAGACGGCACGTCAATCGGACGTGCGGTCTGCGGGGTAGGGCTCATTATGCATTTTTTAAGTGTTGTGCGCGCTTGATAAACGCGCGTGGGGGGGGGGGGGGGGGGTCCAAACGGGCCGAACGAGGTGCGAATGGTCTGAAATCAGACAACATCAAAGGGTGAGTGAATTGTGACGTGTTAAAGCAGCCGGCACATCAATCAAACGTGTCATGTGCCCGCGGTGACCGGGAACGCCGTTCCGGTGTCATAAACGGCCAAAACGGACGTCTGACAGTCAAAGTCATAGCGGATGACATCTGATTGACATGAAATCACAGGGAAACAATCTAATTATTATTATTGAGGTGTAAGCATAGACGAAACATCAATCAGACGTGCGGTTTGCGCGGTAGGGCTCATTATGCGTTCTTTAAGTGTTGCGCGCGCTTCATAAACGCGCGTGGTGGGGGGGTCCAAATGGGCCGAAAGAGGTGCGAATGGCCTGAAATCAGACGAAAAAAAGGGTGAGTGAATTGTGACGTGGTCGAGCAGACAGAACATCAATCGGACGTGCCGTGTGCCCGCGGTGACCGGGATCGCCGTTCCGGTGTCATAAACTGCCAAAACGGGCGTCTGACGGTCAAAGTCCTAGCGGACGACATCAGATTGACCTGAAATCACAGGGAAACAATCTCATTATTATTCCTGAGGTGTACGCGCATACGGCACGTCAATCAGACGTGCGGTTTGCATGGTAGGGCTCATTATGCGTTCTTTAAGTGTTGCGCGCGCTTAATACACGTGCGTGGGGGGGTCCAAATAGGCCGAAAAAGATCCGAATGGCCTGAAAGCATACGACATTGAAGGGTTAGTTAATTTTGACGTGGTCGAGTAGACGACACGTCAATCGGCCGCACAGTGTTACCGTAGTGACCGGGAACGCCGTTCCGATGTCATAAACGGCCAAAACGGGCATCTCACGCTCAAAGTCATAGTGGACCACATCAGATTGACCTGAAATCACAGGGAAACAATCTAATTATTATTAGTGATGTGTACCCGTTGATGGAACGTCAATCGGACGTGTGGTCTGCGCGGTAGGGCTCATTATGCGTTTTTTAAGTGTTGTGCGCGCTTGATAAACGCGTGTGGGGGGTCCAAACGGGCCGAACAAGGTCCGAATGGCCTGAAATTAGACGAAGTCAAAGGGTGAGTAAATTGTGATGTGGTCGAGCAGACGACACGTCAATCAGATGTGCTGTGTGCCCGCGGTGACTGGGAACGCCGTTCCGGTGTCATAAACGGCCAAAACGGGCGTCTGACGGTCAAAGTCATAGCGGACGACATCAGATTGACCTGAAATGACAGGGAAACTATCTAATTATTATTCGTAACATGTACGTGTAGAAGGAACGTTAATCGGACGTGCGGTCTGTGCGGTAGGGCTCATTATGTGTTCTTTAAGTGTTGTGTGTTCTTGATAAACGCGCGTGGGGGGGTCCAAACGGGCCGAACGAGGTCCGAATGGCCTGAAATCAGACGAACTCAAAGGGTGAGTGAATTGTGACGTGGTCGAGTAGACGACACGTCAATCGGCCGCAGCGTGTGCCCGCGGTGACCGGGAACACCGTTCTAGTGTCATAAACGGCCAAAACGGGCGTCTCACGCTCAAATTCATAGTGGACCACATCAGATTGACCAAAAATTACAGGGAAACAATATAATTATTATTCGTGACATGTACGCGCAGACGACATGTCAATCGGACGTGCGGTCTGTGCGTTAGGGCTAATTATGCGTTCTTTAAGTGTTGCGCGCGCTTGATAAACGCGCGTGGGGGGTCCAAATGGTCCGAACGAGGTCCGAATGGCCTGAAATCAGACGAAGTCAAAGGGAGAGTGAATTGTGACGTGGTCGAGTAGACGACACGTCAATCGGATGTGTCGTTTGACCGTGGTGACCAGAAACGCGTTTCGGGTGTCAAAAACGGCCAAAACGGGCGTCTCACTATCAAAGTCATATCGTACCACATCGGATTGATCTGAAATCACAGGGAAACAATATAATTATTATTTTTGACATGTACGCGTAGACGACACGTCAATCGGAGGTGCGGTCTACGCGGTAGGGCTCATTATGCGTTCATTAAGTGTTGCGCGCGCTTGATAAACGTGTGGGGGTCCAAATGGGCCGAACGAGGTCCGAATGGCCTGAAATCAGACGACATCAAAGGGTTAGTGATTTTTGACGTGGTCGAGTAGACGGCATGTCAATCGGCCGCACCGTGTGCCCGCGGTGACCGGGAACGCCGTTCTGGTGTCATAAACGGCCAAAACGGGCGTCTCACGCTCAAAGTCATAGCGGACGTCATCGGATTGATTTGAAATGATAGGGAAACAATCTAATTATTATCCGTGATGTGTACGCATAGACGGCACATCAATCGGACAGGCGGTCTGCGCGGTAGGGCTCATTATGCGTTCTTTAAGTGTTGCACGCGTTTGATAAACGCGCGTGGGGGGTCCAAATGGGCCGAATGAGGTCTGAATGGACTGAAATTAGACGACGTCAAAGGGTGAGTGAATTGTGACATGGTCGAGCAGACTTCATGTCAATCGGACGTGCAGTGTGCCCGCGGTGTCCGGGAACGCCATTCTGGTGTCATAAACGGCCAAAACGGGCGTCTGATGGTCAAAGTCATACCGGACGACATCGGATTGACCTGAAATTACAGGGATACAATCTAATTATTATTTGTGACGTGTACGCGAAGACGACACAAAAATTGGACGTGCGGTCTCCGCGGTAGGGCTCATTATGCGTTCTTTAAGTGTTGTGCGCGCCTGATAAACGTGTGTGGGGGGTCCAAATGGGCCGAACGAGGTGCGAATGGCATGAAATCAGACGACTTCAAAGGGTGAGTGAATTTTGACGTGGTAGAGTAGACGTCACGTCAATCGGTCGTGACATGGTCGAGCAGATGTCACGTCAATCGGTCGTGCCGTGTGCCCGCGGTGACCGGGAACGCCGTTCAGGTGTCATAAACGGCCAAAACGGGCGTCTGACGGTCCAAGTCAAAGTGGACGACATCGGATTGACCTAAAATCACTGGGAAACAATCTAATTATTATTCATGAGGTGTACGTGCAGACGTCACATCAATCAGACATGCGGTTTGCGCGGTAGGTCTCATTATGCGTTCTTTAAGTGTTGCGCGCGCTTGATAAACGCGTGTGGGGGGGTCGAAACGGTCCGAACGAGGTGTGAATGTCCTGAAATCAGACGACCTCAAAGGGTGTGTGAATTGTGACGTGGTCAAGTAGACGACATGTCAATCGGACGTGCCGTGTGCCCGCGGTGACCGGGAACGCAGTTTCAGTGTCATAAACGGCCAAAACGGGCGTCTGACGGTCAAAGTCATAGCGGATGACATCAGATTGACCTGAAATCACAGGGAAACAATCTAATTATTATTCGTGAGGTGTATGCGCAGAAGGCACGTCAATCAGACGTTCAGTTTGCGCGGTAGGGCTTATTATACGTTCTTTAAGTGTTGTGTGCGTTTGATAAACGCGCGTGGGGGGTCCAAATGGGCCGAACGAGGTCCGAATGGCCTGAAATTAGACGACATCCAAGGTTGAGTTAATTGTGATGTGTTCGAGTAGACGACATGTCAATCGGCCGCACCGTGTGCCCGCGGTGACCGGGAACGCCGTTCCGGTGTCATAAATGGCGAAAACGGGCGTCTCACGCTCAAAGTCATAGCGGACCACATCGGATTGACCTGAAATCACAGGGAAACAATCTAATTATTATTCAAGACATGTACGCGTATATGACACGTCAATCGGACGTGTGGTCTGCAAGGTAGGGCTCATTATGCGTTATTTAAGTGTTGTGTGCGCTTGATAAACGCGCGTGGGGGTCCAAACGGGCTGAACGAGGTCCGAATGGCCTGAAATCAGACGACGTCAAAGGGTGAGTGAATTTTGACATGGTTGAGTAGACGGCACGTCAATCGGATGTGTCGGTTGACCGTGGTGACTGGGAACGCATTTCCAGTGTCAGAAACGGCCAAAACGGGCGTCTGATGGTCAAAGTCATAGAGGACGACATCGGATTGACCTGAAATGACAGGGAAATAATCTAATTATTATTCGTGAGGTGTACGCGTAGAAGGCACATCAATCGGACCTGCGGTCTGTGCGGTAGGGCTCATTTTGCGTTCTTTAAGTGTTGCGCGCGCTTGATAAACGCACGTTGGGGGGGGGGGGGAAACGGGCCAAGCGAGGTCCGAATGGCCTGAAATCAGATGACGTCAAAGGGTGAGTGAATTGTGACTTGGTCGAGCAGACGGTATGTCAATCGGATGTGTCGTTTGACCGTGGTGACCAGAAACGCGTTTCCGGTGTCATAAACGGCCAAAACGGGCGTCTGACGGTGAAAGTCATAGAGGACGACATCGGATTGACCAGAAATCACAGGGAAACAATCTAATTATTAATCGTGATGTGTACGTGTAGACGGCACGTCAATCGGACGTGCGGTCTGCGCGGTAGGGCTCATTATGCGTTCTTTAAGTGTTGTGCGCGCTTGAGAAACGCGCGTGGGGGGGGGGGGGGGGGTTCCAAACAGGTTGAACGAGGTTCGAATGGCCTAAAATCAAATGACATCAAAGGGTGAGTGAATTGTGACGTGGTCGAGCAGACGACACGTCAATCAGACGTGCCATGTGCCCGCGGTGACCGGGAACGCCGTTCCGGTGTCAAAAACGGCCAAAACGGGCGTCTGACTGTCAAAGTCATAGCGGCCTACATCGGAATGACCTGAAATCACAGAGAAATAATATAATTATTATTCGTTATGTGTACACGCAGACAGCACATCAATCGGATGTGCGGTCTGCGCGGTAGGGCTCATTATTCGTTCTTTAAGTGTTGCGCGCGCTTGATAAACGCACGTGGGGGGTCCAAACGGGCCGAACGAGGTCCGAATGGCCTGAAATCAGACGAAATCAAAGGGTGAGTGAATTGTGACGTGTTCGAGTAGACGGCACGTCAATGTCCGCACCGTGTGTCTGCGGTGACCGGGAATTCCGTTCCTGTGTCATAAACGGCCAAAACGGGCGTCTCACGCTCAAAGTCATAGCGGACCACATCGGATTGACCTGAAATCACAGGGAAACAATCTAATTATTATTTGTGACATGTACGTGCAGACGGCGTGTCAATCGGATGTGTGGTCTGCGCGGTAGGGCTCATTATGCGTTCTTTAAGTGTTGCACGTGCTTGATAAATGCACGTGGGGGGGGGGGGGGGGTCCAAACGGGCCGAACGAGGTTTGAATGACCTGAAATCAGACGACCTCAAAGGGTGAGTGAATATTGATGTGGTCGAGCAGACGAAACGTCAATCAGATGTTTCGTTTGACCGTGGTGACCGGAAACGCGTTTCCAGTGTCATAATACATCAAAAACGGTGTGAGACGGTCGAATTCGGAGCAAATGTACTCTGAATGACCCGAAATGATAGCATTTCTTAAATTGGGGGTTTTAAATTATCACCATGATTTGATGTCAGATTTAATTTTATTATATGTATATAATAACTGAATAATTATGTTCAATTTACGTTTGTTTTGTTTTTTTGTCTTATTGTAGGTTTTGAAGGAGAAGATTGAAATCGATGGACTTGCTTGGATCATTGAAGAACGTTTATCGTTTATGATGATTTTGATGTTTATGATGTTTGAAATTGTTTTCCATTTTTTATGATTGGTACCTTGTTTTATGTCTGCTTTTCCACCGTGAAGAAAAAAACACAATTTGTACATTTCATTAAAAAAATGAAAAATATTTTATTTAATATTATATATATATATTTTCATTAATATATATATATATATATATATATATTTTATTCAATAAATAAATAAATATATTTCATTTAATAAATATATATATATATTTTTTATTTAATATTATATATATAAATATTTTCATTAATATATATATATATATTTTTTATTTTATAAAAATATATATATTTTATTTAATATTATATATATAAATATTTTAATTATTCTATATATATATATATATATGATTTAATATATATATATATATATTTATTTTGGTATGAAATTTTTTTTAAAAAAATGTTTCAAGTTTAGCGACCGCCTTTGGCGGTCGCTTTAGCCTGCCTGCCAGGCAGTATTAGCGACCGCCAATGGCGGTCGCTAATGGTGCTCACGAGGCAGCCTACAGCGACTGCTAGGCGGTCGCTTAAGGCGGCATTTCGGCCACCTATAGCGACCGCCATTGGCGGTCGCTAAAGCCCTACAGCGACAGAGCAGATGCGATCGCCAATGGAGGTCGCTGGGCAGTCGCTATAGGGCATTAGTGACCGCCAATGGCGGTTGCTAATTGCCTTTATTTTAGTGGTGATAAGTCCACTAGTATATTTAAAAGAGGCATTATATAAAGTAATTACAAGCTACATGAAACAATGATGGGTGATAATAAGGATATTAATTATTTTAAAGAAATAATAATATAAATTAAGTTAATATTAACACTTGTTTTTAATGAAATTTTTGATTTAGATAAACATTATATAGAAACATATGTTTATTAATTGGAATAAGATGAACCCATAAATAATTTCAAAAAAACTAATAGGGTAAATTACATATAATCTATCCAATTAAAATTTCATATTTTAAATTAAAAAAAAGGGATACACGGGGGTATATCCTTTAAATATTTTTTATGATCCAAAATCTTATTTTCAAACCAATAATTACCAACATAGCATATTGAGAAAGAAATATAGTGGGACACCATTTATTTAATATATAATAGAGACCTTGAGAAAAATATTGATGAATATAGAAGTGAGTTAGATAAGTAGTTCATAAAGAACAAGTTCATTTGGGAGATATCCAAACCTATATGGATAAATATATTAAAACTATAAAATATCATGTAGTTCTAATAATGACTTATATTACTATATGCTTTTTATTTAATATTTCTATGTCTATTTTTTCAAAATAAATAATTAAATTGATATTATTTTTATTTCTTATCGAAATGCATATATATAATCATATTAAATTTAAAGATGATATTTAAAAGAGGAAAAAAATTATTCCACGATATCTATTAAGTAATAAATCCATTGAATGATAAATCATATTTTTTCTATTGTTTTTTATATTCTTTTATTTTTTATCTAATTATACAGAATAATTATTCAGAGAATATATAATAATATTTAATTTCGGTATTTGGAAAAATATAAAAGTATTTTTTATTTTTTTATCAATATTTATTAATAAATTTCAGTTTTAAACATAGATATATTTGTGGAAAATATGATTATATTTTTAAAATACAAAAGCATGATAGTTGAAAAGATGTTTTTCGTTCCTCTTGAATATGATGGTTTGTCATTTCTTTTATATTTTTATAATTACGGAAATTCATTTTGATAATATAATTTATGTAAGAGAAAATTGACTATCAATATGACTTATAATCATTGTTGACATATTAATCACCATACCATATTCTTATAAAGATGTTTTCGGATGTTTTATATAATTTATAACATTATTATATACTTTTTAAAAAATATAAATAAATTAAAATAATGTTTGTAAAATATGAAGAAATTGTTTATGATATATTTTTTTACCATTGAGAACATCCGTATAATTTATCCCTTATTTATCGAGTTAAAATCCCTAAATATTGAGATAAATTTGTAAAACAATATTCCAATATTAAATTTCTTATTCACATTAATTATGTTATAATATATTTTTTCATTACATAATTTCAATACATAGATAGATTTCATTACATTCAAATCTACGCATAGAATAATAATTTTATATTATTGAATCATACATGGAATATTTTTCTATAACATCATTTATAATCAATTATAAATTTACTATCATTTGGATAGAAATGATGAGATATTCATTTCAAGGTAAAAGGGATATTATTTCATAAAAATATTTTATGTTCATAATGTATTTTTATCATAATATCTTAAATTAGTTAGTATTAATAATTATGTATATAAAAATAAGAATATTATATACCCACTAAAGTAAATTTACTTTCATTAAATTAGATATATTAATTAAGGAATTATAATAAAGTTATTTTATGCTTTCAAAATAAACTTCCTTCCAAAATATTTATTATTTCATTTTTTGTGTAGATATTTTAATTAATTTCTATCGCATTTATAAATATTATTTTAAATTTGAAATATTCTTGGAATTAATCATACAATAAATACATTAGAGTGATGTTTTTGTAATTTTCTTCAGAAATATTTTTTTGATTTCATAATGATAAATATTAATTTTTGAAAAACTATCGTTTAATTTCATAAATTTATAAAATTGAAAATATTATTTTATATTGGATTTTATTTTATTTAAAAAGTTTACACCATTTAAATAAATAACATTATTGAATTAAATATAATATTTCATTTTGGTATATTTTTATTTTATGCTTAAATGTATAATATTTTAAAACAATTTTTCATTATGTTTTATGAAATTATTAAAAACAATTTCCTCCTCTTCTACAAATTATATTTTGAAAAATGGATTTTATATTTGGAATAAGGAGGCTCAAATATCATTATGAGTTTAATTTTAATTTAGTTTATTAATAATATTATCATTAGAAAAATGTTTTCATAATTCTAAATGGATAAAAATGGATAAACATTCTACTAAGGTCAAAGAATATCATTTAATATCTTATTAGATAAGGGTATTTTCACCGTTATAACCTTATCTTCTAAAATTAACTTTTTAGTGCCACTTTCCCATGATCAGAATAATTACAAGTGTTCTCCTCCCCCCACTTATAAAGGGAACCTCCTCTTCTCAATTATCCACACAACTTCTACACTATAGTTCAGAAAAAACCTTTCCAAATACCATCCCAACCTTCATACCCACATCCTAGAGGTATGAGTCTCAGCAAAATTACAAACTACAGGGATAAATGTTTAAACAAATAAGGAGTTAGAAATAAACTGTAAAACTGTTACCATTGTACATTTATTATTATTAATTCATATACCTCTAACACATCATAACCATTATATTATAATAATTTATGGAGCTGAAATATATTAAAATTTTATTATTTTTATATTATAAACATTTTTCATATACTTTTTTATCATATGGGAAATGAAAACATCACGTATGCGTATGTGTAGACTACCGTCTCCATAAAGAGATATTTTTTGTTTTCATCACTGTATCAAACGAATAGGTATATATATGTATCAAATAGGTATATCTTATGTTTATAACATAATTATTATTTTTATTTATGAAATATTATAAACATTATTATCCTCACTTCTATTGTAAAATGATAAGGTCGCACATGTATACATGTAGGCTACCACAACCACAAAGTAATGTGATTCAATTTTTTATTTCAATTATGCATTGATTGTTGTAAGAAAATATTTGATGTGTAAATATAATAAATAAAATATAATGAAGTTTATGTAAATATAGGGTATTATTTAACATTCATTCTTTCTATTTTTTGGAAAATCAGAGCATTACATATTTGTATGTACACTCTACAATCTCTGCAATGTGTTGTAATTAATTTCTTATCACCACATTATATAAATAGTTATATAAATGTATATAATTAAAATTTATGACATGAATTAAATTACTTAGATTATATATATGATTAAAATAAGGACAAGGTGTTTGGATTAGAACTCTTGAACTGAAACATTAATCGAAAACAAAAAAGTTACTACCCTGATTTTTAATTTAATGAAGGATTGTTAACAAAACGGAAATTGAATATTATAGAGTAATAGTTTATAATAAATTTGGTTCTAATATTGTTATATTATTTATGTATAACAATTATAAATTTAAAATACAATAATTTACATGTAATAACATTAAATCCAGTAAACTTGAGCCATTGTTTAGATTATTACATTAGAAAAATATACAAGGGATCACATCATAATGGAATGACCATTTTAGTTATTATCGAATAACCAAACACATGCATGATACCTATTATTAATGATAATATCCTTCTCTACATAGTTGTAAATTAAAAAAATTAAGGTCAGATTCTCTGTAAGAATTATGTTTAATGAATTTTATTATGAATAAATGTGGCATAATCCGTATAGTATGTTGACTAACTGATAAAATTCAATTTAATGAATTACTTGTGTATGAAATATATCTATGTATAATACCAATACATTCATACGAGGGATAATAATACCTGAATTTTTAATGAAGGAAACTCTTAATTTTATATTTCATCATTTCAGACATCAAGATACACTATCATCATGGCCTTGTTCCAATTTAGTTTCACCAGTGGTTTCTCTTACAAAAAACTCATTTGATTTTCCAAATGGTTTCTCTAATGATTCATATAAATGAATCAAGTGGTTGTCATTAACTAGTCCCCACCTGTCACTCTATTACTAATTTCTTCCATATTTATTGAATGGTCATTTTAATTCATAAAAAATTTGCATTATAAAAAAATATTGAGTAATGAATAAATAATATTAACTTTTCTCTTGTTAATATCATTATTTTCATAGTAAATCATTTTATTTTTAATTGGTATATAACTTATGAATGGATGTTTGAAGGATATAATTTTTATTAATTTTTGGATGACCCCCTTTTATCGGTTCAGAGGTAACCTTCACACTGCCTATAGACCCAGAGGCACTAGCATGGAATACATGATCTTATTAGGCCCAAATAAGAAACACCAATGTGAAATCCAACCTATAAGATTCAAACATTACTGCAATGAACAACGAACAATGCATCTCAACATTAAATAAAAATTCATGGATTTATGGTCTATGTATTGACATAAAATATATACCCTCTCAAAATTCCAAATATGAGAGTCTTGCTGATGGTTTATCTTCTTATCAAACATCATCTAGATATGTATCTTGATATATAACCCATAATTTTATGCTGAAATAAATTTCATAATTGAATCTCATTCTGCCTCTCCCGCCATAGTGTTTTCTTCACCGCTCCACCTCACTATCGTCATCCTACACCTCCACCAAGGAGGCCACACTGATCAAATCCCTTCTCTACCTCCACCTAAGGACCTATTAATGTTGAAACCCACCTCCACCATCTACATGACCCCCATCACTATCATGCACCCTGACCAATGACACCATGTCACCACTGAATTCTTCCTTCTTCATCCTCATGATACCCCATCGATTCCAAAACCCATCTCCTCACTCATTCCAGTTTCACACATTTGGGTCTCTATCCTGTACCTGAAGCTTAACTCTACAATTATCATTTGGCCCCTCCATCATTGAACCCCTCCTCCATCACTTGTGTCGTGCACATGGGCCTCTGTTAACATCAAACCCCTATCCCCCATCCCATATCTTAATTCTTTCTCCCATATCTTAATTCTTTTTCCCAATTTTCCTTGATCATTATGAAAATAAGTTAATAATTATTTTATATTTAAATAATTGTAATAGAATCACAAATATCATATAAATAATTTAAATATACATATATATATATATATCCCATGTGATTTGGTGATGAAAAAAGAATCGCATCTCTTTGTGGGGGTGATAGTTCACACGTACACATGAACGTCATTATAATTTTTATGTTCATAGAGGGTAATAAATTAATTGATATTTTATTTTATTTTAATAATAAATATGTCATGAATATCATATATAAACATTAATTCCATCATTATAACCATTATTGAGTGATGGAAATGAAAAACGAATTATATTTGTTCGTGGAGGTGATAGTTCACACGTACGCACAAATGATTAATTATTTTATCAATTGAAGGAAAATGTGATGGATATTGATGATGATAATAACATAATGAGATCTCATATTATGATGGTGTATTTGTTATCTCAACATAGTGTAATATGATTTTAATTATGTGGAAAACGAAATAAAATAGAAACAATTAATTTAAAACGATGCCTCTTCTCTAGATGATCTCTATTTATTAACACCTTAACACATATATGGATGGTGTTATGCCTAAAAAAGTATCTATAATGTGTATATGAATTCTAGGAAGCTATTCAAGAAGATCTTGGTCAAACAGACAAAAATTAATGTTTCAAGAAATGATTATAATTTGTGCCCTTTTATATGAGAGGGGAGGGTCATTCTTTGAATTCATAAAAATATTAAATTAATATAAATTACTTTTATATTAAAAATTGGTCCAAAGTTATTTATTTATATGGTAGGGTAAAAATATAATCAGAAAATGTAATTTATACATGTTTCATAAAAATTTAAATCCTTATCTTTTTGTTTTAACCCTTTTAATTGTTATGATTTTATCAACTAATTTACACATTGAGGGTTAATATGATTACCCTAACAAGCCAAACTACCAAAAAGTATAAATTATGACATTTTAGGAATTATGCCAAATATTTTTAAAAATCATGGATTTTTTAATATTTTATTACATTTAATTAAATATTAAATATTTTATAATACCATTGTTTTAATTTTAAAAACTATTCATTACATGAATTTTTTAATAATTCATAACATCATGGTATTGTCCAAAAAAATATTTTAGAATATCACTAACATGTCAAATTCATCTGTAAAATTATACGATGAAAAAAATTATCTCAAACTTTATTTATTATAATATTTTAAATATCAATTATTTTATTCTTCCATTGATGAAGCAATTGTTGCATCTTCATTGTGTAACTATATAATTTAATAATTAACATACAAAAAATTATATATAAATTACCAAGATGTAGTTATTAATTTTAGATTTATAAATTATATTTAGAGTTGATGATATGCCTTGTATAATTCCAAATTAAAAATACATTTCTTGTTAAAAACAAAACTATAATAAAATTGACTCTTCATTGAATATAATATATTAAATGCATTAATGCCCTCCAAGTATCTCCATTTTCCCCTTAAATAGACCTAAGGTTTTTAATTTAAATAATACACTAATACTAATAATTAATTCCTAGTGGTAGGGAATTTTTTATTTTTATAATATATTTTTACCCTTAATTACTCGATTTACCCTTAACTAGAATAAAAATAATAATTACTATTGTAACTATTAATAATATCCATAAATAAAATAAAAATATTTATATATTTTTTACCATAAGGTTAAAGAAATTTAATCCATTTTTCAAAAATTAAATCACATAATTGACATATATTAATTAAAAATTAATCCAATTGATGGTATAAGAAATTGGTTTTATAAAGTATAATTTTTTAAAAATCACCATGTTTTTATATCTGATTTCAATGTGAAATTGATTCTAATAACCTAAATTGGTTTAAATGATATAAATTGGAAATAATTATTCATTAAATTAATTTAATAATATTAAATAACACTATGAAAAATTTGATGAAAAAGTAGTTTTCAATTAAAATCCATTAGTTTTTCACTATTTATCAAAAAATGAATCTATTCATAAAAATACAAAAAATCCAAAAAAAGATAATTTTAATTTCCTTCTTTCATAAAAATTAAATTTTTTCAAATTTAATTTAAAAATTTTACAAAAACAAGATTTAAAATTGGGGTTCCATCAAAATGTGGCAAAACAAACATTTTTTTGAAATTCATCTTTTATGTGTGCAATTGGATTTGTTGATAAATAATCTCCAAAAATCAATTAAAATTAATATTAAACATCATAATGAACATATTGTGTGTATAATTAATTAATAATCTATCGAGGTGATTTTTTTATTTAATGATATAAAACACACTTGTGCACATTTAAATAGTTTTTCAGAAAAAACATCTCCTTTTATTTTAAAAAGGGGGTTACATTAATTTATAATTAATTTTTCTTCAACAAATTAATTATATATAAATTTTGAAACTATATTTAGTTAACTCTATTAATTCCCTCAATTTAAACTTCATGGTTTTAATGGTAACATTTAAATAATAATTAGTTATCCTCTTAAGCTTGATGTGGCATATCATGTACACTATCAAACATAGTGTTTCCTTTTAAAAACTAATGAGGTCATATTCCCCCCTATTTTATAAATTTTATACTATTAATTTGAATTTGTGACTGGTAACTAAGTTACGAACATTCAAAATACCATTAATATAATACCACATCAGAAAAAGGATGAATAAAACTATCACATTAACAGAAATTAAGGTAGGTTTAACGATCACCTAAGATAAAAAATAATATGGTTACATGTAGGAAAACATGGATATATAAGAGAAAAATGGACTTAATGTTATGATGTATAGTGATATAAAAAAAATTCAAGAGAATTTTAACATTTCCAAACCCATAAATTTGTGATGGGTTAGACGGTCATTGATTTCATAGTAGGAAAATTAAAAGGAAAGAGTATTTTTTTAAGATACTTCTAACATATTTAATCAATTATGTAACTAATGTGACTTGGATAACAAGGAAATATTATTACCTGACATGTATATTTTCAGCTATTAATCAATTTCCACCACATGTAATCTTTTTCTCCAAATGATTCGTATTGAGGAGGATTTTTTCACACCTGAATAACAAAAATCACCTTTTAAATAATCACATAATCTAGAAAATATTAACTATATATTTCTCCTCTTTTTAGACATTAACTACTTCCAAAATGGTTAGTAAAAACAAGATAATTTCCAAAATAAATAAACCATATATGTTAAGAAAACTAATTCAATCTGAAAAATTCAATAGAGATACCTAAAGTTTAAAACAGACCGTTGAACAAATAACTACCCTCAAATATTTATTGAATGAGATTTAAACCCAAAAATTAGAATAATTTTATCATAGAGTAATCTAGGATAAATTTTATCATCTATCACAAAAAAATTACTCTTGAAGCCTCAAAACAAAAATTAACTTCTATAATCCAAAAAATATCCATTGTAGTTTAATCATTTCCATAAAAAACCCGAATCACCCTTAGTCCACAATATAATCATATGTTTTTTCAAAATATAATTCAACGATTACGTTTCCAATAAAATAAAATATTATTATATTTACCATAAACTAATAGGATTCCTAAAATACTAAAAATTTAAAAAAATATTAATCACTTATTCAAAAAACATCCAATGTAAATATTGTCTATTTCAGAAAAAATATGTTTCAAAAATCAACGTATTCAACATATATCAAATCATTTAAATAAAAAGAAAATTTTATAATAACTTGAGACTTCATGAAGGCCAGTTTTAGGCGAGGGACCAATGTCACCCTTAAGTTATGCCTTCAACGAATATGGCCTTACAAGATGCTATCTGTTTCCACCTATCTAATGGGTTATCTTTCTTTCTAAAACTACATAATTATTATTATGTTCATGATATATTCTATTGTCCTAAAAAATAACAATTAATTTCCTCAAAAATGAATATCTCGAAATATACCATTACTCACCTTGAAATTTAATAAAATTAAAGCCTAAACATAATTTCTTAGACATTAATATTATACACCCATGATGATATCTGTATCTATTAATAAGAAATCCTAATCTCCAACGTTGTCTAATATCCGATAGGATACTAACTCTAAGGGCCTGACCATTAACATAACTTACTCTAGTGACTGTTGACTAAAATTTATTTTCTATCATTCTCAAAGATCTTCTAGGTTATGATATTTAGTGAATTATGGAAAAATCATACATAGTAAACCCATTCATTAATAGAGGATACCTATACATAGTATCCATTTTTTTTCAAAAAATGAATCCATCTTATAATAAATAATGGTTTCTTTTTATATCACGACTTCAATAAATTCATAATTAAAACTTCTTTTTCATTACCATTATTTAATCAAGTGAAAAATATATTAGAGAATAAAATGAGCAAAAACTTTTAGTAAGTGAAATAAATAATGGAATCCATTAGTCTAGTGAAAACCCATAAATTTTTTCCTCAAAATAAACAATACCTTTTTTACCCTGAAAAAGATATCATCATTTTCGAAAGATAATTATCTTACCTTCTGAAAATAAAATATATTCATGAAAACTAATATAAAATCATATAATATATAAATACCTAAATTAGAACATAATTATACAAAAATGGAATAAACATAAAGTTTAATTTCAATCATGTTACTCTTAATAATGGAATATCCATGTGGCCGACTTACACACATGTCACTCTTATAAATGAAATAACTATTTAGACAACGTCCATAACAAATGAATTGGACATTATAATTTAACCACCCATATTTGGCTTATAATTTAACCACCCATCAAATGTATAAATACCATTATATAATCCTAACACATAAAAGATTAAAATTTTCTTTATTTCACATATAAAATTTCATTTACAATCATAATAAATAATTTCAATATATTAAAATAATCAATCCATATTCAGAACCATTTTATACAACAAAAAACACAAAAAATGGAACATGTGGTTTATTTTTCATTTACAAAAATGAAATCCCTCTAGACGAATCCAAATATCAAATAATGTTCTTGGAGGAGGATAATTTGTTTTTTCTATATATATTAAAATAAATTCATTTGGTCGTTTGAAAATTAATGATCTATATGAAAAACGTAAAAAGATCATTTCTTTAAAACTATTGAATTAAGCTAAAAATTTCAAAAAAATATAAACATTTGAAATCTAAAAAAATAAATATTTAAAATAATATAAAGAATATTAAAATTGAGAAAAAAAATTATAATTAAATCATTAAACATTAAAGGAGTCTCATACCACTTTGAACATTTAAATCATATAATCCAAGAAATAATACATTTAAAAATCCCTTTATTAAAATTATTTTAGATAAAATATGGATATTAATTCTCATAGTATCCATATACACAACTTATAGAATAATAAAGGTGCATATCATCGATATATGGCTCAATGAAAGGAGATTGAGATGAAATCACTTACCTTAAGTCGGATTTGTCTCCTATATTCTTCATCATACTGAATAATAAACATAGGTTAATTAATTAAATTCATGAGAAAATTTTGTACATTTATTATTAATTTTATACATTTTATTACAATGTTATAATAATTAATTAATTAATCAAGTTGACGAGTGACGTTTTGACAATACTCATTGCTTGAGTCCAGAATGACTTGGGTATGATATCCATAGTCAAAGTATTCATTAGTCCATCATCTCCCTAATAATATTCATAACATAATAATTAATTTTAAATATTAATTATACTCTTAAATCAAACCAATTTTTCTATGGTTATGAAAATGAATAATGTAATAATCATTGATATGATAGGCCAAACGTAGCATGGGTAACATTCCCATTTTTAATTTATCATTATGGAAAGAAGTTAATAATTATTTTCACATTCTAGAATGATAATAATAACATAAATATCATATTTATAATTTCTATAAATGTATATGTATTATCCATGTGACATGATGAAGAAAAATGAATCACATTGCTTCATGGAGGTGATAGTTCAGATTTACACATGAACGACGTTATTATATTTATATGCATATAAGGTATCAATTTAATTGATATATTATTTTATTATAGGGATAAATATGTCATTAATATCGTATATATATATAGAAACATTGTTTTTATAATTATAACCACTCTTGAGATACAAAAATGGAAAACCAATTATATTGGTTCATGGAGGTGATAGTTTACACGTACACACAAATAATTAATTCTTTTCTCATTTGATGGAAAACTAGATTGATATATAAGATAAAATTAACATAATAACATATGAGTTTGTTGAGGATATTCGAGATATTATTTTATCATGGTGTAATATGATTTTAATGAAGTGGCTGATGAAATAAAATAGAATCGCTTAAATAAAAACAATACCTCTTCTTCATATGGTCTCTATTGGTTGACACCATTACACCTATAAAGAGGATTTTAATTTAAAATTAATATTCTCATAATGTTGGCATGGATTCTAGGATGGTATTTTGGTAATGTTTAGTTGAAAAAATGGGTTTGAATTGTTATGATATTATAGGAAGTAGTTACCTTTTATAAGATATGGGAAGGGTTCTCTTGGAAATCATTGAAATATTGATTAATGTAAATTTATTTTCAATTAAAAATTTATCCAAAGTGGTTTATTTAAAATCTATGGTCACAATATATTCAATAAATGATAAATAGAAAAAAAAATTAATATATTTTTAGTCATTATCTTTTTGGTTTATCCCTTTTAACTCTTACCATTTAATCAAAATATTTACACATTTAGGGTAATTATACTTACAATAACATTCCAAATGAAAAATAAAAGAGGGATTTATGATATTTTAGCACCTAAAAAACTAAATGGATGAATCCTGGTTTTATAAAAAATTTATAACAATACATAAAATATTTTATATTTTAAAATGCCATTAGCATCAATTTTGACAATATTCATTTATTGAATTTTTAAAAATATCATAACCCAATGATACAGTAAAAAATATATTATAAAAACACTAACATGTCAATGTCATCCAAAATAATTGGGGTTGAAAATGGTTATATCAAATTATGATTATTATAATATTTTTAATATAATTTAATTGATTATTCCATTAATAATGAAATCTCTACAATATCATTATGAAAAAATTGTAACAAAAATGACTTTTATATGTTAATATATAAACTATATAACCCCATACTAAAAATATCCCCTTTATAACCCAATATTAAAAATAATTTACTTATTCAAAACAAAAGTACTACAAAAATGACTTTTCCTTGAATATAATATTATAAATTCATTAAATTAATCCATGTGTGTCACGACCCGTCCCCCTGGGCCTGTACCACGACTACCCCACGCCCGCCATCCATATGCTAGGGGATAGCGACTAGCACTAGAAATGCATATCCCTAAAACCGTGAAGGCATTGCCTTTAAACCTATAAACTCACACAGACCAATCACATAGCAAGACACAAGCTATAGGTAAACTATATTGTAAATAGTGTGTGTACAGTAAGTAAAGGGGATAGAATACCAGCCCAACTGAAAAGTTCATGTAAAACTGAGAACTAATATTTTGAACACCCACCAAGGATCCTACGTGAAGGGTAGGTATAGCTCTCATCATCTATATGGTATGTCTCGTCTAATGTTCCACCTTCAAGCAGCATCCGGTCCTGGAACCCTCAGCCTCGATCAATGTTGTCAACTATCTGCCAATGATGCAGCAAGGTGTGGGTGTAGTCAGTGCAGGGGTGAGTATAATAATACTCATTAGGGAGCCCGAGACTGACATAGGTCTCCTAGAGTTCCACAAAGGAAAAACCACAAAGCACGAAGAAATATTCATCCACTTTACTTATTTAAATGCCCATACATATACCTAAGTTAGCAAGATATACTCATCTCACCAAAGAGGGAAGAATACCACACAGGTAAGACCACGAAGGTATAAGTACCACACATGTAACACCAGTAAGGTAGAAGTACCACATAGGTAAAACAATGAAGGTAGAAGTACCACATAGGTAAAACCGTGAAGGTAGATGACTCAACTCAAACAATGTTTTCATTGAAGGATAGAAGTATATATGATTAGTCACAAAGCTAGATAATCATATTCAATCATGAGGCACTACTTCTGATTATACGGAGTCTTACCCACAGAGGATAGATAGGTACTAAATCCCACAATGACCAACACAGGATCTGACCCACACAGGATCGCTATGCACTGACCAACACAGGATCGCTAAGCGCTAACTCACACATGATCTGAACCACACAGGATTGTTATGCACTAAACCACATAGGATCATTGTGTGTTGACCCACATCGGATCTGACCCACATAAGATCGGTGTTGACCCAAATAGGATTGATCTATACTAACCTCCATATGATCTGTCTCCAACCTCCACCTCACTACCATCCATTGGATTCCCACTCATAGCACGTTTTTTAGAATCTCTCCTCAAGACATTTATCATACCACATCCACACCGAAGTTCAATGAATATTTATCCCAAATGTCTGTCATGTCATAAGGAACCCAATGCAATAGACGGTGCCTCAAACGGACGCCTGATTAGTAAATAATTAGTGTTTCTTCTCTGAGGGCCTAGTTGGATTCAGGATTGATTCAATCGAGCCTTACTGTAACTTATTCTAAAACTCAAGTGGAGTATACGAAAAGTACCTTGTTCATCCGAGGATTCTGGTGTAATAGATGGTTCGTCAAACAGATGCTTGGTTCTCACGATATGGCTACAAAGCCATATCTTAGTCTAGATGGGCCCAGATCTGGACCGACCCAGCCCGACCCGGCCTGGGCCGACCCGACCCTATTCAGGTCACCCCACCTGATTCGGGTCTGGCCCGGTTGGCTTAGGCCACAGAAGGCCCTACCTGCTGGGCCATGGTCCAGCCCCACCCGCAAAAGGGGCGGCTCAGCCCAGCTCACTGGGCGACCCACAGAGCAGCCCGCGGTCAGGTGCCCTGTCATGGCAGGGTCCGCCCAGACTGACACCTAGGGTGTAACACCCCAAGCTTCATCAGTACGCTTCTCTTTAAATAATACAGTAGCTTGTGTTGTACGCAACTTCGAGTTCTAACACACTACAACCAATCAAACTAGTAGTTATGAATTTTAATACCCACTTTTTGAAATTTTATTCATTTTATCTTTCAAAATGGACTTCATTTTTAGATTCTGAATATCGAAATTAGCTTAGGGTGAATTTTTCATATTTTTCTAACAACATTCAAATTTTGATGAATCGTGAAAAACACTACTTTATAGTTTAAAACCGAATTTTTATTTTAATAATTATTTATTTTATTTAAATTTTTTAGGTCAAAATAGATACATAATACCTATATAAGATCAATATAATTCATTAAAGTCAGTTTAAAAATAATTTTACATATATAAATATTTTATTGAACTTTTTACCATCTTTTTTCCACCTCCTAGGACCATTTGAAAATTTACATAAAACATAAATTTACTGCTTCTGTGAGTTGAATTTCAAAAATCAGAGAAACACAGTTGATATCAATAAGTAAAATGTGATTCAATAAGATGAAAATAATTTTTAGTTATTAGTAATTTTTTACTTTTATTTACCATGGTTAAAAGTAAATAGGGTAATTAAGGGTAAAAATGATATCATTATTACCGTAAAAAATGTCCTAATACTATTGGATAAGAGTAATTCGACCAAATACAACCTTATGAATAAAATTTGATCCTTTAGGTCCACTTGGATTAGATTAGGACATTTATTATTATTTAATTCAAAGAAGAGTTTAAAGAGTTAAAAACAATGTTTAATAACTAAAACATTTTTAATATAGGGTTGAACATTAGATAAATTCGACTATGAATATTCATTAGAAATATAACATTATTTAATACATAATGGTATTTGATTTTTATTTTTTAGACATTAAATAAGTTGATTTATTTATGACACAATGATGATGCAATAATTACCTAATTAATAAAATATTAAAATAATTGATATTATAAATATCCAAATAAATGTAATTTGAGACTTTATATGATTTACAATAATTCTTTAGGTTAATATGACTTATTAGGGTTGGTTTGATGAGTCTTTTTCGAAGTAAAAAATCTGTTATGAATTTAGCAAAGACATAATACCAAATAGTGTCAAAATTGACATAAAAGAGTTTTTAAAAAAAATGTTATATTATGAATTGATATTCTATTTCTAACAATCTATGGTTCGGCCAATAGACTTATATAATAATATTTTTATAATTAATGAACCACTTGGGGTTCTCTTGGAACTATATAGTATGTTTATTAACCATATACTATAAAAATACAAAGATACATGGTAATTTTCAAACGATTTAACTAAGACTTAAATCTATAAGATAAGGATAAAATAGTGACCCACACCCATCTAAAACAAATTTGTTGAGTGTTATTTGATCCTTCCTCACCTTATCCTTTAAATAATATATTTTTGGAGCCATTAAAAACTGAAAATGATTTTAATATAAAATAATATTTCTAGCTTTTCCTAAGGTACCCCTCACCCCTCTTATAAAAGGGCACTCACCGTTCTCTCAAATTCACACCTTTGAATCCACTTGGTTCATCCAAACACTGCTAAATTACCCTCTAAAATCTCATCTATTCATTCTAGAAGCCTTTCTTTAGTGAGAAATCCATCCTAAGTACCCCTTTTGATCAAATCAAAAGGAAGAACCTGAAGAAGAGGTAAATATTTCATCACCTCTTTCAAGTTATTTTCTTCTTCCACTTCCTCTTTTTTTTGTTATTTCCATTATAAAATAATAAATATAGTATATTATATAAACACTACTAGAATTAGAGCCAATAGTGACCGCCAAAAGCGGTCGCTAAAGGCATTTTGCGGCCGCTCAGCGACCGCTTATGGTCGTCGCTGTTGCTTCGTCGGTGAAGCTCAACAGCGACCGCCAATGGCGGCCTCTAAAACCCCCACATGAAAACAGTGACATTTTTTGTGGCTTGCTGTCGATTAAACACGGTGACGCGGGGGGTGGCTGGGAGGGATGTCGAAACCTTCGGTCTCCGTCCATGGCGGATTCCCGGTGGTCGGAAAGAAGAAGGTACTTAGGCGGATGTCATGGGGAGGTCGGGTAAGGTTTCCACAGCGGTTCAAGGACCTATTAGGTACAACAACAGAGTTTGAGGTTTGTTTAGAGGTCACCCGTGGTGGCGTGGGCGACGGCGGAGGTGGTAGGAGGCGGCGAGACCGTGCTGTTACAGGAAACCCGTGAATAAGAAGACTGGAAGCGGGAAAAATCCCGCCATATTTTTTGACGGAATTAGCGGCAGCCATTGGTGGTCGCTAATATCCCTTTAGTGACCGCCAAAAGTGGTCGCTAATGCTAGCAGGCGCAGAAGCCTGAATTTCTAGTAGTGATACTATGATGTTATTATAAATATGGTACAACCATATTCATTATTTTATCCATCCTTTTAATGACATGTCACCATACGTGCCTACGTACGGCTTACCGTCTCCACATCGTGGTGTAATAGTTATTTAATACATTATTTTTGGATGGGTATAATAATTATGTGTCATTGATGTAAATAATAAATATAACATGATGATTATTATGTATATATTATATAACATCCAATTATATTTTATTTTAATATCTAATGAATGATATTGTCGTTCGTGCGTACGTACGAATTACCGTCTCCATGAACGTGATGAGATTCATTCCCCGTCGTATCCAATCAAGACTAATTTTCATTAGATGATTAAAAATAATTTTTAAAGACATAGTATCATTCTGAATATGGATAAGATATATAATTTACATAACAAACATTACTTATGAAACAAAGTATATAAAGGAAAACGAATTAGTTAACACCTGAAATCATGATAATACTAAGATATTTTTAACAAAGAAATGTTAAAAGATCATATATAATATCATATTAATGTATATGATTATTTTATTATTTAATAACAACTTTTCACCATTATAAACTATGTTAACCTACACTCAACCAAGGAAAATAACAAGGTAAGGGTTAATTTCACAATTTCTTTATTATCCGACATTGTTTTTACGCAAGTATCTACTAGGACCTCTTTATCATCCACATACATGTTTCTTAAAAATGTATTTCAAAACATTCTTACTATTTTATAGAATATGGGATAACATCATTTTTACCCTTTTTTACTTTTATAAGATGTTTTTAAGGAATCTTTCATTCATTTTTCAAACAAGGTCCTTTATAACCTTTTCGACAAAGTTTTGGCAAGAATGACTTTTTTTATCTTATACGGCGGGTATGGCTATTTTCCACCAATATGAAATCATCAGATATTCACATAAAATATTATAAAAATATTTTCAAAAATAAAGGTTTTCTTTTAAAATTACATGAATTTTAAATTATTTCAAAATAGAAAGAGATATTTCTCTAAAAATGTTTTGAATTCATTTATGTCAACATCCTTTGATTGATATTAAGATTTTTTGAAGTTGATTTATTATGATACCAGACTTCCATATTGTATTGAAGGTTTTTTGATATGTTTAACTATGGATGTGTTATTGTTATACCATTCATGGTTTATGGATAATGTATTGACATTTCGTATGCTAGTTTTAATATGAATTTTTATGTTATGTTTAAACCTTTTCACACGAGGAATGCATTGGAATTAATAAGTGACAGGTGGAGCTCGATATAGCTCCTCGATGCATCGGTAGGTCTCATGAGACAAACTACTGTCTTGGCACAAGGCATTGAAAAAATCTTATTTGTAGTCTTGGCACAATTCCTTGACTATATGGTTATAAAGTATGGCATTGTATTTCATCATTATGAAAATGGCTATTGATATTGCATGTGATTATTCGACAAGTAGAATATCCATGTGAGTAAGTAAATGGAATTATTTTGATTTATATTTATGATATTATGATGAGGTTTATGTTGAAAAGGAATTCTTTTTAGTTTTATACAGTTCCTTAAATGTTTAGGCTTATTTATGAAAGCTTCCACAATATTTCTATCCTTACTGAGCATCTAAGCTTACCCCTTTCGATGTTTTTTTTTCAGGAAGAGAAAAAGTATATTAAGACTGACCTTCAAGGATAGTCTATGGGATCTTAGTGTTGTCTTTGGAAAAAATGTTGTTGTAGTTTTCCATTTTATGATGTAATGTAAACATTATGAATATATCTAGTAATTCAAATGGTACTAAACTAATTGGTCTTTCGAGACATGATCTTTTGTGATCATGCCAATGATACATAATAATGCACCGAATCTGGGCTTCTAAAGTCGGGGTGTTACAGTTGGAATTAGAGGATGTTTAGTACAAACCCTGGAAACTAGATTTAGAAAAACTCTAATTAGAGCACATAGCCCAAAGATATACTTTAAAGATTAGTATAGAACAACATCCTAGAATTTTGGTATTGTATAGATTTTGTGAGTTTTCCAAGAAATACATCCCTATCTAGATACGAGCAGGTAGAAGTGGATATGGCATAGATGTACCTAGGGGTAAAACCCGAAAACACCTCTTTGAGATAGATTCGAATGGGAACTATTACACGACAATGGGCCTTGCTGCACTCCTGGTTACGACACTTTGGAGCGATATACTTAGGATAATTCTCATTTTATTTACAAAACATTATCAAGGGTTTATAAGTATATACTCCCTCAAAGAAAACAATTTTTATTATTATGGATTATATCCATAAACATTCAATTTATGTTAAGTGTTTTACGAGTTTGTATTTATGTATTTTGATTCATAAACTAATCTAGTTTATGCCATCGTTTATAAATGGAACCTAGTGGAGGTAATGGAAACCATATCAATGAACGCACAACATGTAGGTATTTCCCTACTGCTCAAGATAATTATAGTGGAGCTGGTGAATCAATTGGTGTTGATCATATTATCACAATATTGGAACAACATATAACGACCCATACTTTACATACATTGTTATTACTTCAAAATTGAAGAAAACTTATTACAACACATAACAAAACCATGAAAAGACCGTATAGGTATAGTGTCTTTAGAAATTGGGAAAAATAAACAACTAGTTCATAAATCATCTACATTGTCTCCCATTTATATCCTCATATCTACACTCCCTTATTGGCATATCCTACATAAAACCCTTCTTCCATACCTGGGGAAAATAAAACATACAAAATGGTGAGCTCAAATGCTCAGTAAGTGTAAAAAAATAAATATCAATCATAACATATTCATAAGAACATAACATTTTGAATATCTTAACCTGCAAAAGATATCATAATATCATAACATGGGATAAATCATAGTGGTGAAATGTAATCCATATAATCATAACATAAAACATGAAACTTTGTGGCATACACACATAATCATATAAAATCATTTCATTTTAGTCAATACTCATTTCCAAGACTATCATAGTGGAAAAAGTCCATTAGTGAACCGAGTTCACTCCTCATTCCAGTCCTGTATCACTGAACTAGATTAACTTGCCATTCCAGCCAATCAATCTCATGAGATATAAATCTTTACCCAATGCATTGGAGGGAGATATAGGTTCCACCCATCTCATAATGAAACCATTATTATGTGTGCCCCAAAATCATAAATCATACATCATAGCAAAACCCATGTAATAAAAATGGGATTCTTAAACAATCATTCCATCATATCATAATCTATATAATATAAAAGGACATCATAAAATTAATTACATAATAACATAATAAAATCAGTGTAAAAATAGGGATAGAAACAGAACCCTATATTATCTTAGATGGAAAATCATTTTGATAAAACACTTGGACTCCATTTTTGAGGAAAATATCATTTCTACTTCAAAATTTTTTTTTTCTTTCTTAACATGTCTTAAAATTTTAATATAAAAGAATCTGATTAAAAATAAACTTGAAAACATGTTAAATAAGATTCATGGAAATAATTTTCTATGAAATCATAAAAATACATTCATGCCTTATAAGTTAAAAAAACATTCTTCTCGTACTTTGGCCAGAAAAGTCAAAAAGTATCTCGTACTAAAAACGACAAAAGATTCCTTTCATATCTTTTAATAAAGATTCACCAATAGGTAAAATTGGATTTAAAAAAATGTAGGAGGATAGAAATAATATTACATATTGAGGAACATTGTATTTGGATGATAAATATCCCCCAGTAAATTCTGAAGTATAAACAATCTCGGATAAAAATGAGATTTCGAGATTTTCCCTTACCTTAGGTCTGATATGCTTTGTACATGTCCAAAACTCCTATATAATTATTTAAATAATGTCGTTGACTTATTCCAGAATCATAATCATTGTTATGATATCATATATGGTCATATTCTTAGCTTTTTATTTGTAATATTTCATTGCTACTTGTTATTCGGGTAATTATTGCTTTATGTTCTTATGTGTGTTTTGTCGACTAAATTCTTATTCTTCTTTTTATGTTATAGATACAACATTTCCCAAATGGTATTAGTGTAATATATATCATGTTTACTCATTCAATTCATTTATATAATCATTATTCAATGATGATCATGTAGAATGAGTCGCATCACATCTTGGAGACGGTAGGCCGTACGTACGTACGAGCGATGATATCGTTCCCATGATCGTGGAATTGTATTAAAGTGTATGTATAATATTTCAGAATCAACATCACATTAAAATAATCGTATATAGTTATTCATTACACATTTATATCCATTCATGTAATGTGGTGGTGGAAAACAGATTACACCACGGCGTGGAGACGGTATTCCGTACGTACGCACGCGCGATGATTTCGTTTTCCATAGGATGGATAGAAGGTGAAATAGGGTTGTTTCATATTTATAATAACATATCATTATATGAGTGATACTGATGTTATTACTTCATAATGAAACAACTAAAGAAGAATAAGTAGAAAAAGAAATAAATTTGAATGAATTGGTAACAGATATTACCTCTTCTTCAACACGCCTCTTTGAAATCTCCTCTTAGGGCACTAAGATTGGTCTTTGATGAATACCAGGACCTATAAGATGTTTCTAGGGATGTTTAGAATAGAACATGGCAGGGTTTGGCCGAGTGTGATGGCTCAAAGTGGTGTGAGGAGGAGAGAGAGGAGGTTCCCTTTAATAATGGAGGAGAGGGGCACCTTTTGAATTATAAGAAATATTAATTTATAATAAATTCTAACCCTACTTAAAAAACCTCCGAAAATGACTCAAATACGAAGATTAGATGAGATAGGGTTGTAATCTCATTAGCCAATAAAATTTAGACAAGTTGGAAATTTATGTTAATCATTATCAACATGATTTATCCTTATATAGTCTATTTAATTTTATTTGTTGAAATAATATTATAAATTTTTAATCATTAAAATAATTACTTATATGTTGTGAATTTTCCATAATTGTATACATTATTACATTTTAGACCATATATATTTTAATTGATAATTTTTAAATATTTTTGTGATTTTGAAACAATTTTATAATATGTAATTTCTATAAATTAACAGTAGTGTCAATTTTGACACTATTCATTTAATTGAGTTTAAATAAAATATATACAGAAGATATGTTCAAACTAAAATATTTAATATATTAATAACATTTAATTTTTATCTATAAAATTATTGAACAATAAATAGTTCCTAAAATATTTAATTTAATACTTTTAAAATCATTTATTTGATATTTCAACCAGTAAAATAATTTCAACATCACTATTGTGTCATAATTAATGATAATTAGTTAATCCCTAAAAATTATAAATAAATTCATATGATGTAGATAATTTTATTATATTTCTTCAGACTATTAATTTTCGATGTTTCATGAGGTTTATCACTAAATTAAAATTATTATACTTATAAGATTTAAGAGAGTGACATGTTGTAACTTTCTTTGGTTTTAATAATAATTATATTATTTCATGGTCAAAATTCCATGAAATGAATCTAGTCTGACCCTTAGGTTATATGGGTCTACTTTTATTCATCCAATAGAATTTTTTCAAGTGTTAGGGTAATTTTATAATCTTATATTTACCCTTAATTACCCAATTTACCTTTAACTACAGTAAATAAAAATTACCGTAGTTACAATTCATAATCTCAAAAAAATAAAAGTAACCTATTAACATAATTTGGACCCACTGAATCCAAATATGGAATCCATTTTTCAAAATTAAAAACATAGAAGTTTCAGTAATTAATTTAAAATTAATCTCGTTGTTAAGCAAACAGATTTTTAAAAGTTAAAACATTGCCAAAGATTGAAATATTTTTAACTATGAATTAAATGTAAAATTAATGATAATGGAATACATTATATTAAATGGTAAAAATATATTCTATTTATACTTTTAAACCATTCAATATTATAATTTAACCATATAAATTATTGCAAAGAAAAAAGTTGTTTTTAATTAAAATATAGCGTGTTTTTATTATTCATTAAAATATGAAAGTTATCAGAATAATATAAAAAATTTATCCAAAGTAAATTTTTATATCCTGATTCCAAAGAAGAATTTTATTTTGTCAAATTTAACTTATAAAAATGTCAAAATCTAGATTTAATGTGGCTTCACCATCAAAAGGCGACAAAACTGCATTTTTTTAAAAATACTTATTTTACCCGAAAAAATTATTTTGTTCTAATAACATGTTCTAGAAAATATGTAAGATGAATAATAATATTATAAAATTTAAAATTCAGTTAATACTTTTCATATTGTCTAGTTAATAATATTATAATAATATATTGTTGTTTAGTGGAACTCGGTATTACATACTACACACGCTATCGAGGAAGGTCGTGATTGCGTGTAACACAAGGCAATCTAGTTTTGTGTGCCGTGAAAGATTCCTTTGATGTTGCGTATATCATAATACATAAAAAAAATATACTTCTCATAAAATATCATGGTGTTACATTCTATCCCCCTTAAAATGAATTTCACCCTCGAAATTCATCACTTCGTAACAAACAGATGAGGATACCTCTCCCTCATTATATCCTCAAGCTCCCATGTAGCTTATTCTAATTGGTGGTTCCTCCATAAAACATTCACCATGCTAGTGGTCTTGTTCCGTGGAAATATTTAGCTATGATCCAGAATCTCTATCGGATGTTCTTTGTAAGAAAGATCTTGCTCCAGTGGTACAACTTCTGAGCTGAGTACATGTGAAGGATCGAGTATGTACTTTCTTAGGAGAGATGCGTAGAACATATCATGAACTTGATGGAGATTTGGTGGAAGGGACAATCAGCAAGCTACCTTCCCAACACGATCTAGTATTTCAAAAGGACTGATATACCTAGGGCTCAACTTGCCCTTCTTTCCAAATATCATGACTCTTTTCCAAGGAGATATTCGTAATAACTCTTTATCACCAACTACAAACTCTAGGTCTTTTCTTCGGTTGTCGGCATAACTTTTTTGTCGACTCAGAGCTGCTATTACGTGTTGTTGAATAGATCTGACCTTTTCTGCCATCTGACCAACAAGATCAGGTCCTAATAACTTTCTTTCCCCAAATTTATCCCAGCAAGTTGGAGTTCTACATTTTTTCCATAGAGAGCTTCATAAGGAGCCATCTGAATGCAAGAGTGAAAGAAATTATTATAAGAAAATTCCACCAAAGTTAGATGTTGATACCAACCACCTTTGAAATCCATAGAGAAAGCTCTCAACATTACTTCTAGAGTTTGAATTGTTCTCTCAGACTGACCATCTGTCTGAGGATGATAAGAAGTGTTGAAACTCAACTCTGTATCTAGAGTATGCTGAAGACTTCCCCATAACTTCGAGGTAAACCTCATATCCCGATCAGATATAATAGAAAGTTTTACTCCATGCAATCTTACCGCTTCCTTTACATATATTCTCGCAAGCTGATCCAGAGATAAATATTACTTAATAGCAATGAAGTGTGCCGACTTCGTAAGACAATCAAATATGACCCAAATAGAATTATTTCCTTTAGATGTTTTAGGAAGTCTAGTGACAAAGTCCATAGTGATGTTTTCCTATTTCCATTCAGGTATGGGTAATGGTTGTAACATCCCATTAGACTTCTGTATCTCAGATTTAACTTGCTGACAAACGAAGCATAGAGAAACATATTCTACAACATCTCTTTTCATGCAATCCCACCAGAAGTACTTCTTTATGTCCCTATACATCTTCGTGCTTCCATGATGAATAGAGAAGGAGGAACTATGAACCTCATCCAGCATCTCCTTCTTTAATTCTGGGATGGGAGGAACACAAACCCGATTCCTGAACCTTATTATCCCATCACAATCAAGGATTAATTCAGGAACATTTCTCACCTTCTTTTGTAACTCTACATCTTCTTTTTGCGCCTCATTTTTCTTCACATGCATAGATGGTTGAACATTCATTTGAGAAAGGTAAGATTTTCCCATTCCATTATAATTCCATGATTCATCCTTTTTAAATCCATAAATATTTGATTTTTTGTGATCCTTATCATGGATAAGCTAGCACGGTCTTGTCGACTTAATGTGTCTACCACCTTTTTTTCTTTCCCAGGGTGATAATGAATTGAACAGCTGTAATCCTTAATCAGATCCAACCATCTTCTTTGGCACATATTCATCCCCTTTTGTTTAAAAATATTCTTTAAACTTTTATGATCAGTATAAATATCACACCTTTCACCATAAAAATAATTCCTCCAAATCTTTAATGAAAAGATTACCACAGCTAACTCCAAAGAATGAGTTGGGTAATTTTTCTCATGGATTTTCAACTGTCATGAGGCATAAGCTATCACCATAACATTTTGTAGGAGAACACACCCCAATCGTTTCCTGGGTGCATCACTATAGATCACAAACCTTTCTCCACTACATGGCAGTGTGAGCACAGGTAAACTGTATAACCTTATTTTAAACGCCTTGAAATTCTCTTCACACTCCTCCATCAACACGAACATAACTCCTTTTTGAGTAAACCTAGTGAGTGGATTAGATAATCATGAAAAATCATTCACAAGATGTCGATAATATCTATCCAAACCAAGAAAACTTCGGATCTCAGTTATTTTTGTTGGTCTCGACCATCATTCGATAACCTCTGTTTTTGCTGGATCCACAGATATCCCCTCTTTTGAGATTATGTGATCCAAAAATGAAACTTTTTTAAGCCAAAATTCACACTTGGTAAATTTGGCATAATGCTTCTCATTTCTCTAAGGCTTCAATAGAATTCTCAAGTGATCTTCATGTTCTTCCTTGCTCTTTGAATAGACAATAATATCGTCTATAAAGACTACCAAAAACTGATCGAGATAGTCTCTAAAGACTCTATTAATTAGATCCATGAAGATAGCGGGGGAATTAGTAAGACCAAATGGCATCACTATAAATTCATATTGTCTATACCTTGTACGGAAAGTTGTCTTTGGTATATCCTCTTTTTTGACCCTTAATTGATGATATCGTGAACGAAGATCAATCTTGGAAAAGTATTGAGCTCCACGTTGTTGGTCAGATAAGTCATCAATGCATGGGAGAGGATATTTTTTCTTGATATTGATCTTGTTAAGTTCTCAATAATCAATGCAGAGACTCATTGATCTGTCTTTCTTCTTAACAAATAGAACAGGTGCTCCCCAAGGTGACGCACTAGGGCGTATGAATCCTTTATGAAGATTCTCTTGGAGTTTCTTATTCACTTCCTACAACTCAATTGGGGAAATTCTATAAAGTGTCTTTGAAATGGGCATAACACCCTGTATGAGTTCTATTGAAAACTCAACTTCACGATTTGGTGAAAGACCGGGCAGTTCCTCCGGAAAGACATCATCAAACTCCCGTACAATGGGTGTATTTTTAATCGTGAGTTTCTACCAAACCATTTGAGATAAAACCTTCATTTATTGGAATCAAGACCCATAAGATGGAAGAAATTTCCACTCGAAGGTTATATTCATCCTTGCACTGATAGATGATAGTAGATTGATTGGGAATATTAAATGTGATTTCCCTTCTTTGGAAAATGCTATAAGCACTGTATAAAGAAAGCCAATCAATGCCATGAATCACATCAAATTCCACTATAGGAAGGATCAAAAGATTTGCAGGAAGCACTTTCCCACAAAATTCAATCGGAGAATAATTATAATCTTTTGATGCGACGGTTGTGCGATTATGACTTGTCATAGCTATCTCAACATCTAATTATTGAGGTAATACAGAGATACCATTAGAAAATTCTTCAGAAATAAAAGAGTGGGTGGATCCAGAATCAAATAAAACATTTTCTACTTCAGAGTGGATGGTATGTGTACCTTTCACCACTTCGTTATCATACTCTACATCGCCGATAGAAATTTCATGTGACATTCCTTTTTATTTGGCCTTAAGTGTTTGTTGGCATCGATCATCATCAACAACCCTTGTATTTTGGCCTTGATTGGCATAATGCCTAATCTCCTTGCACTTGAAACATTGATGTGTAGGAGGTGCAATCTGTGTATCCCTTTCTTTGTTCACATCATTAGACATCTTCTTCCCATTATTTCGACATTCAACTACCCCATGACCTTCTTTTCCACCCTTAAAACATTTTCTGGTCCTTTAAAGATAATTCCATCCATGTTTCTTTCCACAATTTGAGCATAAATGAATACTCATATTTTTTTCAGCGTGGTCTTTAGATTTTCCTTTGAATTCCATTTTCATCTTCTTATCAAACCCATATGGCTGATGGGTTACTGAAATTTCCATCTCAACCTTGAGAGCACATCGAACAATTTCCTCGTAGTTATTGAAGTCCCTTATGGATAACTCCCTTTGAATACTTGGTTTTAAGCCACTAAAGAATCAATCGATTTTACTCTCAGGTTGGATAATAATTCCAGATGTGTACCTTGCAAGTCTTGTAAAATTTTCTTCGTAGATACCAAAAGATTCATCATCCTTTTGCTTCAGTACAAAAAAAGTCATTCCCCATCTTTGTTCAGATAATATGAGAGAAGTACTTATTGAAAAATAAGTTCTTGAACTCGTCTCATTCCATGGACTCAAATTCATCTCTTTGCCTCATATTCTTGATAGGATTCCACCATTGATCAGCATCACATTCCAAACGATAAACTACTAAGATGACTTTGTCATGTTCAAAACATTGTAGAACTGAAAATATTTTTTCAATGGTACAAGTCCATTGTTCCACCACTAATGGATCAGAAGACCCGCTGAAGGAAGGTGGACGCTTCCTCATGAAGGATTCAACATAATGTTGCTCCTTCCTTTGTTCGTTTGGAAGTCCTGCATGGTTCATAGCTTGATAAAGTTGTGTGAGAATGGCTACAATATTTTCCATTCCAGCTCCCATAACGTTTGGTTTCTCAGGGGGAAAATCATTGCATTTCATATCACATTAAGCATTAACACAGTTCCTTCAGGTTCCATCCATTGACCAAAACCAATAAGCATAGTGTGAGAAAAAGTAATCATAATAGGAAAACCACATAATCAATAATAAAATTTTACACATAAGGTCTTATCATTGGTTATTCATTTCGATTTCTAAAACACTAATATTGTTTTGTATGCGAATACATATCCTTAGGGTTCTTACTAGGGCTTTCACATCCTAGTTTCCAAAGGATGACTATACCTTTCCTCTGATACCAACTATAATGACCCATACATTACATACATTGGTATTACATCAAAATTAATGCACACTTATTACAGCACATAACAAAACCATGATAGGAACATATAGGTATAGTGTCTTTAGAATCTGGGAAATATAAACAACTGGTTCATAAATCATCTACGTTGTCTCCCATTTATTTCATCATATATAGACTTCCTTTTTGGCATATCCTACTTAATACCCTTCTTCCTGACCTGAGGAAAAGATAACATACAAAAGGGTGAGTTCAAATGCTCAGAAAGGGTAAACAAAAGAAATATCAATCATATCATATTTATAAGAACATAACATTTTGAATATCATTACCCGCAAAAGAGATCATAATATCATAACATGGGATAAATCATAGTGGTGAAATGTAATCCCAATAATCATTAATTAAAACATGAAACTTTTTGGAATACACAGATAATCATATAAAATCATTTCATTTTAGTCAAGACTCATTTCCAAGACTATCATAGCGGATAAATTCCATTACGGAACCGAGTTCACTCCTCCTTCCAGTCCTGTATCACTGAACCGGATTAATGTGCTGTTCCAGCCATGTCTATGTCTTAAGATATATATCTTTACCCAATGCATTGGAGGGAGATATAGGTCACACCCATCTCATAATGAAACCACTCTTATGGGTGCCTCCAATTCATAAATCATACATCATATCAAAACTCATGTAATAAAAACGGGATTCTTAAACATCATGACATCATAACCTAATCCATATAAGATAAAAGGACTTCATAAAATTAATTCAATCATAACATAATCAAATAAATTTAAAAATAGTGATAGAAACAAAACCCTATATTATCTTAGATGGAAAATAATTTTGATAAAACACTTGGATTGCATTCTTGAGGAAAATAACCTTTCTACATCGAAAACAATTTTTCCTTTCTTAACATGTCTTAAAATATTAATCTAAAAGAAGTTGATTAAAAATAAGCTTTAAATATTGTAAAATATGCTTCATGGAAATAGTTTTCTATGAAATCATAAAAATATATTCATGCCGTATAATTTAAAAAAACATTCTTCTCGTACTTTGGCCGGAAAACTCAAAAAGAATATCGTACTGAAAATGACAAAAGATTCATTTCAATTATTTTACTAAATATTCACCAATAGGTAAAATTGGATTTAAAAAATTTTAGGAGGATAGAAATAATATTACATATTGAGGAAACATGGATGTGGATGATAAATATCCCCCAGTAAATTCTGAAGTATAAACAATCTCGGATAAAAATGGGATTTCGAGATTTTCCCTTACCTTAGGTCTGATATGCTTTGTACGTGTCTGAAACTCCTGTATAATGATTTAAATAATGTCATTGAGTTATTACAAAATCATAATTATTGTTATGATATCATATATGGTCATATTATTAGCTTCTTAATTGTAATATTTCATTGCTACTTGTTATTAGGGTGTTTATTGCTTTATGTTCTTATGCGTGTTTTGTTGAATAAATTCTTATTCTTATTTTTAGGTTATATATAACTCATTTCCAAAATGTTTTTAGTGTGATATAAATCATGTTTACTCATTAAATTCATTTATATAATCATTGTTCAATAAAGATCATATAGAACGAGTCAAATCACATCGTGGAGACGGTAAGCCGTACGTACGCACGAGCAATGATATCGTTCCCGTGATCGTGGAATTGTATTGAAGTGTATGTACACTATTTTAGAATCAATATCACTTTACAATAATCATATATATTTATTCTTTACACATTTATATCCATCCATGTAAGTTGGTGGTGGAAAACAGATTACACCGCGCTGTGGAGACGGTATTCCGTACGTACACACACGCAATGATTTCTTTTTCCATAGGATGGATAGAAGGAGAAATAGGGTTGATTCATATTTATAATAACATATCAGTATATGAGTGATACTGATGTTATTACTTCATAATGAAACAACTAAATAAGAATAAGTAGAAGAAGAAATAAATTTGAACGATTTTGTAACAGATATTACCTCTTCTTCGACGCACCTCTTTGAAATCTTCTCTTAGGGCACTAAGATTGGTCTTTGAAGAAGAACAGGACCTCTAGGATGTTTCTAGGGAAGTTTAGAAGATAAATTGTTAGGGCTTTTCCGAGTTTCAAGGCTGAAAGTGGTGTGAGGAGGAGAGGGAGGAGGTGCCCTTTTATAATGGAGGAGAGGGGCACCTTTGGAATTATAAGAAATATTAATTTATAATAAATTCCAACCCACTTAAAAAACTCCAAAAATGACTCAAATACGAATCATAGATGATTTAGGGTTGTAATATCATCATCTAATAAAATTTAGACAAGTTGGGAATTTATTTTAATCATTATCAACATGATTTATCCTTATATAATCTATTTAATTTTATTTGTGGTAATAATATTCTAAATTGTAAATCATTATAAATAATTACTTATATGTTGTGAATTGTCCATAATTTTATACTTTATTACATTTTATACCATATATATTTTAATTTACAATTTTTAAATATTTTTGTGATTTTTATACAATTTTATAATATGTAATTTCTATAAATTAACAGTAGTGTCAATTTTTACAATTTTTATTTATTTGAGTTTAAATAAAATATATACAGAATATATGTTCGAACTAAAATATTTAATAGATTCATAAGATGTCATTTTTGTCTATAAAATTAGTGGAGCACATTAAATAGTTCATATAATATTTATTATAATAATTTTAAAATCATTTATTTGATAAGTCAATCAATAAAATAATTTCAACATCACTATTGTGTCATAATTAATGATAATTATTTAATCTCTAAAAAATATAAATAAATTTATATGATGTATATAATTTCATTATATTTTTGGAGACTATTCATGTTTAAAGTTTCATTAAGTTTATCACTAAAGTAAAATTATTATACTTATAAGATTTAAGAGAGTGACATGCTCTCACTTTCTTTGATTCCAATAATAATTATATTATTTCATGGTCAAAAGTCCATGAAATGAATCTAGCCTGACCCTTAAGTGATATGGGTCTACTTTTATTCATCTAATTGGTTTTGGAAAGTGTTAGGATAATTTTATAATCTTATATTTACCTTTAATTACCCGATTTACCTTTCACTGCAGTAAATAAATATTACCGTAGTGACTATTCATAATCTCAAAAAAATAAAAGTAACCTATTAACATAATTTGGACCCACTGAAAAAAATATCGAATTCATTTTTCCAAATTCAAAACATATAAGTTTCAGTAATTAATTTAAAAGTAATCTCGTTGTTAAGGAAACGGGTTTTTAAAAGTTAAAACATTGCCAAAGATTGAAATGTGTTACCTATTAATTCAATGTAAAATTAATCATATTGACATAAATTATATTAAATGGTAAAAATATAATCTTTTTATACTTTAAAACAATTCAATATTATAATTTAACCATATAAATTTTTGCGATTAAAAAAGTTGTTTTTAATTAAAATATATCGTGTTTTTACTATTCCTTAAAATATGAATGTTATCAGAATAATATGAAAAACTTATCCAAAGTAAATTTTTATATCCTGATTCTAACTAAGAATTTTATTTTTTCATATTGAACTTATAAAAATGTCCAAAACTAGATTTACTGTGGGTGCGCCATCAAAAGGCGACAAAACTGCATTTTTTTAAATACTTATTTTACCCGAAAAAATTATTTTGTTCTCATAACATGTTCTAGAAAATATGTAAGATGAATAATAATGTTATAAAATTTAACATTCAGATAATACTATTCATAACGGCTAGTTTATAATATTATAATAATGTATTGTTGTTTAGTGGAACTCGGTATTGCTTACTACACACGGTATGGAGGAAGGTCTTGATTGCATGTAACGCAAGCCAAGATAGTGTTGTGTGCCGTGAAAGATTCCTTTGATGTTGCGTATAACATAAGATATAAAAAATATACTTCTCATAAAATATCAGGCTGTTACACAACTGACACAGGTTATGAATAGTAACCTTACCCATATGGAGCACCTTGATCCGCAGCGTGGAGGATAAATGTTAAATCGCTTAATAATGCAACAACCACCAACATTAAATGGGAGTAAAAACCCATTAGTGGCTGAGCAATGGAGAAATTCATTAGAGAAAATATTCCACGCCTTGGGGAGTAGTGAAAGGGAAAAAGTGGTCATGGTAGTTTACCGCCTCACCAGAGATGCTGATCATTGGTGGCCATTGATTCAAAACACAAAGAAAGATGATAAAGTATAGAATATGGAATGGAGGGAATTTAAAGAGCTTTTCATAGAAAAATAATTTCGGCGTGACCATCTAGGAGATATGGAATGACAATTTCTCAGTCTGAGGCAAAATGAGGATGAGAATGTCGCAACGTATGAAGCTAAGTTTACAAGGTTAGAGAGGCATGCATCAGATTATATAAATTACTATAGAAATAAGATTTATTGTTCCTTTGATGGGTTAAAACCATTTCTCCATCGAGCATTGGTCTCACAATCCTTCTCATCGTTGGAAGATATTTTCTTATGTGTTATCAATACAAAAAAATAATTATCTAAGTCGTATGTCTTTTAAGAAAGGGAAGAGAAGAAGAGATCTGTTGAACACTCTAGAAATGGAAATAAGGGGAAGAAGGAAAAAGTTTAATATCCATCCTACTTTAAATGTGGGATGATACACCCCAGTACATGCCTGATAAAAATGAGATTCTGTTACAAGTGTGGTGAAAAATGCCACCAAACCTCGTGATTACAAGGGGAAGAAAGAGGTTTTCGATGTTGAATGCTACAATTGTAGAGAAAGGGGGCATTATGAAAATGAATTTCCTAAGCATTAGGGAAACATACCTCAGAAAAGGATAAAGGGATCAAGGTCAAGATTATGTTATCACTACTGCTGAGGTTGAAGCTCTGATGGATGTAGTGGCATGTAATTTATTGGTTTCCTCAAGTTTAGAAAATGATTTATTTGATTCTGGACCATCACATAGTTTCATGTCTTCCTAGTTTTCTAAGAAAATTAGATATTTCCAATTTGATTTAACATGGGAGTTTTCAGTCAAAACTCTTGAGGGAAATATCATTGCAACATAGTTTTGTGAATCAGTCACCATTAGGGCATATAAATTTTCTTTCTCTTCTGATCTCATCATAATTTACATGATATAATTTTATATAATCCCTGGTATGTATTGGTATTTATACCAAGATGAAAAAATTTATTTTAAGAAGAAGGAGGTTACTATTTTTTATGACGATGATAAAGAACACATTATCATTATAGCAAAATCGTCACCACCTAATTCTTATTTAGATCCACCCCCAGTGGCTCAACTAAATTAAATTATTGTGGAGGAAGAGAATGAATCAACTATGGGTGAGGAAAAAATGGTCAAATAGTGGACGTTCCATATTGTGCAAGATTATGTTGATGTATTTCCAAATGATTTACCGAGAAGTCCTCCAAAACGAGAAATTGTGTTTTTCATTGATTTAATTCCTGGTTGAAGGCCCATATTGAAGTCCCCTTATAAAATGGATACTTTAGAATTAGTGGAACTAATTCTCCAACTAGAGGAATTGAGTAATAAGGGATTATTTCTCTATAGTGTTTCTCCATGGGGAGCCCCTGTTCTTTTATTTAAGAAGAAATACAGATTTATGAGGATGTGCATTGACTACAGGGAGATCAATGCTATACCAATAAAGAACAAGTATCCCCTACCTCGCATTGATGATTTATTTGACCAACATCATAGAGCTCGATACTTTTCAAAGATTGAACTTCAATCTAGATACCATCAGTTGTGGGTGAAGCAGGAAGACATTATGAAGATAGCATTTCGAACCAGGTACGGGCATTACGAGTTTATAGTAATGCCTTTTGGATTGAATAATGCACCCTATGTCTTCATGGATCTGATGAATAGAGTTTTAGAGGAATATCTTGATGAATTTATAGTTCTATTTATTAATGATGTCTTGGTATACCCTAAAATCTATAAAGATCATGACATGTAATTGCACATTATCCTGAAGACTCTTAGAGGACATGAATTATATGGGAAGATTATCAAGTGTGAATTCCGGCTTCAGGAGATTTCTTTTCATGGAAATATTTTCTATAATGATGGAATCTATGTTGATCCATATAAGACCAAGGCAATAAAAGAATAGCAAGCACCAACGAGTATAACCGAGGTACTCAGTTTTATTGGTTTAGCAGGTTATTATCGACATTTCGTCTAAATTTTTTCCCGGATGGCTAACCCATTAACAAAGCTCGCATGAAAAGGGGTTATATTTTTTTGAACAAAATAGTGTGAAGAATGTTTTGAATAACTGAAGAGAATATTAGTCAATGATTCTATATTTAATCTACCATTTGGGAATGATGGGTCTATTATTTATAGTGATGATTCAAAGAATGGACTTGGTTGTGTCCTTATGCAGAATGATTGGGTTATTTCCTATACATCACGACAGCTAAAAATTCATGAGAAAAACTATACTATTCATGATCTTGAGTTAGAGGTTGTAATCTTTTATTTCAGGATATGGAGACATTATCTATATGGTGAAAATGTGAGATATATACCAACCACAAGAGTTTGAAGTATATTTTTTCTCACAGAAAGAACTCAACATGAGGCAAAGGAGATGGCTTGAACTACTGAAGGATTATGATTGCACTATAAACTACCACCACGGGAAGGCAAATAAGGTAGAAGATGCTTTGAGCAGAAAATATCATGGAGTTTTGAACAATATGAGAGTTGAAAAGAATCCTATATAGATGGATCTAGTAGATATGGATATGAGAATAACCATGGAAGGTGAAACATCAATTCTTTTTCAAATGGTTTCCAAACCTTCTTTTCTAGAAAGAATAAAAATTTCTCATGCTGATGATGAGGAGTTTCAAAAGATGATTAATACTGTGAATAATGGGAGATTGAGTGACTTCATATATGAAGATGGAATTTTGAAATTTGGGAAGAGACATTGTGTTCCAGATATACTTGATCTAAAAAGAGAATTATTGGATGATGCTCATAGCTCCAATTTCTCTATACACTCTGGGAGAACCAAAATGTATAGATATTTGAAGGAACAGTTTTGGTGGGACCACATGAAGAGGGAGATGGCTGATTTTTTGTAAAGATGTATGGTTTCTCAACAAGTGAACGCTGGAAGGCAATAGCCTGGAGGAGTCTTGAAACCTCTTCCCATAAATGAGTGTAAATGGGATAATATTATGATGGAAGTTGTCATGGGACTACTAAATACTCCTTGATGGAACGATGCAATATGGTTCATTGTTGATCATCATACTAAGTCAGCACATTTTCTTACTATAAAAGAAGATTTACAACATGAACATTTAGAAAGACTAAATATTAATGAATTTTTAAGTCTTCATGGAGTACCACTATCGATTTTTTCTGATCGTGATCTCCATTTTACATAATGATTTTAGAAAAGTATTCAAAAATCCCTGGATTCTGAACATCATTTGTGCACTACCTTCCACCCTCAAACAGATGGAAAATCATAACGGACTATTCAAAACATAGAAGACATGCTGAGATCATGCTCACATGACTTTCATGGTTTTGGGGATCAATATTTAACTCTAGTAGAATTGTTCTATAACTATCGCTTCCATTGAAGTATTCAGATGGCACCATATGAAGCATTACATGTAAAGAAATGTTGCACACCAACCTGTTGGGATAATTTTGGAGAAAGAAAACTCGTAATCCCATAACTTGTAGAGGAAACGATGGAAAAGATGAAGGCAATCCAAAACCACATCAAGGCATCTAAAATTAGGAAGAAGAGCTATGCTGACAACCGAAGCAATGATTTGGAATTTCAGGTAGAAGATCATGTTTTCTTGAAGGTATCTCCATGGAAGGGTGTTATACGTTTCTGTAAGAATGGAAATTAAGTCCCAGGTACATCAGACCTTTCAAAATTCAAGAACAAATTGGGGATGTAGCTTACCGTTTGGATATAGATATATAATACCTATATACATTAAATTTAATTCATTGGAGTTAGTTTAAAATAATTTAAGATATATAAAAATTTAATTTAACATTTTACCATCTTTTACCCACCTACAAGGAGCATTTTAATATTTACATAAACAATTATTTTACCACTTCTGAGTTGAATTTCAAAAATATCAGAGACACGGTTGATATCAGTAAGTAAAATGTGGTTCAATAAAATGAAAATAGTTTTTACTGAATAGTATCTTTTATCTTTTATTTACCATGGTTAAAAGTATATAGGGTATTTAAGAGTAAATATGATATTATTATTACACTAACACATGTCATAATTCTATTGGATAATTTTAATTTGACCAAAAACATCCTTAAGAATAAAATATGATCCTTTAGGTCCACTTGGATTATACTAGGACATTTATTATTATATAATTTGAAAAAGAGTTAAAAGAGTTAAAAGAGTTAAAATCAATGTTTAATAAATAAAAATTTCTAATATAAGGTTACACATAAGATAAATTCAACTATAAGTATTCATTATAAATCTAAAAAAAATTCCTACATAAGGGTATTTTATTTATATTTTTTATACATTAAATAATTTAATTTATTTATCACACAATGATAACGCGGTAATTACCTAATTAATGAAATATTAAAATAATTGATATTATAAATATCTAAATAAATGTAATTTTAGAATTTTTATGAATTCAAATCATTTTTTAGGTTAATATGACATATTAGGGTTGGTTAGATGAATTTTTTTTAAAGTAATAATGTTGTTATGAATTCATAAAAAACAAAATACCAAATAGTGTCAAAATTGACATAAAAGAGTTTTTAAAACAAATATTATATTATTAACTGATATTCTATTCCTAAAAATATAAGGTTCATCCAAAAGACTTATAAAATGATATTTTTATCATTAATGAACCACTTGAGGTTCTCTTGGAAGTATATAGTAATTTTATTAACCATATAATATAAAAATACAAAGAGGCCTGGTAAATGTCAAACTATTTAACTAAGAATTAAATCAAAAAGATAAGGTTAATATAGTGACCAAAACTTGTCTAAAACCTATTGGTTGAGTGGTTTTCTACACATTCGTATCTTATTATATAAATAATCCATTTTGGAACCATTTGAAACCGAAAATTATTTTATTATAAAATAATATTTCAAGCTTTTCCTAAGGTTCCTCTCATGCCTCTTATAAAAGGGCACTCCCCCTTCACTCTAATTCACACCTTTAAATACATTTGGGTTTGCTGAACTCTGCCCAAATTCCCTATAAACATTCCTCCCTTAATCTTATATGCCTTCCTTTAGTCATAAAGCCTTCCTATGGAGCCCTTTTGATCTAATCAAAAGGAAGAACCGGAAAAGAGGTAAATATTTTATCACCTCATTCAAGTTCTTTTTTTCTTCCACTTCCTCATTTATTTTTGTTTCCATTATAAAATAATAAATCCACTATATTATATATATATTGATGTTATTTTAAATATGATACAACCATATTCATTATTCTATTCATCCTTTAATGACATGTCACCATACGTGTGTGCACACGACTAACCGTCTCCACGTCGTGTTGTAATCGTTATTCAATACATTATTATTTGGATGGGTAAAATAATGATATTTAATTGGTGTAAATTATAAATATAACATGATAATGATTCTGTATATATGATATAACATCCTATTATATGTTATTTTAATATCAAAAGAATGATGTTGTCGCTCGTGCATACATACGGATTACCATCTCCACTAACGCGATAAGATTCATTCCCCATTGTATCCATTCAAGACTAATTTTCATTATATGATTAAAAATAATTTTTAAAGACTTAATATCATTAGTAATATGAATAAGATACATTCTATCCATAATAAACAGTACTTACGAAACAAATCATATAAAGAAAAACGAATCAGTTAACACCTGAAACAACGATAATACTAAGATATTATTAACGAAGAAATGTTAAAATATCATATATGATATCATATTATTGTACATGATTCTTGTATAATTTAATAACAATTATTTAACCATTATATACGAGGTTAACCTACCCTAAACCAATGAAAAGTAGAAGGTAAAGGTTAATTTCACAATCTCTTTATTATCCGAGGTTGTTTTTATGTAAGTATCTACTAGAACCTCTTTATCATCCACATGCATTTTCTTAAAAATGTATTTCAAAACATTCTTAATATTTTATATACTATCGGTTTGAGTTATTTATACCCTTGTTTGAAATTTATAATATGTTTATAATGGAATCTTCCTTTTTTTTCGAAACTGTTGGAGTTGGTGGTCTAGAACCAACTACTTTGTACTTTTTTCATTAAATAAAAGCCTTATCACATCTTGATTGTTCTTCTGCATGACATGGCATGTGATAATTTCCTAAGGACAGCTGTTGCATTAAAGGGTCATAGCGGATCCCTGCAATGATGAGAACCCGGAAGTGCCATAACATTGTTCCTGAATATATGTTGTATGGCTGGATGATATTATTTGAGGGACAAAAATAATACAGGTCATTAGGGGTGAGGAATCATAAAACATTGAGGCACCTTATCATGGTGTGCGCCCTTGGTAATATCTAGGAGGATATTATGAGAAAGAGACCCGCCAGTAGGAAATCCACATTTCATAGTGTCATTGGATGTTCCTATCTGTGGACGTGTGTATTGGTCCCTAGAATTTAATATTATTATTAATGGGTATTACAGCTCGCGTACTTAGATGTATTGACGAAAACTGTGACGAAAAATTGTTCATAGCGAGGTAGGATACGTTGGGCGCATCACGAGTAATACTGCATTAATAGATAATGCGAGAAAGGATTTATCCCTTCCGTTCCATAACAGAAGTAGATATCTCAGGCCCTTTGATGGAATTGATATAGCCTAAATAAATCCATGGCAATCGTAAGGTATGGGAATGTTCAATTCCGGGAAGTCAATGAAATAATAATCAAGCACATGGGTTGATGGCACTAGCATGCAACCCACTTGATTGGAGATATCGATACAAAGGAATTATATTTCACAGTAAGCATTCATAGGAGGTGACACGTCATTGCGGCATTAACTTCATTCTCTATTGGTGCCTTGGCGTATTGCTAGACGCTGACCTTGGACTTTGGGCAGGCTCCGCCTAATGCCACTGAAAAAGAGGCCTAGAGGTTCACACACTAAGTGTGTCCATGTATCTCGGTTAAATAATAATTTAACAAGTTGAATAAAGATTATTCCCTATTGTGGATTAATAATTATTCAAGGATGTATGATCACATTTATTTCGAAACTAGTTATTCGAGAGAATATATTTTGGGCGAAATAATATATATTTATTAGCAAGTAATCCAGTTACATTTATTTAAGAAATAAATAGCCATTACTCAATGTCTAATAAATATGGTGGAGGAAAATAAATAAAACTGAAAAAATAAAAATACACGCCGTGTATATTTATATATACACGCCGTGTAATTTATTTTTCCGGATTTGTGAGAAAATATTGTTTATTTAATTAAATGATATTAAATTTAATACGTTGGATGCATGTAAAGTAATAATGATGGTCAACTGTCATTATTAAGACATGGAGTATTACTAAGAATTAAATGAAATGATTAAATTCTTATGAGCAATTAATTTATTTTATTATTCTAGGTATTATAAATCCTAATTACATTATTCTCAAAAAGGGGTTAGCCATTTTGGTTGTGCACAACGGATTGGAAATACTCTCAAGCCAAGAGAGAATTCCCTTTCCACCAAGAAATCCCTCATGTTATGAGAGCAAGATCCTCCACCAGATCAAGGTGGTCAAAGGCAGACATCGCAAGCGAAGGTTCTTCCATGCTAGCACCCGGAGATCCCTTCATTGACGTCCGAAGATACGTGACACACATGTGGATCACCGCTAGAGGAATCCTACACTTGGATTCTACAACACAACAACGAATCACAGAATCCTGACCGGACAGATCAACGAAGAAAGAATTCCAACGAGGTAATTCTTATGCATTAAATAAATTGATTATAATCAACATATGAAGATCCTATCTCAATGGTTCCGGGAAATTTCTTTTCTTTATCGTTCTTCATTCTATTCCGAAGATCTGGTGTTTTATATCGTGACGGATCACAGATTGAACGTCGAATAACACTAAAATTAATGTTAGGCAAACCCACCAACACGCTTCCGCTACGCCCGGAACCTACACGTGTTATCAGAGGGGTCATATCATTGATTATAATTATTTAGTTTTTCGTTGGTGATTTACGCATTTAATAATTTAGTTATTTCAATTCATGTTTAATCGTTCTAGAAATATGAATATCGAGATCCGTTCCTCCTCCCTCGTCTCACGTTCACCTCACAGAAACAAAATTTTCTTTTTATTTTGATTAAAATAAAATAGAGGAACTCATCCAGAGGAGCCGAACGTTTCTGACTGTACAACACCAGAATACACAGCGTGTATTCGGAAGTACACACCATGTAGTCTAGGTTCAATGCATTGACCGATCCGCCAAATCGGGCCGTGTATTGAGGTCATTTATGACACCGTGTGTTGACCAGAAACAGGTGGCACATGGTTTCCGGATTACACGTCGTGTGGTCCAACTGAACACGGCGTGTAGTCCCTTCGGGTTCATGTTGGGCTATGTACCTCGTACACGGCTTGCCCGGCGGGAGACCGTGTAACGCGGAAAATACACGGTGTGTTTCCAAAAGAACACATCGTGTATTCTGAAAATTTTCGAAGTACATTTAAATGCCATGTCCTCGGGCGTGTACTTCGGATGGACGGTGAAGAAAAGTACACGCCGTGTAGTCGGAACTACATGTCGTGTACTCACCCAAATTACAAAGATTTATTAAAATTTAATTATTATATTATACAAACCCTTGAGACGTGTACCATAGTGCAGGTGTAAAGATGAGGCACAACACGTGATAGGTGTTTTATATATGTGTGTTTAATTTAACATCTGCGTAATGAATGGGAACTCACTGGGTTGCCTCGAAAGTACAGGTTACGTACAAGGATAATTTTAAATGAATTTATTTGTTTAAAATTATGATAGATGAGAATCTCATGGAAATTCAGAAAAGGGATTTAAGATAAAAGGATTTATTAATTAAAGATAATTAATTGATTCGAGCGTGATTTATCTTAAACAAGAACGATTAAAGAATTGAATTCTAGTTTTATTTATGCGTAAATATCGTTGAATGTGTGGATGATCATGATCTAGATCGAGACCTTTGTATGTGAATGGTTTCTTTTAATTAATTTATTTAAATTAATTTTGTTGGCCTGCGAGCCATCTCCTCGTTAATATTTAGGGCCTGCGTGCCCAAGGATTCTTTTATGTAAAAACCACTTTTACCCCTCACCTACGTGTGAGATAAATGCATATGTAATTGATGGAGCTCCCAAGCTAGTGGAGGCAGCTCAAGTGAGGAGTCAAGGTGAAACCAATCCAAGGAGATACAAAGGTGGACAAGTGGAAAGCTGTAAACACGAACTCGCAAGGTTCAAGGTGTTTCTCCCCTAGGCCTTGGGTTTGTCTATCAACTGCTGGATAAACTAACAAATAGAACAAGCTCATGATCATACCATTTATTTTATTTCTATTAGTTTCATGGGGTATTTATTGTGGGTGTGTTGTCACGATCACACATTTAATGAATATAACAAGCATGCAAGATGGAACTAAAATAAAAACTGGTTTATACGTAAATATTATCTTAGACATGGTTAATCACTTAAGTATATCCCACTTAATATTAACAGGCATGTAATCCAAGATAATAAAATGACAATTTATGTATAAGGATAAAATCCCTCAAAAGAAATATTAAGTCGGTATAGCCTTCCATAATCTTGGTTAGAATCAAACCATAGTTCAAAGTGCTTGACCAACCCTAGTTGGGGTGCTTTCAATTATCGAGAAATTCTAATTCAAGGTTTTGGGTTGACTTGACTTGGTTCGCATCAAGGGTTGACTACCACAGTAGGACTTGGTGTGACCTAGAGGCAAAGGTTGAGGAAATCCAAAATAAAAGGATTTAAGGATTGGGGAGTCCACTCAGCGGATCAAGGAGTTGCGAGTTAATGTAGTTGGCATTTGGAATCCCTACCTAAAACCATTCAAGTTGCCTGACCAACCCTAGTTGGGGTAATGCGAAGGGAAATATGGATCCTTGCCACTAGAATATTCAGGCAACAGAATATTCCGAAGTCCATGGTGAGGGCTATTGGATTTCGATAAAATAGTGGGAGACTAATAAGTATTAATTTATTTATTTGTGTCATTTTTTGTAATAAATTACTAAACCATTTCTCATCTTAATTTGTAGAAACGACAATAAAATGACTTCAAACATATCATTGTGAACCATACTCGAGAAGGAAAACCCTCTCACCGGAACCAATTTCCAAGAGTGGCAGAGGCGTTTATGTGTCGTCCTTCGCCACGAAATGAAACTGTATGTGTTGGAGGAGCCTATTCCAGTTGTGCCTGGGAAAGAGGCTAGTGATGAGGAATTATCTCTCTACATGAAAAACATGGATGATTCCACATATGTCCAGTGTTTCATGCTATCGGCCATGTATAATGAGCTCTTGAAGCAACATGAAAACATGGACGCGTATAGCATGATGTCTCACCTTAAGGATATCTACCAAGAGAAGGCGAGACATGAGAGGTATGAGATCTCCAATGCATTGTTCACCATGAAGCTTGGAGAGTATGCGCCAGCTGGGCCTCATGTAGTCACGCGTATTGGCTACATTGAATGCCTGGACATCTTAGGGATTAAATTCTTGGATGAGTTGCGTATAGATCTCATCTTATCATCACTTCCCAAGACCTTCTCTAGCTTCATTGTCAACTATAACATGAGCATAAATGAAAAGAGTCTATCAGAGCTTCTGACCTTGATTCGCCAGGTAGGTAAGGACATGGGGTGTGAAAAACCCGCGGTCCTTATGGTGAACAAGAAAAGGAAGGACAAGGCAAAGGGGTCAATGACTTATAAATGGTCTGAAGCCCCCGAGCACCGTCCCTCCAAGAAGGGGAAGATCCAGAGGTAGGGCAAGGAATGGGAGGCAGTGTGTTTTTCATGTGGCAAGCCGGGCCACTGGAAGAGGAACTGCAACCAGAAGCGTGGGGAAGTTAAAGGTGCATTTGTTATCGAGTTCAATCTTCCTATTTCTACACATTGGGTATTAGATACAGCTTTTGGGGCTCACATATATATTCAAATGTAGGAAGCAAGTTGATTTAGAAAGATCTCCAGAAGAGAGGTGGATCTTAGAGCTGCCAATGGTGCAAGGCTGGTTGCGTTGGCTATTGGAGACTACCACCTCTCATTGCTGACTGGGATGATTTTGGGTTTATATAACTGTTATTATGTTCCTACTGTTACCAAGAACATAATTTCTATATCTTTTTTGAATATGGATGGATTTTTTTTAAAATTTGGAAATAAGGGTTGTCTCTTGTATAAGAACAACGTATGTTATGCTATGGAATATTTAAATAATGGTTTTTATGTATTGAATTACGAAAACCATGTGTTGGAAATCGATAACGAAACAAACTCACATGACTCATACATCACCCAGTTATGGCATCACTGCCTTGGTCATGTGAACGAGAAGCATTTGACAAAGCTCTTCCAAGATGGCTATTTAGACTCTACTGAGCTAAAACCACATGATAGTTATCACGCTTGTTTACAAGGAAAAATGACCAATCCGCCTTTTGGTGGACAAGGTGAAATGACCAAAGAGATTCTAGGACTTGTACACATGGATGTGTGTGTACCATTTCCAGTAGAAGCTAGAGGTGGATATTCTTACTTCATTACTTTTACTGATGACTTGAGTAGATATGGATATGTCTACTTGATGAGGTATAAGTCAAAAGCCTTAGAGATATTTAAGGAATTCAAGAATTAAGTAGAGAATCAGCTTGATAAGAAGATAAAGAATCTTCGATCGGATCGAGGTGGAGAATATCTGAACCAAGAGTTCATCGATCTTCTACGGGAGTCCGTGATTCTATCTCATCTCACTCCTCCTTATACACCACAGTGGAATGGTTTTAGTGAAAGGAGGAACCGCACCTTGTTGGACATGGTGAGGTCGATGATGAGTCATGCAGATCTTCCATTATCCTTTTGGGGATATGCATTACAAACTGCAGCATACACATTAAACTGAGTACCAACTAAGGCGGAAAATGGAATTCCATCTGAGTTATGGAATGGACAGAAACCCACTTTGTCGCACACACGTGTAAGGGGATGTGAGACCTTTGTTAAGGCTTTCTCAGGAAAAAAACTAGCACCACGGGGCATGAAGTGTATCTTTATAGGATATCCCAAGGAAACGAAATTATATTACCTATATAACCCTCAATACAAGAAAGTGACTGTCACCAGACAAGCCATCTTTCATGAGAGGGAGCACATCCTCAAGAAGGATAGTGGGAGCAAGATTGACTTCGACGAAGACGATGCTCAAGATTCACAGGAGTTGGTACATGAACAAGTTCCACAAGTCCCCGTGTAAGAGGTTCCAAAAACACATGTACTACGTAGGAGCTCAAGAGAGGTAAGGGAACCAGAGAGATTTGGTTTCCTAGTCATCGAGGATGGTGAATTATTATTGTTGGACAATGATGAACCTCTCTCCTACAAGGAAGCAGTAGAAATATCAAGAGATGCAAGATGGCTAGACGCTATGAATTAGGAGATGGATTCCATGTATTAGAACCAAGTTTGGGTTCTGGTCGATGAGCCAGTTGATGTAAAGCCTGTTGGATGCAAATGGGTATTCAAAAGAAAGCTGGACATGGAAGGTCATGTTAGAACCTATAAAGCAAGGATAGTGGCTAATGGATTCAGGCAGTGTCAAGGAATTGACTATGATGAAAACTTCTCGCCAGTTTCCATGTTTAAATCCATAAGAATCATACTTGCCATAGAAGCTTACCATGACTACGAGATTTGGCAGATGGATGTCAAAACAGCATTCCTTAACGGGAACCTTCAAGAATATGTCTATATGAAACAACCAGAAGGGTTTACGACACCAGGTGAAGCCAAATGGGTTTTCAAGTTGCAGAAATCCATTTATGGATTGAAGCAAGCATTCAGGTCAGGGAACATTCAATTTGATGAAGCCATAAAGGAATTTGGTTTCATTAAGAATGACTGTGAGCCATGTGTTTATAAGAAGTTTAATGGGAATTCAGTCGTCATCCTAGTGGTATATGTTGATGACATATTGATTATTGGAAACGACGTACCAACCTTATAGTCAGTTATGGACTGGTTGAACAAGTGTTTCTCCATGAAGGACTTAGGAGAAGCAGCCAACATTCTAGGGATCAATATCATTCGTGATAGATCCAAGAGGCTGCTTGGACTAAGTCAGGGTACATACATTGACCAGATACTAAAGAGATCTAGTATGGAAAAATCCAAGAGAGGATTGGTTCCAGTGTCACATTGCTTACATCTTTCTAAGAAAATGTGTCCCCAGACACAACATGAGAATGATAGGATGAGTAAGATCCCATACGCTTCGGCTATAGGATCCATCATGTATGGCATGTTATGTTCCAGGCTTGATGTTGCCTATGCACTGAGCATGGTAGGAAGATATCAAGCAGATACAGGAGAACAACATTGGACTACTGTTAAGAAAATGTTTAAGTATTTGAGAAGAACTAAGGATATGTTCATGGTGTATGGTGTAGACGAGGAGCTTGTCATCAGAGGGTATGCTGATGCTAGCTTTCAGATAGATCAGAATGATCTAACGTCACAATCTGAATATGTTTTCTGTCTCAATGGAGGAGCTGTGAGCTGGAAGAGTTCAAAGCAGCCAGTTGTCGCTGATTCTACAGCGGAGTCCGAGTATATAGCGGCTTTTGATGCAGCCAAGGAAGCCGTCTGGATTCGGAACTTTGTCTAGGATCTTGATGTGGTGCCTAGAAGTAAAGATCCCATTACATTGTATTGTGATAATACTGCAGCGGTGACTCTTGCAAAATAACCAAGGTCACATCAACGGACGAAGCACATACTCCATAATTATCACCTCTTGAGGGATTTCTATAAAAGGGGTGAAGTTTCAGTGAGCAGAGTCTCCACAGAAGTGAACATGGCGGACCACATGACTAAATTCCTATCTTAGCAGAAGCATGAATATCATGTGAGAGCTAGCGGGTTAAAGGTTGTTAGCAGTTGGATCTAGTCCAAGTTGGAGTCTGTTGGAGTTGGTGGTCTAGAACCAACTACTTTTTTACTTTATTCATTAAATAAAAGCCTTATAACATCTTGCTTGTTCTTCTGCGTGACATGTCATATGATAATGTCTTAAGGACAGCTGTTGAATTAAAGGGTCATAGCGGATCCCTACTATGATGAGAACCCGGAAGTTCCATAACAATGTTCTTCAATATATGTTCTATGGCCGGATGATATTATTTGAGGGACACAAATAATACAGGTCATTATGGGTGAGGACTCATAAAACTTTGAGGCACCTTCTCGTGGTGTGGGCCCTTGGTAATATCCAGGAGGATATTGTGAGAATGAGACCCGCCATTAGGAAATCCACATTTCATAGTGTCATTGGATGTTCCTATATGCGGACATGTGTATTGGTCCTTAGACTTTAAGATTATTATTAATGGGTATTACAACTCATGCACTTGGATGTATTGAAGAAAACTATGACAACACACTGTTCGCATCGAGGTAGGATATTTTGGGTGCGTCATGAGTAATACCGTGTTAATAGATAATGCGATAAAGGATTTGTCCCTTCCGTTCCATAACCGAAGTAGATATCTCCAGCCCATTGATGGAATTGATATAGTCTAAATAAATCTATGGCCATGGTAAGGTATGGGCAAGTTCAATTCCGTGAAGTCAAAGAAAGAATAATCAAGCACATGGGTCGATGGCACTAGCATGTAACCCGCTTGATGGGAGATATCGAGACAAATGGATTATACTACACGGTAAGAATTCGTAGGAGGTGACACATCATTGTGGCGTTAACTTCTTTCACTATGGGTGCCTTGGCGTGTTGCTAGACGCTAACCTTGGAATTTGGGCAGGCTCCGCCTAATGCCACTGAGAAAGAGGCCTAGAGGGTCACACACTAAGTGTGTCCATGTATCTCAGTTAAATATTAATTTAACAAGTTGAATAAATATTATTCCCGATTGTGGTTTAATAATTATTCAAGGATGTATGATTGCTTTTATTTCGACACTAGTTATCCGAGAGAATATATTGTGGGTGAAATAATATATATCTATTAGTGAGTAATGCAGTTACATTTATTTCATAAATAAATAGACATTACTTAAGGTCTAATAAATATGGTGGAGGAATGTAAATAAAACTGAAAAAATAAAAGTACACGCCATGTATATTTATATATACATGCCGTGTAGTTTATTTTTCAGGATTCGTGTGAAAATATTGTTTGTTTAATTAAATGATATTAAATGTAATATGTTGGACGCATGTCAAGTAATATTTATGGTCAACTGTCATTATTATGACATGGGGTATTACTAAGAATTAAATGAAAGAATAAATGATTATGTGCAGTTAATTTATTTTATTAGTCTAGGTATTATAAATCTGAATTACATTATTCTCAAAAAGGGGTTAGCCATTTTGGTTGTGCACAAAGGATTGGAAATACTCTCAAGCCAAGAGAGAATTCCCTTTCCACCAAGAACGCCCTCAAGTTATGAGAGAAAGATCCTCCACCGGATCAAGGCGGTCGAAGGCTGACATCGCAAGCGAAGGTTCTTACGCACTAGCACCGGGAGATCCCTTCGGGGATGTCTGGAGATATGTGACACATGTGTGGATCACCGCTAGAGGAATCCTACACTTGGATTCTATAATGCAATGATAGATCACCAAATTGTGACTGGACAGATCAACGAAGAAAGAATTCCAACAAGTTAATTCTTATGCATTAATTAAATTAATTATAATCAACATATGAAGATCCTATCTCAAGGGTTCTAGGACTCTTCTTTTCTATTTCGTTCTTCGTTCTATTCCGAATATCCGGGGTTTTATATCGTGACTGATCTCGGATTGAACATCATCTAACGCTAAAATTAAAGTTGGGCAAACCCACCAACGCACTTTCGCTGCGCCCGGAACCTACAGAAACAACATCCTTTATAACCATTTCGACAAAGTTATGGTAAGAATGTATTTTTTTAACTTATATGGTGGGTGCGACAATGTTCCACCATTATGACATCATAAATGCTTATCTTACAAGCTTATAAGAATATTTTCAAAAAGAATTTTTTTCTATTATAATTACATGAATTTTAAATGATTTCAAAATAGAAGTAGATATTTCTATAAAAAGTATTTGAATTCATTTATGTCAACACTCTTTGATGGATTTAATTATTATTTGAAGTTGATTTATTATGATAAAAAAATTCTCATATTTTATTGATGGTTTTCTGATATGTTTGGCTATGGATGTGTTATTTTTACACCATTCATGTTTTATGGATAAATTATTGATATTTCATATTCTATTTTTAATAAGAATGTTTATGTTATGTTTGAACCATTTCATATGAGAAATGCATTGAACATTGTAAGTGATGGGTGGAGCCCGCTATAGCTACTCGATGCATCGGTAGGTATCATGAGAGAAACTAGTGTCTTGGAAGTAGGTCTTGAAAAAATCTTATTTGTATTCTTGCCACAAGGCCATGACTATGTGGTTATGAAGTCTGGCATTATGCATTCCATCATTATCAATGTGGCTATTGATATTTCATGTGAGTATTCGAGTAATTTTATATTCATGTGAGTAAGTAAATGGCATTATTTGGATTCATATTTTCCATATTATGAAGAAGCTTATGTTGAAAAGGCTTTATTAGTTTTATACATTGCCTTAAATGTTTATTCTTATTTATCAAAGGTTTTGCTATATTGTTTTCCTTACTGATAATCTGAGCTCACCCCTTTCTATGTTTTACTTTTCCCTAGATGCAAAGAATTATTTTTTTATTGACCTTTAGGGATAGTCTATGGGATCTCAGTGTTGTCTATAGAAACAATGTTGTTTTAGTTTTTTATTTTATGATGTAATGTAATCCATTGGATTGTATCAAGTACTTCAAAGACTGCTAAACTAATAGGACATTCCAGACTTGATCTTTTGTGATCATGCCAATGATATGTAATAATGCACCAACTCTGGGCTTCTGGGGTCAGGGTGTTACATAGGGGAATCCCCCCCTCCCTTGGTTTACATGAAATGTCTAGGGGACTATTCAGTCGCCCTGCTGGCACGCGTGAACGCTTGGCAGTCCCGCTCGGTATGACACGGTTGGTCGGAATGGCCGACCAGTTCATCTCCCCATGGTGTGGACACACGCCTCACTTCTCTTGCGTCCATTCGGGTGTCAGATACCCTCTGGCCTCTTCCGCTACCAGGTGATCGCAACCTCATACTCTGGAAGCATGGACACGCACCACCTCTTCGCCATGCGGTTGTCCGGCATCCCGACCGCCCCTACTTCACCATGGCAGACGGACCGTAGCATCCTCTTCCATCGGTGCGAACGCGCTCCTCCATCCTTCCACATGGACAGTCGGGTGCCGTCCATCACTTTCTTCCATGAGTAATCACAGTTTCATTAAATTCCCAAGAGTTATGATTTTCGCATATTCATGATCCTTGGGTCAATACCTCTGTGTCCATAAGTTATGCTCAATGAGACGTTGTGTTTTTAGTGGGCTTAATTATTTGTCGTCGAAGAACGTACGAAGAACGTACGAAATAAATCAAGGTATAAGTGCGGAGCGTTGGCCATTTTTTTATCCATCACTATCGTGAATCAAGAATATGAAGAATCAACAAAAGATTTAATAATAATTCAAATTAAAACCCCCTACGTTGTCTACTCGTTAGAAATGGAATGAAGAAGGAGATGAACAAAATGAAGTCACGGACGTCCGTAACTCCCTCAACAGGCTCTAATGTCAGTTCCTCATTCAAGATCTGGAGAGCATTCTTCGTTGGAGAGGTTATTCGTATAGAGGATGTTTCTCCAAAGGATTTCCATTGCTAATCCTTTTCCCCATGAGAGGTGAGGTTCAAAATTAATAAGTTATGTAAATTAAATCACATTATTGTTTGAAAACATAATTGGAAGAATTCCAACAGATAAATCATATTAAATGATGAGGATTCAATCTCGGGTGGTCCACATCACTAAAATTCAAAAAACAAGGTTTCAAGAAAATAAAAATAAAAGTTTTATTTTATTTTACTTTATTTTTATTCTTTTAACCTCCCACAAAAATACAAAAAACTTTCTTCCACCCATGACCTATTGGGGTCGAGGTGAAGGTCTCTTAAGCGAATATCAGTACTGTGGGTTCAACTGTGTCCTCATATTTCAATTCTGATCACCGTTTCAGAAGTTACAAAATTCCACTAGCGCGTTTACTAAATGTGCCTAAAAATTTTCATAAATTCATTCTGGACACCCTGGGCCTTGGAATCACGCACCTTCAATTTTTACAGACCTGTAAAATTCCCATATAATAAAAAAATACATAGCAAAATTTGGGCCTTTACAAACTCCCCACCCCATGGATTTGCATCCCCGAAAGCCACAACACAAACTAGGGAAACAAGTGGGAGTACTGAGATCGAATATGAACCTCCTACTACCATGTTCTCTTCTGGAGATTCCTGTCCTTCCAATGAACGTGCACCAGAGGTATTGACCACCCATGAAGAACCCACTCCTATCAATCCTCAATGTCCACTATAACCTTCGAAAACATCTCCCTCCAGCTCGCCCCAGTCAATGGTGTGCGAAGGATCATAAATGTATCTCCTCAGCTAGGATACGTAGAAAAAGTTATGCACCCAGTGCAACTGAGGGGGAAGAGATAATCAGCAAGCCACCCCACCAATTCTACTGAGGACCTGTTAGGGTCCGATGATCCTTAGAGATAACTTGTCGCCCTGGACAAATCTTCGCAAACCTCGTCGATGTGAGACCTATAGAGAGACATGGTCACCATACTCAAACTCTATAGGGGTCCATATCCTATCATCATAAGACTTTTTTCTATTCTGTGTAGTCTTCATACACTTCTGGATGGTCTGAACCTTCTTTGGGTTGCCCGTACAATTTCTGGTCCCACGAGTGCTGACTCCCTAGGGTAAGTCCAACACAGAGGTGATCTGCAAGGTTATCCATACAACGCATCGAATAGTACCATTCTGATGGTGGAGTGATAGTTGTTGTTGAAGGAGGAATCTACCCAAGTTAAGTGATCCTCCCAGCTACTGCTGAAATCTAGGATGCAAGCACACAACATGTCCTTTAAGGGTCTGAATGGTCCGCTCTGTCTGACCATCTGTCTGAGGATGGAAGGTGGTGCTCATCCAAATTTGTGTCTTGAACGCTTCTTGCAACCCTTTCCATATCCAGAAAGTGAAATATGCATCACGATCAGAGACAATCGTAGATTGAACATAATGAAGTCGTACACTCTTGTATACAGAGGTGTCCCAATCTCTCTATTGATCCCTCCTCTCTGATAGGAAGGAAGTGGGCCGACATGGTGATTGGGTCAACGGTCACCGAGATGGAATCATGCCCCTTGGGTGTTCATGGATGTCCTGTTACAGTGTCCTTATAGATTCCATCCCACTTCCACTATGGCACCTTTAATGGCTAAACTATGCCTTCTGTAACCTAATGCTCTGCCATCACTCGATGATAAGTAAGGCACCGTGAGACAAAAGTTTCCACTGCTTTCTTCATTCTCGGCCACCAATGCTGATGCCAAAGTGTAACATCCCAAGTAAGTAATGAATAATAGATATTTTTATCTATGTCCAATAATTAATTAGATAGTGTTTTAGAGGCTTAAAATGAAAATAAATCCAATCTTAAGCATGGAATACACTAATATTTTTTTAAAAGAATTGTTTTACAGCCTTTTGATGGAAAACCATTTTTAAATCAATATTTTGACAATTTTATAAGCTATTTTTGTCAAAATAAACATATTATTTATGATCGGGACATCAAAATATACTTTGTGTGAATTTTTGGTGTTTTTCCGATAAAGTTCATTTTTTTAATGAATAGTGAAAAATGTTGTATTTTAATTCAAAACCTCATTTTAATATAATTTATTTATATGATTAGAATATCTTTTTAATTGGTTTTGAAGTGAAATTAGAATATATTTTTACCATTTTATCCAATGGTGGTCATTGGAATCAATTTCACTTTGAAATTGGACTTAAACTAGTGTCAATCTTTTGATAATTATTGTTTCATAAAAACACGCTATTTGTCATGACAGCGGGAATTAGTTATTAAATTAATTAATGCAACTTACATGTTTTGAATTTTGTAAAATAGTCATCATTTTTGTGTTCAGAATATCAAATATATCTTAGGGTGATGTTTTGGTATCTTTCTGAAAAACTTCAATTTTTAATGAATAGTGAAACCACTAAGTGGTAGTTAAAAAACTGATTTTTCATTTAAATGACACTTTTCCACTTCTGTGATTTGATTTTCAAAAATAAGACATACATCGTTGTCATTAAGAAGTACAATGTGGTTCAATGAGAGTAAAATAATTTTTTTGTGAGTAGTAACTTTTAAGTTCTTAATCGCGATTAGTGGAAATTAGTGTAGTTTAAGGTAAAAATAATGTTTTAATAATATGAGATGATCTTGACACATGTACTACCCTAATTGGATGTGTCATTGCCGACCAAGACAATCCATGGGTCAGCTTGGGGACCCCATGGAGCCACTTTGGTTGGGAAATGACATAAATAATTTTTTATTTAATGTTAAAGTAAAAATGACACAAACATGAGATGTTTTACTAAAACAATTTTTACATGGGGTTATACAAGTCAGATTTTGGATTATAAATATTCATTGGAAAGCTAAAAAGATTTTATACATCATAGTATTTTTTTTATAATTTTTAGACTAAATTATTTATGACATCATGATGATGCAGCGATTACCTCATTAATAGAGGATTTTAATAAAATGAAATGATAATGTAAAATCAATGAACTACACGTGTACAAAACCTATTTGATGGGTGGATTTCGAACCCTTATCACCTTACCCTCTAATTATATCAATGTGGGTCCTTTTGAATCCGAAACTCATTTTAAAATAATGTAACATTTCTTTACTTTCCAAGAGTGCCCCTCCTCTCCTCTTATAAAAGGCCCCCACCTCTACCTCTTTACCCACACTCCCAAAGCCTTTGGCTCGGCCAACCCCTGCCCATTATGTCTCTCCACATCCCTCTCTTACTCCTTGAAGCCTCACATTGGGCAGAAGTCTTCCCAAGGAAGCCTTTGAGCTCAAACCAAAGGGAGTTACCTGATTTTAAGGTAATGTCTTCACTTGAGTCCTTTTGTTTTATTTTGCTTCTCCAACCCCCTAAACTCTTGTTATTCATTTCTATTGTAACAACTCCAGTATCCTCAATATACTAGGATGTTTTTATAATAAGGATTAGAGCTACACTTACACACACCTACATCTAATGGTTAAAGAACATATTGTTTCCGTGGATGGTGAATTTATGCCTCCCGAAACGATAATTGTTCAACATTCTTTTAACACCTTCAAAGGTGGCCATTAAGATGAAACTGTATTTATATATGATATATAATATGTTTATGTTTTCCTTAAGCTTCTGTATTTTTCATTTTGGGCATACCTTTATGGTTTCCATTATGGGTAAACACGATATCTTAATTTAAGGATGTGCGGAATATCACCCCCTCAAAGTGATTTGATTCGTTAAATACCATATTTGAGACATATAGAGGATAGAACTATGATATTATATATGATATTATACTGGAATTAGAATATACCTTTATATTATTATGATTCAATTCTATAAAATACTAAATAGAAATGAAAGTAGCGTTCATTCGTACGTACGGCTTACCGTCTCCATGAAATGTGCATTTCATTTCTTACCTCTAAATGATTATGTAATATTATAAATGCATACATGTACTGGATATATATGACATATATGATATCTACATCATGAATACCATTCTGGATATAATGGATACATGAACAACATGTAATTATAAAGGGCTTATTTTTTACTAAAGTACCAATGATCGTTAAAACGACCGTTATTAACATAAATAATTACATAGTGTTCATGACATGGCAATAAGTGATATAAAAGGAATAATGAACTTGAAAAAGGTTCTTAAACAAGTAGAAATTAACTCAAGTTTATTATTCGGGAGATTAATGAACGACCGAGTCAAGTCGGACCCGAGGTATGGGACTTTGTCTCAATCTCCTTTCATTGAGGCATATTTTGTTTTATACACAACCTTCTTTTATAAGGTGTATAAACCCCTTTGACTTTTACGTTTATTCCAAAGGAATCTTTTTTATACGAAGCGTTTACTAAACTACAAAAGGGAATGTTTTTGTCGTACGTATGCGGCGACAACGACTTCTCCGCCGCCGTGACCATTATTTGAGTTTCGGCTTCCTCTACAAGCCATACTTTTTTTAAAAAAAAGAAAAAGAAATATCATGTTTTAATTTTCTTTTATTTTGGTATTTAAAATTGTTTTCATAATGTATTTATATCAATGTGTTGTATTCATATCTTGTGATTGAAAGGTGGAAATGTTATGTTTCCTTTATACATGTTTTATGTGATACGATTATGTTGAGGTTCTTGGGCATTATTATGAAGATGGGTGGTTCCGTGATAGACTAAGGGCGGGTGAGCCCGATGTAGCTCTCCAATGAATTGGGTAACGCGAAGGAGTGAACCGTTAAGGTTTCTCCGAAGAGATTTAGGTAATATACTGTGATGGGTATTCCAAATGTAACCAAGAGGGTTAGTCCCTACGTAAGAATGTTATGAATGCCTCAAGTTACCGTTATGTCTTATGATTTCTATGATTTATTCATGATTTGATGAGGTATGTTAAAGTGCTTATGTTTTATGGGTGAAGTATGATTTCATTCTTATGTATATATGTACCCATGTTTCCTTTCCATATTTTCATATCCCTTACTGAGATTTTTATGATCATCCTATGTTTATTGAAATGTTTTTCACAGGTCAAGGGAATGGTACATGATATGATGGTAGTGTCAAGGATGTGTCAAGAAAAAATTCATGTTTTATTTTAAATATGTTTCTATTGATGGGAAAGAAGAAAACTATCTTTATGTAACCACTTTGTTTATATGTGGAATGTAATGAAAATTTTATGATCTAATTCTCTAATACTCTAAACACGAAAAGATCCTCAATGTGTAATCTTGTAATAACTCAAGATTAAGTAAGGTTTAAGGCTGGGGCCTTATAGTTGGTATCAGAGGTCGGTTTAGATAACATTAGGAGTTAGAATTCTATTAAATGATTATCCAAAAAACAATTTATGGCCAAATTTAAATGATATATAATTTGAAGATCACCATGTTTCTTCATCTAAGACATGTTTGTTCAGAATGGTGTTCTGCAGAGGAAATAGAGAAGCAGTTCTAGGAAGGCATACAGAAGGAAATAACCTTCTGAATGAGCATCGTGAGATGTTCGGAATTGGAACTGGACAGTTTGTTGCAGTAATGGCGCAGTTGACTCAAGCGATAAATGGTGGTGGTATCCATGCACGAGATTAGCCAGATCAACCGTAGAGGAACATGTCAGTAGTGGAACATTTCATGAGGCAACACCCCCCATCATTCAGAGGATCATCTGACCTTGTGTTATCTGAAGGGTGTATTAAGGCACTGGAGAAGATTTTCGATGTCATGGGGTGTTCATACAATCAAAAGGTTAGTCTTGCTATTTACCGTTTGGAGGGTGAAGCAGACCAGTCGTGGTCGATGGTTAAAAATATTAGGGACATTAATGAGATTCATGCTCTCGACTGGGATGAATTCAAAGGTATGTTTCTTTAGAAGTATTTTCCTAAGGATGTTCGACTTAGGATGGAAAAGCAATTCTTGTAATTGAGTCAAGAGGAAGACTCAGTGGCTACCTATGAAGAAAGGTTCACTCGATTGGCAAGGTATGCTCCAAATTTTATCCGAGACCTTGATAGTAAAATCAATCGTTTTTACTCAGGATTAAATCCAAAATATCAAAGGGCATTAGCTTCTCGTTAGTTTAAAAGTTATGAAAATCTTGTTCGATGTGCTGAGAAGGTGGAAATGGAGTTTTCCGATGATAAAGTGTTCTATAATAACCAGCAGAAGAAGAGACCAAGGTGGTAGGAGAAAGGGAAGAATTCTTCAAAAAAGTCTGATGGTAAGAAATCTAAGTTTCCAGTTTGTGATAAATGTGGAAAAAGGCATGCTGGGGAATGTCTTCTGAATTCTAGAAAGTGCTACCGATGTGGTAAGATGGGACATAAGGCTCATGATTGCACTGAAAAGGATCAAGGTGAAGGTAAGACCAAATTTGATTTACAGTTAGTGAAATGTCATAAGTGCAATGAGATGGGTCACTATGCAAACGAGTGTCCGACAAAGAGTTTGAGTGATGGGAAGCTGTTAGACTACATGCAGAAAGGGGTGGTGAAATCCTTTGCAACTACTTCAACAGATATCGGGCCATCAAATGAAGTTGTATCAGGTACTTTGTTTTTTTTCTCAGATTATGCAAGTGTTTTGTTTGATTCGGGGTCTACACATTCTTTCATCTCTGAAAACTTTTCTAGTAAAATGGGAATACCATCTCAAGAAATGACTCCTGGACTTTTGGTAAAAACACCTGGGGGAATTGTTGAGGCAAAAAGAATTTATAAGAATCTTGGTATCCTTATCTGTGGAAAGAACCTACTTGAAAACCTTATTGTTCCACCTCTAGTAGAGTTTGATTTTATCCTAGGTATGGATTGGCTCTCTATTTACCATGATAAGATTTACTGTAGAGATAAAGAAGTTTCTTTTCAGAAATACTTTCAGTTTGTGTACAATAATGAACCCTTACTGTTGATAACTTATCAAGAGACCGAGAAACTTGTAAAAGATGGAAATTAATGTTACCTTGCACACATCATTGAAAATAAAGGAACTGTTCAGATTAATGATGTGCCAGTGGTAAATGAGTATCCTGATGTTTTTCCTGATGAGTTGCCTAGAATAATACCAGATCGAGAAGTTGAATTTACTGTTGACTTAGTTCCTGATGCTAAGCCAATTTCAAAACCCCCTTATCGAATGGCTCAAATTGAACTTTTAGAGTTGAAGGATCAATTTCATGATTTATTAGAGAAAGGTTTCATTCGACCTGGCACATCACCATGGGGTGCTCCTGTTTTATTTGTTAAAAAGAAAGATGGTTCAATGAGACTTTGCATTGATTATAGAGCCTTGAATAACATCACTATTAAGAACAAATATCCTTTGCCTCATATCGAGGAATTGTTTGATCAGCTCCAGAGAGCTTAGTATTTTTCAAAGATTTACTTGAGATCGGGGTACCATTAGCTGAAGTTAAAGGAAGTAGATGTTCCGAATACCGCGTTCCGTACAAGATATGGCCATTATGAATTTTTTTTAATGCCTTTTGGGCTAACCAATGCACCTGCTGTATTCATGGACTTAATTAATATAATTTTTCATGAGTTCTTGGATAAGTTTGTGGTGGTTTTCATTGATGATATTTTGGTGTTTTATAAAAGTAAAGAGGATCATGAAAGACATTTAAGGGTTATCTTGAAAACCTTAAAAGAAAAGAAATTGTATGGTAAATTTAGCAAGTGTGAGTTTTGGTTGCAACAAATTTATTTCCTTGGTCACATTATTTCTAAAGATGGGATTGTTGTTGATCCTGCAAAGACAAAAGTTGTGGAAGACTGGCCAAGACCCACAAATGTAAATGAGATTCGTAGCTTCCTTGTTTTGGCAGGCTATTACCGAAGGTTTGTTAGAAATTTTTCACGGTTATCTAGTCCAATGACTAAGCTAACTCGGAAGGGTGTTATGTTTATCTGGACAAAAGAATGTGATGATTGTTTTCAGGAATTTAAAAGAAGATTGGCGAATGCTCCAGTTTTGGCACCACCTTCCAGGAATGGTGAGTTTGTTATCTACAGTGATTCTTAATTGAAAGGACTTGGTTGCGTCCTAATGCAGAATGATCAGGTAATTGCTTATGCTCCACGACAGTTGAAAACTCATGAGGTAAATTATCCTACACATGATTTTGAATTAGCTGCTGTTGTTTTCGCTTTAAAAATTTGGAGGTTTCATTTGTATGGAGTAAAGTGTGAAATATATACTGATCACAAAAGTTTAAAGTATATATTCAATCAGAAAGAGTTAACTATGAGACAGAGGAGATGGCTGGAATTAATCAAGGATTGTGATTTTACAATTCATTACCATCCGGGAAAAGCAAATAAAGTGGATGATGCTTTGAGTTGAAAAAATAATGCTTCCTTAGCAATGTTGCATTTGGAATGTGATCCATTGGTTATGGAATTGATGAACTTTGGCATAGAAGTTGCTGGTGCAGGATGTTCTTCTATTTTGTTTCAGGTATCAGTGAAATATTCTCTATCAGACAGAATCAAGCAAGCACAGAAGCAAGAAAGTGAGTTGCAGAAAAAGGTAGAAATGGTTCAGAAAGATAAGTTGACTGAATTCAACATTGATAATGATTGTGTTTTGATCCAGAGGTAGTTCAGATGGAAGAGAACCTATCTTATGAGGAACAACCGGTCTAGATTCTTGACCACAGGGAGCAAGTGTTACGAAATAAGGTGATTAATCAGGTAAAGGTTTTGTGGAAAAACCACATGATGGAAGAGGCAACATGGGAATCTGAAAATGCAACGAGGGATAAGTACCCCCATTTATTCGATAAGTAAATAAATTGTGGGGACGCAACTTTCTAAAGGGGGGAAGGATGTAACATCCGAAGTAAGTAATGAATAATAGATATTTTATCTATGTCTGATAATGAATTAGATAGTGTTTTAGAGGCTTAAAATGAAAATAAATCCAATCATAAGCGTGGAATACAGTAATATTTTTTTAAAGGATTGTTTTACTACCTTTAGATGGAAAACCATTTTTAAATCTATCTTTTGACAATTTTATAAGCTATGGTTGTCAAAATAAACTTATTATTTATGATTGGGACATCAAAATATACTTTGTGTGAATTTTTGGTATTTTTCCGATAATGTTCAATTTTTAATGAATAGTGAAAAATGTTCTATTTTAATTCAAAACCTGTTTTTAATCTAATTTATTTATATGATTAGAATATCTTTTTAATTGGTTTTTAAGTGAAATTAGAATATATTTTTACCATTTTATCCAATGGTGGTCATTGAAATCAATTTCACTTTGAAATTGGACTTAAACTAGTGTCAATGTTTTGATACTTATTGTTTCATAAAAACACGCTATTTGTCATGACAATGGGAATTAGTTATTAAATTAATTAATGAAAATTACATGTTTTGAATTTTTTAAAATAGAAATCATTTTTGAATTCAGAATATCAAATATAGCTTTGGGCAAAGTTTTGGTATCTTTCTGAAAAACTTCAATTTTTGATGAATAGTGAAACCACTAAGTGGTAGTTAAAGAAACTGATTTTTCGTTTAAATGAAACTTTTCCACTTCTGTGATTTGATTTTAAAAAATCTTACATACATGGTTTTCATTAAGAAGTAAAATTTGGTTCAATGAGATTAAAATAATTTTTTGGTGAATAGTAACTTTTAAGTTCTTAATCGCGATTAGTGGTAATTAGTGTAGATTAAGGTAAAAATAATGTTTTAATAATATGAGATTAGCTTGACACATGTCCTACCCTCATTGGATGTGTCATGGCCGACCAAGAAGATCCATTGGTCAACTTGGGGACCCCATGGAGCCACTTTGGTTGGGAAATGACATAAATAATTTTTTATTTAATGTTAAAGTAAAAATGACACAAACATGAGTTGTTTTACTAAAACAATTTTTACATGGGGTTATACAAGTCAGATATTTTATTATAAATATTCATTGGAAAGATAAGAAGATTTAATACATCATAGTATTTTTTTTAATAATTTTTAGACTAAATTATTTATGACATCATGATGATGCAGCGATTACCTCATTAATAAAGGATTTAAATAAAATGAAATGATAATGTAATATCTATGAACTACACATGTCCAAAACCTATTTTATGGGTGTATTTCGAACCCTTTTCACTTTAACCTCGAATTATATCAATGTGGGACCTTTTTAATCCGAAACTCATTTTAAAATAATGTAACATTTCTTTACTTTCCAAGAGTGCATCTCCTCTCCTCTTATAAGAGGCCCCCACCTCTACCTACTTAACTACACTCCCAAAGCCTTTGGCTCGGCCAAACCCTGCCCATTTTGTCTCTCCACATCCCTCTCTTACTCCTTGAACCCTCAATATGGGCAGATGTCTTCCCAAGGAAGCCTTTGAGCTCAAACCAAAGGGAGTTACCCGATTTTAAGGTAATGTATTCACTTGAGTCCTTTTGTTTTATTTTGCTTCTCCAACCCCCTAAACTCTTTTTATTCATTTCTTTTGTAACAACTCCAGTATCCTTAATATACTAGGATGTTTTTATAAGAAGGATTCAAGCTACACTTACACACACCTACATCTAATGGTTAAAGAAAATACTGTTTCCGTGGATAGTGAATTTATGCCTCCCAAAACGATGATTGTTCAACATTCTTTTAACACCTTCAAATGTGGCCATTAAGATGACACTATATTTATATATGATATATAATATGTTTATGTTTTCCTTAAGCTTCTGTATTTTTTATTTTGGGCATACCTTTATGGTTTCCATTATGGGTAAACACGATATCTTAATTTAAGGAAGTGAGAACTACCGCCCCCTCAAAGTGATTTGATTCGTTAAATACCATATGTGGGACGTATAAAGGATAGAACTATGATATTTTATATGATATTATACTGGAATTATAGTATACCTTTATATCATTATGATTCCATTCTATAAAATACGAAATAGAAATGAATGTAGCGTTCATGCGTACGTACGGCTTACCGTCCTCATGAACGGTGCATTTCATTTCATACCTCTAAATGATTATGTAATATTATAAATACATGCATGTACTAGATATATATGACATATATGATATCTACATCTTGAATACCATTCTGGATATAAAGGATACATGAAAAACTTTTAATTTTAAAGGGCTTATTTTTTACTCAAGTACAAATGATCGTTAAAACGACCGTTATTAACTTAAATAATTACATAGTGTTCATGACATGGCAATAAGTGATATAAAAGGAATAATGAACATGAAAAAGGTTCTTAAACAAGTATAAATTAACTCATTTTTGTTATTCAGGAGATTAATGAATGACCGAGTCAAGTCAGACCCGAGGTATGGGACTTCGTCTCAATCTCCTTTCATTGAGGCATATTTTGTTTTATACACAACCTTCTTTTACACAGTGTATAAACCCCTTTGACTTTTACGTTTATTCAAAAGGAATATTTTTTATATGAAGCATTTACTAAACGACAAAAGGGAATGTTTTTGTCGTACGTATGCGGCGACAATGACTTCTCCACCACCGTGACCATTATTTGAGTTTCAGTTTCCTCTACAAGCCATTATTTTTTTTAAAAAGAAAAATAAATACCATGTTTTACTTTTCTTTTATTTTGGTATTGAAAATTTTGTTCATAATGTTTTTATATAAATGTTTTGTATTGATATCTTGTGATTGAAAGGTTGAAATGTTATGTTTCCTTTATACATGTTTTATGTGATACGATTGTGTTGAGGTTATTGGGCATTATTATGAAGATGGGTGGTTCCGTGATAGACTAAGGGCGGGTGAGCCCGATATAGCTCTTCAATGCATAGGGTAATGCGAAGGAGTGAAACGTTAAGATTTCTCCGAAGATATTTAGGGAATATACTGTGATGGGTATTCCAAATGTAACCATGAGGGTTACTCCCTACGTAAGAATGTTATGAATGCCTCAAGTTACCTTTTTTTCTTTATGATTTCTATGATTTATTCATGATTTGATGAGGTATGTTAAAGTGCTTATGTTTTATGGGTAATGTATGATTTCATTATTATGTATATATGTACCCATGTTTCCTTTTCATATTTTTATATCCCTTACTGAGCTTTTTATGCTCATCTCATGTTTTTTGAAATGTTTTTCACAGGTCAAGGGAAAGGTACATGATAGGATGATAGTGTCATGGAAGTGTCAAGAATGAATCCATGTTTTATTTTAAATATGTTTCCATTGATGGGATAGAAAAATAATATCTTTATGTAACCACTTTTTTATATGTGGAATGTAATGCAAGTTTTATGATCTAACTCTCTAAAACTCTAAACATGAAATGATCCTCAATGTGTAATCTTGTAATAACTCAAGATTAAGTAAGGTTTAAGGCTAGGGCCTTATACAAAGGTCCTGATATATCTTCGCCACTCTTGGATGTACCTCTTGAGAGTATTTATGGAAGTCTCTCAACACATCCTATCATAGCATCACCGGTACCATAGTACGTCCTCTGAAGAGGATGATGTGCTCCCCACCTTTAGAAAATCCATCAGGTGATTGTCATATAGATATCTGAGCCCATTGAGCCTCGCAGCCAGTGTCCCTAAGCTTCGCCTCCCTGACAAGCTGAAGGAGTAGGGGAGTGACTATAAGAGACTATAGATAAGCTACTCCATCTTGATCCACATAGGATATCCACAAAGCAGCTAGATGCTCTATTTTCTCACTCAACAACTGTATACCAGATCTCTAGTTGAGTGCATCTGCTACTACATTCCCCTTACCAAGACTATAAACAATATTAAAGTCATAGTCTTGGAGGAACTCAATCCAACACCATTGTGTCAGGTTCAGATCCTTCTGAGAGAAGATATACCTCAGACTCCTGTGATTAGAGTAGACTGTAAATCGTTCCCCCATCAAGTAATGTCGCCACATCTTCATGGCGAAGACCAGTGATGCTAACTTTAGGTCATGGGTAGCATAGTTCTGCACATGTTGTCTCAGCTATCGAGAAACATACGTGATCACTAATCGATCCAACTTTAGGACACATCCATGTCCGGTCCCAGATGTGTCATAGTCTACTACGTACCCAATGCCCTTATCTGGTAACCTCAAGATGGGAGCGCTCGTTAGTCTCTGCCTCAACTCCTGGAAACTATGATGGAATCTCTCTGACAGCATGAAGGGTTTCCCCCACTTCTTTAATTCTAATAAGGGCGCCAAAACTATGGAAAAGTCAAGCACAATCCTCTGGTAGTAACCGAAAAAACCCAGTAAACATTGCACCTCCGTCACACTCATGGGTGGCTCCCAAGAAAGTACAACCTCAGTCTTCACCGGATCCACTGCAACTCGTACCTCCAATATGACATGTACTTAGAAGTGAACCTCTTAGATCCAGAACATTCATTTTGAGATCTTACTATAATGCTGTTGTAACACCCCAATCATCTACGATATGCTTCTTTTTTAATAATACAATAGTGTGTGTTATATGCAACTTCGAGTTCTAACACACCACAACCAATCAAACTTGCCGTTTTGAATATTAGTTCCCACTTTTTGAAATTTTATAAATTTTATCATTCAAAACAGACTTCATTTTTGGATTTGGAATATCGAAATTAGCCTAGGGTGAATTTTTTGTATTTTTCTGAAAACATTTAATTGTTAATGAATAGTGAAAAACAGTAAGTTATAGTTTACAACCGAATATTAATTTAAAAATTTATTTATTTTATTTAAATTTATTTTAGGTCAAAATAGTTACATAATACGCATATACATTCCATGTAATTCATTGGAGACAGTTTATAATAATTTTAGATATATAAAAATTTTGTTGAACTTTTTACCGACTTTTACCCACCTCCTAAGAGTATTTTCAAATTTACATAAAAATTAATTTTACTACTTCTGTGAGTTGAATTTCAAAAATCTTAGAGACAAATTTGATATCAATAATTAAAATTTTGTTCAATAAGATGAATATAATTTTCAGTGAATAGTAACTTTTTACTTTGATTTACCATGGTTAAAAGTAAATATGGTAATTAAGGGTAAAAATGATATTATTATTACCCTAAGACATGTTATAATTCTATTGGATAAGATTAATTCGTCTAGAAACAACCTTAGGAATAAAATCTGATCCTTTAGGTCCACTTGGATTAGATTAGGATATTTATTATTATTTAATTCAAAGAATAGTTAAAAGAGTTAAAATCAAAGTATAAAAAATAAAACATTTTTAATATAGGGTTAATAAAAATATAAATTCTACTATAAATATTCATTATAATGATAGTAATATTTCATACATAATGGTAGTTTATTTATATTTTTTAAAAGTTAAATAATTTAATTTATTTATGACACATTGATGATGAAATAATTACTTAATTAATGAAAGATTAAACTAATTGACATTATAAATATCCAAATAAATGTAAATTGAGACTTTTTATGAATTCCAATAATTTTATAGGTTAATATAATATGTTAGGGTTGGTTAGATGAATTTTTTTAAGTAATAGTTCTGTTATTAATTTAGCAAAAAAAATATCAAACAGTGTCAAAATTGACATAAAAGCGTTTAAAAAATATTATATTATTAATTAATATTCTATTCTTAAAAAATGTGGTCTGGAAAAAAGAAATATATAATGATAGGTGTATCATTAATGAACCACTTGTAGTTATCTTGATTGTATATTGTAAGTTTATATACCATATAATATAAAAATACAAAGAGACATGGTAAATGTCAAACTATTCAACTAAAAGTTAAATCTAAATGATAAGGTTAATATAGTTACCCAAACCTGTCTAAAACCAATTTTTTGAGTGGTTTTTGACCCATCCCCACCTTTCCTTTAAATAATATTGATTTTGTAGCCATTAGAAACCGAAAATGATATTATTTTAAAATAATATTTCTAGTTTTTCCTTAGGTGCCCCTCACCCCTCTTATAAAAGGGCACTCCTGCTTCTCTATATTTCACACCATCAATGCCATTTGGCTCAGCCAACCCTTTCCCAAATAACCTTTCAACAGTCCTCCCTTCATCCTAGATGACATATATTTATCAGAAATCCACCCTACGGAGCCCTTATGATCAAATCAAAAGGAAGAAACCGAATAAGAGGTAAATATCTCACCACATCTTTCATGTTATTTTCTTCTTCTACTTCCTCTTTCTTTGTGGTTTAAATTATAAAATAATAAATCCATTATATTATATACACATTGATGTTATTATAAATATGGTGCAACCATATTCATTATTCTATCCATCCATTGAATGGCATGTCACCATACGTGTGTACGTACATCTTACCGTCTCCACGTCATGGTGCAATTGTTGTTCAACACATTATTATATGGATGGGTATAGTAATGATTTATAATTGATCTAAATAATAAATATAACATGATAATGATTCTTTATATATGATATACCATCCAATTATATATTATTTTAAAATCAAAATAATGATATTGTCACTCGTGCGTACATACAGATTACCATCTCCACGAACGAGATGAGATTCATTCCCCATCGTATGCATTCAAGAATAATTTTCATTAGATGATTAAAAATCTTGTTTAAAGACATAATATCATTCTAAATATGAATAAGATACATCCTATCCATAATAAAAATTACTTACATAATAAAGCATATAAGGGAAAATGAATCAGTTAACACCTGAAACGACGATAATACTTAGATATTATTAACATAGAAATGTTAAAAGATCATATATGATATCATATTAATATATATGATTGTTTAATAATTTAATAACAATTATTTCACCATTATACATGATTTTAACCTTCCCATGACTATGTAATAGTACATAGTAAGGTCTAATTTCACAATCACTTCATTATCCGAGGTTGTTTATATGTAATTATCTACTCAGACCTCTTTATCATCAACATCCATGTTTCTTAAAAACGTAATTCAAATAATTCATACTATTTTATAGACTATGGGTTAATTTCATTTATACCCTTTTTTGTCTTTTATAAGATGTTTATGAAGGAATATTTCCGTCTTTTTCAAAACAAGGTCCTTTATAAAATTTTCGACAAAATTAAGTTAAGAATGTCTTTTTTTAACTTATACAGAGGGTGTGGCTATTTTCTTCCATTATAAAAACGTCGAAGCTTCCCTTACAATCTTATAAGAATATTTTAAAATATAAACATTTTCTTTAATAATTACATGACTTTTAAATTATATAAAAAATGAAATATATTTCTCTAAAAAGGTTTTGAGTTCATCTATGTCAATATACTTTGATGGATTTAAAGTTTGTTTGATGTTGAATTATTATAATATAAAACATCTTTATTGTATTGAAGATTTTGTGATATGTTTGAATCTAGATGTGGTATTTCATACCATTAATGGTTTATGGACAATGTATTGACATTTCGTATGCTAGTTTTAATATGAATGTTTATGTTATGTTTAAACCTTTTCATATGAGGAATGCATTGGACATAGTAAGTGACGGGTGGAGCCTTCTATAGCACATCGATGCATCAGTAGGTCTAATGAGACAAACTTTTGTCTTGGCACAAGGCTTTGAAAAAATCTTATCTATAGTCCTTCCACAAGGCCTTGACTATGTGGTTATAAAAGTCTGGAATTATGCATTCCATCATTATAAAAGTGGCTATTGATATTTGCATGTGATTATTGGACTATTAGAATATACATTTGATTAAGTAAATGGAATTATTGTGATTTATATTTACCATATTATGATGAAGTTTATGTTTAAAAGGATTTTGTTTTAGTTCTATACATTGCCATAAATGTTTATCCTTATTTATCAAATTTTCTGCTATATTGTTATCCTTACCGAGCATCTGAACTCGCCCCTTTCTATGTTTTATTTTTACCATGATGTGAAGAAGTATATTATGACTGAGCTGCAGGGATAGTCAATGGGATCTAAGTGTTGTCTATAGAAACAATGTTGTTGTAGTTTTTCAGTTTATGATGTAATGTAAACCTTATGAATGTATCTAGTACATCTAAGGCTACTAAACTAATCGGTCTTTCGAGACATGATATTTTGTGATCGTGCCAATGTTATGTAATAATGGAACAACTTAGGGCTTCTGGGGTTGGGGTGATATTGTTGGTATCAGATAAATTTTAGTATAATCCTTGGAAACTAGATTTAGTTAAACCCTGATTAGAGCATGTAGCCCTAAGACAGACTTTGAGGTATAGTATGGAAGAACTTCCTAGAATTTTGGTATTGTATAGATTTTGTGAGTTTTCTAATAAATAAATCCTTGTCTAGATACGAGAAGGTAGAGGCGGCTCTAGCATAGATGTACCTAGGGGTAAAACGCGAAAACAACGCTTTGAGTTTGACTCGAACGGAAACTGGTTCACGATAACAGGCCTTGCTGCACTCTTGGTTACGACACTCCCAGGGGATATGCTTAGGATAATTCTCATTTTCTTTACAAACCATTACAATGGGTTTATGTGAATATACTTACTCAAAGAAAACATTTTTTATGAATATGAATTATATCCATAAACTATTCAATTTATGTTTACTGTGTAACAATTTTGTATTTATGTATTGTGATTCATACACTAATCTTTTTTATGCTATTGTTTAGAAATAGTGCATAGTGGAAGGAATAGAAAAAATATTAATGAACACACTACATGTAGGTATTTCCATACTAATGAAGATAATTATAGTGGAGATGGTGATACAATTGGTGCTGATCAGATTATTACTATATTGGGACAACTCACTCAGGTTATGAATAATAACCTTACCTGTATGGAGAACCCTGATCTGCAGTGTGGAGGATCAATGTTAGATCGCTTCATGAGCCAAAAACCACCAACATTCAATGGCGGTCAAAATCCACTATTTGTTGAGCAATGGATAAATTCCTTATAGAAAATATTCCATGCCTCAAGGAGTTGTGAAAAGGAAAAAGTTGTCATGGTAGTTTACCGCCTCCCTGGAGACGCTAATCAATGGTGGTTATTGACTCAAAACACAAAGGAAGATGATGAAGTATCAAATATGGAATGGAGGGAGTTTAAAGAAATTTTCTTAGAAAAATACTTTCCTCATGACCATCGAGTGGATATGGAAAGACAATTTCTGAGTCCGAGGAAAAAGGTGGATGGGAATGTCACAAAGTATGATGCTAACATTACAAGGTTAGTGAGGCATGATGCAGAATATATATGTAACCCTAGAAGTAAGATTGATCGTTTATTTTATGGGTTGAAGCCATTTCTCCGTCTATCATTAGTCTCACAATCCATCTCGTTGTACGAAGATATTGTCTCATGTGATATCAAGACAGAAAAATAATTCTCTATGTCTTACGACATTAATGAAAATAAAGAGAAGAAGAGATCTTCTGAACACTAAAAATGAAATTAAGGGGAAGAAGGGAAAAGTTTAATATCTGTCCTATAGTAAATGTTAGTAGAAACACACTTGAATATGCCTGAATGGAATGGGAGTCTATTACATGTGTGGTGAAAAAGGCCACCATCCTCATGATTGAAAGGGGAAGAAATAGGTTGTCAAAGTTGAGTGAAACAATTGTAGAGAAAGGGGGAATTATTTGAATGAATTACCTAAATGTAAGGGTAACTTACCTCAGAAAAGGACAAGAGATCAATGCAATGCTTATGCTTTCACTATTGCTGAGTTTGAAGATCCAAAAGATGCAGTGACAGATAATTTAATGGTTTACTAAAGTTTAGAAAATACTTTATTTGATTCGGGATCATCTCATTGTTTCACATCTTCCCAGTTTGCTATGAAAATTAGATATTTTCAATTTGATTTAATAAGGGAACTGTCAGTCAAAACTACTAAGGGATGTATCATTGCAACAAGGTTTTGTGAATCAGTTCACATTAAGGCATTTAAACGTTATTTATCTACTGATATCATTGTCATACAATGATTGAATTTGATATAATCTTTAGTATGAATTTCATTTCAGACTATGATGTGAAAATATATTGTAAGAAGAATGAGGTTACAATTTTTGAAAATGAGAAGGCGTACATTATCCTTAGAGTAGAAACGTCACCACCTAATTCTTATCTAGATCCACCCCCAGTAGATCAACTAAATTCAATTATTGGGGAGGAAGAGAATGAAATAACTATGGGTCAGGAAATAAATGTTCAAATATAAGATATACCATTTGTGCAATAATATGTTGATGTGTTTCCAGAGGATTTACCTGGACATCCTCCCCAATGATAAATTGAGTTTTCCATCGATTTAATTCTTGGTTCAAGGCCCATATCGAAGACCCCTTATAAAATGGACACATTGGAATTAGTGGAACAAAATAAACTACAAGAAGAATTGAGTAATAATGGATTTTTAACCCTAGTGTTTCTTAATGGGGTGACCCTATCCTTTTTGTTATGAAGAAAGATGGATCTATGAAGTTATGCATTGACTACAGGGAGATAAATGTTATAACAATAAAGAACAAGTATCCCCTACCTCTCATTGATGATTTATTCGTCCAACGTCATGGAGCTCAATACTTCTCAAATATTGACCTTCGACTTGGATATCATATGTTGTGTGTGAAGAAGGAATACATTCCAAAAATAGCATTTCGAACCAGGTAAGGGCATTATGAGTTTACAGTAATTCTTTTTAGATTGACTAATGCACCCTATATCTTCATGGATCTAATGAATATATTTTTCATGGAATATCTTGATGATTTTGTAGTGGAATTTATTGATTATATCTTGGTATACTTCAAAAGCTACAAGATCATGAAAATCACTTTCTCATTATCATGAAGACTCTTAGAAGAAATGAATTATATAGGAAGTTTAACAAGCGTGAATTCTGGCTTTAGGAGATTTCTTTTCATGGCCATATTGTCTATAAGGATGGAATCACTCTTTATCCTTCTATGTCCATGGAAATCCAAGAATGTCTAGCACCGAAGAGTATAACTTAGCTATGCAGTTTTATTGGTTTAATACGTTATTATCGACGTTTCGTCTAGAATTTTTCCCAGTTGGCTAACCCATTAACAATGCACTCACGAAAATGGGTTAAATTTGTTTGGAAAAAATATTTTGAAGAATATTTTGAAGAAACGAAGAGAAGATTAGTCAATGATCATATATTGATGCTACCATCAGTAAATGATGGGTTTGTTATTTATAGTGATGCTTCAAATAAAGGACATGGTTGTGTCCATATGAAGAATGATAAGGTTATTTCCAATGCATCACGACAGCTAAAAAATTATGATCAAAACTAACCTACTCATTATATTGAGTTAGTAGCTGTAATCTTTTCCTTGAAGATATGGAGACACTTTCTTTATGGTAAAAAGTTTGAGAATTATACCGATAAGAAGAGATTGAAGTATATTTTCTCAGAAAAAGATCTCAACATGAGGTTAAAGGTGATGTCTTGAACTACTCAAGGATTATTATTGCACAATACAGTACCACCCGGGGAAGGAAAATAAGGTGGCAGATGTTTTGAGCATAATATACCATGGAGTTTTAAACAAGATGAGAGTTGAAAGGGCTCCTATTTTTAGGGATCTAGTAATGATTGATATGGGAATAACCATGAAAGGTGAAACATCAATAATTTTTCAAGTGGTTTCCAAACCATCTTTTCTAGAAAGGATAATGAGTTATCAGACTAATGATGATGTGTTTCAAAAGAAGATTAAAGATGTGAATGATGGGAGATTGAGTGACTTTGTGTATGAGGATGGAATTTTGAAATTTGGGAAGTGTCTTTGTGTTCCTGATATACCTGATATAAAAAGGTAATTTTTAAATGATGCTAATTGTTCCAATTTTTATATACCCCCTGGTAGAACTATAATGTATAGATATTTGAATGAACATTTTTGGTGGGATAGCATGAAGAGGGAGATTGCTACTTTTGTGTCAAGATTTATTGTTTTTCAACAAGTGAAAGCTGGAAGGCAACAACTCGGAAGGGTCATGCAACCTCTTACCGTACCTGAGTCGAAATGGGATAATATTATGATGGACTTTTTCATGGGACTAACAAATAATCCTAGAAGGAATGATGCAATATGGTTCATTTTTTATCATCTTACCAAGTTAGAACTATTTTTTTCTATAATAGAAGATATACCACTTTAACGTCTATAAATACTATCTATTAATGAAGTTGTGATACTTCATGGAGTACCCATATCATTTATTTCCAATAGTGATACATGGTTTACATCAATATTCTGGAAAAGTCTTCAGAAAGACCTAGATACTGAACTTTGTTTGAGCCCTACCTACCACCCCCAAACTGATAGACAATCAGAATGTTCTAGTCAAACCATAGAAGACATGTTGAGATCATGCTCACTAGACATTCAAAGTATATGGGATCAATATTTACCTATGGTAGAATTTTCCTATAACAAGAGCTTCCATTCATGTATTTATATGGCACCATATAAAGAGTAATATAGAAAGAGATTTCACACACCAACTTGATGGGATGATATCAGTGACAGAAAACACATAGGCCCAGAACTTATGGAGGAAATTATGGAAAAGGTGAAGGTAATCCAAACCCAGATCAAAGAAGCTCAAAGTAGGCAGAAGAGCTATACAGATAACATAAGGAAGTATTTGAAATTTCATGTAGGAGATCATTTTTTCTTGAAGGTATCTCCATGGAAGGGTGTTATACGTTTCAATAAGAAGGGAAAATTGAGTCTCAGGTACATCGGACCTTTCGAAATTCTAGAACGAATTGGGCTTATAGCTTAACGTTTTTCAATACCGTAAAGTCTCTCCAAAGTTCATGACGTATTCCATTTATCACTGTTGAGAAAATACATGCATCACCCAATGCATGTACTCCCCTATGAATAATTATAATTAGAACCCGATCTGCCTTATTGAGAAGATCATGTAATGGTTCTTGATACAAGAAAACAAGTGTTGAGAAACCGGACTATTCGTATGGTAAAAGTTTTATGGAGAAACCACGTAATGGAAGAGACAACATGGAAACCCAAGGAACTTATGATGAAGAACCACCTGAGTCTTTTTACACAGTAATACTCTAGGAAATTCTAGGGCAAAATTTTTTGAAGGTGGGAAGAATGTTACACCCCAAACTTCCACGGTATGCTTTTCTTTGAATAATACAATACAGAGCATTGTACGCATCTCCAAGTTCTAACACACCAGAACCAATCAAACCAGTCATTATGAATAGTAATACCCACTTTTTAAAATATTTTAAATTTTATCATTCAAAATGGACTTCATTTTTGGATTCAGAATATTGAAATTACCCTAAGGTGTGTTTTTTATATTTTTTTGAAAACATTCAATTTTAGATTTATAGTGGAAAACAATGAGTTGTAGTTTAAAACCAAAATTTAATTTAAATAATTATATAATTTATTAAAATTTATGTTCGGTAAAAATAGATACATAATACCTATATATGTTCAATGTAATTCATTGGAGTCAGTTTAAAATACATTTATATATATATAATTTTTATTGAACTTTTTACCATCTTTTACCCACCTCCTAGGAGTATTTGCAAATTTACATAAAACGTAATTTTACCACTTCTATGAGTTGAATTTAAAAAATTTGAGAGACACAGTTGATATTATTATGTAAAATGTGGTTCAATAAGAAGAAAATGATTTTTGGTGAATGGTAACTTTTTACTTTTATTTACCACTGTTAAAAGTAAATATGGAAATTAAGGGAAAAATTGATATTATTATTACCCTAACACATGTTATAATTCTATTGGATATGTCTCATTCGACCAAAAAAACCTTAGGAAAAAAATATTATGGTTTAGGTCCACTTGGATTAGATTAGGACATTTATTATTATTTAATTCAAAGAAGAGTTAAAAGAGATAAAACCAATGTTTAATAACTAAAACATTTTTAATATAGGGTTATAAATAAGATAAATTCAACTATAAATATTCATTAGAAAGATAAATTACTTCCTACATAATGGTATTTTATTTATAATATATAGACATTAAATAATTTAATTTTTTTATGACACAATGTTGATGCAGTAATTACCTAATTAATGAAATAATAAAAAAAGACATTATAAATATCCAAGTAAATGTAATTTGAGAATTTTTTTGAATTAAACTAATTTTATAGGGTAATATAACTTGTTAGGGTTAGTTAGATGAATTGTGTTTTTCGAAGTAATAATTCTTTTATGTATTTAGCGAAAAGAAAATACCTAATAGTGTCAAAATTGACAAAAACGAGTTGCTAAAACAAATATTATATTATTAATTAATATTTTATTCTTAAAAACCTATGGTTCAGCTAAAAGCATTATATAATGATAGGTGTATCATTAATGAACCACTAAGGGTTCTCATGGAAGTATATAGTATGTTCATTAACCATATAATATAAAAATACAAAGAGACATGGTAAATGCCAAACTATTTAATTTAGAGTTAAATCTAAAAGATAAGGATAATATAGTGTCCCAAACCTGAATAAAACCTATTTGTTGAGTGTTATTCGACCCATCCCCAATTTATAATCTAAATAATCAATTCTTAAGTAATTATAAACCTAAAATGATTTTACTATAAAATAATAATTCTATTTCTCCTAAGGTGCCCCTCACACCTATTATAAAAGGGAACTCCCACTTATCTATAATTAACACCTTAAAAGACATTTGGCATAGCCAACCCTGACCCAAATACCCTCTCAACTATCCTCCCTTCATCCTAGAGGACTTAGAATGATCCAAAATCCATCTTAAGATCCCTTTTGATCAAATCAAAACGAATAACCCGAAGAAGAGATAAATATCTCACCACCACTTTCAAGTTATTTTCTTCTTCCACTTCCTCTTTCTTTGTTGATTACTTTATAAAATAATAAATACTGTATCTTTTATATACTATGATTTTATTATAAATATGGTACAACCATATTCATTATTCTATTCATCCTTTGAATTACATGTCACCATAAGTGCATATGTACGGCTTACCGTCTCCACGTCGTGGTGCAGTTGTTATTAAATACATTATTATTTAGATGGGTATAATAATGATGTGTAATTTATTTAATAATAAATATAACATGATAATGATTTTGTATATATTATATACCATCCTATTATATATTATTTTAATATCAAAATAATTATATTTTTGCCCGTGCATAGGTACAGATTACCGTCTCCACGAACGCGATGAGATTCAATCCCCATCGTATCCATTCAAGACTAATTTTCATTATATGATTAAAAATAATGTTTAAATACTTAATATAATTCTGAATATGAATACGATACATCCTATCCGTAACAAACGTTACTTATGTAACAAATCATATAATGTAAAACGAATCAGTTAACACTCAAAATGATGATAATACATAGATATTATTAACATTGCAATGTTAAAAGATCATATATGATATCATGTTAATATATATGATTATTTTATAATTTAAAAACAATTATTTCACCATTATACAGGAGGTTAACCTACCCTCAACCCAGGAAAAGTACATGGTAAGGGTTAATTTTACAATCTCTTCATTATCCGAGATTGTTTATATGTAATTATCTACTGGGAACATTTAATCATACACATCCATGTTTCCTAAAAATTTATTTCAAAACATTCTTAATATATTGTAGACTATGAGTTCAGGTCATTTATACCCTTGTTTGACTTTTATAATTTGTTTATAAATGAATCTTTCCATCATTTTCCAAACAAGGTCCTTTATATCCTTTTCGAAAAATTAAGGTAAGAATTTATTTTTTTAACTATATGGTGGGTGTGGCTATTTTCTATAGTTATAACATCATAGAAGAATCAATTACAAGCTTATAAGAATATTTTCAAATATAAACGTTTTCTTTTATAATTATGTGACTTTTAAATGATTTCAAAATAGAAAAGGGTATTTCTCTAAAAATGTTCGGATTTAATCTATGTCAACATCCTTTGATGGATTTTCAGTTTTTTGAGGTTGATTTATTATGATGCAAAACATCCATATTGTATTAAAGGTTTTGTGATATGTTTGACTGTGGATGTGTTATTTCATACCATTCATGGTTTATGGATAAAGTATTGACATTTCTTATGCTAGTTTTAATATGAATGTTTATATTATGTTTAAACCCTTATATATAAAAAATGCATTGGAGTTAATAAGTTATGGGTGGAGCCTTCAATTGCTACTTAATGCATCGATAGGTCTCATGAGATAAACTAGTGTCTTGGCACAAGTCCTTGACAAAATATTATTTGTAGTCTTCACACAAGCCCTTGACTATGTGGTTATTATAGTCAGGAATTATGCATTCCATCATTATGAAAGTGGCTATTGATATTCAATGTGATTATTAGACTAGTATAATATCAATGTGAGTAAATAAATAGCATTATTTTGATTTATATTTTCTATATTATGATTAAGTTTATGTTGAAAAGGCTTTTATTTTACTCTTATACAATTCCTAAAATGTTTATTCTTTTTTATAATAGATTCTGCTATATTGTTATCCGTACTGATCATCTGAGATCACCCTTTCGATGTTTTGTTTTTCCCAGGATGTGAATAAGTATACTATGATTGACCTGCAGGGATAGTCTAGGGGATATTAGTGTTGTCTATAGAAATTTTTTTTTGTAGTTTTCTATTTTATGATGTAATGTAAACATTATGAATGTATCTTGTACTTCTCAGGCTACTAAACTAATCGGTCTTTCGAGACATGATCTTTTGTGATCATGCCAATGGTATGTAATAAGGCATCAACTCTAGGCTTCAAGGGTTAGGTTGTTACAGCTGGTGCTCTTGATGTGTGTCCAGATCTATCTACAGATAATAGTCATGCTCCTCCTCCGTTGCTGAGTATATCAAGATGTCGTCGATGAAGATTACCACAAAGAGATCGAGATTTTTCTAGAAGATCATGTTAATGTGTCCCATGAACACTGCTGGGGAATTCTTCACACCAAATATCATGATCAATAACTCATAATGGCCATACTGGCATTTGAAGGTCATCTTCTGCACATCCTTGTCTCGTACCATGAGCTGGTGATATCCTGATCAAAGGTCTATCATCGAAAACCATCGTGCTCCCTTTGGCTGGTCAAATAGATCGTCAATCCTCGGGAGTGGGTACTTGTTCTTCACGATCACCATGTTTAGGAACCAAAAGTCTACAAAGATTCTCAAACTTCCATCCACCTTCTTGAAGAATAAAATTGGGGCTGCCCAAGGAGAAACACTGGGCCTAATAAAATCCTTGTTCTGCACGTCCTAAAGTTGTGCTCACAGCTCTCGTTGCTCTGCGGGAGCCATATGATATGCTGGGGTATATATCGGTGACACCCTGGGGTACAATTAATTATAGAATTATACCTCAATATGAGGAGGTAGACCCAGAACATCAACATGGAAAACATCGGCGTAGTGGTCCACCACTACATGATATCTTAGACTCTCAACATCAACCGCACTGAGGGTAATTCTAGCCAACTGATGTCTGCTCGGCTACACCCTTATCTGGGTAAGTCTATCCTTCACTGCAATGGTTCTCTTCTCACCCGTGAAAAATCACCTGGTCCCATCCTCGCTGACACACCACACTTTGCACCTAATATAGTCGATATGAGTATGGACTATGGACAACCAGTCCATACCCATGATGATGTCATAAGGCCTCGACCTCGTTACTAGAAGATCCTAGCAAGAACACTCACCTCATAGAGTAAGCTCACACATCTGGCACCAGTGTGTAATCATTGAATATGCTCTCTTAGTATTATCTTGCCATAAGGATAGAGCCAATGACTCCACCAGAATCTCCGAGCTCTGAACGAGGGTCATGGAAATAAATGAGTGACTGGAACCTATGTCTATAAGTATTGCAACTAAGGTGGTTTAGACACAAATCATATGTTGTATCATCTCTAGAGCGTCTTGGTATTAGGCCTCACCTACTTGGAGTCGATCTCGTCTCTATCCATGTGCTTCTTGTGGTCAGAGTGGACCACATAGAGGTGGTGGCGGTAGAACCTCAAATCACCTCACACCACCTGCTACATGGCCTACTTCTCTGCCACATCTGACTCCTACCGATGGACATCCCTAATTGAATCTTCGCCTCTTCCCAAGTGGTCCTTCGACCATCTACAGGTCATCCGTATGACGGGTCAGGCAGTCATGAGCCATACGACCCTTCCCACCGCACGAGTAACACTGCCTGATCCCCACCTATACTGCTCTGTCTTGGGAGCCCCATAGCACTAACCCTATATCTTACTGTTATCCACCTGTATGTCTGGTCCTCTTGGACCTTTGTGTCATATTTCTACTGATAGCTACCAATGACTCTACTACGTGACATCCAGTGGTGGGTCTCGCAGCTGGTGACTGCTCATCAAGGAAGCTCTCCACTAAGAGTGCTCGCTCAAACACCCCCACCTGTGTTGGGATGCTGAGTGAAACCATCGGAGCTCTAATCTCTCGTCTAAGCCTCTTCTCGATGGTCCACGCCCTAAAGAAAGAGTCATGCACCATGTCAGTGGAGTAGCGCGAGAGGTCGGTGAACTTCATAGAATTCTGAGTCACGATCATGCTACCCAACTGCAAGTGGAGAATCTCCAGTAACACATAGAGAATAATGTCGTTGGGATGAACTATGTCCTGAATAGGCTCTCGAAGTCCACCCAGATGAGAGTGACCACATCGAGAACATGGAGTATTAGGCTCCACCATCTTCTTGCTGCCGCCAAAAGAAGGTTTCTGGTAAGGGTCATCATGATATCATCTGGTTTCCCTAATAGTTAAAAATCTATAACCACAGCCTCTATCCAATCCTCAGCCTCCTGTGGATACGCCTCGCCTTGAAACCTAAGTGGCCTCTTACGCTGAAACTCATGCAATGCACTCAAGTAGTGTTCACCCTCTACAACAAGGGCCGGTGGCATCGGCTGCCCAACTAGTAGTGGTTCTGCTGGTACACCACCTAAAGGTACAACTGCCGTAAGGGGTCCCTGCACTGAAGCCTTGTTGCTCGGTGGGCTATCATCATGTACACTACCTGGAACCCTGGTTGGCTATCTATGTGGAGGTATTCTGAAAATAAACATGTGCGCCACGATCATTAAGTTATTCCTAGGGAGCTGACTCAAAGAGATCATTAGGGAATATTTCAAAAATAAAATACACCATCAGTGTTTTCATGAATTGCGTCGGAAATCAGATGTCAGGATCTTTGTGTATAGATATGTTTGTCGCCGTACCAACACTAGATTCCCCAAACTAAAAATCACACTCATAACACTTTACACTATTTCCACATATAAAATATCAGAGTACTTGTTCTTTGGTAGACCCGAAATTCTCTGAATCCAATTTGTCATGACCCTTCCTCCGGGGACTGTTCCATTACAACCCCAAGCCCACCTTCTATTGGCCTAGGGCTAGAGACTAGCACCGAAAAGGTATATCCATAAAACCGAGAAGGCATTGCCTTTAAACCTGTAAACTCACACAAACCAAGCACATAGAAAGACACAAGATCAAAGTAAACTATATATTAAATAGGGTGTGTACAGTATGTAAAGGGGTCCGAATACAAGCCCAACTCAAATGTATAAGTAAAACTTAGAACAGCTCCTATGAACACCACCCAAGGGTCCTTCTTTATGGGTAGGTACAACTCTCGAATTGTCTTCTCTGTAGTGAGTCTCATCTAATGATCCACCTTCGTGCAGCCTCCAGTCCTGGCACCCTCAACCTCGATCAATGTTGTACTTCATCTACACATGACACAACAAGGTACAGGGTGCATCCCGTGCAGGGGAAATTATAACAATACTCATTAGGGACCTCAATACCCTCGTAGGTCTCATAGAGTTCCACAAAGGGAATACAACAAATCTTGAAGAAATAGTCATCAACTTTACATAGGTATATTCCCATATATATACATATGTAAACAATATATACTCATCTCATACAAGAGGGAAGAATACCACAAAGGTAACAAAAAGATGGTAGAATTACCCCACAGGTAACACAATGAAGTTAGGAGTACCACGCAGGTAACACGAAGAAGGTAGAAGTACCACACATGTAACACCAAAAAGGTAGATGGCTCAGCTCAGACCAGGTTTTGAGTGAAGTATAGAATTACAGATGATTAGTCATGAAGCAAGATCATCATATTCTATCAAGAGGAACTGCTTCTAATTATATAGATTCAGGGTCGATAGGTACTAACCCCTGCAATGACCCACACAGTATCTGACCCACACAACATCGGTATGCCCGGACCCACACAGGATCGCAGAGAATTGGCCCACACAGGATTTTATGCACTGACCCACATAGGATCACTGAGCGCTGACCCACATTGGATCTGACCCACACAGGATCAGTGCTGACCCACACAAGATTTCTTGATACTAACCTCCGTACAATCTGTCTCAAACCTCCACCTCACTACCATCCATTGTATTCCCGCTCATAACACATTTGAGAGAATCGGTCATCAATCCATTGGTCATACCTCAACTGCCAAGAAGTTCCATGAAGAAGTATCACAAATTTCCATCATGTCATTAGGGACCCAATACAATAGATGGCATGTCAATCGGATGCCTGGTTTGTATGTTATTAGTATTTTCGTACAGAAGGCCTGGTTGGATTCAGGTTCGATCCAACCTGGCTTTACTCCCACATTATCCAAAATTCATGTGTAGTATATCAAAAATACCATCTCGATCCAAGGATTCTAAGGACATAGATGGTTCATCAAATAGATTCCTAGTTCATAAGATATGGCGACAAAGGCGTTTCTGGGTCTAGAGGGGCTCAGATTCGGTACGACCCGGTCAGACCGACCCCGACCTACCCGGCCTGGGTCGACCTGACCCAGTTTGGGTCGACCCGACCAAGTCCGAGTCCAACCAGATTACTATAGCCCGCGGTTGGGAGGCCCACCGTAGTGGGGTCTGCCCTATCCAACACTTGGGGGGAGTCACCCCCCACCCCCCGATCTACCCGAACAGTGTAGCGGACCATTTTGTCGTCGTACTGGCATGCTGGACATCTTGGAAATCTTGCTCGGTATGATGCAGCTGGCTGGAATGACCGGCCGGTTCTCCTCCCAATGACACGAATACACACTACTGCTTCATCACGGTTGTCCGGGTGTCGTCTTCCCTATAACCTCAACTGCGGCCAAGCGGTTGTGGCCTCCTGCTCCGGTGACACGGAGGCGCGCCACCGCTTCGCTTCGCCCCGCGGCTGGCTGCCGTGTCAGCCGCCACCCAGCTCCGTCGCAGCCGATGGGCCGCAACCTCCTCTTCCGGTGGCACAAATGCATGCCACCCTCCTTCCATGTGGTCAACTCGGGTCCAGCCGCCTTCTTCTTCCATGAGCCATCACAGTTTCAATCCATGATTGAAAATTATGGCGTTCGAATTTTCACAATCCCCGGGTAGAGATCTCGGAATCCATAAGTCGCGCTCAATGATTCATTGTGTTTTAAGCACATATAATTATTTGTAATCAAGGAATACATGAATTATATAAGAAATGAATCAAGTTATAAGGCCGGATCGATGGGCATGTTTGTTTGTCCTTCAGCGTCGTGAATCAAGAATATGATGAATCAACATAATTTTTATTCTTACATCAAATTAAACCCCCTTACCTTGTTTGATCGTTGGAGACGACACGAGGAATGAGATGAAGATGATGAATTCGCTGATGGGTGTCACTCACACAATAGGGTCCAAAGTCGGTTCATAATTCTTGATCTGGAGAACGTTCTTCGTTGGAGGGGTTCTTCGTTTGGAGGATGTTTCTCCAAAGGCTCCCCTTTGCAAATCCTTTTCCCCGTGGGAGGTGAGGATCCAAATTAATAACTTATGTGAATTAAAACAATTTATTTTTGGCATACTTAATTGGGGGAATTTCAAGAGATAACTCATATTAAATGAGGACGTTTCAATCTTGGGTGGTCCCCACCACTAAAATTTAAAAAGGGGGTTTCACGAAAATAAAATAAAATTTGTTGTTTTATTTTATTTTTATTCTTTTAACCTCCCATGAAAATTTGGAAAACTAACTTCCACCCTCGACCTAATGTGATAGAGACGAAGGCCTCTTTATACGAATATCGGTTCTGCGAGTTCAACGGTGTCTCAGATTTTAATTTCAAGCACTGGTTCAAAAGTTATAAAACACAACTCACACGTTTTATAAACGTACCTAAAAAAAGTTCATAAATTCATTCTGGCCACACTAGGCCTCGGAATCACACACTGTTAATTTTCTTGGACTCGTATTATTCCCATATAATTAAAAAATTACATGGAAAATCTATGTCTTTACAATGTGGCTCATATTGGTCATATAATCGACCCAAGGATTCTTTTGGTAGGAAAAGACACATCCAATTAAATTAGTTCCAATTCTAGGGTAATTTTATTTTTTATAATATAATTGTTACTTTTATTTCACTATTTACCCATAACCTTGGTAATAAAAAATATTACTAACTTCAAAAAGCATAATTTATAAAAATAAAATCATATTGTTTTTAATATTTTGGACATTATGATTCCAAATAAAGAATCAAAATTTTCAAATTCATAACACCTAATTTTTAGAAATTAAACAAAAATTTAATCTTATTAATGGAATAAGAAAATGTGATTTTAATGTAAAAACATTCAAAATTTCACAAAAATGTTTATATCAAATTTCAAGATAAAGAATATTCAAATTACCTAAATTGGATTAAATTATAAAAACATGATATAATTATAATTTAAAACCATTCAAAAATACTATTTAACACTATAAATAATTGTTATGAAATTATATTTTTCAATTAAAAGGAGTTATTTTCACTATTCATTAAAAATAATTCTTATCTGAAAAATAACAAAAATTTAACCAAATAAATTTTGATATCCTTATTCTAAAGAAGATGTTTATTTTTTTAAATCATATTTATAAATGTGTCAAAAAAATATATTTAAAATAGGTTTTCCATGAAAAGGTTGGTAAATTTCCATTTTTTTAAATACATCTTTTATGTGTAAATTGGATTTTTCTTATATAATGTCTAGAAAACAAATTAACTGAATTTCTAACATTATAATTAATATTATATATATATATATATTTAATAATACCACAATATTTATTTTTTATTTATTGTCATAATGTAAACTTTTTCACATTTAGATTATTTTTCATAAAAATAATTTATTTTTTATTTTCAAGTAATTTTACATTAATTAATAATTAAATTTTCAAAAAAATAATTATTCATATATATATATATATATATTTGTAAACTATATTTTTTTTAATATTTTTCATTCTCACCATTCTAATGGCTACTTCTTAATGGTGATATTTAAATATTAATTATTTATTTCATAATATTGATGTGATGTATCATGTATGATATCGAACATAGAGTTTATATATAAAAATTCATGATTTTTGAAATTTGTTAGTGAATTAATCCATGAGCATAATTGGAATCTTGAACAGAGAATAAATTAAATCAAACAATCATCCTACCTCACTTCGGATCAATCACCTGCAAAGAATGTATTTTCACTCTAATCGTTGGAGAGATCGTTTGAAACAGTTTCACGTCAATCATCGATCCACAATCTTTCCATAATTCATCAAAGAGAAATCCTCAAAAAATCTCTCCAATGGCTCTAAAATGGTTCTAAATATTTTAGTATACCCCATAATTCAAACAAAATAGTTTATATAAAGAATATATAATCATTTATTTGAAGAATTAGAAATAAAATAATTTTATTTAATTATTAAAGTATTTTCCATGCATGTGATGAATTTACTAACATCCACCTGTGATGACAGAGATTTAGTCACACATAGGGTAAAACTCACACTATGAACTCAAAATTTCCTATATATTTTAGATCTGATAAATCCTTTTGATGTTATTTTACCTTTTCATGAAAATTATTTGTGTGTGCTATTTACACATGTTCGTGAGACAGTAGTCTTTTTTACCCACAAGCAATGGTTTTGTTTCCCAATGGATACAGAATGATATGGATAACTATTATTACATCAATAAAACGACCTATAATTATATGGGAGACACTTGGGTTTTTATATTTGAATAGTTAGGACAAATTATTTTTTGATAAAATAATAATAATGGTAAAAAAAATTAGTGAATATGATTTCCTCTTTTTTTAAAGTGATCTTTTATATCTCATCTTTAGGGACCTATGGTCAGTATTTTAGGAAAAACATTCATTTAAAACATGTATAAAGATTCTTAGAAGGTGTAATTCAATTTTTTTATTGATATAAGTGTTTATTGGTTGTCTATAGTAGAAAATAGAAGGGGTATATTTTTATAGTGAATGAAAGTACAAACACAAATTTAATATAATTAATTAAATATAATAAATTCATATTCACATGATGAATCGCACTAGGTGGAAAAAAATTAAAATGAAATATTGGATAAGTATTATATTCATTTACAAAATAAAATATTGAAATTTTTATTGGGGTTTTAAACCATATCTTTTTGTTCAACGCCTTCGTTAAAAATATTTCACCCTTAACCGTTGAAACTCTTTTCTAACCAGAAAAGGTTATAATTTTAATTATAATCTAAAAATTTAGTTATAAATATAAAATGGATTAAATTCTAGAAAAATGATCATAATAAATGAACTATTTCATCATGTTTGTCAAATTAAAATCATTTAATAAATATTATTTTACATTAAGTATTATTCATGTAATTTTTTAGAACTATTATTATAATATGCCATTAGTGTCATTAGGAAAAATGTGAAATTAGAATATAATCATTTTAATCATAATAAATAAATTATTATTGGTTATAAATTTCTTCTAGAATGATAATTCATAAAAAACATTTTCTTAAAGATTTAAAATAATTACATTGTTTTTTCCACTCTTTCTGCATCCAACGTGTAAGTGTCGTATACATGCTTTATGTAATTTTGTAATAACTAAAATTTTGATGTAATTAACCATCACAAAAATCATTAATTTTTTAAAAAATAACATTTAATATTCATTAAAAATGTATTATTATAACTATGTGATCTTATAAGGGAACTTTTATGGCAAAAAATTTATATTTCGAATTTTTCTATAATTAAATTGATGTAAATATCAATATCAAATGTGGATGACACTAAAATTTAATATTTTTTAATTTTTTACTTTATTTTTCAATAAATTTCATCCAATTAAATAAATTCAAGTGATGGATATAATTTTAATTCTTTATCACGTAATATTTATCCTTAATTACCTTATTTATCCTTTACTACCAAGATTAAAATTCATAATGTAAAAAATAAAAGGGACCCATTAAAAAAATTAACCACATTATTTAAAACATGGAATCAATTTTTTCAAAATAAAATTCTATAATTTGAAAAAAATAATTAAAAAATAAACCTCTAAAATGCGATGAAAATGGGTTTCTTTTTAAAAAGTTCATTATAAGACTAACAATTTAAATATATAAAAATCCTAAAAAATTCCTACCCTAATTGAATTAATTTTATTAGTTTATATAAAATATATATTATATGAATTTAATAATAAATAAAAAATTTGGGGAATTTAAATTAAATTATTTAAAGAAAATATATTATGGTTTTTCAAAACCAAATATTTTACACTATCTAGTGAAAAAACAATTTTAAAAAAATCTCAAAAATTTACCATAAGCTAATATTGACATGATAATATTAAAAAAATATATTTAAATGTCAAATAATAATTTTTATATAGTCTTTCCTGGTTTTTTAAAAATCGGTGTTGTGTGTAAAGTATGTTGTGAGTGAAATTAGAGTTTTCTTAAAGAGAAATATATCATAAAATCTCGGGGTTATTCATTATACCAATTTGAAGAATTTTACGCTTTAAATTTAATCACTACATTACAAGTATATGTGGATGATTCAGAATTATCACATCCATAGGTTCTATTTTAACTTCCTCAACTTTATAGTTTCATAAAATTCGGTTTACTATATGAGTGGTCTTATTTTGTAGTAGTATCGCTATATGATCGAAAACATAAAACATTTATTCCTCATAAGACATTTCATTATCGCGTAGAATGAAAAATATATTTAGTACATTTTAAGGATCATTTACACAGTTCCTTATAATAGATACATAAGACACATTGTAAACTAATTAGATATTTGGATGAAGCACCCATAGATCAGCATCCATCCCAATTTGATCAAGAATATTTAGGATACTGATATACTAAGGGCTCAAATTTCCCTTCGTTATAATTATTATAACCATCATCCAATAATATATTCATTATAATACCTCATCAACAACATGAAACTCTATAATCTAACCAATTAATGTTAGTATAAATGTTTTTTTTGACATTTAGCTACTGTAATGAATTGTTGAATATATCTTACCTTCTCTTTCATTTACTTTCATTCTTCAGGTCCCAATATCTTTCTTTCTCTATCTGCAACCCTTCACATAGAGTTTTTAAGCATGAATCTATAGTGAGATTCAAAATGATCCATTTGAATTATCGATTGATTCATATTGTTGTATGAAAATTCTACCAATTCAAGGTGTTGATCTCAAACACCTTTAAAATCTATAGAGAAAGATATCGAAAAATATTTTAGAATTTGAATGGTCCTCTCAAACTAAAAATCTATATGAGGATGAAAAGTACTATAGAAACTGAACTTTGTATACCAATACAATTGAAGTAATATATATAACATTGAGGTAATCATCGAACCCCAATCAAATATGATTGATTGTGGTACTCTATAATATTAGAAAATTCATTAACGTATAACATAGAAAGATGATTAGGAAAAAAACATTCTATAATAATAATAAATTTCATATATTTTTATGGTCACCAACTACTAACCAAATAGTATTATACCCTTAATAATTTTTGGGAAGTCTAATGATAAAATACATGGTATTGCATTTGAATTTATATTATTTTATGGGATATGGTTATATAATACTCTTAGAAATATATCTAACAATATCCTTTTTTAAATTTATATCCGCAGAAATACTCGTTTGGATCTATCTATGTCATATCCTGGTTCTTTCATTGAGGTATAGATCTATTATATTGGTTTAAAGTAGATGAAAAAGAGTAAAAGGGTTCAAAATGTTATTTCCATCCCTTAAATGTATTGATTTGTTGGTTACATATCCGGTATTTCCTTATACACATCATCTAACCATATTGGCAGGACATGTACTTGACATGTAAAGGTCTTCAACAACAAATGTATAGAAAAAGAATACACACTGCGTATATTTACACATATACCTCATGTATTTAGGTTTTTTTTGTTAAAAATGGTATTATTCTCATTTTCTCATTCCTAAGCAGATTCACAACCACTGGTTCTTGAACTTTAATGATGAGTGAGGATTTTATGATCATTTGTCCATCCAAACTATGATTCGAATGCCATTTGATGCATTAGAACACCATTGGTAAGCTCCCAAATCCTCTTGATATGTTCATAATGATTTCTTTCTTGACCTAGATATCAATGTTTAGGTGTGTATACTCATTTTTTAAATCTACCTTGATATAGGTCAAATTAGTGGCTGACGCTGAACGAGGAGAGTTGTATGACTATGAAAAAGGTGGTCTTGTTCTTTTTGATAATTTTCAAGTAGATTAAATGTGACGGAGTACCACATGCCCTTTTTTGGGTGTCTTAATAAATGAGTTTTCCAATTGATATTTTCTATCATTGTTTTGGAAATTAATTATGTTGTTCAGAATCATGTATATGTTTGTTAATCTTGAATTAGGGCCACCCCATGGGTGCATTTTCCCTTAGATGGTTATTTATGGCCCTTTGACCTAGGATTCATATGGGATTTCCTTTGATTCCCTAGCATAGGATTGTTAAGATTAAATTGGTTATATAAATGATTGAACCACATGAGATATTTGATGGTTAAGGCTTGTGAAAGTTCAAATTGCATGATAGGATTCTTATATGAATGGCCCCATGTGAGTTTACTGTTGTTAAATCCCTGAAATAGTTTAAATTACATATGTTTGTTATTGTGTGTTTTAAACTTGTGAGTAATCGAATGTCCAAGAATTATGAGTTTGTTCAGGCTGTTAGCTTTAATTCATGATCGAGCTACAGGTGGAGAGGTCGGGATAATGGAGGCTTTACTTATTTTGACGAGTGTGACAATGATCATTGAGGGATTCCATGGATAGACACTATTGGATTTTTTACATGTCATTAGTTATACCAAGAGATTAATTATAGCACCATGAATAACAAGCCTAGCTGAAATGGGTTTATACACCACCTAGCGTGATACTGCGATACTATAGAGGTTCGTCGGGATGGGTAAATAGGATGTTGGTATGTTTTCACCTAGAGTGATATCGGGATTCCATAATGGTTTGTCGGGATGTGATTGTAGTTTGTAGATAGAATTTCCACCTGGACTGATACTTGAGTTCCAACAAATATATTTTATGTATAGGCTCAGGTTATAAATTGAATATTTAAATGAAATGAATTATGATGCGTCTGCCCAGGAAAATCATATGCTTATATTTGTTCTTCAATTACTTATTTAGATAACCTTCTAAGGTATGTCTTGTGATTAATTTTACATATAGATTTTTGGGATTAGGCTTGATCCCAAGACCTATATAATACAATGTAATTATTGTAAATGGAAACTAGTGATAGTAGGACTATTTACATTTGAGTACTTCCTATCTTAATGCTTTCACTATTATCTACTGCCTTCCATATATATTCTCTAATGACCAGATCATTTATGAAAAAAATTATCTTTCATTTAATGGATTATGGATATATAAAACACAATAAATATTTTTATTATTATTAGGTTTTAAATGACAATTATGCATCAATACCATTGATAATATAGTATTTGAACAGCGATCATAGAACAAATATAAATATATGTTTTTTTAAAACTTTCGACACCAAAAAAGGATAAGATTTCCTAATCCAGTGGACTCATGCCATAAAAATATCCTTTTTTCAAACTCATAAAAGAGGAACCATTACTGGGCATCTCTCTTTACCAATCCCAAGTAGAGCTTTAACATGTTAAGATTGAATGGAATCGCCTACGGGAGAAGATCAAGTTAATTTAGATTACCACCTGGACGATGTTATCCAGGCTTCCCCAAGAGTACATCAACATCTCACACACCACCCTTAGGTCATATGAGAGTTTTATACTGGGTTATGTTATAATGTTTTAGTTATTTATTGTGTAATCAATTTCTATAAATAAAAATCTTATTCCATTATTTTCTTTTATGAGAATATTAATTCTTAAAAAATGATGAATTTGATAAATTGACTCTTTGGGTAAAAATTGAACTTTTTAGTAATATATACATTATTATATTAAACTATGGCTTTTATTAATATTTTTATAAAATCAATTATTATAATGTATTATCATATCAGTTCTTTGTCAATAAATGATTAGGTAATCAGTTTGGTAAGAGTTATATATTTTATACGATAAAACAAAAAGTGTATATTTAATGAATTTATTCTATGGAATTTATGAATTTTTGAAATAATTAATATTTTAAAAAAATATTATAATCAAATTAATTTTATGAAAAATCAATTAGCATTAAATTTTTATGAGTAAATATGTAATTTTTATTAATGCTTGAAAAATGTTTTTTGTCAAAACCCGTGAATTTTCTATAAATAAAATTTTTCATTTTAAAAGTAAAAATTAATTTTTTTTCTTAAGAATTATTTAGTTAAAATTAATGTTATATTTGGAATTAGAACATCTAAATTATCCAACAGTTAATCTTTCACAATTTTCTGGGATAGTCAAATATTTGGGTAAAAATTAAAAACCATAAAAATAATATATGTGTTTTATGACATCATAATGACCCCAAAATGACGTAATAAATAGTATAATGTGTATTTTAAGCCAAATATATTTTATTAACATTATTTTTTAATGAATTTTATTTTTTTTATATATTTTATAAATACCTAGGGAATCCTTCAAAATGTATAATATATTTTATGAATTTAAATTCATTTCTTTACTAATGTGACTCCCCTCCACATAAGAAAGGATAATATATTAATATGTTCATCCATTTTAGTAATAAAATATTTTTTCCACTCTTATTTGTCATGATACAAGGGAAAAAACCATGTAATGGTTTGTGGTTATGAATATTTAATTATATGTATTCCAAAACCTATGTTTGTGAAATATTAATGAATTTCCCTCTTACTTCCAATATAACCCCACCAAAGATCACACATATATTCACTCAAAATACTTGGATCACATCTCTAATAGGTTCTCCCCACTCTATATTCCTTCTATGGATTCCCAATCTGTCATGAATAACCTCTTCATGTTTTTGATCTCACACACTCAAGTAAAGGTTCCTCACTTTCCTTCCTTTCTCATTTTTATCCCAGTTTCCGTTTATTTTTACACCTTTTTATTTTCAATTAATAATAATTGGGTATGTATTTAAACCTCCCCCATACGTCCCTTATTATGTTTTTATGATATGCTCACTCTTTCTATGTCATTAATCCCTCCCATGTACACCTGTGACCATGCCGAAATTTCGTAAAAGTTATTTTATTTATCCCTTTTCTTCAAGTTTCTTTATAATGTTATACCTTCTATTTCGAAATTCCTTGTCTTAGGGAATGTATATATATGACTTCATTACTTTAAATTTAATTTCTATATAATGATATAACCTTTTCTATCTCATCATCAATTTTTATGAATTTTCTGTCACATCATTAGGCTACCGAAATTGCACAATGATTTCCATGCCAAAATCATCATATAGTGAATACCATGCCCATTTCTATATCATGTGTATTAATATTTATGAACATATACATATCGATTTTAGAATTTCATTAATTTTTTTCACAATCCCTAATCGTGTAATAAATTATTATGTTGAATGAATCCATGTTATTTGATCTATTTGGCATACTTAAGCATGATATTGAAATGATTATGATGGGTGCACCCTGATAGCGCTCCTATAAATTGGGTAATGATTAGTATAATAATACATCATGTTGGGATAGGTGTTTACCTGATTCCTTTGTAGTAATTTTTTTCATTATGTTGGGATAGTGGATAACATGATTCCTTTATGTTAATTATGTAGTGTCTTATGTTGTTTCCAAATTTCTATGTTATGATAATCAGGAAATATCATGCATGTATGTTCATGTTACTCTTATGTTACATTGATATTTATATTGACTAACATGTATTGTATTTTTAATGTTATGCCTTGTTTAATCCCTTGATGGATTTTATATCTCACCATTTTCTTATGTATGTCCTATTGTTATCCAATGCAATTCTAAGTGTGGAGTAATTTTTTAGTAATGTAAAAGAATTTTTCATTAAAGATTCTGAATTTTATGTGTTATATTGTCATGTAATGTACCTTACAACCAATATCACTAGACCTCTCGGTCATCTGGGTGGTATTAAGTGACAATTTATGTAATAAATCATGTCTAAGAGTGTAATAATGAGGAGGGTAGTTATAGTTGGTATCAAAGGATAGGTTTAGTTATTTTCTGGATTAGGTTTATAGAACTCCAGTGAAATTGATAAGGATAAGTCTATGTATATGAAAATAATCACTAGATTTTCATGAGTATAGTTTAAGTGGTTCATAGAGAAAATACATAATTTTCTAAATACAAACATGTTGAGGTGCATCTAGCATAGATATATGTACGGGTAAAACCCAAAAATACCACTTTGAGATAGACTTGAATGGGAACTTATGCACGACAATGGGCCTTACTGTTCTCATTGTTTGACACTCCCTGGGGATATGCATCAATAAATTCATAATCTTGGTATGAACCATTATTAAGGGAATAAAAAATTATATTAAGCTTATATGCTAAGAAATATATCTGGGATAACCTTGATTGAAGCCTAGAAATTCATAAGATAATGAAATATATTTAATTTATATGTTTTCCCTTTTGTCACTGGATTCCAAATTTTTTTTATATAGCTTAAAATTCTTACCCAAAATTTTCCTTTTATTTATCCAATTTCCAGTAATAGTAGGAATCATGTGAACTACTGATACAAAGATCAATGGGATGACTATTATAATGTGATAGTCAATCTGATGGGAATGGGAATCACAAACTTTGTCATGTTACCCTTTCAGTTAACTCGTTTTTTGAATAGAATCCATGGTTATTAGAAATAGCCACCCCTCCCCCCCGAAGAATGACCAAGTTTCTATTGAGATATTCGTGAGAAGAAGGCCTCCTACTTTAAGTGGATCATATGATCCTTTAATTGCAAAATAATGATTGAAATTCATTAAAAAGATCTTATCCATCCTTTAATGCTCCCAAAAAAATATATGGTTCTTTTGGATGCTTATTGTATCAAGGATGAATTTGATCAATGGTGTTCATTGATCCAAAATAAAATGCATGAGGTTGAGATCGAGTTGATTGAATTGAAGGATTTTCAGAAAAATTTTCCGATAAATGTTTTCCTCACAACCTCAGAATTCATATGTCAAGGGACTTCCTTTCCTTTAAGAAACAAAATGAAAAATCCATCAGAGTGTACTTGGAATACATAACATGTATTTTATGATTCACTTATAGGTTTTTTATTTCCTCCAAATGCAATGTTGACCACTTCTTTGGTGGGTTAAAACCTAGGATACAAAAATCCCGAGCAATCTGTGACTTTGATAGATATGAGTAAATTTTATGATGTGATCGGAAAGTCAAAATGGAGATAGGAGAATATCTGGGGTATCATTAGGATAGGAAGAAGAAAGTTTATTTTAAATCTAGTGGTCCGATGGATAAATCCAACGGTGCTAAGAAATTCTAGCACCCCACTTTCCAAAGGTGAAGAAATAAGAAACCTATATAATTCCTGAAGGGGGAAAGGAAATGCTTTAGGCATAGAAGATAAGGGGTCCGGGATAATGATTTGTTAACTAGAATAACCAGTTACTATGACAGAGGATAGGAAAACTCCATTCAACCCTCAACTTGTTGATCATTGCTACAACCACAAAGAACAAAGGAACTTTTTAAACCAGTTCCCTAAGCCAAGGGTTTTTGAAGGAAACCAAAAACCACCAAGGTAGAAGGGGTGATGTTTTTCCATCACTACAACTGAAGTAAATCCAGACAATAAAGTGGTGAAAGTTATTATAGTAATTCATTCAATAATAATGAATGCACTTTTTTATTCTGGTTCAATGCATTATTTTATATCCAGAAGGTTTAGTAAAACAATACAAATTTCACCACAAATCTTGAAAGTAGCGATGTCAATGGTAATGGAAAATGGGGAAATTATTGAATCCCATGAATATAAAACCTCCACAATCACAATTTGTGGATTTAACATCCGAACGAACCTCTTCATACACCCTATTATGGAATTTGATGCAATTCAAGGCACACATTTCATTTCCCTATATTGATCCAACATATATTTTTGTGAGAGGGAAATCATTGTCCATATGGTGAATCGTCCCCGATTCAATACAAGTGCAAGGATGAGGATGAATCTTCTTTCGCACCATCATCTGAAGAATGGATATTACCTCCCTATGAGCATTTGTAACTTTCTCATATGATTGAGTCTAAGGCAAGAACAATTCTTTGATGAAATGACGGCTATTAGGGAATTCACTACTGTGTTTCATGAGGAATTGTCTAGTATTCCTCCTGTTTGTTATGTTGAATTAACGAGTGATCTTATAGGTGGGGAATTTCCAATATCAAAGACTCTGTATAGAGAAGATGTTTTGAAGTTTGAGGGGCTAAAGAAACAGCAACCAAAGAATCTGGAAAAGGGTTTATATTCACAAGTGCTTTACCATAGAGTGCCCCAGTCCCCTTTTTCAATAAGAAGGACGGGTCAATACAACTTTTCATTGATTATTGTGAGATAAATAAATAACAAAAAATAACAAGTATCCTTTTCCATGAATTTTTGACTTGTTCGATCGTCTACATGGAACACAATACTTCTCCATGTTGGATCTACGATTGGGATATTACCAAGTAATGGGGAAGAAGGAGAATATCCCCAAGACTTCTTTTCTTATAAGGTTAGAGCACAATGGATTCATAGTAATTCCTTTCAGACACACTAATTCTCCATCAATATTCATGGACATGATGAATATATTCATTAGATATTACCTAGAAAAAAATGGAGAATTATTTATAGATGATATTCTAATATACTCCAAAACCAAGGAGGAATATGATGGGTAGCTAAGAAATTTACTAGAGACCTTGTCAAAGGATAATATCAACGAAAAGTACAGAAATTGTGAGTTCTGGTTAGAGTAATTTTCAATCTTGGGGCACATCATCACCAGAAATGGGATATATGTGGATCCCCCAAAGAAAAATGCATTTGAGTGATGGTCGAGTCCAACATATGTGATACATATCTGTAGCTTCCTTGATTTAGCTATATATTTTCCCTGATTTGTGAGAAATTTCTCACAATTATCATACCCCATTATCATTCTAACATTGAAGGTAGTCAATTTTTATTAGAATTATGAATGTGAAGAGAGATTTAAGGAGTTAAAAATGAGTATTATCACTATGCTCGTTCCCACACTACCAATGAGTGGATACATTTTCGTGGTATTCAGTGATGCTTTGAAGAAGGGCGTGTGTTTTGTGTTGATGAAAAATGACAAAGTAGTTACCTATGAATCAATGTAATTGAAAATTCATGAGAAGAACTATCCAACATATGATGTAGTGGTGGTTGTAGTGATCTTTTCTTTGGAAATTTGATGACATTACCTATTTGGGGAAAATTGTGAAATATATACTGATCAAATAAGACTCATGTATATATTCACACAAAAAGAGATTAATATGACAAAAATAATATTGTTAGAGTTGTTCAATGTCTATGACTGCTCAATTCACGCCCAAATGGTGAAATCAAATAAAGTGTATGATGATATAAGTAGAAAGGATCTAGAAATTCCTTCATTGTTAGTAATTTTAAAGGATCCAATCATCTTATATTTGATTAAGATGGACATGATAATCATTATAAATGGATCATAATCCATCATTACACAAATTATTTCCCAACTATCTTGTTTGGAATGGTCAATGGATTCTCAAAAGGAGGATGTGGGAATTTTGTAAGAACTGGAAACAATAAAAAAGGGACATTCTAGAAATTCAATTTTAATGAAGAAGGAATTGTGAGATTTCGGACAAGAATATGTGTTTCATCAAGTCTGAAGTTAATGAACAAACTTTTGGATGATGCACATTGATTGAATTTATCCATTCACCCAGGAAACCCAATGATGTATCGAGATCTCCGAGATCTTTATTGGTTGGATAACATGAAGAATGAGATATCTGAGTATACATCAAAGTGACTTGTATGTCAGCAAGTAATGCTGAGATGCATAAGTCTATGAGAATGATGAAACCATTACACATACCATCATTGAAATGTGAATACCTCACCATGGAAATTTCAACCAGAATTCTGAAGACATCAAAAAGAATCAATGTAATCTTGGTTATTGTAGATCATATTACAATGACATCACATTTCAATGAAATCTGAGGGGATTTCCCCATGGATCAACTGGCATAAATATTGATCAGAAAATTGGTAAGGTTGCATGGTGTACTACAATCGATTTTATTCTAACGATATCTAAGATTCACCTCTATGTTCTGGAATAGTCTCCAACACACTCTGAATACTAAGATGAACATTAGGTTGGATTTTTATAATCAAACTAAAGGCTAATCTAAGCAAACTATCAAAAAACATTAGTACATGTTGATATCATGCTCAATGGATTTCTGAGTATTGGATGATCATATTCTTATGGTTGAAATCTTTTACAATAATAGTTTCCCCTAAAGCATCAAAATGGATCCTTATGAATCTCTTTATGGGCAGAGGTGCAGAGCATCGACACATTCGAATGATGTTGGAGATAAAAAACTTCATGTTCCAGAAATGGTCGATAAAACTGTGTTATATAGTTTAGATCATTCAGCCCCACATTAACGATACTTAGAGTTGAAAAAAGGGTTATGCTAACAATCGTCGATGAGAACTAGAGTTTGAGGTTAATGACATGATATTCCTACACATATCACCATAGAATAGAGTTATGTGATTTGGTAAGAATTTAAAGCCTAGTCGATGGTACATCGGTTTTTTTGAGATCTTTGATCTCATTGGAGTAGTGGTCTATCGACTAACACTCCCACCGAACTTGTCCCAAGTACATGATGTATTCCATGTATCACTCTTGAGGAACTATATACATGTCCCATTGTATATATTCAATCCAATGGTGGTACCATTGTAGAATGACCTCTCCTATAATAAAAATCTAGTGATGATCTTACATAGTACAGAAAAAGTTCTATGAAATAAGACGATTTCCATCATCATGATGTTGTGGTTAAACCACATGTTTCAACAAGCAACAGGGGAACCGAAGGAAGTGACGAGGTAGAGTTATCCCCATCTATTTTCATGTGGGAAAAGTAATTTTAGGGGGAAATTTTCTTAATGGTGGAATGTTGTGATGACACGATCATTTATGAATAAAATTCCCTTTATTTTAATGTCTTATGGATATAGAAAGTACAAAAAACTCTTTTTTATTATTGGGGTTAAATGGTTGTTATGTAACATTACCGTTGATAATATAGCCATTGAACATTGATCACACAATTTATATAAATGTATATATTAAAAAAACCATTCGACACAGACAAAAGAGAGGATGCCCTCATCTAGAACAATTGTGTTATATGGAGCTCATTTTTCAGAGCATGGATAGAGGATGTGTCACTGGGAAATGCACTTGACCAATCCCAGGTCGAGCTTCAACACATTATACTTGAATGGAATTTCTGACAAGATATGTTCATGTAAATAGAGATTACCACCCAGACGATATTATCTAAGATACCCCAAGAGTGCATCACCATTGCATACCTTGCCATTAGGTCATATGTGGGTGTTATAAGGGGCTATGTAATGAGGTATTAGTTACTTATTGTGTAATACCATTCTTTAAATAAAAGTCTTATTCATGAATTCTATTATGAGAATATTTTTTCATGAATAAATGATGAATTTGATAAATTGAATCTTTAGGTAAAAATTGTACTTTTGGGAAATAAATACATTATTATATTAAAACAATGTTTTTATTAATAATATTATAAAAAAAATTCTTATAGAGTATGATTATAAAAGTTCAATATCGGTAAATGATTATGTAATTAGTTTGATAAGAGTAAATATTTTTATAAAATAAAACAGAAAGTTTCTTTTTAAAGAATTTATTTTAATGATTTAATGAATTTTTAAAATAATTTATATTTTAAAAAGATATTATTATCAAATTAATTCTATTAATAATAAATGATTATATACTCTCTATAAAGTCAAATGTAATTTTTATTAAGGGTTGAAAAATATTTTTGTCAAAATCCGTGAATCATCAAAAAATGTTAGTTTTTATTTTAAAAGTGAAAATAAATATTTTTTGAAAATAATTTAAAAAATGAATATAATTTTAATTATCAAAACTTTTTAATTATTCAACTGTAAATTTTTTATAATTTTCTTAGACTGCCAAATTTTTGGGTAAAAATTAAATACCATATAAATAAAATATGTGTTTTGTGACATCATAATGAACCAAAAATGATATAATAAATAATATAATGGGTATTATAGGAATAATATACGTTTTCCCATTAAAATAATTTTATTTTATATTTGTTTTACATATTCTATAATGCCTTAGTTAATCATAAAAAATTTATAATATATTTTATGATTTTAAATTCATTTCTTTAATAATGTAACTCACCTAAAAATTATCAAGGTTAATATTTTAATATGTTTTTCCATTTCATTTATAAAATATTTTCTCCCAATCCTCTTTGAAAAAAAATATGGGCAAAAACCAGGGGACGTTATGTTGTTTTGAATATTTAATTATATAGATTTCAAAACAGATCTTTTTGAACTATTAAAGAATTCCACTCTCATTTCCTATATAAACCGACCAAAGATCCCACTTTGCTTCACTAAAAACACTTGGATCATGTATTACTCTATACTCCCTTCTCTAGAATCCTACCTAGGCACCCCAAGCTCTCAATAATCTGCTTTCCATGAATTTGAAGTCACACACTCTTGTTAGGGATCCTCACATTCTTTCCTTTCACATTTTTATACAATTTTTATTATATTGTAACACCCATTTATTTTCAATTATAAATGATATATTATGTTTTATTTCCTCACCCATAATGACTTTATTATGTTTTTATTATGGTATACCTCTTTCCTTCCCATTAATCCCTTCCATGTTCCACTGTTACCTTGCTGAACGTTCGTAAGAGTTGTTCCATTTCTCCTCTTTCATGAAGTTTATTTATTATGTCATGCCTTATATTTCTCAATTCCTTATGTTTAGAAATATATCTATTTGAGACCCTAAATTCTATTTTAGGTATATATGATGAGATACCCCTTTATCTCTCGTGAACCATTTTTATGAATTTTTGTGTCATTATTTTAGGCTCCCGAAATTGCACCGTGATTTTCAATGCCAAAATCATCATGTAGTGAATACGATGCCCATTTGTCTATAAAGGGTATTCACTATTATGCACATATTCTTATTGGTTTTATAATTTAATATTTATATATCACATTCCCTTATCATGAAATAAATGACGATGTTGAATTAATCGATGTTATATGAGGTATGTGGCACACTTACGCATGAGATTGAAATTCTTATAAAGGGTGCACCCTGCCAGTGCTTCAATGCATTGGGTAATGATGAGTATCATTATATATCATGTTGCGATACGATTTTACCTAATTCATTTATTGTACATTTTTCATCACATTGGGATAGGGGTTTAGCTAATTCCTTTATTTTAATGATGTAGTGTTTTAATTTGTTGCCTTATTTCCATATTATGCTACACATTCTATATCACGCCTTTTTGTTCATGTAACTATTATTCTCTATTGATATATATATATCCTAAAATATATTTAATTATTAATTTTATTTGTTTTTACTCCTATACTAGGCTTTATAGATCATCATTTTATTATTTATGTCCTCAGGTTATCCCATGCAATTCTATGTACGAAGAAATGTTGTGGTCATGTACAAAAAGTTTTTAATAAATATGTTGTATTTTATGCCTTATGTTTTAATGTATGTTACTAATCCCCAAATAACATATACATATCAATCTTATAGGTTTTATTATATTCATTTTTAATGTAATAAATCATGTTTAAGTGTACAATAAAGAGCAGGGTTGTTGTATATTCACTGATAGATTGGAAAAAATATTGGGTGGTTGCCTACTAGGAGTTAGTCTTGCACCCTTTTTGGGTCTTTCTTTTGGGCCCAAATAGATTATATTATTAAACGTTTTGACAAGTTAATGTACCCTTCTATAGGTACATTATATCACTCTTAGGATCCATAGAGCATGAGACTAAGCTGAGGCTTGCGATGCTTCTGAGTTTCATTTTTCCTTTTTCTACTTTTGGTACTTATATCATGTATTACTATAGTGTAACCTATTTTGGTTATTTTCCTATAATATGTAACATGCATCATCAACCCTGTATTTTTTTGACATCTAGTTATTTATATAATCATTCCTTCACAGTTTACTTCTGTTGTATGGTATTATTGCTTTTTCTCTTGATTTATCATTTTATTCCCCTATTTTATACTCTATTAATGAGGGTAGAGTTTCCCCACCATCACCCATAGATCCTCACAGCTATTTGGATGTATTTGGTGTTTTTTGGAAATGCACTTGAGTCCATATGGCCAATTGGGTAAGGGGAACCATTGAGTGGCATCTGAATTCGCGATGTTACAAAGTGGTATCAGAGGATTTCATTTTGGGTTTAATTTATTGTTCGGTGACATTAAACATGAATAGGAAGGTAACAGGATTTGGTAATTATTTATGTCAAGGAGAAGTTATCCAATAAACAGAAAAGATCCAAATTTGCTAATATTAAATTGTGATTTTTGGGTTTTGATCTATTACAGTTGATTTGATTTCACTATTGGGTGACACACTTGTAATTTTCTATTATTATTCACATTATTGTTGTTCAATTTTTGTTGCAACATGATGATATAAGGTTATTACATCTCACGCATCATATTGGAACTTGTAAAAATCACATGACATGTATTCTTTTGATACCATTTAGAGAGCATTACTGATTTCGTGATTTTTTGATAGATGTCATTCTAGATATGCAAGCTAATGAGATAGGTTTATTGGTTCATGTTGTGGTCTGAATTGGATAAAATCCATGATTTGTTCCCTAAGGTGTATTAGCCCTCTTGGATCACAATTTATTGGATCTCATTTCAGCAATAAATTGTATATGATGTGTTATATTTAGATTCCAATCGTTTATTCATGGGGGTACAGGCCCCACATATTAGAATTTAGTATATCGCGGGTTTAATATTCTTTTATTGTGGTTATAAAGAATAATCAGGTACATTTCAATTCAGAATCCTTGGAAACATAGCTTGGGGTGCTATAAATAGATTCCATGTGTTCTTCTTTTGGGGAAGAATGACTTTTCTTACGTATAGTTTGTGTAATCTATTTTCACATCATGTGGTAAGTGATTATGTGTACGACCATGTGGTAGAGAACAGGAAATGATATATTTTCAATATTACATGTCATGTACATTATGTATACACTATGTAGTCTGATCCAGTAAGACCCCATGTGAATCTAGCTGTGTAGAAGTACATGACCAGTAGGGGGAACTTCTATACGTGACATATACCTGACTAACACATCCTGTACCTGGGGTGTTTACATGCCAAGGCCATGGGCATGAATGATCATATGTATACACAAAATTTATGGTTTGTACACACCATGTACTCATCTTTTGTTATCTTTGGAGGGGTTTTCTATCCTGTTTAGTTCTTGCACTCTGGAAATAAGATGTTTTCTTGACATTGCAGAGTCATGCCTCCATGAACACCTTTACCAGTACGCCAAGAGAGTGATAATGATCATAACCTAGAGGTGGTAGGTCATGGGATAATATTTTATCCTATTTTCATTCTAGTTGAGGAACCAAATGTTGTACTAGATTCAAGTGCTGATGTATAGTTTCATGAAGGATTTATGTGATTCATACAAAACTTTCATGGAGAACCATAGCCTTTCATGTCTACTCAAGAACTTACACGATTGTTCCAGTATCCGACATCATTTTGGGGGGATGGAGGACCACATGCTGTTAAGTCCTGGCTTGAGACCACACTTATGATCTTCGAGCATCAAGAGACGCTTCCTGAGAGGAGGGTAATTCTCACGACGTATATGTTTTCTTATTACCCTATGAGATGATAGGATCTTATAACTCATGTAGAGGGTCATAAGAATAAGGAATTGGGATATTTTCAAACCATATTATATGATTATTACTATACTGAGATGTTGAGAGCCGAAAGATCCATTGATTTCATGCATCTGAAGCAAAGCACTTTATTATTGATGGACTGGAGGGCACATTTTACTGAGCTTCATCAATTTTCACCCATTATGATGGTCGAAGATGTATCGAAGGTGAATAAATACAATGATGGTGTTAGGTTTGACATCCAATAATAGTTGAATGTCTTTAGGTTTCTTTCTATAGCTTATATTGAAAATCAGGCACCGATTATTGAGCGTAATCTAAGGGAACATGAGGGTGTGGGCCAGTGTGGTTCGACATGAAGATTTGGTAATCTCTCGACCGGTAGAAAGAAGATTCATCTAATGATTTATCACAGTGATAGTTGCATTTAGGAATATTCACCATACAGCCAAGTGAGGTGCTACCTGTTTTGTAGGCTAGGGCATACGAGGCCACAATCTCCAAAAGACACAGTGGAGTGCCGAAGCTGCAACAATATGGGACATACTTAGGGGATATATAATACATTTCCTCTAGTGGCTTGTGAAATTGGGTCTACAACAACTCGACATTCAAGAGTAGGGTCAACTGATTCTCAGAAATTAGGGACATAGAAAGATTCATGTTGTTCATGACAAGGTGATGGTCATTTCCATGGTAGCCAACTACAGGTTCGTAGAGACAGTAGGGTAGATCAGCTCACAGTATCTATGAAATGTCATAGGGTAGTGGTACATGTTAGACTTATGTATTGAAACTGACCTTGTAGGATCATGATCCTCGACGTTCTATTATCAAAGTAACTATTCTAGTCGCCATTGTTTTAGCTTTTTCACTTTTTGATTCTTGGTCTTCCCATATATTCATATCTACACCTATTGTGGAGAACCTTGGGCTCTTAGCTATTACTTCTATTGATGTTAAGACACTAGAAACTCTGTTAGGTATTAGAATGGTATGTTTTCATCAGTGCAATTAAATCCCCTTGAGTTTGGAAGGTGTCACTTTGTACATGATCTCTCTATCTTAGAGATGACAGGCTTTGATGTATTTTAAGGAATGGACCTGTTGGTTCCCTTCTAAGCCTTTTTTTATTTCTATCTCTATAGGGTGAGTTTCTTGTCTCCAAGGGGTGGAGAATTTCTAAATAATGGTGAATAACATGTCCAGGTCAGCCGAGGTCGACCTAAGAATCATGGGTTGGGTGGGAAGACATCCCAAATTTTGAGTTTATACCTAGATTACAAGGGAACATGTTAGGGGGATTTTCCTCCAGGGGTTGATCATTTCAAGGACGTCTTCCCGAACGACTTTTTGGGTTTACCTCTAGTGAGAGAGGTAGATTTCACTATCGATCTAGTTCCAGGAGCTGCACTAGTATCCATTCATCCTTATAGGATGCCTACGACGGAGTTAAATGAGCTCAAGTGGCAACTAGATGATTTAGAGGAAATGATTTTCATCCGACCCATCACTTCCCTATGGGTTTTTCATGGAATTTTTGTAAAAAAGGATGATGGTACCCTCAGAATTTGCTTCAATTATGATAAATTGAACTTTTTGAAGTCTAAGAAGTGGTGTCTTTTTCTACGGATAGAAGGAATCTTTGATATTCATTAAGGTGATAAGGTTTTCTTAAATATTGACTTGAGATCCAGTTATTATCAGTTGCATGTTAGATCATCAGACATACCTCACATAGCCTTCTAGAGTATGTATAGTCAGTTTGAGTACATGTTTATGTCGTTTGATCTGAGGAACGTGCTGACAGTTTTTTGTGGCACTGATGAACCAAATGTTCCTCCTTATCTGGATTCTTTTATTGTGGTTTTCGTGGATGATATCTTGGTCTATTCTCAAAATTTACTCAACTGTCACAAACATGTTGAGATAATTTTGAGTACTCTAAGAGAGCATTAGTTAAATTCTAAACTCACAAAGCGCCACTTCTAGATGAATAAAATTCACTTCTAGGTCATATCATCTCGGAGACAGGAGTATCAGTGGACACATAGAAGGTGAGAGCTATAGTTTCCTAAGAGAATCCCAAGAAAATCATTAATGTTGAGATTTTTCTAAGGATGGATGTTTACTATAGGCTTCTCATACAGGACATCCCACATTTATAAGTGATGTTTTCAAGCCTGACTAAAAAGGGTGTGATGTATTTTTGGACTGATTCCTATGAGACAACTTTTGAGGAGCTGAAAGGGAGACTCACATCGGTGACGATACGGATTTTCTAGAGATGAGAAATAGTTACACTAGTTTTTAAGATGCATCGGGTATCGGTCTTGGAGAATTTCAAATTCAGGGGGGTTGAGTTGTTTGGTATAGGTCTTTGAATTCGAGTCCATATGCGAGAAATTACGTGATTCATGATCTTGAGTTAGCTTTTGTCATTCATGAATTACACTGTTAGAGACATTACCTACTCAGAGAGTAGTTTTTGGTGTAAATGGACCAAAAATCCTCAAGTACATATTTACAGAGTGTGATCTAATTTTGATATAGTGAAGGTGGGTGGAATACCTTCAATCTTTTGACTTTGATCTTTTCTACACACCAGACAAATGTAATGCAGTGTCTACTGCTTTGAGAAGGCGGACTCAAAATTAGGGAGTGAAGGATGTCAGTGGTGAGTAAAAATTTATGGTGTTGTTCAATGATATTAATATAGAGATGCATGACGTCTACGGGAAGCCTTCTCTTTCATGCTTATCTGGGACCTCTACCCTACTGGACAAACTATGGATGAGGTAGTTATTGAACTCAGAGGGACTAGTTCTATGTGAGTGTGTGGTCAGAGGGGACCCTCCTCATGGTTGGACAATAGGTGAGGATGTGATCAAGAATATCCATGTATTTGTGTGGGTTCTAGGGTATATACATGAGGATACGATGTGGGATTTTCAAGATTTTTTCTAGGTATTGCAACCTAGAGTCACTAAAATGTACCACGACTTGTGACGTCAGTACTGGTGGATGTGTATGAAGAGAGAGGTAGCTATATTTTTTATGAGGTGTTCCACCTATCAGAAGATGAAGGTGAAACATCAGTGACCAGGTGGGATTTTGCATTAGTTATCTATTTGGGAGTGGAAATGGGATGATGTTACGAAGGATTTTGTGACCAGTTTCCCAAGGTCGCCTCGATCTATTGATGTTATGTGTGTTTTTGTTGGGAGGATTACGAAGGTCACTCATTTCTTGATGATCAAGGAGACCTTCTCTGTTGATGAGCTCGGATAATTTTACATCTGGGAGTTGGTCTAACATCACGGGGTTCTACATACTATCATTTCAGATGGGGACACCCAATTTACACCTTGTTTCATGCAGATTTTTCAAAGTTAACTATGTAAACACGTATTGTTTATCAAAGTGTACCAACCTAAAAATGATGGCCAGTTAGAGCATACATTACAGGTGATATAAGACATGTTGCGAGCATGCGTCCTAGATTTTAGGGGATCTTGGGAGATGAACATCCCCGTAGTTGAATTTTCCTACAATAAGTGTTATCATGAAACGATATAGAAGGAACCATATGATGCCTTAATGATAGGCCACATCATTATCCCCTCTGATGGTTAGAGTCGTGTGTGGTAGCATTTTTGGGACTGCATCTCATGCTAGATATATTTGTGAAGGCCCAGTTGATTAAGTAGTGGATGGATACTACGCAGTCTTATCATAAATGTTAGACTGATCATCGTAGATGACCTCTAGAGTTCATTGTTCGGAATTTGGATTTCATGTGTGTTTCACTGAGGATGGGACACAGGCGGATCAGGAGACACGATAAGATCTCACTATGATATTTCAGGCCATTCAATATTCTTGATAGGGTCAAGTTAGGTTCCTATCAGCTGCATTTACACATGAGGTACTAAGACATGCCCGATGTCTTCCATGTATCTCATCCCTGCCACTATCACTCATACTTTTCTCAAATATTTCATCCAGTGGAGGACGAGCATTAGTTTGATGCACCCTTTGAGGAGTATATGATTAATATAGTTTACAGAAGCATGAAGGTACTCCAAGGATAGTTAGTTCCCCTAGTATGGGTTCAATGGAAGCACATCCATTTAGGAGGAGACTTGGGAGAGGGGGATCAATGTACATGCTTAGTGTTTGGAGTTATTCTCAGATATTTCTTCACCACCCTTAAAAGGGATGATTGGGGGTTAATTTCTTTAAGGTATGATGTTTGTAAGATCCCAATTCTTCCATTGAGGTACCAATCTCTTCTTTTGTATCTTACTTGAAGAAAAAGAGTAAGATAGGTCAAAATTCTATCTCCAATCTTTGAAAAATTTCACTTTGTGGTTACATGCCTTATATTTCCTTGTACACATTGTGTAACCATGTTGGCAGGACCTGTACGTAATGTGCAAAGGAAATTGACAGTAATTTAACAGAAAAATAATACTCATGGCATGAATTTCAACATAGACGACATGTGTTTATGCTTTTTGTTAAAATGGGTAGTAGCCTCATATTCTCATTCCTGGATAGAACCTCACTCGTTGGTTCTTGATCAGCAACACTGAGGGCAGATTTTGCTTGTTTTTCTATCTGAACTCAGATTTGAACGCCATAAAATGTATTAGAACGCCATTGGTAATCTCATGAATCCTCTTCATCTATTATTTGTGATTTATTCGCTTGAATTAGTTATCAAATCTTGGGTATTTATGCTTTTTTTGTAGATCTACTTCATTCTAGGTCAAATTAAAGGCCGCCAATGGACGAGGACAGTTGTACGACTATGAGGTAGGTGGTCCTATTCTTTTCACTAATTTTCATGTCTATTATATGAGCTCGAGTGCCGCATGCCCATTTTTGGGTCTATCCTTCAATGATTTTTTAAAACTTCGATTGCCTATCATTGTTTAGGTAATTGATTATATGATTCAAAGAATGTTTTGGGTTTTTACCTTGAAAAAGGGCCACCCCATGTGTGTGTTTACCCTTGGATGATCATTTATGGCGATTTGGCCTATATTTCTTATGGAAATCCTTTGATTCTCTACATTGTTATTATTTTAAATTAAATTTGTATTATAAATGATTAACCCACATGAGATATTATTTGGTTACACTTTATGATAGTTTAAATTTTATGATAGGCATATTATATGAATTTCCCAGGTGAGTGTATTATTGTTAAATCTCGTTAGTAGTTTAGATTAAATGTTTTTCTTGTTGTATTTTTTTACCATGGTGAGTAATAAAAAGAAAAATCTTTATGAGGTTGGTCGTGCTATTATGTTCAAGACGTGAGGGAGTAATGGGTGCAATGGTCTGGCTCCTGGAGGCTTTACTTATTTTTTTGACTAAAACATGGTCCATTGAGGGATTCCATGGACAAACTCTATTGGATTTGTTTACATGTCCTGAGTGATACCTTGGGATTCCGTATATGACCTCCAATAAAAGTCAAATTTGAAATGGATTTATACCACACCTAGAGTTATTCTAGGATTCCATAGAGGATTGCTGGGATGGTCTTGTATATTACTGGTAGGCTTGCATCTAGAGTGATATTGGGATTCTAGAGTGGTTCACCGGGATGGGCTTGTATGTTGCAGAAAGAATTTTCACATGGGGTGATACTGGAATTCCATATTAGGAGTGTCATCAATGGGATCCAGTTATAAATTGAATATTTAAATGAAATGACTTATGACAGGCCTGTTAAGATAAATAAAAATCTTGGATTCTTTCTTCCCTTACTTATTTGTATATCCATCAGAGGTATATGTGGTTATTACTTTTACATGAGAATTTTCGAGTTTAGGAAAAATCCTGGGACTTATATAAATCAAATAATTGAATTAAATAACGAACACGAAATGATTGTAAATGGAAACTAGTACTTATTGGATTGTTTAATTTTGTATACATCTTATCTTAATACTTTCACTTTTGTACACTGCTTGTCATATATATTCACTGATAGATTTGAATAGGTCTTGGGTGGTTTCCTATGGCGATTCTATCTGCACCCTATTTGAGTCACTCTTTTAGGACCAAAAAGATTATACTATTGATGGAATTGATAAAGGAAGGTTCTCTTCTATAGGCACTTGATATGTTGCATAGGATCAGGAGAGAATGGGACCAATATGAGGGTTTCAATTCATCAAAAAAAAATCCCTTTCATTACTTTCGTACTAATATTATGTATTATTTTCATGTAACCTGTTTTGGATATTTTCCTAGAACATGAAACATTTTTCATCATCCTTGTATTTTATAACATCTAGTTATTTATATTATCATTCTTCCATTTCTTTTACTTTTGTTGTATGGTATTACTTCTTCCTCTTGTGTTTTATTTTTTTATTACACTGTGTCATATTATTCCAATGGTGGAATAGTTTCCCCACTATCAAACTTTGATCCTCACTGATAGTTGACAGCCTCGGACATTTGGGGAAATGAGCTTATGGCCTTGCGTCAAACTGGGTATGGGGTGGTTTTGATTGGATTCTGAATCCGGGAGGTTACACTATACATCTCCATGCTTTGAGGAAGAAAATAGGATGATGAAATATTAGACTTATCCATCATATCTTTCTTGGTGTTTTTAATTTAATTAACATATAATCAGTTTCTAATCATTATCATTATATCATGTTCATGGTTTAAATCTCGAACATTTCTCCCCCTCATCCCTAATTCCACATCTTTATTCTATGCCTTCTTAATCCCCAAATGAATAGATGGTTGAAAATTAATTCATTAAATTTAAGATATATTTCCATTCAACAATAATTAAGGATTTTTTTTTCAATTCCATATATAATTAATCAATTTCAATCCCCATCATCGAAAAACAATCACGGTCTTTCCAATTCCAAGAATCAACCACACTGCTCGCCATCCCTAGGTGGTAATGTATTAAGCCATCATAACCATTGATCAAATCCAACATTCTTCCCTGGTGCATATTCAACTATTTATATGTATATATATTATTTAATATTTTATTCTCATTATATATATAACACAATCCACCATGAAAATAATTCTCCCATATCTTAAATGAAAAAATTACCCATGCCATCTCAAAATCCTGAGTCTAAAAATTTTCATCTGAATTTTAAATTTGAAGGAGTTATAAGCTACCACAAATAATATTATGTTTGAGGATTCATCCTATACCATTATTTGGTGAATCTCTATATATTAGAAACCCTTCTTTGCTATAGGGTAGTGTAAGCACATCCCTACAGACCAAATTTCTCTCTAGTTGTTTGAAATTATATTCACATTTATTTATATGCAATAACTTGGACCCCTTCTAAGTAATCAAGGGGATTTAATTTGATAGTCATGAGATATGTTTCAAAAATATTTAGATGTATCCATAAATCCCATGAAAACTACCCATCTTAGTTATAATGGTTAGTATAATACATTTCTAAACAACTTATATATTTGAATGGATCTACTGACATACCATCATAAGAAATCATATAAACTAATAAGTATTGTTCTCGTAGCCATAATTCACACTTTGTAAATTTTTAATATATCTTCATTTTTTGTTAGGTTTTCATCACAATCCTCAAATTCTATTCAATATATTTTCCAATAATCTAATATATAAGAATATCATTTATATATACTACCTAAAACTGATCAAGTAAATATATAAAGACAGTAATCATTAAATCCATGAAGATAAAAGGAGCATTGGTAAGAGAAAATGGAATTACTATAAAATTATAATTACCATAAATCATACAAAATATCATGTTGGAAATTAGTACCTTACTGAACTATAAAAAATGTTATCAAAATCAAAGCCTAATCCTAAAAAAATATTGAGGTCCTCATAATAGATTAAACGAATCATCAATATGGGGTAGAGGATACTTTTTTGTAGTTGTGATTTTGTCATGTTCCTGTTAATCAATGCAATAATACATTAAACCATATTAATTCTTGTAAATAATAATAGTTATGGCCCATGGTAAACCAATTTTGTGAACAAATCCATTATATATATTCTCATAGATTTTATCCATCAATTCCTACAATGAAATCAAGTTCATTCTATAGGGACTTTTTAAAATAGGGGTTGAACCTTGTCTTTGTATTACTGAAAACAACATTCAATGATAATGGGGAAGGTTATGAAACACTTCTTGGAATATACCATTAAACTCCCATACACTTCATCCATTTTCATGGATGTTTCATTATATAATTTTTTGGGAAGGAAATTACTTCATTCCCTTCTTCCTTATTGATGTGTTCATTTTTTATTTCTGTTCAACCAACCAATTTTTCACTTAATTTATCATGAATATATATGATATAGAAAATTCGTTCACTTTCTTAAATAAACATGATAACATATCATTATATGGGGAAAATGATTTAGAAAGTAGTTCCCATCAAAGATTTAAATTAGGAATTTCAAAGAAACGGTAAATATTTCTTTACATATTATATATATATTGTGCATCATGCCTAGATAATATTGTAATGTTAGCTTCATAATCTACAACACATTATTCATTATTCTGATCTAATGTGTGTAACTTACTCTCTATTTTATCACAATATTCTTAACGGAATTACATATCGAACAATATCACATTTAACATAAAAAATTATATGACTTCAATCTTTTCTACTGTTTTACCTTCTTGATCAATATCCACCATTGATCAACATCTCTTTTTAAATAATATGATGAAATAAAAAAAATTTAACATTCATTACTTCCAATTATTGGAATATATTTTTTAGGGACTTAATCGATTTCTCAGCTACTAATGGATTGGTAGTTCAGTTACATGATAAAGACCTCTGTAACATAAAGTGATCTAATGGAGAGTACCAACATAGAATCCATCGAATGGTTCCCCGAGATAGTCTGACATGTAACCAAAATTGCACCTCCATATTTTCTCGAGGCTAACGACTAGTAGCGAAGTACAAGGATGTGTCAATGGAGAGATTATTCCCTCACATGTCATAGTGTATGATAGGGATAATATAAATATAATAAGCAACATAATAAATAAAATAATAAATAGTGGAATAGTAATTCATCCAAGATAAATAAACATGAAATATTACACCACCAATTTTGCCTACATAAAACTAGAACAGTCATATAAAATGAGTAGTGTGAAGGTATAATGTTATTGTAAGGCATAAATGAATAAATAAAACAAATGAATCTAGGTTCCACCTGGAAACCTGTTCGACGCTATCTGCTTCATCCAAAGATGGTATCATTGACCCAAGGTGTACCTATAAAGATATGTAATATGGGTGAAAAAATTAGGCAGACATAATTAGGGCAATAGATGTTCAACAAGCACAAATGTGTTATTTTTCTTGGTAGACACATCCCTAGAGTATCAGCTATGCATTTTTAGAATTTATTAAAAGTCATAGTATGAATTTATAAGTGGCGTCCCTAGCCCTTCCAATTTAATCTATTTCAAGAATCCCATGTATCTCTCTAGGATCTCTTTAGATAACTATCACTACAGATTCAGTCCATGGAGACCGACAAAATGATCCAAATGTATCACTCTTAGCTTGGTGTATGTTTGGTCCTTTGATCCCATCCTAGGTATCTCATATTGGGGACCAAGTATCAGTTGTGGCATGTCATAACCATTTATTGATCAATTCATTCCCTGGATACTCCCCTAGTTTACCATTGTTAATCATGAGAAGGTACGTCTTATGCTCGGTGTGCCTATTCAAATATTCTTATATGGATCAGAGTGTCGATCCAAGTGTATTCAAAATTGATAAAAATTATTAATTATATATCATGACTTGTCTATCCATGGAATACCATAAGAATCCATGTATCTCCCTCAAATTACTAGGAAAATGGTTTATCTATAAATAACTCTTATCGTCTTTTCCTCTGAGCAGCGTCGCCTCCCTTTTTCGTGGCGTCTAGGGTTTCCTCCGTTCCTGCGACCCTTCCCTCTCCGGCCTTTTCCTCCTGATTCCCCTTTAGATGACTTCCTCGGCTTGGCGTGTCGTTCGTCTCGGTCGGCAGGCGGTTGAGGCTTGTTTCCATTAAAGTTCGGCGACAGATCTGGAGCGGCTCGGGGAGGGGAGGCCTTGTTTCCATGTCTTTTTGTTGTTTTTTCAGTGGTAAAGGATTTCTTTTGGGGGTTCTCGTTCGAGTTTGAAGGGATTACTATGTTAGGGTTCATCCTATTGACACCCCCTCCCTGTGGTTGGCTTCTTCGATGCCTCTGGTGCCTTTGCGGTGGTTGCGCGGCTCCTCCAGTGGCGATGCGCTTCGGGCTTCTGCGGCATTGCTGGTCGGATCTAGGGTGTAAGACCGTTCCACCGGCATACTCTCCGGATCGTTCTGGGTTCTTCTCGGTAGCACGTCGTCGTCCTGTGGTGAGTCTCCCGGGGGTTGCCTTCTGCGGCGGGTGTGTACCTGAGGTTTCTTTTTGGCTATCTTTGGCGGTAGGCGTAGCGGCATTGAATGTCTACCAACTTGGATTCAAATTTTCTGCTGAAAGTTCATTGTGCTTTGCTGGATTTCTTCCATTTTTCTACCGGATTTTCATTGTGTTGATGGATGATCTTGGCCTGGTCGTCCGCGGAACATGGAGGAGTTCAAGCTTCGGAGTCGACGACAGAAGATGGCTCCTCTAGAGTCCTCCTATGAAGGTGGTGTGTGGATGGATGACTGGTGGTTCGATGGTCACCGGTGATGCTCACCGGCGGGTTTGTGTGTTGTTGATTGGTTTGGCCAGTCCAGCGAGTCTCGCCGGTGGCGTGATTGGTGGCGCGGTGGTTTTCGCGGTTCGAGGTGGCATTCGGCTCGAGGCGTGATGATGCGTGACATGTGATGATGGGTGCACGACTCAAGGTGGGGCACGTGATGATGGGCGCAGCTCGGTTGAACTTGGTTGGTTTGAATTTTGAATCTTGATTTTCAATGAATTCTGTATGAGGATGGGATGTTTTGTACGGTTGCCAGTTTTCCTTAAACCGGTTTGGGGTACCGGTTCCCTTAAACCGGCTTCAGAAAATGAAAAAAAATTCTTGGCTATAAATAACTTTTATCATTTCCAAAAGGATTTATAATCATGATACACTAAATAAAATTGACTAATTCATTTAATCCATGTAATTCAGATATGAAATTAAGTGTAGTGGACTAACTCATGTCCAATAATTTTTATTGATTTAATTCATAATTAAAATGAATTTATTAGAAGGAAACACACTAACCTCAAGGTGGTATAAAATTTTAATGAAATGGAAATTACGAATTTATGGAAGGCAACACCAACATGGATTCTCACATTGGGGTGTTGAGCCAGAAATGATCATTTTGTTTAATGTATGACCATATTAAACATAGAAGATAACCATTAATTTAGTTAATTTATCATTATGTCGGTGATTCCAAAAGGTATGGTGTCTGGAATAATGGTGGATAATATAAACTCTACCAACATGAGGGAAAGATACTAGACCGCTGACCTATGTCTCATAGTGCTATCCTCATCCAATGTCATCCCTTGAATAGAGATATAATTGGAGAAATAGGAAATATAAATCAATTCCCTAAAAAGAATGAATATTTTATCCCTCAAAAAAGGTATAGATGAAGGAATGGTTAATGAATAATAGAGGTATGATGAATTAGGATCTTACCAGTGTAGATCCATCATAGACGATAGAAAAGATAATGGAGATTTGGTGGAGGAGAAATGGAAAACCCTATATTGGGATGAAGGAGGATCTCTTATACAATAACGATACCCAATGGAAGGGTAAGGTATAATGATTTGAATTTTTAAGGATAAAAGGGGAAATGGGCAATTTTATCCATTTTTTTAAGGATCACATGGTATGGATGCACTATTCGGTAAACCATGTTCCCAACATGATCCTGGTACTACCCAGGGAAACCAATCACACGGGATAGGGATGATGTTGGACTAACCATGAGATTCCCATGAAAAATGGATCTATCAAAAACTCTACAACACTTTTTAAGCATGCAACCCATCACTCATGGTTCTGTTAAACTATGCGACCTCCTTCTATAAACTGAGTTCCCCACACCGTTTAGTGACACGGTTAGCCTTAATCATATTATAAGGGCATTGATTAATCTTCCTTCTTAAATTTGAGATCACTAGGTGCTAAATGGGACCCAGAATCTTATAAACCAATCCATAACCCATAGAGAAAATTGTTATGATAAAACAAGTGGTTTTGTACGTTAATATAAATATGCATAACTCAATGAGAATCTAGGACATCACAACCTACCTGCATTAGAACAACCCATCCATGAATTTCTATTATGTGGATTGAAATGTTCCTTTTGCGAATAGTTTTGGACACTAAGAGAACACATTGGACCCTTCATTCTTGGTATTTTCCTATACTTGGTATCGCTTCCAGAAAACTCATACCATAGGAACAAACCTGCCTTGGAGAGCCTTATTAAGTAGATCAGTAATACTAATTGGTTTCTCCTCAATGGAAACATCTTTATCCAGCAAAAAAACCTCTAGATCAGAAAAATGAGATTGGTTGGAATCATAATGGTGGGGCAGTAATACAAGAAAACATATTTCCTAGAATGATTCCATTGGGGAAATTGAATCTAATAGGATATTGTCTAGACACTCTCGATGATCTTGATTTCCCTTACATACTGAGGCAATGGATTTCTTTGTGTTTAAATAAATCTATGATCCAATCTTGGTGAATCTCATTGAAAGACCTGATATCCATCCTCAATATCCAAAGGCCAATGATGATTATTGGTATAAGTATTCTTCCTAATATAAGATATAGCCTTATGTTTCTAAATGAGTTGTACATTCTCTGAAGTCTCCTAAAATTGATGATGACCCATTAATCATTATATCACAGGCCTCACACCAACATAGAGGTTAAAGGTATTTCCTACCAGGAATGACCTTATAAGGATCCATCTAAATAATTTACTAAAAAAATTTATTATAGATTACTCAAAAAGAGGTATATTATTCTCCTTGGAACCACTAAAATCAACAACAAATGCATGTAAGATGTCCTCCAAAACATGTATCCTCCTCTAAAACATATCATTGGTCTGAGGGTGACATGTTATACTCATTAACTTCTATGAAACCAGTGTCTTATAAATCCTCTTTTATAATCGTTTTGTAAACTATACATCTCAATCTGATACAATAGAACGGGTAACAACATGAAGATGAAATATAAATTTAATATAAATACTCCAAATTTCATAAATTGGAAAGGTTTCATAGATAAGTAGGATTTCTATGTCCCTTTTTTACCTACTGATGATCACCCATACTACATCACTACTCTTATTGGATATCAACTAACCCTACAAAAAATCCAACGTGATTTCATTCCATTTCCACTTTGTAATAGATAGATGATATAAAAGTCCAATATGTCCCTATCACTCTACCATCGCCTCTTTGTGGGTTGAACACCTTGTGATGAAACCTACAATATTCCTCTTTATACATCACCACCAATATGGATGTTCTTTTTCCCAGTACATCTTGGTAATCCCAGGGTGAACATCTCAAATATAAGAGAGAAATTCCCACATCAACTCTTCCCATATGTATGTAGGAACACAAATATATACATGGAAGTGACTAATCTCATTTTTACCAATAACCCAACCAGGTGGTTGTTCCTCTCCAATGAAACTTCCCCTTAAGACAAATCCCTTTGGATCAGAGTACCACCTCTTCCTTATCCACTCTTGAATGTAGGATGTGACTACAAAAACATATATAATAATGTGACCATGACATTATTGAACCTCCATGTACATCTCCAAAAATAGGGACACCAACTACCACTCACTACTGACCTCGTAGATTTAATGTGTTTGAGTCTTATATCTCAGGGTGTTAGCTACTGCATTAACTAATCTTGCAGAATATTGAAGATCAACGCCAAACAACTGTAGTATTCTACCAACATGCGCTACTCGAGACTTACGTCACTCTATTTGTAGATGTATTTGATACTTTTATGGTTTTTGTAAAATGATAAACTACTCTATAAATAGATAATTTATCTAGAATTGTAAATCATGGCCATTGTTTTCTAGTTCGATGTCATGCATATGGTAATTCAACTCCCGAGGTCTCATATAGCTATACGTGGATACTACAACCTAATCATCCTATATCAAAACTGCTCATATCATGATTCTAGAACCATTGTAATAGATTTTATTAATTTTTCCTAGTTCAGGGTGAATTAGGATTGGTTCTTATTTTAGTATCCACTCCATGTCTTTAAATTACATCCCAAAAACTTCTCACAATATAAATTTTACACCCTTCCTTTTCAAGCCAATAAGAGGATTTTCTATGCATGAAAAATCATAGATTAATTTTCTTTTAATTTATAGACAACCCTATGATATTTCATATATCAATGAACATCCTGGTATTATCCTAAGAAACCATAGTGTTCACCTTCTCTAGGACAACACATAATCATACATCTAATACATTTTCATCCAAGAAGTCAAACTTATTGATCCAAAAGTGGCATTTTCTAAGGGTAACATAAATATATTTCTGCCTTAGTGTACTCAAAATTATCTCAAGATAATTTTAATTTTCATGTATAGTGAGAACATCACCAATATATCATCCATGAATACTACCACAAATAAATCCACATACGGGTGGAAAACCCTACTCATTAAGGCCATGAAAGTAAAGGCCACATTTGTAAGGTCGAACGGCATAACAAAGTACAAGTAAAAGACATATCTACTCTAAAATGATGTGTGTTGTATGTATGATGATATAAAAAGAACATAATGGTATATTGTCCACAAATCGATCTTAGAGAAAATTGTCACTCCTTAAAGGTGTATGAAGTTATCGTTTTTATGAGGTAGTCAATATATTTCCTTAACCATTACATAGTTCAAATATTAGTAATCCATGTACAACGTGATACTACCATCCACCTTCTTAGTGAAAATGAAATGTGAACCCCATTGTGAATTATAAGGCCATTTAAAACCCTTGGCCTCTAAGTATTCCAAATGTGTCTTTTACTCTTGAAGCTCTATAGGTTCCATCCTATATAGAGGAAGGGAAACTGGTGCCACACCTGGTACTATCTCAATGGTGAAATCCACACATCCTCTTGGAGGTAATCCAGATAAACCTCTAGGGGAGAAATCCCTGAAATGATACACCACTAGAGGTAATTCCCCAAGATGCATTCCTTAATTTTAAATAAAGAAACTACCCATTTGGGATTTCACCCTACCCAACCCATGTTGCAAGGGTCCAAATAAAGTCTCCTAGATATCCCATTCAATTTTATGAATATATGTACTCCCCTAGGTGGTGTAAATAACATCATCAATCAATAACAATCGATAAAGATGTGATAAGGTATTGGCCAATCCATACTGAGAATGGAATTGAAAATGGTATTATCAATGAAAAGGAAATTCCAAGAGAAATGTTAGCCACCTATCTGAAGGGACACTACTTTCATTGTAGTATACTCTCCAATAAGACCCTAATGGTGTATTAAGAGTCATAACTCTACAAAAGTACTGCATCTTTGGGTCCATATTTTCCGTAGTCACTAAAAATATATAATATTCTTATTCACCTACATCAAATAAGGAATAAATTGATGTAGATACTTCTAGAATAGAACATCATACTATAGAAGTCTGTAGACTATGATCCTTATGTATAGGATCCATTCCATAAATATGGCATGATCAATGGCCATGAGATGAAACCTATCTAACCTTTGTAGGTATGATCTACTGGTGCTTAAACTCTGAAGATTCACTACCTCATCCATGATCCCCTCCATGGCCTGATAAGCAAGAAGTATTCTGAATTCTCCGCAAAATAATATCTATTGATCATGTACATTAAATATTTTTCAGTACAGATCATGTTTCACTAGGTACCTGAGGAAATGATCATTAGAATCCCTAAAGGTGGAACATCCTTCCACAATCAAGGAACATGATCTGGTTCCTCATACTATGGGTATTTTTAGGACATACCCTACTATACAGATGAAACCCCACATAGCTATTCCTGGGTATTTCTTGCGTAAAACATACCCCACATGAATTCTCAAAATGACATTTCCATCCACTAGAAAAACCATCCCACTATCTGGAAGTTCAAACACCTTAGATCACATTGCTAGACACCCTTTGGTTCCATTCTATGATGAGGATCTGGTTCACTATTTTAGAAATGGTGGTCTTCCAAAAAACATTCACCTATAATTGGATAGCATACACAGTCCCATCCTCAAATCATCACTAATTTGTTAACTCATATCTGGTCAATGTCATCACAAGATGATTAAGCATAGCGAAATGAGTTGGGTACTCAATCACTGAAATAGCAGCCGATTCTCAATGTGAAAACTCTCTGGAATATTATGCTCTCATAATATATGGGATGATTATTCATAAAATTCCATCCACAAGTCTTACCGTACAATACCCTAATGATGATACTCTTAAGTTATAACATCCCACAAACATTTGGAGGATTGAAAATTCACAAAGGTTATAAGAATGAAACTCCAATATAAAGGCATATCTTTATCCTCGAATATCAAAATAATTGAATCTAGCTAAGACTTAGTATCCTAAGGATGACAATCCATAAAAAATGTGTGAGGATTCTACTTCTGGAATTCCCAGGTCAGTTTTACCATAGCGGTGGAAGGTTGAAGAGCTCCATGAATGGAAAACATGATGTGAGATAATCTTTCTCGAAACTAGGAATTGGTGACCAGTAGAACATCAACCTGTGGTGCCTCACGTGTCACTATAGGAGGCAAAAACAATGGATCATAGTGCATCACCTATAGAGCATGGTAGTCACCACCCTTCTAATATATGAATTGAAAATATTTTGGTGGAATAAATCTACAATTACCAAGTGCATGCCTCAAGAAATATTTAATTATAGATTGGAAACAAAAACAAATAGAGATATTAGGTACACACTATTCCTGTTAACGGGTAACAACTCTCTACCTACTCTATAATCTAGGTCTAGGTGACTTGGTTTATCACAAATATCATAGGTGATACTATATATTGGCCCACTACTATGGTCAGTCATGGTCAAGGTCTCATATAACATAGCATAGGTTCAGATAAATTAAAATACCCTTTACTTTGAGATTGGCATCCTCATTTAGTGGTAACCATTTCATTTAAAAAGATTAATTTATTGAATTTAATTCTTATTTATATATGTATATAGTTATCTCAATCGAGGTAAATATGCCCCCATTATCAATTTTTAAAGACCAATACTCTTTATAAAATGCAATTGGTATGTCAAGTTACTTCGAACTGATCTTTATGATGGGTATTAAGATATATTTTCTCACGAAGGGTGATTTAATTAAATTAACTAAAATTTCCAATTTATTAAATTATATTCTTCATAAATTACATTTGAAATTTATTTCTCAAATAAAAAATTATTACAGCCTCTAGAACTAGTGGTTCATGGATCACCCATGGAATAACTAGTTAAATTAGGCATCAATTTTAATCTATGTTGGAAAACACAATTTAGAATGATGTAAATACTACAATTAATAAAATTATGTTATCACTATATTATGTTTTAGAATATTTCATAAAATAAAAATTATGGCACTCAGAGAAATCACATGAAATACATATAATTCACAGGGAAAGTAAATGTGGAATGGAAAAATTCATGGCATATATTAAATAAAGTGCCTATGATAATTCCTAAGAATATAAATAATTTTAATACCAATCATTTTATGAGAAGCCCATTGTAATAATATAAATTATTATAAAAATAATAGAAAAATCCATATATGTCACACAGCTGTTGAATTAATGAAACTATAATAAGAAAAACTAGAATAGTAATAACACATCTCAGGTAAATTGTGTATCCCCCTATACATGGGTTAGTTAATCCCATGCATAGTATCACTACAAAATTATGATTCCTACTAGTGTCTTGTATAATAACAAAAGATTAAGACAAAAGGAAAAATACTATCGGACACCACTTTACAGCATGTCCCCTTAAAAGCCACATAGTTGTTCCCTAGCACAGTAGGATATATGACATCAAGTGATCCTCTCCATACAACAGATGCTACCAACTAGTAGCAAGGGAATATGGTGTGTCCATGGGAAAAATATTCCATCATTGTGTTTATAAAAATGGTAATATAAGTATGATAGGAAACGAAATCAATAAATACAACAAAAGTGGAATAATAATTCATCCAATATAAATAAAAACACAGAAGAAGAATAAAAAAATTGTTAAATGAGGATTATCATGTATTGTACTGTAAAAAAATATAGCACACGAGATATCAGGTAAATTTAAATAAACCACATTCTATACAAAAATAAAAACGTCTAAAGTTTGCAACACTATAAGTAAAACCATAGGCTCCCTCTTTAGCTTTGGTAGTCCATCCTAATACTAAATATTTGACATTAGAAGTTTGATGCTTCCCTTTATCTACATATGTTGTATTGAATACTTATTGTGTACCAAATGTTGACTAATAATGGAGTAAGATAAACTCCTTAGGCCACCACCAATGGTGTCTAGATCAAACCAATATATGAATATAAAATAAGAAGTGTCCTCATATATAATAAATGTAATAAATAAATGAATAAATAAAATAAATCATTCCAGGTTCCTCATTGAAATTGGTATGAAGCTACCCACTTTTGGATAATGTGATGTTTGTGATCTATTTTGTACTGGTATAGAAGTGTAATATGGGTGTAAAAATGGGTTGACATATTTAAACCATTAGAAGTGGGACAAACCAAAGCATGTGATTTGGATTGATAGATGCATCCATGAAGTATCAGCTATGAATTATTATAATTTAATAAGAACAATACTTAGAATTTGTATGTGGAAAAAACAACCCTATAAAATCTGGTTCATAATAATAAAAAAAGTATCACTCTATGAGCTCTATATATACCCATCACCATAGATTATGTCCATGGTGACCCATAAATTGATCTCATGTATTTTTATTAACCTCATGTAAGTGTGACCCTATGATCCCATCCTGGTTATCTCACATTGGGGATGATGTTTCACTCATGGTATGGTGTATCCATCTTACCACAGATTCCATACATAGTGAATCCACTAGGGAACTGGTATCTCTCATGGGAAACTAAGTATTCCAACTAGTGAGCCCATCCAAGGTATCCCATAAGGATCTAAGTATCCATGCCGGTGTATTTTAAATACACAATAGGTTTTAATTATATTGAATGATGATCTTGTACAAGGAACACATAAGGATCCAAGTGTTTCCATTTGCTTAGTATGAAGATTGGTATATTAATTGATGGATTATATTATTTCAATGGGTCTTTATAATCATGATACTTTAAACAACATGGAATGATTATGTTAATCATATTAATTATAATATGGAATGAAGTATAGGGGAATTACTCATCACATATCATTTCTATTAATTGAATTAATACATCAAAATAATTTATTACATGAAAATATGCACACCTCATGGTTGATAAACAATTTAATACAATGTAATTTATTACCTTAAGGAAGCTCTCATGCATTGGGGTAACCCATGTCATGGTATTCAACTGAAAATTTTGATTCTCTAAAATCTTGGACCGCATTGACCATGGGGTAAAACCTCAAATTTAGTAAATTAAATATTATGGAGTTTATGTTGGATGGTCAGGTGAACAACCTAATCACGCATAATATAAATGCAAATATAATTTAGGGAATGAAAATGGGACACCAAACCTAATCATGTAGCTCTATCCTCATCTAGTGACATCCATAATATTGAGAAATAAAAGGATAAATTGAAGAATGGATTAATACCAGGAAAATAGGGAATATGATCTCACAAAAAATTATCACACATGACACAAAGATAAATGGATAACTAAAGTTAAAGGATTTTGGAGCATCATGAATGTGGTTCCAATGCACATGATGGTGAAGTAAATTAAAATGAGATGGAGGAACCACAAGAAATAATATCTTGGCATGAAGGAGGATCTCTCACGTGAGGAGGCATTTCACTAGATAATGATGGAAGAAATGTTTATATTTATATGGAGAAAAGGGAAAAGGTCTATTTTACCCACTTTATAAATGGTTACACGTTTGGGCCACATGGTTTTATAAATTGTTCACCAACTGGGCTTAGGGAATTTCCCAAGGACTCCCACTAAATGAGTTATGTGTACAGTTTGACTAAACATGTGCATCCTATAGAAACTGGATCCTTCATAAACTCTACAACACCTTCACATGCATATTACTAGGATCACATCATTTAGAAAAATTGTGTTGCCTCATGCTATACACTAAGTTCCCTACATGGTGGTGTCACATAGTTATCACAAAATATGTGCTAAATTTGTGGCTCAATCTTCCTCCTCCATTTTCAAATCTCTGAGACATAAACAAGCCCTAGACTTTTCTGAACCACCCCTTTTCACCTAAAACACATTTTTAGGATAAAACAATATGTTTCGATTAGTAACAATGGTTTTATTATGTCACAAAAAATCTATAATGTTATATCCACCAAAAGGGAAAGATGATTTTGTATAACAGGTTCTCCTATATGGGTAAGGTTATTTTTTAAATTCTAAGTCATCTAAACTAATATTTACTTGGCCAACTCATTTCCAAAACTAATGTTATTATCTTTCATAGTAAAGAAATCTATATATTGACTATGGGTGTGGATTCTATTTCTACTATTATCCACGAGTAGTAAATAATAGAATAGATGTAGTTAGCTCATAATCATCAAGAATAATGAGATATAAAATAAAAATCCCTCTAATGATAAAATTTCTCACATACTATAATGGATTTTTATAATTCTCATCTTTCTTATGATTATTTAAAATCTAATTCCTTGGTTTTTACTAAACTTTTATAATACCAATTGTATCAACCATATCCCCAATAACCCAAATCTAATGTCTATCTTATTACATGGTCATATGATACAATGTGTCATGTCCCCAAGGATTGAACATTTTTTTAGTGTTAAAAACCAAAAAATATGTATGGTTCCCATATAACAATGGTAATATAAAAAATACAGAATTGTAATCATTATCATATCCTTTATATAATTCATAATATCCTTCTTCATATTATGTAATAAGGAAAAAAATAAGTTTTAATCTTAGATTCTCAATACTGGTTTCATAAAAGATAATATATTATTAATAAATAAGGCATAATAAATACAGTAATGTATATAATTATAACCACATTATGTTAAATTAATAACGTGACAAAAAAATACATACATTTATAATATAAATATAGAAATTCCATGGTCAATAATAATTTAAATTTTAGTGAAAGAAATTCTTAATGTGGGAAATCGTAATTTCATGCGTCATGATATCTTACCATCAATGCCTTATTCCATGAAAGATTAATCGATGGGTAAACGTAAACCAAATAATCATTTAATAAATTTTTCTAATTGGTTATTATCCTGTGAAATATTTATTCATTGAGGATCCATCTATAAAAATTCCCCACATGTCACTACAAGTCTAATGTATTCTACAAATCATTAATGATCACTTTATATTTTTTAGAAAATGACTTGTCAATAAATATAAATATTGAATAATAAATATGGATTATTAAGATTTTCCTAGTCAATTATATATATTTCATAGTAAAATAGATCATTTACAAATGTTATGTGGTTGTGGAAATGATTGTATCCATGAAAAAAATCATATGGATATTTAAGACAAATGTAACATCAAATGAAAATATTTCATAAGCAAGTGAATTCCTCAAGATAAATATAATGGCTATAAAATCAGTAAGAGATAAATGATGACCATCAATTAATTGGAAAAATGTGTTTTATAATAAAATCATATCAATTGGAGAAATAAATAAAATTGAATTGAGAAATTTAAATAATATTTTCTTAATGGGTTTTTATTGTAAAACCAATGAAATCAAAGATCAGAATCTAAAATTGTATATAATAATTATGGAAAAAAGAAAAATATGTTAACAATGTGTGCATTATATTAATTTTAATTTTTAATTATTCTAAAGAAATTATAAAATGATACTTTTAAAAAACATATTAATGATTTATTTAAGACCTTATAAAAAGACAATGGTGACATAAAATTTCCTTTAAATTTTATGATAGTTATTAATAATTACTTTTTTAAAAAGAAATATAAAAATATTGACGAATAAGAAAAATATACCCAATCAAAATATAAATAATTGAAACTTATCTTTTAGACATTTATTTCGATGATTTAAGTGGAAAAGAGAGAAATTGTAGGGATAAAGCATTAGAAATAATTAAATATCAAAAGGATAATAAATTTTTTTATTTTTATGTAGGATATATTATAATAGTCCCTCAATTAGAATAAGAAACATCCTACAAAATTGAGATTGTAAATTAAATTCTTTTCTCTTTGGTAACTTTTATATTTTATCATTGTGAAAGTGTAAAAATGACTTGAAATTTTGAAAATAATTAATAAATAGTTATTTTTGTTAAACACACCATATTGGTTGTATATACACCACATAAAAATAAATTGGTGCATGATAAAAAATATCTTTTAATGGAGTGTAAATTGAGATAAACTCCTTTAACTCATTATCCAAATTCCACGCAAGTAATTTTAGATTTTGTATAGTAAATAAATATATTTTACAATTACATAAGAAAAAAATATGAATTTTAGTAATATCATATATGATCCATTTATAACACCTTATCACTCAATTGGTAATTGTATTTTATTATATCATTATTTCTGGTGGTCACTATATTGTTTTTCATTAAGGTTTTGATTTGACAATTGTGGTCCTACTATATTTATTAAGGTTGTATCATCTAAAGAATTTTTATCACAATATAAATATAATATGTATTCAATATATACATATTTATAATAATTAATGAATGAAAAATGAATCACTTCACATTATAGAAATGGATGGTCATACGTATGCACGAGCAATGTTATCATTTTTCATGGGTGGAAGGGAAAAGAATTTGATTATATATTATACTTTCCAAATTGTAATTATTTCATAAGTATCAAATATTTTAATTAGTTCCATAATTTTGACAATCTATATAAGGTTGTAATGGAAAACAAATTACATCAATTTGTGTGGTGGTAGTCCACATTACACACGGGCGATGGTTTTTATTTTCTATTTGATGTAAAAGGAGATGAATAAATATTATGACATCAATGTAACAATATATGAATATATAGTAGATACTGTTTAATTATATTTTAATGGTTATGGAATAATTAATAGTGCTAAATGAAGAAGAAAAATGAAAGTACTTAGTGAAGATGACTACATATTATTTGAAATAGATCCTTCATATCTCATCATTGTGTACCTAGAGATGGTCTATTTAGAAGAACATAACCTCTAGAACTAGGCTATTAAAGTTGATAAAATGTTTCAATGGGTTTTTTGAGATAACTGGACCGGTGTGGGTGCATAAAAGAGTATATGTGGTTCATATTTATAGTGAAAGAAAGTACTCGCAAGGAATCCATAATAATATTCAAGTATAAAAAATTCATATTTCAAGTTAATGTGGAACCATGTTGTATGAATAAAAAAAATACAGTATAGGGACTAAATACATTTAAAAATAATATTTTTCTATGCTCATGAGGTATTTTTAGATTTTTATTTTTTTAACACTTCTGTTAATCAATTTTAACCTAAACTGCTACAATGGAATTTTCCCTCATAAAGGGTAATGATTTTACTTATATGGTAAAAATTTAGTGAAAATTTAAAAATAGATTAAATTAATGACCAATTATCATGGTAATTGTATTATACCTTTTTTTACGATTTTTAAATATTTTAACGAAATATTATTTGACAAAAAATACTATTTAAACACTTTTCAGAACTACACCAATAATTTGACTTTAAATACTTCAAGACAATGAGGTTATTATACTATAATTAACTTAATAATCAATAATAAATTATTATTAACTATAAAAGACTTTTTGAAAATCAATTCACAATAAAATCATTATATTTAATGTTTTTAAAATTATTTACATTTATTTTTCTACTCCATCCAAAGTATTATGTTCACATTTTAAGGATATTATATAATAAAAAAAATATGAAAATAAATTGACACAAAAAATATAGCTTTATATTCACAAAAAAAATTATTTATTTTTCTAAACTTGTTTTTATCTTTATATAACTTATAAGGTAAATTTTAATGAAAGTGGGTGACATTTTTTATTTTTCATTACTTAAAATTATTTGAATGTAATTATCAATATAAAATGGATCCAAATATTCATATATTCAATGTTATGATTTATGTGGTATAAATTTCCTACTAAAATTAAATAAATCAAGAGAGTGGCATTTTATATTTTTCATTACAGAGTATAATTTGAATGTAATTATCAATGGAAAATGGTATCAAATTTTCATATATCGAATGTTATAATTTGTGTGGTCTAAATTCCCTTGTAAAATTAATGAACACAAATTTTTGGATATGATTTTAATTCCTTATCACATTATTTTTCAGCAGAAATACTTTATTGACCTTTTATTGAGGTGACAAATTTTACTATTGTTATAATATATAATGCCTCAAAATAAAAGGGAACAATATAAAAAAAATTAAAATCCTGATTCCAATAATATAATATATTTTATCAAATTAAAATAAAATATATTTTATAAATTAATTTAAAAATAAACTCTTAAAATGTGAAGAAAATTAATTTTCCAAAAAAAATGGATTTCTGCCTAAAAATCTACTTGTTTCAAAATCATGTAAATTGATTATTCCAACTGTGTTAATTATATTATTAATTCATTAATAGATATTTCATTTTAATGACATATTTCATATAGACTATTTTGAAATCCATTGTCATATAATATTATTAATATATACATCCTAAGGATATTTTATATTCTTAATGATGTTATCTCTTTCACATTGATTATAGTTTCAAAAAAAGCATAGTGGTATCATTTTTCATTATAATTTTTTTTTGGATTGATAATGGTAAATTAATATTAAATGAAATTTTATGATTTTTATATTTTTGAAACCCATAAATTTTAACAACCTCTATATTTTTAATTGGTTTTAAATAATATTTTCCATTTTCCTCACTTTCGAACTCAAAAAAAAACAAAAAGGATGTTTTTTAGAAATTTGAGCACATTTATATTCTATTAATGCGGAATATTTTTCTTCTATGTCCAAAATATTCATCTTAATCATGGTTGTTTTTAATAATGCAATTTTTTTTAATATTTCAAATTCATTACCTTATATCACATTTATAAATGGTTTAAAAAAATAAAAAATTCAAAAGTTTTTTGAATAAGTAGTTTTCTATTTTTTACTAACATGTGAGAATAATAGTCTATTTTAATGTCTAAAAAACAATAACTTTTCCAAAAATTATTTTGTTAATTAATTATGAAGATTTCATTCCATGTATTAACAGTTTTATAAATAAAGTAATGCTCCAATTGTTTTAGGAATTTGATTTACATATATTTTAAAAAAGGGACATTTTCCCTTGATTTTCAAATCATTTTATTAATTAATTATATATACTATTTTTCATATATGTGATCATCAATTAAATATTTTTTTATTTTAAATGGTATATTCTCTTTATATTCCATCAACATTATTAATCTAAATGGTATATTATGATTTTCCTACGGATGATTCCATGAAATTAATTTTTGTCCCATGTGTTAATTAAAATATAATGAAATTCTGAAAAATTTATGATCCTATGGAATAGTTATATATGTTTTCATTGTATTTTTTGGTACATGACTATATATCCATGTAATTCATTTTTAAGCATTTATATCTCAAGAGATAAGAATTTTATACTTCAAAATGAATTTATATTCAAAATATTTACCAAGGAGTTATTCATGCTATGACATGATTAATGTTGTTGGTGTAGACATAGTTTTATGTAAAAACATTTGTATGGGGACCGAATTACATGTCCTTAACATTATTATTATACTTGTTTGTTTTTATACATTTAAATAATTATAGATTCATATATATTTAATATCATGCCATATTTTTAAGTTATACACTTGAGTTATGCTTCATTGTTGCTAGTGTCGGCTTCTTTATTATACATATGTATTTTATTATGATAAAAGTTTTTTTTTCATTACATCTAAGTATTTATATTCACTGGTTGAGAATGATTCTCATATAATGTGATCATGTTCTCATACACCTATTGATTTTATATAATCACTCACAATAATTTATTGATGTATCTGGTGTTTATCGTTATGGATCAATCCATCTCATACTATCTTAGGATTCTATATCCCAGGATTGGATATATGAAATTATATAAGAAAATAATAGGAGGGAAAATAAAATAAAAATGTTTGTGGGTGGTGAAGAATAACATTCTGGAAATAATTTTATTATGTGTCCTTTATCAAATAAACTAAACCATTAGATACATTTAGAATAAATTGTTTTTTTATATGTATTATTCATCTAAAATTATATAATATTAACAGATAAAATTGATTGGTAAACCCGGTTGGTAAAAAATTAGGGTTTTATAATATTTGAGATTATATTAGAAAACATTTTCAAAATCTTGTGCATTAGACATTATATTGGAATACATTTGAATTTATTACATAGGTATATATTGTCTGCTTTCCTATAAATAAAATCACTATTTGGAGACAAAATATGGATGAAGACACTGCAATAGATTCACACAGTGGTGATACTATTTAAATGACGGTTGATTATTAACAAGATATTAAAATAGATCTGGAAAGATTGTTCTCACAACACACTTTGTTTGACATTCCTATGGGATACACTTGGTTATTTCAAAATCTCTTAATGAACTACTTGTAAGTACATGAGAATATACACAATGTAATCCTATGTTATATTGAGGTGATATAAGATGAACCTAATGATTTATTGGTTAACGAGATGTTATAAAAATTTGGGAAATATTAAATATAATATCCATTATCATATGATTTTATCCTCTTATTAAGGTCGATTAGTACTCACATTGCCTATTTTGGTTTTTTTAAATGTATAGAACAATGAGTAATCTTGTAAAAAATTAGTTCTGTGGACAATAAAATGAGAAACCTGGTGAGTAATTACATGGAATGGGAAATAGAAAGTTTGGGTGAGAGAAATAGTGTTCTAAAAATGATTCAATTTCATTAGTTTCCTAAATGAGGATATATTCACATAGGAAAATGTCTCACTGGTATGTGAAGAAAATTCATGTGTTTAATAAGAGGGTACAAATAATAAAATTCCATTGAAAAATGAAGATTTATGTATATAAAATTTTGGGAAACATTGTTCATCCAAAGGCCCCACAAACATTTCAATGTCACAAATGTTGGAATATTTGGGACTATAGAAGATATTTCCTTAATAAAAGGAATTATATGGATGATATGAATAGAAAAATGAAATTATTAAGGGAATAATGGAAATAATATTTAATTTTAACTACTTAAGTGGGTCCTAAAAATTATGTTGAGTAATAAAAATTGATTATCCACTCAATAAATGTGAGTGTTGTATTTCGTTTTCATTCAACCCACTACATTATAACATCAATATTTCCTAAAAACATCACCCTTATGAAAAGTTGTCGAATTATAAAAACAAATAATCCAAGTGATATGATAATTTCATCTCAAATATATATCATCAATTAGATTGATGTTTATAAGAATGTGCATTTGGGAAATTTTTTTATTCTCTTTATTGTTAAATTTAATGTGATACTGGGATTATAATTGATCTATTTATATGGATCCCATATGAATTTATGAGTATTATAAAACACATTTTAAAATTTTTAATCAACATATAATATACTATAGGTATAAGGAATAATATGATATTCTAATGGATATTATATCTATTATATAAATTATACTACCTATTCATAGGGGGTAAGTATCTGAAATGGTTGGAGAGAAAATAAAAATTATTAATATTCGTATTCATTTATTATATGTCCATTTAATCTCTAAATAATTTCTTATTTTTTCCTTGTACTGCGATTTTTATTTTCATATAGAACTAATACATGGTGTTATACAAATTTAAAAGACCCTAAATATAATGTTTGTGATTCAGTTGTAGGAATTAAAGAAGAAACTCTGACATGACGTGGAGAATGGATTCATTTAGACATGTGCTTTAGGTTGGGGTGCATAAGATCTTTTTAATAATTAGAAATATGGTTAAATTCACCTTTTCCTTGATTATTAAGAATAAAACATGATCACTACCAAGATCATGTATAGACTACCCTATTTTTATGTCTTATATAATAAATTTAGTAGATTTTAAAACTTTTCTAGGATTGATCATTAATATTGTCATTATTAGTTAATAGTTAAGACGGGGTATACCCTAAATAACTCTAGTATTAGGTATTTAAATTATTTATTCATTGTGATACATCAAATAAAGGAAATGGATGCATTCTTATAAAAAAGATTACCAGGTAGTAGAATAAGGCACATAACAATTAATGTTTCATGAGAAACATTTACTCATATTTTTATTTTGTGTTGGTAGTGGTAATTTTTTCGTTGAAAATGTATTAGAGTTATCTAAAGGGTGAATGGTGTGATATATATACTTATAATATAATATTTATGTATATATTCATATTTTAAAAGATAAATATGTACTAAATTTGATTATTAGAGTTGATTAAAGATTATGATTTCTATATACATTACTACCATGGAAAGGTGAACATGGTGGATGATTATTATTGTATGAAGGAACATGAAATATTATCCATCATTAAGATTGATTTAGATCTAATAATTTTGTATTTGAAAATGATAGACCGTGAAATCATAAGTAAAGGTGAAAAGTATTACCCATATCATAAGAATATTCACCATTCAATCCATATAAAGACTAGAGAGGCTTGGGAGGAAGATGTGGAGTTATAAATGAATGTAAACATTGATCTAGAATTTATCAACGACCATGATGGAATTATCAAATTCATGAAATTTGTGTAACACCCAACCCATACCATTGGGATCAAGTAGGAGAGTCCCCATACATCATGTTTGTGTGCTTGTATGTTTGTGGATACCGACTTGTAGTGAGGTTCTAAATTCAATTAGTAGGGAGGTTATTACCTCTGTATCATAACCATACCCAATGAAAATAAATATAAATATAACAATCAATAGTATAATAGATGAATATAAAAATTCTTAATGTAATAAACAATTTCCCACATGTCTTACATGAAAATAATCTTGGATTTTAATGAAAGACGAAAAAGGAGGATAAAGAGTGTGAGAAAATAAATATTGTAAAATGATTTAATCATCTGAAGTATGATGTGATACCACTACCATCACAATGATCCATGGATCAACCATCTCTCATAGGCCCATTTCCCATTCACAGATCCCTATATATATATATATATTCATTTTTTATGTGCACCCGTATTGCCACACTGGGTGTGAGTAAAATATCCCACTCAGAACCCCCCATGGCATCCTTAACAAGTGTGAAATTGTGTAAAGGGTGTATTACATGATAACAACAAATAAACAAGATATAATCAACAATCATATATTGTTCATTCATGTTCTAAACAATACTCCATGAGACCATAACATATACACTTTAGCCAAATAATTTAATGATAATCATATTGGATATTTGGATAAATTTTGATATTTTCACATGGATAATGAATTTTTCTCTTGGAATCTATTGGTAATTGATACTTCATGTTGGTCTTCATCCATAGGGAAAAAGGATAACAAGTCATTTGAAACCATATGGAATCTAGACAAAATGTTACTTGAAATTAAAAAGTGATAGAGGAAAGACATTATTTTAAATCTATAAGGAATCAAGAAAACATGTCACACAACATCCAAAAGGCATTGAGAAACATGTCTTTCATCAACCGTAATGAATCTAATGAACATGTCAACCAAAATCCAATGGTCAAACATCACCATTGGTAAAATTCAAGTGAACTCTCCCTCTATCAGATAATCATATCATTATGGTACACTTATTAACAATTCCACTAATGTAATGGAAATATATAAAATATAGTCGATCATAAAAAGGTTTCACAATGCATGTCATCATGAGAAATTAGTAGTGACATATATAAATATTGTTCCATATATACCATTATATCAATAAAAATGTATACTAATGGAATCAATAATAATAAATGGTTCTCAAGGGATATACAATAACCCTCATGTGATCCCAATCATGCATGATCAAATAATAAATATCTTTACAAGAATAATATCAAAGAAAAATTTCATAAAATGGCCCTAAATAGGAACGAACATCCTATCTCAAGGTCATCGATGTCAATGTCATGATTTTTCAAGAGTGTCAACAACCAACTACATTTTCAAACAAACTTGAATAAGCTATCATACTAATTACTCTTATACTCAGTTCAAATATAACATGAAATAGGTTCTAGATTATGGAAAAAATGATCAAGACAAAGGTAGATTCAACACTTTCCCAACATTCAATTACCATAAATGGTAATCATTGAGTCCAGTTAAATGAAAAAAATACCATTATCTGTGGAATGTGATAATAGAAGAGAGAAAAGGAACCAATGATTCTAAATCAATGAGAATAACCTCATACCATGATAATTAAAGAATGTAAAGAACAAATTTAACCTAACCAATAAAGGTTCTCTAAACACTAAAAAATATTGGACTTATGGCATCTAAAATTACTAATGAAAAATATATCTATTGGTATAAATGAGTAATTCCAAAAGATATGATGTTTTATTGGTATTATATTAGAGCACAAGAACTATTTTTTTAAATTATATATCTTATTTGATAATTTTTTTAATACCATAAGATAATTTTCTAAAATTAATTTTTTTTCATAATCATACTAATACTGATAGTTGTTTTTAATAAAAATATAATCTATTATCATTAATTGTTTTTTAAAATTGTTTTTCAAAATATTAATCTTTTACCATTATTTAATCAATACAAAAAAAAATTTAAAATAATTTTTCTATGATGTGACCTTCTTGGAAAAAAACAAACTATTATTTTAAATTTTTTTATTTGAAATAAATTATGAAATGGGATTTTATGAACCATTCCAAAAAATGGAAAGAAAAATAATGATTCACATATAACAATCATTTACTTGAAGAAAAAAAAGAATGATTAAAAGCATGGTACAACCTTTTGAATTCTCCTCATGTCTCCCCTCTTCCCTAGTAACCTCTAAATCTTCATCTCTAAAATTGTGGAAATATCCACATACGCTCACACTCCTGGTTCATCACCATTAACTACACCTACATCGATATTATTTGTTATCTACCATTTCTCATGCCTTCATCTACTGATGTACAATTTGATTTTTCTACTTTCCGCTAGATATAATAGGTTTATAGAGGGGAATAGAAAACCCCATTTCACATTCAATTGATTGATGTTTGGGCCACTTATTCGGTATTCAATTCTACTACTGAATTTTTATGCCTCTAAAATCACATGCACATAGTGTTTAAAATAAATTTTACTTATGGTTTCAATAATATTATGATGATAAAACATTTATCATTCATCTTGTTATTTTTTGGGTGATTATAATATTAAAATAACATAATTATCTATCGAATAGAATTTGAATCCAACATTGATTCATGTTATTGTTCCTAAGTTTCATCAGACTTCCATGACCCTCTTATAGTTATTCTCCCATATAATAATCCTACGGTTAATCAGAGAACTGTTGTTTATTTTATTACTCACCATCATGGGAAGGTTTTAATGTTGAAATAATCTAGTTTAAAGAAGGTAAATTATTCTCTTACCTCATTATGAAGGAACTGAACAATAAAAGATATACTAAAAACAATTTTCTAACTATAATTAAAATGTATCAATTTATCATGTTATATTTCATTTTACACCTACCTAGTAACAAAATGACGTGTAAATTTTTTTAGCACACCAAAAATGATTTAATTCATGAAAAGAATATTAATGACTCGTACCCACTTCTCACCTCTAAAAAATTACAAACCCAAAATTCTATATATTGTGGAAACACTTTGCATGCATTTTATAAAAAATTATCATTTTAGGGATTTTTCTTGTAAACTATGAATGTTGGGTTCTTTGATAAGAACAGAATAGAATGATTGAAGAAAATACAATACAAACTACGGAACATAAAAATAAATGATGAATATTTTTAATTAAAAAAGTTTAAACTTTTTAACCATTTTTTCATTGATGATTGATATTAAAATTAATGAGAATATTAACTATTATATTCTAACTTAAATATTGTTTAATACTATAATCTTAAAATGTTTTTTTCGATTACATCGTGTATGATATGAAATTAATAATACCTAGAATAGTTGGAGAAACCATTCATAGAACAGGAATTAGATTTCATGGAACATGAAAGAGAAAATATTTATATTACAATTTACCTAGTACATTCTATGGAGATGAAGGAATGTTACCCAGAAGTATCCGCTAGAAGATTGTGACTCTATAAAACCCAATCACCATTAAGTATTTTGAAGGATGAGAGAAAACCCTTCAGATATGTCTCATTAACTTTTAAATATATAAGTCTTCTTGAAGATCATATATATAGAATTAGAAAATTATGAAGTATTCAATCAGCTACTGTATTGATTCAAAAGAAGAGGGACAGACCAAGAATCCCTCTACACCACATGTGTATATTCACCCCATTGATCTATTGAATGTTTCCAAATTTTCTGTACTAGTAATAACTTCATTAATTAATGGGGTAGATGAGATTGGGGCTACCTCTATGAATGAATGTCTACAAATTTTTGGGTTGGACATGGAATCTTGAGTCATTAAATTTTCTACCTTTGTGTCATATTAATCTATATCTATATTACAATAATCCTATAATACATTTATATTCTTCATAAGACACAAAATTCTTATGAATTACCCATTCATCACCCACTATGTTTTATTTATATGGATGAACATAATTTAATTCTGAAAATGATAATTTTAATCAATATTATTATGGAATTATATAGCGAGAAGTGTTCAAAATTGATAAAAAAAGAAGTATTAGAATTACATATTGTGGTTTATTTTTTATTTTTACTCTCAAATAAACATTTCTATGGTTGTTTATTTACAAGTCCTTCATGAGTTTGTTAACTTGGAACATCATGCACCATCAAATTTTACACTGATCATATTGAATCATGTGATCAAGTAAAATTTATTGAGATTAGAAAAATGTGAAATTTACATCATTATGTCCAAATTATGAGGCTATTAATGGTGAGAGAATTCCTCCAATATATATTTCACCCCTCATAGATAAAAACACAATTCTAGTCCTCATAAAAATGTTCAAACTCTTCTAAATATTTTCTATAATGAAAATATATTTTTCTATTCGAAAATAACATAATTTTTACACATGAAAATTAGGTTTCCTACAAAGTATTTAATATTTAATTGGGGAAAGAACCCCTTGAAGTCAGATGGGTGATTTATTGAAATAAAAATTGATCAAGCTCCGTTATATTTTTCATTCAAGGTGCAAATAAATTTTAAAAGAACTAATTTTTTTAATTTATAATTTTTAGCAAAACATTCAATGCACATTAAAATATTACACCATTAATTAGTAGAGATGGAATTTTTAACACATGAATAGACCCTAAATAATAAAATTTTATGGGATTAATTCATTATTTTGTAATAATTTTTCTATATTTTATACCTAATTATAATTTAGTTTTTTATTTTTTTTGGAATACAAAAATGTTGTATCTTTTCTCGATTCAAGAATGATTTCCACTATATGTGATGAGAAAATACATCATATTCATTTTTTTGATTAATTATTTATTATGTTATTGAGATTGATAATGACACTCTAATTCTAAGAGTTTTTTCCATTGATTACTTTTTTTCAAACACTAAATGGTTTAACCTTGGATAAAAATTTCCTTATATAGTTGACTACATTTATATTTTGATCATAATAATGATAAATTTATTGGATTAATTTCGGAATATTTTTCATTAAATCTGAAACAAATATTAAAATTTATTTAAATTTTCAAAAAACATAATGTCAAAAGTGTTTTTTCTTTAAATACATATTAAAACCTTTTCAGGTTAGTGAACTACACTTTTGATGGTAAAATATTTTACATACTATATTTCTGAAAGAACAAAACTATGATAAAAAACACAATATTCATATTTAATTATAAAAAAACATAAAGGATATCCATATAATTTTTATAAGTTTGAATTTCATAAATGTTATAGATATGTGTCAAATTCATAATATTTTCATAATATTCAATGATCTAGGGATCCTTTGTACATGTGTGACATGCTTAATAGTCAAAAATTCAATTTATCAACATCATCAATCATATTATAGAATTTATTAATATGTTTTTCTTTCTAAAAGTTATATGTACTATTATTTATTTTTATATTAATACTCATTCCTTGGGGGATTCCCTTATTCTTTAGTTTATGATATTGGACATGAATTATCTACACATTTTGACTATATCTAAAAAAATATAAATGGATTGATAATATGATAGATGAAAAATTTTCATTCTTTTACAATTCCATAAAAAATCAGAGTATAACCTATAGAACTATTTTACTAATCATAGAATCTCAAACTTACATGATTTCCACATATAAAATGATATTAAAACACAAGTTATCCAATATAACTTTTTTACTATTTATTTTATTACATGGTGTTTCTTTTGATGTGATATCCATGAAAAATGACTTCTCGGGTAGATCACTATCATCTATTTACACAATTGTATATATTGTATTATTTCATATATAATGAACTTATTCTTTAAAAACACATTTTAAGAATTACGTTTCACTATTTATATCTATTATTGATTATTTATATTAAAATTAACACTATTAGATTTAGTTTCTTATAAAAAGCATACTATTAATACTATCATAATTTACAATTATAGGTATATAAAAATAAAAATAATTAAATAATTATATACAATTTAGTTAATATGTTATCTTCTATGTATAAATTAATATTTAATTGTAACGTTATTTCACATTATTTATTTCATATTCCAATTGTTTTTAATAACTATAAATTATTATTAGGTCACAATATAAAAATATACACAAGATGGTTGAACTGTGACCATTCAAATTCATTTCAAATTTGACCTATTAATATTGAGCGATGATTATGCGGGTAAGCAGTGGTCGTCTTCTGTATAAAATTTTGAGCAATGGATAAAAATAGAAATATAGAACACTACTGTTTATAATGATTCTGAGCGAAAATATCCCCTAGTCAACTCCAAAAATTACTCTCTATGTGAGTTTGGTGAATTTAATTAGTCATGTCCCCATATCAAAAGACATGTCCATAACAGAGTGCACACAGTTTACACCATTACAAACAAGACAAAAACTTAGTCTTTTGGTTCTATAATAGAGACCCAATAAATTATAGTTTATATCGAGAAGCTGATACTCCATCATAATTGAGTAAGAGAAGTTAAAACTATAAATAAATTAATATTGATTAAAAAGGGTTATGGTTGAACTTTACTATTGAACAGAAACTGACGGTAGATGAATATTCTTCTTCAGAAAATATTTTCTTCAATGAAGAACAGTTCTGAAGTGATCGGGTTACCATAGATCTTTGAAATAAACACATAAATGAATAGAAACAGTAGACTTATCGAAAGAACAATATTTTTATTACTTAAATTTCAATTGTAGCCACTTATATAGAAAAACGGAGTCTGTTGGATTATTGTAGTAGATCTGTAATTGATCTTCACAAGAATGCAGTTTGAATCATGAATATGTGTCACAATATATGGTTCAATATATATATCAATGTAATCTTATTTAAATCATAGATACACACACACACACATATACATATATATATAACAAATATTTAAATAGAATAAGTATAGCAATGATCCTATCTTTTTAATTCATGTCTAAGAAAATTTCCCAATTGATCGTAAGAATTCAAATTACTGAGACAGCTCAGTGTAGTCATATCGTTCCTATATAATATGACACAATTTCTCTACTTAATAAGATTATTTGAATTAATTTTAATGTTATTTTATTAATTCTAAAAAATAATTAAGTCTTCCTAATATTTTTGTAATGATCATTGCATGAAACTTCGATAAAATCATAAATTTAAATCTATGGTGATGAAAATTCAAATGTAATGTTCCTTCACAAAACAAAAAAATACCAGACAAATAGTTTAACTATGTATCACTCAATCTCCAAACATAATGTTTAAAATTTATGGTTGATCACAAAATTATGGTTGATGATACATATTGTTTCTTCTCAAATTTTAGGCTCCATATTTACATAGGCTTATTTGAACAAAATTTATCCCTTTGTGAAATGTAAGGTTGCATCCAAACATATGGTTATGTATACATATGTTTCTATCAATATAGGATTGATTAAAAATACTTCTTGATATTTTAACATAAGGTATAATAAAAATGTTGGGTTTGTTCCTTACGTTACATTATTCAATATACGGTACAAACAATGTTTCCAAAATATGTTTAGGAGCATTAAGAACAGTTTAATGAATATTCCACGTGAGTAATAAGCTTGATTATATTTAAAAAATAAAGAATATAAATTATATCTATGCCTTAAATGAACTTAAAGTAAAATTATTATTAAAACAAACAAGGTTATTTGTGTTAATAAAAATCAAAAATATTTGTCTAGTATTGTTGAGACAATACAAACCCAACAATCTCCCCCTTTTGATGATCACAAAACCCAAAAAATTAGAAATAGAATTTATAATTTTAAAAACAATTTAAAATATAAAGATTCGATATTCAATTGAATAGAATTATTTTGAAAAACAAAAATGGATAAAATCCAAATTTTTCCCAATTTTCATGAGATAAAAAAAATGTTCAGAAGTGAATAAAACGCGTTTAATTTTCCCTAGATTTTTATGTTAATGTTAAAATAAATATAAGTGTATTTTTTATTCTAGAAATAAACATAAAGAATATAAAATAAAAAATAAAAAAATAAAAATAATAATATTTTTTGGATCAGAAAATTTATAAATATAATAATCAGTTTCACTAAGAAACACGTTTAGTGAACTAAAATGGTTTGGATAAAAAATATTGGGTCGGAGTTTGCTCAGTTAAGGTTCTAAGGATTTTGAATATCTTCAAACATATCATTAAACTCAGGAATCTGTAATCACAACTTCTTTATTAAACTATCCCCAAATTGCATAATTAAAATTATAGAATGTTGACTGATATGAAAATTCAGGCCGTGATTGAATTTCAAAAAATCCTAAAAACTCTCCTCCAACTGCATAAACTAATCTAAATTTTCTTGTGAATTTGTTCAACAAAAATATGATACCTAGTTCCTTATATATCAGTATGTCAACTTGTTATTTCTTATTTTCCAATAGAACTGATAGAGGATCACTAATGAAATGAATATTTTGATGATGATCATTCATATCAACCATGAAAGAGGTGATTTCCTAAAATATTTCAATCAGATATGGATTGGTAGTAGGTGTATAGGTAGATATAATAGTTTTCCCAACAGTACTTTTGGTTGATTCAAATTGACTCCCAAAATACCACTTTAGATTAGTAAAGTCGGATATAAAAACAACATTTGATTTTATTTTTGTAACTTAATTTAGCATCTCCCTCTTGAAAGCATCAAATTCATTCTTCAAAATAGAATTTTCATGAAGATCATTTATCTTTTCATTTAAAACATCCCACACTTTTTGAAGATTTACGTTCCCTTCATGAATCTTATTAAAAATCATTAAAATATCATCAATTTGATTTGATATGGAATTTGATGTCCCTTCATATAAATGGTGTGTCTCACCAACTGTTGCAATTTCTAGAGATTTTGAAGGAGATTTTACCATATACATCCCCAATGGTTTTTCTATTGATTATTCACTTGAATAATACAAATGATCAAGAACATTAGTTTTTTATTCGGTTTTAGGTTGATTTCTTTCGTCCCCATGATAAAAAAAATTAAATTCTCAACAATTTTTGTAGCCACCTTTTCAGTTCTGATCACAGTTTCTCTCTATAAATAGCTTTTTCTTCCTCTTGGACAAATGTTAAATCGATAATCTACAATCTATTATATTTATTTTAACTTTTTGATCTTCCTTAAGAAAAGTCTCTTCTAGATATACTGACCTTGTATCCTCACCTGAACCCAACACTGGTTCTACAATAGGTTGATCTTCTCTTTTTGGTGGTCTTACCTAATATTCTCCCTACACATACTCTTCTTCCATTTCTTCTTCTTCATATTCTTCTTCAACAAGTCATTATTTTCATTGGTTTTTCTTGTAAAGTACATCACCACAGCTTTCACTAATTCCTTCATTCCTAATATCATTTTTCTCCCCCTGAGAAAAATATCATGATTTTTTTTGGTCATCTACACAAACTAGTAAGAGTTTTCCTTTGATTGTACACTAGTAAACAAAACTTCATCAAGGATCCCTAATTGAGAACATTGTTGTGATGGCATTCAATTTGATAATCTCTTAATCAATTCATTCCTTTCTTAAAAAAATTAGATAAATTATCCTTCCACAAAGATAAAAAAGACATCCTAGAATCTGGATAATTGTAGTAATTTAAATATTTAAACATATACCATGTAAAATTAATCATTATTTCACTCATAAAAAAACATGATATACATGTATTTATATATAATCTTCTCAATCTCATCTATTATAGGATCAATTCTTGATTGTATAAGCATAACTAGAGTTTTATGGTCTACCTTGAGATCCTTGAAAAAGAATTTCTGACGTTTTTTGAGCAAAAAAAAGACATAATATCATGAAATGTATAGTACTTATCACTGATAGACCTTAGATTGAAACGAAACACACCCTCATGAGGTATGTTCCTGATTTCAGAAATTTCAGTCGAATAAACTGAAATGTTCTTATCTTTTATTCTTGAAAAAATAGTATATACAGTATCCCAAAAACTAAACTAAACATTGTTATAGAAAGGCTTCAGTTCTACCTCATAATGGAATTTTAGGATTTCCTAATTGAATGTAAATTCGAATCCTTGAAAAGCTACTACTTGAATCAGGAGTAAATTTTTGTAATAGATCCAGTCAAAATCATCTAATTTACCCTACATAATCATACTATGAGAAACTTACTGAGACTTCAGGTCACTTGCTTCACCTTCTTCAATTCTCATGTTTTTTATTATTTTGGATGAATGAAATCTTTGAGTTTTATGGGTTTTTATGGTTTTGAAGGAAAACAATTGTATGTGAAGGTAGATGAAGGTATACAAGGGTTTTGGTATTCGAAAAGGATTTGAGAGAAGAAAAGGTTTGGTATTCGAAACGTTTATGACACTCCATTGTTTCCCATGTTACTAAGTAAGATAATCATAATATTTTTTGAAATAATGCCGCATAAATAAATTTATGATTAAATTAAATTAACTAAAATGTATAGTGAAAATAAAATATTAAAACAAATTAAATTTAAATTAATTACTAAATAATTTTAACAAAAATTATCTGAAATAAATAAATAAAATAAGATAAATATTATAATTATAAACATTATAAATACTAAAATTTTAGAAATTAAATAAACCTAACACTCCCTTAGTAAAATAAAAATGTGTAGTTGGAATTGGTTATCAACTAGTTGATATTCTGTATTTGCAAATTCTAAAGATATATCCTTTTAAAGAAAAATATATCTTTGAAAATGATTCCTAATATCAATATGCATTGTTCTTGAATGACATATTATATTTTTTTAAACATTTATATCACTTGTATTATCACATAAAATAAATATACTATTAAAATTTAATCCAAATTCCATTAGTGTGTTTTTCACCCATAATACTTGTGCACAGTAACTTCTTATAACTAAATATTTTTCCCCTATTGTTGATTAGGAAACTGAGTGTTCTTTATTACTTGAACATGATACTATAAGTTTTCCTCAAATGTGACAGGTCCTTAAGGTACATTATCTATATAATCTAAAACCTCCAAAATCATCATCTAAATATGATATTAAATTAAAATCATATTGTTTCAGATAAAGAAGATATTGAAAATAGATCTCTAAAATTATCTAAAAATTTATTTGATAGCAATAAGATGAGATTATTTAGGATTAGTTTGAAATATATCACATAAACATACTGAAAACGTAATATCAGTTTGGCTATTAGTGTTATATAATAAATTACAAATCATACCTCTATATAAATTTTTGTCCACTGGTTTTCAAGATTCATCCAAATCATGTTTCATATTGGTACACATGGGAGCTGTATATATCTTTATTTTCATAAGACCAAATATTTTCAATGAATAAATAATGTATTTACATTAGTTTAAAACATTTCAACAATCTTTTTGATAATTTTGAAGTCTAAAAAAATTAAAATTATCCCATCATACTCATTTCAAATTTTTTTTCATAACTTTTGAAAAATAATTACAAAGTTTTGTATTTGTTGAACAAAAAATAACAGCATCATCATAGATTTAAACTAAAAATGTATTAGAACAAGTGGTTTTATTAAAAATATTTCAATCATCCATTCCAATAGTAAATCCATGTTTCAAAATAAAAGAACTTAATCATTCACACCAATCTTTCGGTGCTTGTTTAATTCCACAAAGAGCATTAGTATGTTTAAAAAAATAATCTAATTTTTAAGTGTTGTCAACACCAAGAGGTTTTTCAACATAAACTTCCTCTAATAAATAATGATTTAAAAATTTATATTTAACATTCATATGATATAATTTAATGTTTATATGAAATGTATAAGCTAAAATAATTCTAATTTCTTCTAATCTTGCAATAGGGGAAAAGGATTCATCATAATTTACACCTTATCCAGAATTATATCCTTTAGATACTAATATATCATTGTTTCTAGTTACAATCCCTTGATAATTTTATTTATTTATAAAGACCCGTTTAGTTTCAATAATGGGATAATATTATTGTCTATTAACTAATTCAAAAATGTCATTTTTTTGAATTGGTCTAGATTATCTTGCATTTCTATCATCCAACTCAAATATTTTAGGGATTCATTAACAGATTTATATTCTAATTGAGATAGAGGGTAGAAAAATCAATAAGTTTTCATGTATTTCTTCTTATTATTATTCATATGTCTTGGTCTCCTATTAGAGTTTCTAAAGGATGATTCTTTATGTTTCTTCACTATCTAGGTAAAAACATTTAGGTTCATCAGAATCATGTTCTTCTAAACTAGACGGAATTTTATTTATGTTATTTTCCAAATAATTTTTTACACTTTCAGGTCTCATGATGTTATAGGTGTTAGTAGTTTCATTAGTTCGATCTTTATCTTCAATAAAAGGTCGTGTTACATCAAACTTCACATGAATTGATTCCATAATAATACATGACTTTTTATTGAACACTCTATAGGGTTTAAAGGTAGCATAATATAGAAAAAATATTCCTTCATCATCTTTTGGATAAATTATACAATGATTATCCTTAGTGATCAGGATACACACCTTATATCGAAAAACATTAAATTACATTACCTTTGTTTTTCTGTTATTCCAAATTTCATAATTTGTATTTTTTAAAACAGGCCAAATTAAAAATATATTCATGATATAGAAGGCTATGTGTACTTTTTATTCCCATAAGTAGGTAGGTACATTGTATTCATTCAGCATAGCCCTATCAATTTATTGAATAGTTCTATTTCCTCATTCAAAAAATACATTTTCTTATGGTGTTCTCAGTGGAATGAAAATGTATTTAACACCCATATTTAAACAAAAGGAATTGAATTCAGGGTTTTTAAATTCTCCACCAAGATCACTTCCTAATGAAATTATCTAAAAAAATTATCATATTGAACAAATGTATAGAAACATTCAAAAATAGTAAAAGTATCACTTTTGAGTTTTAGAAAATAAATCCAAGTAAATATAGAGTAATCATCAACCAAAACATATACATATAAATCTCCAACCAAACATTATACTCTTGATGGTCTAAATAGACACATGTGGATAAGTCCTAGTGGTTTTGATGTAGCAATTATATTAATAAATTTGAAATAAGATTTGTGTTGCTTCCCAATTTGGAATGCATCACAAAATTTGTCACTATCAAACTTAAGAATACGTAAATCAGAAACTAACTATTTCTTAGATAATATCTCTATATAACTAATATTTTAAAGAAAAATCCATCAATTCCATATCTAAGACTCATTTATCTTAGCATTTTACAAATTCACTTCTTGTTTACACAAGGAATTGAAATCTAAAGTATAAACATTATCAGTTCTATGTTGCTTAAACTCTAGTTGTATATCTTTAAATATAGAACATGAATTTTTGGAAGAATCAAAATAATATCTATCATCACATTGTTGATAGATATATATCAGGCTATGTTTTAGCCCTTGTACATATAGTACTTTATTGATTGTGGCTGTTTTTGGACCTTTGATAAATCGAAGTCCAATTATCTCTTATTTGGCATTATCACAAAAGGTTACTACACCTCCATTTATTTGAGTTGGTTTATTCAAGTATGATGAGTTTCCTCTCATATTCCTTGAGTAGCCATAGTCTATACAAAATATATATTTTCATTTTCTATGACTTGTTTCCTGTAAAGGAAATTTAGGAAATTGATTATTTTGGTACAAATATTATTTTGGGTCCAGTAGTGTTAGATAGAAAAGATCTTGGAATCTAAGTCTAATTTATTTTTCCATAACTCATATTTACTTCAGATTATATATTTTAAATAAAAGCCTTTTAAATTCCACTAATTTGATTATGTCTTAAATAACGGTTTTTTTATATACTCTACTATTCCAAAAATATGGCAGGTAATAGTTTTTGAGATGGGAACAACATAATTTATATATCATTTATATTTTTTATCATTACGTTTTATAAAAAATCTTTTCTCTCTAATGAAATTGTTATTAGGAATTTCAATCAGAATAATTTCTCCTTTTGTAAAAAAGAGAGAAGAACATTTGTAAGTTTCTACTTAATCTTGTAATTCATTAATCTTATTTTCATGATCAACACATTTTGTGGTAAATGATTAAAATTTTTCAATTAACTCTTTATGTTGTTTATGTAAGGCATCTCTTTCTGCCAAAATTTCATTGTGAATATTTTCTTAATTATTTTTGATTCTTTAATAAGGAGTTATATTTTCCTTCTAGCATTTTTCAGCAGGTAGCCAATTTATTATTGGATTAATTTTAATCAGAATCCTAATTATATAAATAATAGGACATTACCCTATCTTCTCCTACCATGAATCACATATTTTATTTAATATTTGATTCTTCTTTTTTAGAATCATATTTTCTTATGTTTTTGAATACTTAAGAGACACTTCACGTTGCCTTAATTTAATTTTCCCTATATATTCACTATCATAATTTTTCTAATACTCTTTTTCTGTCATTATCTTTTCACATTTTTGATAGGTAAAATAAGGTATTATATGACCTAAATTCTAACATTCATATAATATGAATTCCCTAGAGTCTTTCTCATCCCCTATTAAAGGCTTTCTAAATCCACTTTTCATCTTATAAAACTGGAAAAACAATTTGGATAAATAAGACAATTACATTTCATAATCAAATGTATATGAATTTCTTTCGTCTCTAACATCTTTCTTTATTATTTTTATTTTCTACTGAGATATTACATTTAGATAAGTATTATCACTTTTCACTAAGAATTTATGATATTCAGCTTCATCATTTATTTCAGCATCCTACATCATCAGGGTCCCAATCACTTCTCTCATTGTCAAATTTTTGACTGGTGATGATTGCCGAATTGTAGCTAATATAAAATTCCATTTGGTAGGTTGTACTCATATTAATTTTAAAGCTTGATATTCATGTTTTATAGGATCACCTATGTCTTTAAAATTATTTATAATCTATTTAATCCTTCCATTAATTTGAGTAATAATTTCTCAATCAGGAATTATAAATGTATCAAATATCAATATTTTTTCATAACTTATTTGTCTTACATTTTCTATTCCTTAACAAGAAACTACAATGGTTTTCCATATTTTATATGTATCAGGACATTGTGAGACACGGATGAATTCAACTAGTACTAGACCACATATAATATCATTTATAGATTCAAAATTCATGTCATAGTCATCTTATGTCGCAGAAGTAAAAGTTATAGGATTATAAGAATTACATAAGCAATAATGATCTTATGGGAGACTTTGAATCCCATTTTCATCAAATATATAATCATCCATGATTTCCAGAAACCATAGTTTTCAATATTAAACTATGGAGAACCAACCATTGATATTCCTTCTCTCTGATTAGTCATTTATATCTTTGTGTAGTCCTTATACTTTTATCATGTTATAGAATGTTCCAAATGTACTCCTTTGATACCAATTGATAGGTCCGAATTTAAACATAGAGGGAAAACCATCGTAGTAGTCGATATAAATTGAATTATATTCCATGTGAATAATAATCTTGAATATCTTTTCAAAATAAGGAATATAAAGAATATTAATTTCTTGAAATACAGATCATCTAATATCATTAGTAAAACAAACAATGGTACTTGTGAGAATCAAAATCAATAAGATTTCAAGTGTATTGTTGAGATAATACATTCCCATCAATTATGAGTGTGTTTGTGGGAATTTTTAATTAATTGATTATTCCTTGAAAATGAAAGGGTGGGTTAGAAATTAATAGTAAGATAATAGGTGGTGGGGTTAGTTAGAAAATAGAATGAGATGCATGGTTTATTAGAGTATTGAAGAAAAAACCATAACCTTGGTATCATAATCACAAAAGGGGGGAGGAATTATTTGGGGTTTCACACTAACTGGGTCGTAGAGAATTTGAAATTAAATGTGATACTATATAATCATTATTATCATATTGGGGGAATTATAAGTATTGATTCTGTATGATGACCTTTTTGATTGGGTGTTCTATTTCTTTATCCAAGTATTTATGATGGGAGGATGAAAAATAAGGTTCGGTGTGGTTGTTATAACCAGTGATTAATGGTTCACAAGTGGTTGATTGATTAAATTCAAATAAAAATATATATTGGAAGCACATCATGTAAATGCATTCCAAATACTTTTAGATTTGATGAACATGACATATTGAATAGAGTATTGGATTTTAGTTGGGAGAGGAAACATGTTCTGTCTATAAAAATTATTATTTGATGACTCTCTATAATTCGTGAACCATATTTTATGATATACTATCATGAAAAGTAAGTTCTCGTTTAGAGAGTGAGAATTTTGGTCATGCATTTGATATATTTGTTGAAATCCTACTATTTCTGAAAAAATTATTCTGTTTCAATTATATTACTCTTAGTGCATCGATTGAAAAGTGATTAATTATAATAGTCTTCCTATTATTATTTTAATTATTTATTTCTATAGTTATAGGGTATTTTCATTTATTTATTAGGAATCTATATATTAATGGTTATTTTTTTAGGATTAATAATAGAAATATTTCCAATATATTTCCAATATATGTTCAAAATTTTTTCTTCTAATAAATAATTTTTAAACATTAAATTTTAGTATATATAGTATGGTTTAATATGTTTTATCTAGATTATAAAATATATTTGATGATACAATTTATTTTTGACATTGGAGAACAAGATAATTTTCTAGGCTCGGAGAACTCTTCAATCAAATATAATGATTATGTTTATGATAAAACTATTGTGAATAATAATGTCAAAATATAAAAAAGATCTATAGATCCATCCTATTGATAAAACTACAATGAATAATAAATATTTTTAGAAGATAAATTTTATATTTTCTCCATTCCAAATATTATAATTAGATCAATTTTTTATTCTAAATACTAAAAAATATTATATGATTAACATTTCATTGATTACTTGTGTTTCTAATATTTCTTTGTATTTAACTGACGCAACTTGATATGAATTTCACATTTTGGAACTTTACTTTTATCTCCAACTCATTAGGTATACACTGAAATATTTGTAGCGATAACCATATTTTAAGTGTGTGTGATTTGAAAGATATACATCATAATAATATCACATCCACAAAATGAAATGTATCCACTCATCTTCTAATAGAACCAAATAGTTATCTACATATTCGCCATACCAGGGTAATTTCTTCATGTTATGACATGATACATTTTATTCAATTTTTGATATTTTTTATTGATTTTTCCTTTTCATATTGATAATGATTTTTTTTAATTTTTGGCCTGTAAAAATTTAGAGATGTATATTATTACACGAGGATAGAATTGAGATTGTAATCTAGTTAAAATATTTTCATCTTAATTGTGTATTTTTTATATGTTTTGTGATAGAATTCATGAATATTAAACGAAATTGTATATTTATAATCTCGATGAAAAATTTTAGTAGAGTTATTGGGAAACGTTTAATGTAAAACTTAATTTCCTAGTAATTTATTGACATTATTGGTCTCTATAATTATAGAATATGTGATCTATTATACCTCTCTAGGTTACATACAACCATGATTTTTTTGTAATATTTGTAATATTAGGCTTCAGAGTTTACTTTTAGGGTTCATTCTTATGTTGATCATAGAGGGGATATACTTTTTCTTTTTTTGAAAAAAATAGTTAATGGAAACACTTTTTCAATAAGGGTATGTTTGACATCACAAATTTAAAACTATTTATTTTAATTATGTCAATTCATTCAAAACTAGAAATATTTTCACAATTTTTTTACCATTATTGGTAATTAATACTAGCAGTTTTTAATAAATATTATTAATGGGATCTTACTAATATTTATTGCATTCATGAAAGTGATAGTAATGGAATTAGATTAGTTGTGAAGATTTTTTAATTTACAATATTTTTATTATAAATTTGGTAGCTAGTGTTCATATTTATTTTAAAAATATATCATTTTACTTTTACCCTATAAATTATGTTTGTTTTTATTTACTTTTGATTTATTTCCCATGATATTGATTCAAAATATCTTATATAAAATAGATGAAGAAAACTATCTTTCCTTGATCTGAAAATGTTTTTTTCACTATTTAAAATCAATTTTTTGAAAATATTTTTTCATTTCGTAAAATAAGAGAAAAAGTATGGAATTCAATTTATTTTTCACAAAAGTTATTTCATTTATTTTGAGATGGTATGTTTTTAAATATTAAAGCATATATATTTTTAATAATTTATAATGATTTGTGAGTAATTTTTTATCCCAAACCAATTTAATTGGATTCTTAACTAATTGTAAAATATTTAATGTTTATTAGTTTTATTTTTGGGTATTACTTTGATAATATAATTTGTAACAGTTGGTAGTAAAGTCGTGGTGGATATACTGGATAGTGGAAAACAAGAAATTATTGTAGATAATGATTAGGGTAATGATAACTGGGGATGAGAAAATTTTAGGGTGAAATCCCTAATTCCACATACATTTAAAAATGTAGTGGTGGATTATATATATGCTCATATATGTGATATATACTATTATGCCCAAGTAATCACTAAACTAGTAAATTATAAGCACGAACAACACCACCAATGTGAAACTTTATAATGATTGATGATGTGAAAGATAATCATATTGTGAATTATTTTTTTTTTGAGTAGTTGTAATGTGTTTTGGAGTTTGAAAATTTTAAATATATTTTCAAAATGCTTTTTTAAGATTTATTATATTTTATAGAGTTTAAAAATGTTTTTAAATTATGTTTTAACATTTTTTCTGAAAATAAGTCCTCTATTTGTTGGAGCGTAAAATAATCATTTTTTATAAATATTATACAATAAATATAATAAAAATATTATATATTATTATATTAAGAATTATAATATAATATTTTACAAATTAATATTAGAATATATGAACATAATATTTTATTTAAAACCTAATTTACCAATATATTTTAATTGTTAGTATTGTTTATAAATTATAATGGAAATCATATCACAAGAAAAATCTATTGCAAAATATTTTATCATTAATATATATTATATATTGGTGTTATCATAATTGAAAAATAACTATTTTATTTTTCACAATAAAATTTAACAACTATGCATTTTCTGATAATTTAGTGATAGGATAGTTTATGTTCGTAAAAGAAATTACTAAAAGAAAATTTAATATTACAAATAGATATACCCGTACTGGAAAAATAATATTATATTATACTGTAATTTATGGATTTAAATGCCCAAAACCAAAATTACCCATAATGAAAAATAAACCAAGGACATATATATACTAAGGGGATGTTAGTATCAACATAAACTAGAAAATTTATCCTTGAAGAATATCACAAAATTTCATAGCCAAGGTATTGTGTCCCATACATTTCACACATAAATCCATAATGATTTAGTGTCTTTGGAAACATTGATAAATAAATTAGATGTTCAAAAAAGATATATATTATATGCAACGTAGTTTTTCAATACTATAACCAATTTTATGTATATTACATATAAAATTATGATTCATATCCTTAGTAAAAGAAAACATAATAAAGGGCAAGGTAATGTTTTCATTATGGGAAAATAAGGGTGAAATCAGTGATCATTTATAAATAACATGATCATAAATGGTATGATAACATGAGAATAAGAAAGTAAAATCCAGGAAAGTAATTTTTAAATCATAAACATGATCCATGGAAAAAATCTTGTCAATCCATAAGAAATTAATCATAGAAAGATCAAAAAATGTGAACCATGAGAATATAACATTGGAAAAATATCATGGCATATATGAATCATGATCCAAATCCAGAAAGAGAAATTGGGTTTGTGGTATAATTAGATTGGATGCCCAATTAAGCCTACAGAACATTATTGGAGGATGCAATAGTTGGAAAACAATTAATTATAAAATAAGAAAATTATAGTTAAATTTAATAATAAATATTGTTTCTATTTATAAAAAATTACATTTATAGGAATTATATTATAAACAATGGATAATAAAAATTACTCTATTGAATCATAAACCACAGAATGAAATAACTTAAGAGAAAATATAATAAAATGATTGGAAAAGGTATAATGAAAAAATAATTAAACAAAATAGATTCTTTAAAGTTTATTTTAGATAATGTATAATTCCAAAAGATATTACCTAAACATTTTATATAGGTATAGAGAATGACATTCAAAAATCAATATCATGAATATATACATGTTTTAGAAATATTCATGAATGAAAAGATGTGATAATTCATCTTTACATAAATAAAATCTTATTGATGATTTGGGAACCAAAGGAAATTTAAATGTTAACAAAAACATGAAAAATTTAATTAATAGGTGAGAAGAAAGTATATGGAATTTTAGATAGGCATAGTATATGATTTCCCTAATCATGAATTAAGATGTGGATAATGATTATTTTGAAGTGAAATTTCAAATGAAAAAATTTTAATGAAACTTGATGTTGACTAAAGACATTCAATGTCCCAATGTAATCAATTAATGATAGTTATTAATATTTCTAAAAACCTTATTTTTATGTATTTTACTTAAAAAAATTCTTATATAACTCCATAATACCCATTAATTAGGTTATTATTATTAATATTATTAAATGAGTGTTAGTGCTTTTGTATCCCATGCATATTTTGTACTGGTGGTTCTAGTACTCACCCATTGATCATTAGTGCATCACAAATGTAGTGTTCTTGATGATTTTGTATATGTAATGGAAATATTTATAGAGTATTATAGTCATTTTATGAAATATGATGTCAGGACTCAGATTGAATGCATAAAAAGAACTTTTTCATTTATTATTTTTTAAAAAATAGTTAAATTAATTATTGAATATAGATTCGAATATTACTCTATAATAATAATAATGAAAAAAAGAAATTTATCATTATTTAATAATGAAATGAGTTTATATATTTCTATATTCATTAATGATGTAAAAAATTCTACATCATTCACACAAGTGGTAAAATTGATGCAAAAAACTCATTATAATGATTGAATGTGTATGAAAATGTATTTTAGTTAAACCCAATAATTAAAAAATAAAATAAATTATTTAAAATTGGATTTATTTACTCAGGGGATTATACTTTTCTAGATACATGTGAAGAAGATAAATATTAATTATTAAGGAGATGATAATGCATACATTGATGACTTAAATCTCTTCTTATAGGGCCTCTAGAAAACTATGGACTTGAGACTTTTCTCATGACCAAAGTTTTCAAAAACTAGGAGAAGGTTATTAAGGAGTGAATTTTGGTAGTGATATAAGATAAAACTGAAGGAAATTTGTGATTTGATGTTAGTTGAGGAGGTGACCTTTTACGGGCATGAAGAGGTTGTATTTCTATAAATAATAAATTCCATAATATACATGAAATTTCATTTATAAGGGTTTTTATACAATTCTTAAAATTATTAATGATTAAATATTATTATTTTTATACTTCCCCTACACAAAACTTTTATGGATAATATTGGGTTATGTTTTAAGATTTTATCTCTTAATTTAAACATTTTTATCTTATTTAGGACATTACCGTGGTGACTGATTTTACCACGGTAACATATTATTATGCATAATAATGAATTTTTACAATACCAAATTATCTAAGGAAAAAGTTAAAAATAGAAACTATTTTAGTATATTATGTTTCTAGCTATGCTAAAAAAAATTATTTTTGTATTAATACTTGTAAGATCACAGACATTTTGGTGTTACATTATTATTTAAATTATGGTTTGAAGCCTAATCGTTTTGATAATTAAATGTTTAATTGGTTTTTGAGAAATCATGTGGGTGTTATGGGGGTTCGTGGAATGAAATAAATAGAATCGTTCCATCAAGTTCATGTTTTATGGTCGGCTCATAGTTAGATAAAACAATGCAAGGCAGAATATCCAAATTGTGTCACCATGGATGGAGGAATTTTTCAGGGTAGGTACATGTTTTTTCAAACCATGTAGGGTCCCTAGGTAACTGTGTGACTTGGACCCCTCTTGTACGATGGTTGGCACACAGTTGGTTCATGGTTAGTAAAATTGTACGCTTAAATCAGGTGCATTGTTAAATGTGAATTTTAACCATTTCACCAACATGATTTTAATTTCCTCAAATAAATTTTCTCTATATTCTTCTTAATCTAAAACTAGCGACATTTGTAAACCCCAAAATATTCCAAAGGAAAAATATACTTAACTTTATGGCCATTTTTTGTGTCTTTTGGTGAGAATCAAATATCTAGTTAAGTCAAATTATTTTTTTAATTAACTTTTCCAGATTAGGGATTCTCTTATCATTATTCATCTCTTGAATCCCTAAAACCAAATTTTTCCTATGGACCTTCGGGTGAGGCTTCATAGGGTCTTTTAATTCAGGTCTAGGGTTAAAGATAAGAGTCCCTTCACCTTTGTATTCGTGGTTGGTGGTGTTGAAGTTATATCATTTAGTTTTGAAGTTGATTTGTTCATGTGTAGTTGGGTTTTTGGTTCTCTCTTATTCATCATTTGATGAATTTGTTGAATGGATTAATGTGAATGTGTAAAATGGATTATTAATTGTAATTAAAATTCATAAGGGGAATTTCTTATTAAAATTGAAAACATGATAAATGGGTAATTGCTTATGAATTGATGAATGTGTGAAATCAGTTAATTTATGGGAATTATTTATCACAATAACATTTTATGATATAAAAAGGGAAATGAGTTCAATAAGGTATGATATTAAATGGTAAATGTGTTAATGGGATAACACATGATAATGATACACACATTGTATGAAATTTGAATTCTTAATGTTGGGTGTATTGGTTGCATGTGGTTTTTGATATTGTATATGTGGTAAATGGATAAATAATCATGTTCGCAAGGATTGGTAGTTGTTGGGTATTGTACTTAAGGATATATTCCCATGATTCGGTTTATAATTATGCTCTAAACCCCCTACAATAATGAATGGGTTAGGGAAGGGGATTTTGTAACTATATCCTTAACTTTTTCATATGATGAGAATACCTACACTGAGAATCCAATGTATGTGTAGTGTATTTGATCATGAAATTTTTATCCCATGTGAGATAGGGAACTGGGTTTATTACCATATGAATGATAATTTATCCACTTATCCCATTCTGTAAATGGTGTAAATTCTTATCCAATGGAACATTATATGTAAATTAATTTAGTAATGAAGATGGTATAAGTGAGGAAAATTGAAATAATAATGAAAATTATTAAATTGAATATTGTTAACTAATTGCACTCATGTTTCCTTTTGTTTACTTTGTCATTTATTTAGTACATTAATGAACTATCTTTTTATATTGGATATTTTTAGACACCATTGGTTTTATCCTACTAAGTTTTACTCACACCCTGGTGAGGCCTCCATTTGTTACTTGTGAAGATTTAATGTTTGTAGGTTAAGAAAAGGGTAAATTCCATATGCAAGGAAGTTTAGTTGGGATTGGGATGTTCATGGTTGAGGATCTATATATAGTGTCGAGACCTATTTTGTGAATTCATTTTTTGGTCATTATTTTTTGTTTTCATCACTTTTGGCCCAGTTAGCCTAGTATTGCATACTTGTTGTTTGGTCATGGTTGTACCCTTTATTGGAATTGCTTGTATTGTAGGTTTCTGGTTTTTTTATTTCTCTAATATTTCAAAAGGTATATGATGTTTCCAACTCTTGTAAAGATGGTATATTCACCACATGTGATCTATTATAACCACACTCATCATCCCCAACATCTGGCATATAGGGAGAAGCACTTGAGGTAATGTGTCGACCCAGATCGGTTCATCGATTTTGTGGTTCTGGGGTCAGGGATGTTACTATGATGTATGAGATGAGTTATTTTATCTTTCATACTGTTTGGGAATGGTAGATGAGATTATATGAAGTTTTAGGACTTCTAAATGAGCTCATTATTAGGATTATTCATCCCATGTATGAAGGAAAACACAATTACCCAAGGTGGGAAATTTTTTTGTTGATGTGTGTTGTTACATTGGAATGATATTTCAGAATTGGATGATGAACTTGTTGTATGATGTGACTATTTTATGATATTTTACCCATGGTTGGAATGTCATGGGAATGTGCATTCATGAATCATTATAGTCACCTAGAAAAAAAGGAGGCATGTGTCATGATAGTCATGCACAATATTGGTGTGTGGGACATTTAAGGTAGGATTCATTTTACATTATTTTAAATTTCATTGAGAAGGTTGTCTAAAAATGATGATTGCAATGGGTAAATGAAGGTAATTTCAAGAAATATTAATGAATTGTTCTTAATAAAAGGTTGTAAATGTGTTAAAGATGATGCTTGTAATAATTTCTGATGTGGGAAATTATCCTAATAGGGAAGGATATATATTGTAAATGATGTAATAGTTTAATAATGGAGTATAATGAAAAACTTGTGACAATGTTGGTTTCTTTATTGCAGGTTATCCCTGACCCACTGTAGGGTAGGTTGAGTATAAGTTTTGTGGTGCGCTAAGGTCTGTCGGGATAGTGCATGTGAAATGTGTTGTTTATGGATAATGGTGAGCCTTATTTTATATAAAATTGGTATTTCTTTTTGTTATGTGTTCTAAGACTTTTGTTTAGAATTATAGAGTAATGCCACTATGAACACCTACAATAGTTTGGTGATAGGATTATATCATCAAGAATATTCCACCATTTCCAAAGAAAGAAAACTTGTATGTTCAAGAAAATAGATGAGAAGATATTTTATGTGGGGACTTCGGTCATTTTATTCAGATGATGGAATGCGACCCAGGGAGGGTTATGTTAAGTATGTTTTATATGACCAGAGAGTTTAAGTTGTAGTGCACTCCATTGTTTTTCAGATATGGTGGAATCTATGATGTAGAGTTATGGACAAAGTCCATCCAAAAAACGTTGCATCATTTGGAGATTCCTACATTGATCAGATTCAAGTTGGTGGCATATAAGTTGTGGGGATTAGTGAAGAACTGATGACTCATTTTCGTGAATACCTGGTAGGATGACGGTATTCTATGGAATGACTTCCAAGAATGGTTTATGGAGAATTTCTACAAAGATACCTTTCATCTTGAGAGAGATGTATAGTTTATGAGATTGTCCTAGGGGACTTTGTTAGTGAGGGATTATGTAGGTCACTTCACTGAATTTCACTACATTGTTCCAGTGTTGGTAAGTTATGATGACACTATGGTGAGGAATTTTTATGTTGGAATTAGAAATGATATTATGTCCTAGGTGAACATATTTCATTAAAAGAGGTATGCTGAATTTGAGGATCAGACCCTTATTTTAGAAGAGAATTTAAGAGAGTATCTAGTAGGGTGGAAGTATGAATAGTTTTCAGAAGAAAGGATCAACCTCTTAAGGTGGTGATGAGGGTTTTTCTATCAGTTTCATTTCATATGGAAGATGAGTGGTCAGTTCCCACTCCCACCAATTGAGTGAAGGGATTCAGGCATAATGGGTAATTTTCAAAGGTTTTGAATAAACTATATATAGCTTGGCATAGATGGAGGAGTGATGTTGATGGAAGGTGAAGACAATGGGTCAGTTACCCTATATCAAGAATGTAGTTGGAGCATTATTAGTTGTAATGGTAGAGGTGGTGGTTGTGGTACTCTGCGGTGAGGGAATCTATATCAGTAGGGAATTGTAACACTGGGAACTCCAACCAAGTTCTAGATTATAGGGGTAGGTAAGTGTCATGTAGATCATACTATACCTCGATGTGGCATGGTTGTTCCATCAACCATTCAATGAGTAATCCTTGCAGATTCTATGCTTTCTAGGGCTTTAGTTCCTACAAGTTCCTCGCATTATTTTATTTCCTCATAGTTTGTCATTTTTTTTGGATCTAGTAGTGGAAATTTTCTTGTACGATTATTCCTATTTATAAAATATTAGGGATGTGAGTATAAAAATTAGGAAATGTAAGGGGTGGGCTCTCATGGTTTATTAATTACATTATCTGTGGGAATTGCTTGTTCTTGAGATTTCAGGTTTCGAATGGATTGTTTATATGGATTGGATACTGTTATACCAATACATATTTATTATTACCATCATTGGGTAATGTTTATGTCTCTTGAGGGAGACAATTATGTTCAACACGGTGAATGGGATGTTCGGGATGGTTGTGATTGGCCAATATGTCAGTAGTTGGTTGAAAACACAACCAATTTAGATTATGTTATGCTCAATTAAATGTAATTTGAGTATCTTTTCTTTCCTCCTATGGTGGATTAGTTTAAAATTTTGTTTCCATAGGACATATTTGGGCTCTTTATAGAGAGAGATGTTGATTTCATGATAGAGATTCTATTTGTATTACAACCAATTTTAATTAATCTATATATAATTTAACCATAATAACTCTGGGATAATAAAATTTATACGTAAGAGTTGGATAATACATTTTTTATCTATCCTAGTATGTCCCCTTGGGTATCTCTAGTGTTGTTTGTCAATAATAATTACAGATCATTGCAGTTATGTGTTGATTATAAGTATCTAAATCATATGATGTTTATGAATAAATTCAATCTTATTTGAATTGATGATATCTTTGGAAAGGTATAGGGTGATTCTATGTTATCTAAGATTGATCTGAGACAAGGGTATCCTCAGCTGAGGGTGAGTTCTTTTGATGTTCCATATAATTCTTTCAGAAACATGTATAGAGTGTATGAGTTTCTTGTGAGTACATTTAGGTTAAACAATGTTATGATAGTGTTTATGGACATAATCAATAAAATATTTCACTCATATATAGATCTGTTTGTTATTTATTTGTTTATGACATGTTGGTGTTCTCCAAGACTCATGAAGATCATGCCAATAATCATTTCATCATCCTTAGAACACTAATAGAGAATAGGATATTTTCCATGCTATATAAAGTTCATTTCTAGATCAATATGGTGAATTTATTGGGTCACATAATCATAGAGCAAAGTGGTTCAGTGGACCTAAATAAACTACTGGAATTTTGGTCTCGGGAGAAGCTCCATAATTATTCTGATGTTATGAGTTTTTTTAGGTTCGGTGCGATATTACAGGAGGATCATGAAATACCTTTTTCATTTGAATGTTCCACATTCAGGGTTAACCATTAAGGTAATAAAGTTTGAAAACTAAAAATCATGTGAGAATGCACTTCCAAAGATATAGAAGTAGCTGATAACTGCCCCAATTTTAATCTTACTCAATCTAGTAAATAATGAAACCTTATTTTGTGATGTTTTAGGTTGTAGTCATGGGGAAGTGTTGATGTATGACGAATAGGTGGTAGCATATGGTTCAATTTAGTTGAGTCCCCATTAAATTAATTAAATTACATGTGATCTGTATTTGGCCAAAGTGGTCTACACCTTGATGTTTAAGAATCAAAATTTTTTTGGAGGGAGGATTATTGTATATGCTGATCTAAGATCCTTAAGTACATATTCATTCAATGAGATCTAAATATTAAGTATAAAAGATGGGTTGAATATATAAAACCATTTTTTTGATCTTGTGTAGACACAAAGAAATGGAATTCTTTGGAATATGATTTGAGTTGAATAAATCAAAATTTGGTTGTTTATGAATTCATCCTTAAGTGGAGATTGATGAGATTTTTTGTTGAGATGCTTCTGGAGGTACATGATGGACAAGGGAAGATGTACCTTTCATACTTAGTAGTTGAGTCAATGCTTCTGAGATAGACTAAGGAGATACAGTGTGAGGACCCATAATTTTTGGAGCTGAGGGAAATCCTTAAAGATGGGGAGTCTCCTTTAGGTTGGATTATTGGAGATGATGGGGTTGTTTAGGTTTGTGGTTATGTGTTTGTACCAACATGCTTGTGATAAGATTTGATGCATGAATTTCATGAATCAAAGTCGGAGTTCATCCTATCTTGACCAAAATGTATCGTGATATTCATTCGAGGTATTGGTGGAAAGGGACGATGAAAGTTGTTGAAGGATTTTTGTCGTGATTCCTTACATAACATTGGGTAGAGGCTAAAAATCATCGGCCAGATGATTTGTTTCATAAAATTCCCAATATGTAATGTAGGTGGGATTAAGTGATAATGGATTTAATGGTTGGTCTCCTAATGATGTCTCGGAAGAATTATTTGATTGGAGTAGTTGTCGATCGGTCAACTAAGGACGATCCTTTCATTCCAATTCTAGTGACATTCACCACAGATTAGTTGGGTGAGTTTTTTGTTCAAGAGGTAGTGCATTTACATGGGGTACCACAAACTACATTTTCGAATCATGATGAAATCTTCACATTGAGATTCAGTAGGGATTACAAAATGAACTTGGTACCCCAATGTCTTTGTGTATAGCTTTTCACTCACATTTTGATAGAAAGTTGGAGCGCACTATCCAGGTGTTATATGATATGTTGAGGGTATGTGTCTTATACTCTGGTGGATCATGAGAAATTTATCTATCACTACTTGAGTTTGCATAGAATAATAGTTTCGTGGATTTGATTCAGATGGTACGATAGCAGTCACATTACTCTAGAATGTGAAAATCTCTATTCTATTGGTTAGAGTATGGAGAATCAGAGTTATCAGAATCGATTATCATGTATGATAATTCAATATTAGTTTAGATGACATGCAGTCATATGAACATGGATCATAGTAGAAATATGTTATATGAATATCGGACTCATATACCTCTTGATTTTTAGGGTGGGTGATCGAGTGTTTCTTCCGGTATCTCAAATGTTGGTACACCATTAGATTCGAATGATAGGTAAGTTGGTGCCTAGGTATGTGGGTTTTATCTATACTATGGAGAATATTAGACTGGTGGCATACTAATTTCCACTTCCCCAATGGTATAGTGGTATGATTTATTATTTTTCATGTGTCGTATATTTGGAATTATTAGCCTCACCCATCTCATGTGATTTATGTTGAGGATATTGACTTTGAGGATGATGCGTCCTTCGAGAAACATCCATTTTTTTGGGTATCATAGTGATAATGTGTTGCGGTCTAAGATTTTGAATTTGGATTATGTTTGGTGGTAGCAGGGTAGTTTCTAGGAAGACACTTGGGAGAGAGTGTCAGATATGCATGCTTATTTTCCAAATCCCTTTTCCTTCAATGCTTATGGATTCTTGGAAGTATGGCTTAAGGATGAGTCCTTATAATGTGGATAGGTTGTAATATAATAGACATTGAGGATGTATGTTCTTTTTTAAATTTTGGTTTGAATCCATTTAAGTTAGAAAATTACTTTTTTACTAGTTATATGAGGATTCTCATGGGTGTTCTGGGGGTTTGGGACATAAAAGAATATGAAATTGGTACATCCAATGCATGTTGTATAGCTGGTGCACAGTTATAGAAAAATATAAAAGGGGGAAAGCCAAACCATGCATCCATGGATAGTGGAGTTTCACATAGTTGGTGCAAGGTTTTTCAAACTTTGTATGCTCCATAGGTAATCGTTCAACATAGACCCCTCTTGGACTGATGCTGGTGCATGATTGGATCGTGGTTTGAAAAACTATAGGGTCAAACCATGCACCACATTAAATATGTGTGTTAACCATCCTCCTACACCACATAATTTTATGTTCCTCAATCTATTTTCCTACCAATTATTCTTCCTCTAACCCTAGTGACACTCCTAAACACCCAAATTACCTTAAGGGTCAATCTCCTTTATATCTATGTTGTTTGTAGTGTTTTCGGGTGTGGATCGACGCTATGGGTAAGACTAATTCATCTCTTCATTATATTTTTCAGATTTGGGCTTGTGGTTGTGTTCTTCTTCCTATGAAGCCCTAAAATCCAGTTGTTCAGGTCTATCATATGTTGGGGCTTCAAAGGTTTATTTAATTGAGATTAATATATATGGTTTACGGAGTGATCAACATCAAATTTTAGATAGGCTTTCTGCAAGTTATATCTTATAGTCTTGAAGTGTATTTTTGTATGTGTGGTTTTGTTCTTGGTCCTCTCCTATTGTAAATTTGATGTCTTTGATATTGTTTGGTAAAATGGTTTAAAATGATGAAATGAACCCCTCATGTTCTCTATGGGATGCATTTAAGACAATTTGACAGGTTTAGAGCCACCTTTGGCTGCGCCAGCATTCCCGAACATGGAAAATTATAATTTATAGTTTTTCATTTTAATTTGTTGAGATAGATCCCATGATAAATATATTGATAGGATTGGTTTATAAAGAGGATGTAATGATGGTTTTTTCTAGTCATTTTCATTGACATAAGGGATTTAGTGGCTTGATTTGATAAATGGATAAATGGATTAATTTGAGTGTGTCAAATGTATAATGAATTGTACCTTAAATACAAAATGGGGTAATACTTATGAATTGATTAAGGTGTTAAATGAGTTAATGTATGGGAATTCGTGATCTTGCTAATGTGATATGATAAGAATGTAAATGGTTTGAATAGAATATTCTAGGAAATGGTACATGTTCTTATTGTTTAAGGAAAGTTGATAATATACACATTTTATGAAATATTAATGTTATGGGTACTTATTTAATATCGTTTGTCATATATTATATGTGTTAAATGGATTAATAATAATATACACATAGATTGGTAGTTATGGGGTATTGGACTTGAGGATATACATCCACGGGTTGTGCAATACTAAGGCACTACCCCCCCCCCCAAATAATGCATGGGTTAGGGAAGAGAAAAGAGGCTCTATACCCCAAATAGTAGAATTTGATGAGACTAGTTTGATATAGTATTGAAGGTATGTGTGATTTATTTGACTATGAAATTTTTTTCCCTAGTGAGATAGGTAACTTTGTGTATTCCCTAATAAAAGATGACAGTCCAGCCTAGGACTTTGGGTAAATGGTTTAAATACCTTAATCATGGGATATTTGATGGAAATTAATTTATTAATGTATATGGGGAAAGTGATTAAAATGGAAATAATTATAGAAATGGTTAAAATGAGTATTATTAATTAATGGCACCCAAGTTTCCTTTTGTTTAATTTTCCATTTATTTATAACTTTCTTGTATTATATGTTTAAACTATATATTTTTAAGAAACCATTCCTGATGGCCTACTGATTTGTATTCACACCCTTCACTTTCCTTCATTGGGTACCCGAGCAGATTTCATGGTTTCCAATCAAGGCAATGGTAAAGTCCATATGATAGACAGTAGAATCGTGCATGGGATGTGCATGGTTGAGGATCTAGACTTGGAGTCATGTCCTATTTCAGGGATTCATCTATTAGTCTTTATTTTGGGTTTTCTTCACTTTTGGAACAGTTTGAATGACACGGCATACTTATTGTTTTTTCATGGTTTTACCCTATTATGGAACTTGTTAGTGATTCATGTTTCTATTTTATTTGTTATTTTTCTTTTATTTTATATTTTATATGTTGTGTCTTACTCTGGTAATGAGATTATAGTATCCAAACATGATCTATTATACCCTCACTACTAATCGGAAACTTTTGGTGTACTATGAGGAATGCTTGAGGTTATGTGGAGACCTAGATTTGGATAGCAATGTAGTGGATTCCAGGTCCGGGATGTTATAGTACTCATAAATTTTTTTTAATAAATAAATTTTTAATCATAAACATATATTGATTCATATTCCATACAAAGTAAAAAAATATAGGTGATAGTTGACTTTTTTCAGATATATATATATATATGAACAATTAATTTAATATATTTATTTATTTAATAGGTATCAAAATAATTTTTTGAGATGAAAATACACAACGTAGATAATTTTTTCCAAAAAAATCAGTTGTTCAATCATTAAATGATATCATCATTATTACAAACTAATTAGGAAAAAAAATCCATGAACCAATTTTCACTTTCTTTTATAAATTGAAAACAATTTAACAATTTTCATTCTAAAAATTTTATAATACTAAATTATGAAAAAAATACTTGATATACTATAAAAATAATTATTCAAAAAAATTTCGTATATCATTAAGAATTAAATGAGTATTCTTTATTGATACTAAATTTTTTCCATGATTTTATAAATTTATTTTAATCATCACAAATAGATTTTCATCAACATATTTTATATATATCCAACATTAAAGGAAATATATTTTTAAAAAAATTAAATTCATATATATTTTTTCTTTCGAATCATTTATATTTTCTTTAATTAAGTAGTACAATGATTTGTTTTATATTAAAATATCTTTTTATAGAAAATTATTTTTTCAAATTATATTTTTTATCTAACTTTTAATGTATTTTGTTTTCAATTAAATTATTATACCATGATAAAGCATTTCTCACTTTACCTTAGTGTCCAGTATATCACAATCTATGAAACAGAATATATTAATTTTAAAAAAATATAGTAAAATTAAGATATGTCATAATTTATCCCTCTTAAGAGAATTTTCATTTGATTTTTTTTTAAAATAACTTATGGTAATTTTCCGATATTAAATATTCTATTTTGGTGGTATCTTCCTCATACACATGATTCTTGTAAGGAATATTAACAATTTGAGTAGCCTTATTTCTTCTTCTTTATCTCCATGATGCATGATTTATACTTTTTTCCTTGTAATAGATACCATGTTCTACCTATATAACCTATGTGTTTTGTATATGTGATGTATCATGTATTTCATTCCTCAAATATGATATATGTAATTCATAATGAATATAAGAGTGGTTAAATGAAAGTGTAAGAAAATAAGTTATTGTAACCACATGAGTGAAGATTTGGAATAAGATAATGTATCTAGGTTTTAACATCCCGTTCTTCTTAAAACTTGTGAAAAAATTACATGGTGATATATGAAGGAAGAAAATAACTCTTACTTTAAACTCCAAATCCCTTTGAAAATTATCTATGTAGTTATTTTTTTGGAATTTTTAATGTTTTAATATTCCATTGAATAGTTTAAATATTCTCTATTTTGTCAATAAATCATGAAGAGTTTGAATATTATTTTAGGATTGAACAGAATTATGAGGATGATAAGATTTTATACAGATCAAATTTATATCAAATATTTAATTATGAATTATTAATGTAATTGACTAAATCCCCATATCTCGATCTGATATAATGGATAGTGATACTCAATACACCCTTACCACTTATTTTATGTATGTTATGGAAATTTTATTGAGTGTAAAATCATCTTCAATATAAATTAAATGTGTAAAATCAATAACGACATCGACTAAAAATTAAATATAATTATGAATTTTTAATCCTCAAGAATACAAATATCAACATCCATGGTGATGGTTTTAGATTTACATCCATTTTTGGGTAATTTTTACATCATCTAATTTGACATCATTCATTCATCCAAAAAATCTGTATCATAAATGTTAAAAAAAATCCAATCTAATCCTTTATTTTATTATATTATAAAATATTCTTGAGATCTTTATACTTCTTTGTTAGTAAAGGGATGATAGATAATGTTGGGTTATTTTCATCATTTATTTTGTACTTCATAAATACTAGTATTGTTGAGACACATATTCATTTTCCAAATCGTATAATCCCATAATTTTCATAGATGAACTATATAATATTCCTTACCATTCCCTTTAGATACATATCATCCTTATCTTCCTCCATAATATTCAGAGATACATATGATTTGATAATTGAATTAGAATTATAGGATGTTCCACATCACTGATGATTTTTAGGGATATAATTTGTAAATACTTGATAATTGGGTCTTTTTAAATCATTATCCAATATAAATATTCTCAATAATTCTTATATATTTATCATTAACATTGTTCACCTTTATAGGGTGGGAATATATTGACCAATCATAGTTCTAGATCAACTCCATCCACCTAATTTAGAGCATGTTAAACTCCTTTAATATGAATATATATAATGAGTTATTATGATATAATTATTTATCACATTTTTAATTATATCCACAATTTCTCCATATCATTAATAAAAATATTACTAGTTCTAGATATAAATCACGAGTCGATAAAACATTTCCATATACCTTTAAATACCATGATGTATAAAATACTACCATGTTATTTTTCATGATGACACATCATAATTAATTATTTGATACATCAATAAATATAAAAATCCATTCATCACATCGAGTTAGTGAGGGTAAAAGTGAAATGTACATACATCACTTGATATCTTTCAAATTTTCATCACATTTATCAAGCTTAATGAAACTATCATTTTTGTAAGTTAACGTGGTGAGTTTATTTGATTATCATGAGAATGTTGTCAAAATGGGTTTACAATATACATCAAATCAAATATAACTATGGGTAACTATTAAATAGTCCATTCCATTACAATTTTTTTAGCAACATATTTATTATATGGATCCATAGATTTATCATTTCTTTGGTTTAAGTGACCCAATAATGATACCTTTTATCATTTGAATTAACAATTTTGAAATTTTTTGTACAATTTCTCCTTTTTCTAGTAATTCGACGTAGTCATAAAATAATATTTATGATCTTACATTCTCATTGAATATGTGGGATTATCTTCTAGAGTAAAAACTACCATATTCTCAAGTCAATCTCTATTGATACAATTCATAGATCTGTGAAGATATTGGGGGAATTTGTAAATCCAAAACAAAATCACATAAATTTATTGTTCTTGTATATGGTAAAAATTGATTTATTAGGTATAAAATATCTCTAAAAACATCATTGTATATATATTGAACTTTTTTATAACTTTCGGAAGTATTTTGATCCTTACAGATGATCAAAGAAGTCATGTCACGAACCGAATCTGGTCGCCTCCAAAAACGACACCAACCCCAGCCCGTGACAAGGCCCGAAGGGCGTTCCCGATCCCCATGGGCTGGCACAAGTGCTCGGGTATCATATAATGATAATTGGGAATAATTTACCCGATTTTATAAACATTAAACAACAAACAAACTCAATAAAACAAATCTGGATTTTCAAATAAAACCATCTTTTAAAAAATTTCAGAACTGAATTACATAAGTTAAAATTATTTTTAAAGACAATTAAAAAGGTAAAAAAGCAAATAAGGACCGCCCACGAACCCTCATGGCAAGGGGCACCACCCTTAAGCCATCTCAACAAGACTTCACCACTAAGGACCTTCCAGAAACCCAAACCACAGGAACTAAAAACTGTACCCAACCTGCGACAACAAGAATAACCAAGTGTACTTACACCCAAGGGTGTATGTTTGGTGTGTGACAAAGAAAAATAGGATACCCCCACCAATATATTCCATGTGATAAACATTTAATGACGAAAATCATGCAAGTTTTCAAAAACATAAGATGCTAGTTAAAATTTATAAAAGATGCAGCATTAAATATAAACAGTTTTAAGGTGGGATAATTTAAAGAATAAAAAAATTTAAAATAAATAACATAGCTACTGAATTTTCCATCCTCTCATACCGTATGCCGACGGTAAGAACAAAATATCCAGTGAGCACAAGCAATGGGAAATAACCCCTAGGCACTAGCTAGGTGTGGGTCCTAGGTACCTCGTATCTCGGTGAGCGTAACCATCACAAATATCCGTTCTCGCGCACGAGCCACTAGTAGAGAACATACCCATAACCTAGTGTTCCCCAATAATCATCATCATAGTTTAGTTAGAGTTGTGAACTTCAATCTTGCTAAGTGAAACTGAGGCCAAACCCCACGGATTCACTAGCATACTAGTACACGTCCACCCACCTAGATACCCATGTTTTCCCTTTGTGATCAAACAAGTTTTACAAGTCAAGATTTATACTTTACACATGAAAATATCATTTCAATATCAAAAAATCACCAAACATCCCACATGTATACCACACAGGTCACAAAATTACACTTTTCATTCAAATTGATTATGAAATCTGACTCATACAAAAAAATCCCACAACACTCTTCACATTACATTGACACTTCCAAAAATCCATTAAATTTTTTTATAAACCATTACAAGACATTCTAACTCACATAACAGCCCACTCAAATAACATATAATACCACTTTCATCAACAAAATTCAATTTTCACAACACACTAACACAAAACTGCCCACAACCATGTTTTGCAGCTCTCTTTCCATTTTCTAAAACATTTCAGCACTTAATAAAACATTCTAAAAAATATTTGAAATCATATATAACCACCATACCTTTCAAAAACAAATATTAGGTGAACACACCCCCAAAATTGTACATATACACCCTTTTATCCACTTTGTTTAACCAAACAAAACATTCACAATTTTCATAAAACAACTCAAGGGGTGTAACTATGTCTTGCACACAAAATCCATTTCAAAACCCCCATTTAAGACCAAAACCATACCAATTCCTATCAAAAATAGAATTGGAAGCCCTAGATACATTTATAAAAACACATTCAAGTGTTATAAAATAACCTTGAATAATTCCTCAAAAGATACAAATGAAAACACATATTTTCCTAAAATGACCTCAAGAAGTATAACAATGTTTTACACATCAAACCTATTCAAAAACATTATTTTTAGGACCACATGACACTAGTAAATTACTAAACCATAATTGGCAGGCCAAACAAGATTTATTAAACCAATTTCATATGTTATCAACAACATCCAAATAAAACCTCATGAGTTACACATGAAAACACCCAATTTCATGTTAAAAAGCGACTATAAAATTTAACACATAACCAAATCAATCATAAACAGTTTTCTCACCACACCCAACATATTATGAATATGAAAAATTGTTAATACAGAAATCTAACTCATCAATAATTGTTTACACATGGAACCACCTACCGAAAGTGTCGAATCCCTCAGAACTTGGTGTGAAACAACAACCGCACCACCGCCGCACCACAAGGAAGATAAATCCATCCCTAGAACCCAATATTTTACCAAACATACAACAAATCAAACCCTAGGTTCGAACCCTAACTTCTGGACATTCTATAAATTCATTAAAGTTGGAGAAAACCCTAAAGAGAAGGAAGGAATTGGAGAGAGAAACACTTACCCAAAATAATCTTGAAGAAAACGTCCCATGATACACTAGCATATGAATTTTAAAACATCCCAAAATTCATGGGAGGTTCTAACAAATATTATGAGATCTTGTAGGAACTATAATGGGGTAAAAAGAGTAAAAATATAATGATTTATGAAAGGATCAATTTACCTCTCTAAATCTGGATGATTTCTTGAATCTAGAGAAGTTTCGACCACTTTCATGATTCTATCGAGCTCCAAATTGGGGTAGGATGGAATGGGGGAGCCCCTTAGGTAAGTGGTCTGGAGTGAGAGTTCGAATCACTGAAAAAACCCAAATAGTGAAGGAGATATTAAAGCATTAAAATTTATTTTTAAAGTAGAAAATTGGCTTTCGGGCAGGCCCAATCCCTTAAATATAAACTCATATCCACCATACTTATGGATTCCTAAATGGTCCAAATTCATATGGAGGTGTTAATAGGTCATGGGATGACAATTAGGAATTTTAATGGATGAACAATGTTTAAAAATGAAGGAGTTATAAAGGAATCAAAATTTATTTTTAAATCTGGATTTGGGCTCACGGTTTGGCCCAATTTATAAAAACTCACCCATTCCTCCATAAATGATTGTGAAACCCTCAAAACAAAGAATGAATGGAAATTAAATGGAATTTAACATTAAAATAAGTCATGTATGTGACAATTCACCCCACCATGAAAAATTTCTGCCCCGGAAAGTCACATCAAGGCCAAAGTAACAATCAATCCCAACTGAGAAACCAATAGGTACTCCCTTGTCAGGTTTCACCACCAAAGGCCAAAACACCTCCAGTGATCAATTAAGGATTACTCTCACAACCAAAACATACACCAATTTCCTAAAATTATCAATTACATTCATACTTTATCCCAAAAGAATACTCCTCAAACACTATCTGAACAAGACTCAAGCAATTCACCCAAACGAACAACAACATCGAACAAGGTTACACTTACCTTTAACTAAACCATTGGGCACTCTACAATCCCAACATTTACTCAAGGAATATATTCGTAGCTAGATAGTTCCAAATAAGACTACCTAATTCCAAGCCAATACCATGGATAAATCTGAGTTATTGGTACGGGTTGGACACAAATAGGCTCCCCGCCAAAAGAGACAACCTATATTTTTATGAGACTGAATCAGGACACTAACAGGGGAGGCTTAACGGACTCCTTATTAAAAATGGTAGAATTCCATTCATTGTTTGTGAACTAATGTACATGAGAATCATAGTGGGTCTCCCCACCATAATAACTAACCATCTTAACTGACCAGCATGGGCCGACATAGACAGGCCCATATTTTTTTTAATGATTTGGGAAGGGGATAGGGTTAGTCTACACGATTTGGGAAACCGTGCACTAGCTGTGCAGATCATTTTTTCTACATGGCTTCCTGGAACACAGTCACTACTAATCATGCACAAACTGTGTCCTCGTTATTTCTGTCAAAATTTCCAACCATTTTCTAATGACTCCATGGAATTCAATGTGGGAGGGAATGACCTTACGTGAAGTCATGGGTATAATGCCCTCCACCTATTTCCACCGAATAGGAACAAAAGAGAAAAGATGATGACACTAGAGGTATAAAATATTCTTATCTTTAATTATGAGGATAAGACATTGTACATGGGTTTAAACGACCCTGGGATTTCCCCTGAATACGAGCCAGCTTCTCTTCGATACCTATGACTGTAGCTCAAATGATTGAAGCATCTTCAGCCTTGCAGTTGGGCTTTGGAAACCCCTTGGATGATAATTATTCTTTCGATGCAACCAAAAACTACACCGCAATCCCTGATATTTTTTCCATGACATAGCACATTACAAAATCACATTACCCTAACCCGATGTTTCATTGAAACAAGGGCTTAGAAAATGCACACACATCAATCCTTGTTTGTTCGGGTGAGAAACAATAGAAGTAAAGAACACCTAAACTCACCTTCCTCTAAAATGGAATATTTTGACGTTTTTACAAGGGAAACATTCACCCAACATAACAAGTACTCTCGGAGGATTTCACGACTTTCACCTATACGGTCAATCAAGAACATGACATCATAAGGCATCACCGAACATGACCATTGCCACTGAAATAAACAATGCATGGAGAGGGACCTTATATGACATCCCCAAACAACACACAATTCTAGAAAGTGGCTATAATATCCTATTGTGACAATATTTCCAACACCGGTGGTTTAACATGAACTCATGCTTCATAGAAACTGTGAAGAACCCAAATGCCCTCTTAGACACCATTGAGACACTCATCCACACTAACAACCCTAGACCATATCCACCTTTAACGAATGAAGAAACTTAAGAAAATAAGGTCTCATTCAACATTCCACGAGCACTCTCCCATTACAAGAGTATATAAAAAAATCAATGAAAGGAATGGTTGTAGACTCAATCTACAGATCTCGAGAGAAAATTTTTTTCCTTATATTGACCAATTGAAGGATTTTAGAATGGAGAAACAATCCGGGTTGCACTTCAGTTATGCATTAACCCTTAATGTGGGAATAACTTATCCAATGAGAGATCCCAAGGACCCAACCAAGCTGATCCATTGGTCAAAAAAGCCATAAACTATATCCAAACACATAATGGTAACAACCATAAAGGTGTCCCAAAACATATCTCAGAAGAGACTAATAACCAATCCTTCTACCCAACATGTCGTCCAAACACAAACACAAAACACGGTTCGAACAAGAGGGGTTCTTGAACTCAAAACATCCCACAACATCAAAATTTTCCAAAAACACATAATATAAACCATCTCAAACAATTCCTCAAGACATCATGTTTCTCTTTAAAAACCTTACTTTTAAAAAAATGGTTCAGCGGTTAGCGCATCCACCAATGGTACCCCATGGGCCTTACACATGCATGTTTCTGTGCCACACCGGGCACCCTCCTCGTATCTATCCCGACACTCATCCAGTCATGTCATCAACCATCCATCTTCTCGTATAACCCCATGCATGTGGTTTCTCATGAAAATACCACAAAGGATAAAACAAAAATTCTTTCCACTTTTCAAAACCAAATGGTCAACCAACACATCATTTTTCTCAAAACCACTAACCACGAGATCAAAATCCCAAATCACATCTTACAAAACTTTTCAGAAAGACACAACCATTTAAAAAAATAACTTACTTTCAAGATATTCACATCAATTTGAAAACATCGCATCCCATTAAAACACCCATTGATTGTTTAGAAAACTATATTGGAAACACTTTTCAAAACCAACTTCAATATAGTTCCTCCTTTCAAAAGAGGTGTTCGCACACCATTTTCCATTTCAAAACAATTCTCAATATTCAGTTCCACCATTTCATTAATCAAACCATTCCCTATTTATTTTAAAATCATTTCACAAAAACTTTACACTTCTTAAAACCAAAGTGCCAAGATTTCAAAACCCAAGAACAAAACAATGTGATAGGAAACTAGTTTCAGTGGGTGATTTGGGTATATGGTTGGAATCCATACTCTAATCACTTCACTGTCACAGAGAGTGTTCTATGGAATATCCTTGGCTCCAAATGGCTTTCCAGGCCATGCGAGCTCACTAGGACCATTAACCCAACTCTCTTTTCATTTCCCATAATCATCATCGAACCAAGAAAACTAAAGGTCTTAGATAAATCCCAACTTCTCCTGGAAACATGAATCCCATTATGAGGTGTGGTGATCAGGAAAACTACCCATAACAGAAATTCCATGTCCCAAAAAACCTAACTCCATACTATCCCGACTCTTCCTCAAATAACATGACTCAAAGAGTTAACCTGAACCTCCTCTGATACCATTTTGTCACGAACCGAATATGGTCGCCGCCAAAAACGACATCAAACCCAGCCCGTGACAAGGCCCGAATGGCATTACCGATCCCCACAGGCTATCACAACTGCAAGGGTATCACAAAATGATAATTGGGAATGATTTACCCGATTTTATAAACATTAAACAACAAACAAACTAAATAAAACAAATCTGGATTTTCAACTAAAACCATTTTTTACAAAATTTCAGAATTGAATTACATAAGTTAAAATTATGTTTAAAGACAATTAAAAAGGTAAAAAATCAAATAAGGACAGCCCAAGAACCCTCATGGCAAGGGGCACTGCCCTTAAGCCATCTCCAAAAGACTTCACCACTAAGGACCTGCCAGAAACCCAAACCACTCGAACTAAAAACTGTAACCATCCTGCGACAACAAGAATAACCAAGTCTACTTACACCCAATGGTGTAAGTAGGGTGTGATACAAAGCACAATAGGATACCACCACCAATAGATTCCATGTGATAAACATTTAATGACGAAAAGCATGCATGTTTTCAAAAACATGAGATACTGGTTAAAATTTCTAAAAGATGCAACATTAAAAAAAAGTTTTCAGGTGGGATAATTTAAAGAATAAAAACATTTAAAATAAATACCATAGATACTGAATTTTCCAGCCTCTCATACCATATTCCATCGGTAAGAACAAAATATCCAGTGAGCATAAGCAATGGGAAATAACCCCTAGGCACTAGCTATCTGTGGGTCCCAGGTACCTCGTATCTCGGTGAGAGTAACCATCACAAATATATGTTCTCGTGCATGAGCCACTAGTATGGAACATACCCATAACCTAGTGGTTCCCAATAATCATCATCATAGTTTAGTTAGAGTTGTAAGCATCAATCTTGATAAGTGAAACTGAGGCCAAACCCCATGGATTCACTAGCATACTAGTACACGTCCACCCACCTAGATACCCAGGTTTTCCCTTTGTGCTCAAACAAGTACAACAAGTCAAGATATATACTTTGCACATGAAAATATCATTTAAATATCAAAAATTCACCAAATATCCCACATGTATACCCAACAAGCCACAAAAGTACACTTTTCATTCACATTGATTTTGAAATCCGAATCATACAAAAAAATCCCACAACACTCTTCACATTACATTGACACTTCCAAAAATTCTTTAAACAATTTTTATAAACCATTCCAAGACATTCTAACTCACATGACAGCCAACTCAAATAACATATAATACCACTTTCATCAACAAAATTCAATTTTCACAACACACTCACACAAAACAGCCCACAACCATGTTTTGCAGCTCTCTTTCCATTTTCTAAAACATTTCAGCACTTTATAAAACATTCTAAAAAATATTTGAAATCATAAATAACCACCATACCTTTCAAAAACCCATATTAGGTGAACAAACCCCCAAAACAGTACATATACACCCTTTTATCCAATTTGTTTAACCAAACAAAACATTCACAATTTTCATAAAACAACTCAAGGGGTGTAACTATTTCTTTCACACAAAACCCATTTCAAAACCCACATTTAAGACCAAAACCATGCCAATTCCTATCAAAAATAGAATTGGAAGCCCTAGATACATTTATAAGAACATATTCAAGTGTTATAAAATAACCGTCAATAATACCACAAAAGATACAAATGAAAACACACATTTTCCTAAAATGACCTCAAGAAGTATAACAATGTTTTACACATCAAAACTATTCAAAAACCTTCTTTTTATTACCACATGACACTAGTAAATTACCAAACCCGAATTGGAAGGCCAAATAAGATTTAATAAACAAATTTCATATGTTATAAACAACACCCAAATAAAACCTCATGAGTTACACATGAAAACACCCAATTTCATGTTAAAAAGCGACTATAAATTTTAACACATAACCATATTGGTCATAAACAGTTTTTTCACAACACCCAATATATTAGGAATATGAAAAATGGTTAAATACAGCAAGCTAAATCATCAATAATTGTTTACATATGGAACCACCTACCGAAAGTGTCGAATCCCTCAAAACTTGGTGGGAAACATCAATTGCACCACCGCCGCACCACAAGGAAGATAAATCCATCCCTAGAACACAATATTTGACCAATAATAAACCAAATCAAACCCTAGGTTCGAACCCTAACTTCTGGACATTCTATAAATTCATTAAAGTGGGAGGAAACCCTACAGAGAAGGAAGGAATTGAAGAGAGAAACACTTACCCAAAATAATCATGAAGAAAACGACCCAAAATACACTAGCATATGAATTTGAAAACATCCAACAATTCATGGGAGGTTCGAAAAAATATTAGGAGATCTTGTAGGAACTGGAATGGGGGAAAAATAGTAAAAATAGAATGAGTTATGAAAGGATCAATTTACCTCTCTAAAGCTGGACGATTTCTGGAATCTAGAGAAGTTTTGACCACTTTCGTGATTCTATCGAGCTCCAAATTGGAGTAGGAGGGAATGGGGGCGCGCCTTAGGTAAGTGGGCTTGGTTGAGAGTTGTAATCCTCGAAACAACCCAAATTTTGAAGGAGATATTAAAGAATTAAAATTTATTTTTAATGCAGGAAATGGGCTTTCGGGCAGGACCAATCCCTTAAATATAAACCCATATCCACCATAGTTATGTATTCCTAAATGGTCCAAATTAATATGGTGTTGTTAATATGTCAGGGGATGACAGTTATGAATTTTAATGGATGAAAAATTTCTAAAAATGAAGGAGTTATAAAGGAATCAATTTTTTTTTTAAATCTGGAATTGGGCTCACGATTTGGCCCAATTCATTAAAACTCACCCATTCCTCCAAAAATGCTTTGGAAACCCTCAAAAAAAAAAGAATGAATGGAAATTAAATGAAATTTTACATTAAAATAAGTCATGTATGTGAAAAGTCATAAATATGTGGTAGATTATATTTTTTCTTTATTATAATCATGTTATGATCATGATAATCAATGAAAAAATTTAATGATCATTCTTTCATCATAAGAATGAGGATTTGTTCACCCCATGGTAATGCACTTGGGTACACAGAAAAATAAATTTCATCTATAATTTCAATGAAAAATTTCTTTATAATAGATATATATTCAATATTCAGCTTCCACCAACCATTGGAGAAATAAATCCACCATTATTAGATATAATTATCCAATAAAGTGAAATAACCTTTATTGGGTGTATATAGTCATCTTTTCATTGATAGATGATCATCAGATGACTTTGGATAAGAAATATGATATTCATTCATTGAAATTTAACAAGGCATCTATGGATTGAGGACAAACCCAATCCAAATAAGACATAAATTTCAACCAATGGGGGGATAATATGATTTATAAGATGCCCATTCCAAAACAACAATGAGAGAATGGTTGTATTAACAATATTAAATCATAATACCATAATACTTTTTCACTGATAATTAAATATCTCCACCCTGGAGTGTTTATATGAAACTTTTGAAAACATTATATATATAAAAAAGTGGTAAACATAGAATCAAATATAAATTTTTTACTTCATGTATAGATCGTGAGTGTTTGTTAAAGTACATCATTTTAATGAGACACAGTACTAGACTTAATTACAATTGTTTTATCATTATTCATTGGTTATGGAGGTTTTTTAAGGTAGTTGTTATCATTAACCTATGGATTAGAGAACGGGGTGGTGTTGGTCAGAGTGGAATCTCAAGAAGGGGTGAATTGAGTTCCTACATAAAATATTCTGTTAAAAACATTATTATAATGATCCCCCAAATTTTGAAATGCCCTAGTTAATTAATGTAGTAGAGATGTAAATGTCTAATTGGTCAATAGGTTTCTCAATGGGTGATTATGCCTTAGTTCAATTAGTCTGAAACACATCGTCAACATTTGAAACAAGTTTACTGAATTAAACATATACACAGACAAAGCAAAACTAACTATCAGTGTGAATGAAAAATAGATTAATGTTTTAGAAATTATAAGCAGTGAAAAATAGATAAAACAGATTATAACAAAATATAGTGCCCATAAAAGTTAAACAAGAGGTTCAGTATCAAGCCAAGACATAATCCTCTCCACATGGTGATCATCTTCCACAAAACAATTTATATTAATAATAAACTTTATACACAGCCTATATCGGTCTTATCAATAGTTTTTTCAAACTATCCAGGGTTCAAACACTCTACCAAAGTTCTTCAATGGAATGATAAAAAGAACATAACACACGCGGTCTCTTCCATTATTATATATGGGAAAATAATGTGTAAGAGAAGTTTGATGTGAGGATTTTTGTATCCTTTATTTTAAGCACATGAGACAGTGTGTATGATACAAACACACACTTCTTAGAAATATAAAAAAATAAAATAGTAGATAAAATATAATGAGATTGATTTTATAAGGCTTTCTGTTTTGACAGTTCTGTTATTGGCTCCATGAAGTTAATAATTTGATGTTTGATTCTTTCTATAAAAGTTGTCTCCTAAATATAGTGTCGCATCACCAGGTTCTACCTTTTATGAACTAAGAGTTCTGCTTTTTTTGTTGATCGGGGGTCAATGAAGCACAAAAGGAAGAAGTATGCTTGTCCAAAATGATAATCTACATGATTTTGGGTTTACAATGTCTGTGTTGGATGGTTCATCTTTGATCTAGCGGTTATGTTTCATTATATGCTCAGACACGCTTCTCATCTCATCCTAATTTCTTTTCTTCATTTTTCATCTCTTTTATACTCGATGTTTGACAATAATAATAAGTACATCATGTGAAATATTTCTTGTACCTCATACTATCCCAAGATACGGTCTCTTGATATGTCTACAATCAACATTAATTAATGTCAGAATCCTTACAGTTAGCAAATATGACTGTTATAATAATCTTATGAATTTGAAAAATTATGGAGTACAAGAGTATGGTAGACTGATAATGGTATCCTTCATAATGGTAGGTTTCAATAGTAAGTTCACATCGGAAACATTCATCTGTATCCTTCCCAATGGTAACCTTCCATCAATAACTCTCCATAAGTAAACTTTCATTGGTAACCTTCCATCGAAAACAATCCATTGGTAACCTTTCCAACATTATCCTTCTAACGATAACTATCCACCAGTAACCTTCATTTGGTAACCTTCCATCGATAACTCTCTATTGGTAACTTTCCCAATAGTCGCCTTGCATCAGTGACCTTGCATCGCTGACCTTGCATCGCTGACCTTGCATTGTTGACCTTTGCATTGGGGACCGTTGCATCGGTGACCTCTCCATCGGTGACCTTTGGATCAGTGACCTTTGCATCCATGACCATTGCATCGGTGAACTTTTTATTGGTGAACTTTACATCAGTGACCTTTTTACTTGGATATATTTTTTGCACTGTGAGCTTTAAATAAGAGAGCTGTGAGATTAAACATGCATAGTTATCACTTTGATATAATCATGATTTTCACATAAATGATTATGTTGAAATAGAATAATAATTATCACATAAATAAACATGATTATGGATTATAAAAACATTATTTTGGATTATCAAGATATGATTTCGGATTATGAAAACAGGTGAGTCCAACAATATCCCCCTTTTTGATAATCACAAATTATGTCCATATTTTTTGAATTAGGGTTAAGCACATTTGCTAATATATTCAGAGGTGTGTATATGAAAATTTGAACCATATTTCTTACTTAAAAATATATAATGTAAATATATTCAAGTAGTTCATTCAACATAAAAAAATCTTCTACTTTAATTTTACGCTACTTAAAACATAAACCTAACATGTTTCTCCACCTTTGTGATTAACAAAATGATTGAAAAACAAAAATAGAAAGAAGAGGATTTTCCATTAATGAAGAAATAATACAACATAAAGAAATGAAAAAAATATCTCCACCAACTAAGACATCCCATAATAAATCCACATCCAAGATATCTAAAGGAGGATTCTATTTGGAAGTGGTGGAAGCGGGTTCAGAAGATGGAGGGATCTGCCGAGGGATGGTAGTCAGTATAGTAGGAGGAGCTACACCAAAAGCCTCGTTAGACCTGTAGTGAGTATATATCTAAGGAATGGTGGGAGTCAAGCTTCTGATGTCCTATGCAGGAGTCACCAATAGAGCATCACTAGCAGATCCTAAGGCCCCTGAGGTAGAAGTCAAGGCTGGATGAACAATGATGGGAGTGCAGTCCACATGGAGGAAGGGCAAAAGATGATTTCTGAAATCCAAAATAATACTTCCTCCTCTCTCTATGGCTGAAATGAAATCATCCTTATTCTCCACAAATTTCTCCAAGGTTGGAGTTAACTTCTCATATTCTTCTCTAACAATCACTCTGAAGGCTTCTAGATCAAAAGGAGGAGAGGCTGAAGATGAATCAGATGCACACAAAGGTGCCATAGTCAAAGAAAATGTCTCCTTTAAATATTTATTCATTTCACTAATCAGTCTCTTAACAATGTCATCTTGGAAAATCAAATGTGTCTCCATGAACTTCTTAAAGTCCTCAAACACAGTGACCATTTGTTGAACCACACTTTTATCAAATCCAAGATCGTTGTCCACCTGAACCCTTGAAACCATGTAGAAGTCTAATCTAAAAATAGACCGATTAATATATTCCATAAAATCTACCAAATAAATGATATGATTTTGATATACCTTTACCTCTTCTAGTAGGATGGAGTGAGAGGCGGAAACTACCCTTTCCAATGCAGAAGTGAAAACTTCTTGATTGTGAGTCATAGACCTCTCTAACCAAACAAATCTCTCATCAAAGTGGCTCTTCAGATCTGATTTCATTGATTCCAAATCATCCTTCTTCACAAAGTCGTGAGGAAAAAGAAAAACTGGTTTCACAATAGTGGTTTCTAGAATAGTAGGAATTAGAGGACTTATGATAGTCTATTCATCATTAGAGTCTCCATAATATAATCCTATGACCAAAAATCCAGGACTTTTGACCAATCCTTTATTCCAAGAGCTACAACAACTAAACCTGTGGCAAGAAGTTCCTCCCCCTCACATGGTGCATTCTCCTGATCAACCATATATCTCTCTACCATACCTCCTTGAGAGAATTAATCAATAGGAGGGTCCACTACAACTTATTCTATTGAATATTCAAATACTTCCAAAGAAATTATATCTCCAACCAAATTAGAAACCTCTTCATCTATCCTTTCTACCCTTTTTTACGTCCTATCATAGGACTAAGACTCATACATTCTTCTTCACTTAAATAATTAGTAGTCTCAAATTCAACATGACTAGATTCAATGTCCTCATCCTCATATGAGGTATCTCTAATGTCTCTTAAGACAGTTTTTCCCCTTCTTACTCGCTAATCACTTCATCATCATTGTCCCTTAGAACAGTCTCCCTTCTAAGAAATCTCTTTGGTGGGCTAGGCTCACCAAAGGAGACTCTATTAGCACGAGGATTGGAGGGAATGTCATGATCACTCTTATTATCTATAGAAGATTCCCCCCTTTCTTGCATAGCCGCAACTTCTCCTTCTTCATCTAAATATACAGGCTCTACCTCACCAATCTTTATATCGGGAACTCTATTATCCTTAGGCCTAGTAGTATGAGTGATAGGGTTGAATTCCTCATATAACGTAGCCTCATCATGTGCCCATCTTTTTTGACAAGGGTTCCAATTTATCTCCATCAACTTGCAAATTACCATTGTATGGTATAAATTGTCCCTTAATATAATTGTATCCTCTTTTTCTCTACAAACCCCTTTCACCTTCATCATCAAGGATATCAATCTAGTGTGAAATAAGGCATTGGATTTTGAACTCGTCTTTGTCATGTATTCTAATTGAATCATCATCTGTCTATATAAATTTATCTTATGTTCATACTTCAATAGATTCAAAAGAAATACATCATGAAATTTCAATGTAGCAAATTCCCCTCTCTTGGGACACAAGACATACTAGACAAACATAAACTGTAGCTTGTCTTCTCCTTACATTTCAGTAGAAATCACTTTCCAAGGGATCCAACTCCTTGTTAGTTCAGCTAAGGCTTATTCATAACAGAATAACTAAGTAGTGGGAGGCACCACTTATGAGTAGTAATCATAAATCCATTCATGTGGTACTCTCAGACACTCATCCCATTCAACAGAGGAGAAGCTTACAGTTACTCCATTTACCCATGAAGGCATTCTTTTCTCATCCTCATACTATTCAAATTTCAAATATGCATAAAACTCATTTACCAACATTGGGTAATAGGGTCCATTGTTGTTTTCAAAGCATTCAACCCAACCTGGAGATTCATGTGCCTTCAGCACTAATGATATGCTTGTTAGAAACCATTCAAAACTGAGCTCTTTTTCAACTATGATTTCCCTCTTCAACAGATGAGGGTTCACTGTACATGCCACTTCATTTCTTCCACTACTGTACCTAGCTCGGGGTCTCTTTGGATTTGGCGCATCCCATTCATCATTGGCCATAGGTCTGTTCACTCTTTCCATGCAATCTAAAGTAGTTTGAGGGTTTAGGAAGAGGGTTAGGTTCTGAGGTTAGGGAGAAAAGATATTCAGGAGAGAAATTGAGGTGGATCTTAATGTGGTATGATCTTTTAATATTTTCATTTAGGGATCAAAAAACAAATCAAGTAAAAGAAATAAGTAAAAAAGAAAACATTTCATCTTTCGGAAGAAAGAAAACATAGTGTCCCGAAAAACATTCATTGTCAGTAAGATTCTAACAGAGTGGTCCAAATGGTGAGGTCATAACGGTGAGGTTTCAACTATGGGGTCCAACTGTGACGTCCCAATTGTGAGGTTCCTAACAGTGAGGTTTCTAACTGTGAGGTTCAAATGTGAGGTCCCAACGGTGAGGTTTCTAATGGTGAGGTTCCTAACGGCGAGGTTTCTAACCGTGAGGTTAAATGATGATGTCCCAATACTGAGGTTTCTAATGGGGAGGTTCCTATTGGTGAGGTCCATTGGTGAGGTTCCTAACATTGAGGTCCAATGGTGAGATTCCAATGATGAGGTTTCTATCGGTGAGGTTCCTAACAGTGTCGTCCAATGCTGAGGTTTCTAACGGTGAGGTTCCTAACAATGAGGTCTGACGGTGAGGTTTCTAATGGTGAGGTTCCTAACGGTAAGCTTTCTAATGGTAAGGTTCCTAATGGTGAGGTTTATAATGGTGAGGTTCCTAACATTGAGGTTCAATGGTGAGGTTCCAATGGTGAGTTTCCTATCGGGGTGGATTAACAGTGAGGTTCCAATAGTGAGGTTTATAATGGTGAGGTTCTTATCGGTGAGGTTTAACGGTGAGGTTTCTAACGGTTAATAGTTTATCATACCTAAATCACGTTCTATGTAATTTAACCTCTCATAATTCAAAGGCTTCGTGAATATATCAGCCAATTGGTTTTCAATACCAATGAATTCAAGAGTGATATCACCTCTTGGATATTGATCTCTCAAGAAGTGATGTCTTACATCAATGTGATTTATCGTAGCATGATATACTGGATTTGTAGTTATGTTAATAGAACTTTTATTATAACACATTGAAGAGAAATGTTTGAATTGATATCCATAGTCTATTAAAGTGTGTTTCATCCATAGAAATTGGGCACAAAAACTCCCATGAGATATATATTATGCTTCGGTTGTAGATAATGCAACAGAATTATATTTCTTACTACACCGTGATACTAGTGAATTGCCTAGAATGTGACATGCTCTAGAGGTCCTCTTTCTATCTAACTTTCAACCAAAAAAATCAGTATCTGATTAACTTATTAAATCAAATGATTATCCCTTTGGGTAAAACAGTTTTAAGTTTGTAGTATACTTGAGATATTTAAAAATCCATTTAATAGCAGTTAAATGAGACTCTTTAATATTGGATTGAAAGTGAGAAAACATGTATACACTAAATATAATATTAGGTATGCTGGTAGTAATATAGAGAAGACCTCCAATCATACCTCTGAAATTGGTTTCATCCACATGTTTACTAGTTTCATCAGCATCCAACGTACAAGATAAACTCATATGTGTATCACTACCTTTATTGCAATCCAAACCAAAATGTTTCAAAGGGTCCGTTCTAAATTTACTCTGATTTAAAACAATACCATTTTTATTTTGAAAAATTTGAAATCCAAGTAATAATTTATGTTCCCCCATTAAACTCATTTCAAATTCATCTTACACCATTTTTGAAAAATAAGTATATAAAGAATTTTTAGAGGATCAAAAAATAATGTCATATATAAAAATAGGTATTATTAAAACACCTTTGAAATCCTTTTAATAAAAATAGTAGGATCCTCTATTCCCTTAGTAAAACCTTTTAGAATAAGAAAAGAACTAAGTCTATTATACCAAGCTCTTGGAGCTTGTTTTAGACCCTATAATGGTTTAGGAAGTTTAAAAAACATGATTTGAAAAATGAAGATTTGTAAAACCAGGGGTTGTTCAACAAATACATCTTCAACTTTGTTTTCATTTAAAATGCACTGTTGATATCCATTTAATAATGTTTGAAATTTAGATGAGCTGCATAATCATGTAGCATCCTAATGCCTTCTTGTCTAGCTATCGGTTCTAAATTTTCCTCATGGTATATTCATTTATATTGACTATAACCTTGTGCAACTAGTGTAGCCTTATTTCTAACTATGTTTCCTAATTTATCAACATTATTTCTAAACACCCATTTAGTGCTTATGGTCAACATGTATTTAGGTATTTTTATTATATCCCAAACATGGTTTCTTTGAAACTAATTTAATTATTCATGGATAGATATCACCCAAGATTCATCATTGATTTCATCATCAATATTCTAAGGTTCAAGTTGTGAAATAAATGATTGATGTTCAACCTGGTTTCTCAGAGAAGCTCTAGTTTGTGTTCCTCTATTTAAATCACCTATTTAAACATATAAAGGATGACTCTTGAGAGTTCAAATGCCTCTAAAAAGAGTTGAACTATACTCCTCATGAATTTCTATAGGTCCAGATTCTCCATGCACAGATTCAGTAGAAATTCCAGAACTAGTAGTTTTCTCTAAGGTCTCACTGTCTTTATCATTAAGGTCCTGAATTGACATATCTTCCTCAAGGAGGTCGACAGATGTTTTGGGTTCATGTGGATCAGTCTCATAAAATTTGACATGAACTGATTCTTCCACACATTTGGGTATCTTATTAAATATTCTATAATCATTACTAGTTATTGAGTAACCTTAGAAAATTCATTCATTAATTTTGGAGGAAAACTTGTCAAGATTGTCCTTAGGGTTACGGTTGAAGGATTTATAACCAAAAACACTAAAGTAATTAACCATAGACATACTCTTATTCCTGAGCGCATAAGGGGTCATCTTAAGAATAGGTCTAACAAAGACTCTATTGATAATTTAATAAGTTGTATTAACAGCTTCAACCCAAAAAATAGATAGGAAGATTGTACTCAGTAATCATAGTTTGGGAAATTGATTGATGTATTCAATTTCTTATTTATACAAATCCATTTTGTTGGGGTGTTCTAGGAGAAATGAAATTGTGAGAGTATCCATTATGTGAGAAAAAAGATACAAATTCCTGATTTTCAAACTAACGTCCATGATCACTTTTCAAGGTCTTAATTCTAATTCCACTAATATTTTCTACAGACTTGGAATATTTAATGAAGTAAGAACGTGATTCACTTTTTTGAGATAGAAATTATACCCAAGTATATCTAGAAAAATTAAATATAAGAAAATAAACATAGTGCTTCCCATTTAAACATGAAACTCTAGATGGTCCAAACAAATCCATGTGAACCAACTCAAGCGGTTGAGAAGTAGAAAATTTTATCTATTTCTTGAAAGAAAATTTGTGTTGTTTTCCCTTCTAACAAGGACAAAAAACGTTGTTATGTGGGAATTCTAATTTAGGTATGTCTATAACTAAACCATTACTAATTAGTTTCCTAAGAGAGTTCACATTGTAGTGTCCTAATCTTCGGTGTCATAACCAGGATTACTTATGAAAAGCATTTAATCAGGAAACATTTTGCTTAGCAAAAAATTTAAACAATTTCATATACATTTTCATTTTTATGAGCAGGAAGTATTATATTATTTTTATAATTAAAAACATTGCATTAATAATTTTCAAATTTTACATCGAAACCATCATGAAATAACTAACAGATACATAGTAAATTGTACATTAACCCATCAACAAAAAGTACTTTTGAAATTAATATGGTATTAGGGTTACCAATTTGGCCTAAGCTGACGATCTTCCATTTTTCATTATCAACAAATGTAACATTTCCACCATCAACTTTAATTAGGCTCTTGAAGAATGAGCAGTATCCTGGCATGTGTCTTGAATATCCACAATCCAAGTACCATAGAGTTTTATAGGATCTCTGTAAAAAAATTTCCTGCAAAATAGATTAAGTGTAGGGTAACTTCAGAACCCTTATTTTCTTGGGTCCAGAGAGGTTAGAAAGTAAAACTATGGGAACCCTTACTTGTCTCACAGGTTACCTATAATCAATAGATATGTTTTCCAACATGAACACTTGGTTATTTCTTTTAGATAATTTTTTTTCAAAAGATGGTCCAGAACATTAACTAGAAGTGAACTGTCGAGATTTTGGAACAAATTTTTCTAAATAATTCTTCTCTATCCTGGCTGATATCCTAGATCAACTGGGTATTTGGGAGCAATCTGTTTTCCTAGTAATTGAGTCAAAGTATCTATACCTGCAGTAAACTTTTCATGATCTCTTTTTAATTTCTCATTGGACAATTTATGTTCAGTATTTTCATTTAATAGTTGAGCACATTTTTCTATTTCAATATCCAAATCAGACTTATAATTGGCATTTAAAACATGTTGCCTTTTAAATAATTTATATTTATCATTGAGTTCATTAAAGGTGTCCTAAAGCATTCCCTAGTATTAAAATAGTTCATCCTTGTTCATATTTTCATTATTGTTTGATTCACATTCATTCCCAGGATAGTAAGCATTATGTACAGGAGAATTGGGTGTTACCTCGGATGTTTCTGTTATGAACAACTGGTTTGCATGTTTGTTCTTTTCAATATCAGAAGTGTCAGATCCACATGAGCTATCTTCTGAGGAACTCCAAGTAGCTTTCATATCATTTTTATATTTTTTTCCCTTTTCATCATACTTCATCTTAATTTTCAGTATGGGGAAATCAACTTTCACATGAAGTTTCCATTTACACTCATAAAAAACAATCTCATTGGTGTTATCATTCCATTTTCTTTCCCTTCTTCCACTGCCTTTTATTACCATATCTTCTTTTATAGTTTGACATTATAAATAAATTCTTCTTTTGGTAGAAATTATTGAATCTTATAGCAAGATGATCTATCTCATCATCACTATCAGAGTTTTATTCTACAATGGTGGACGTATCTACATGAGCTTGAACTTTTTCTTTGTCTATGTTCTTTGAGGTAGCAGTCTTGAGTGCTATAGACTTCTTTCTTTGTTCTTTATCCGCTTCTTGATTTACCAAAATCTATTATTCATACATCATAAGCTTTCTAATTAATTGCTTCACTGGAAACATTCCTATGTCACAAGATTCTTAGATAGAAATAGAAGTTCCTCTACATCTATCAGGTAGGCATCGAAGTTATCTTATAAACTAATCCTTGTTGTCCACTAGTTTTCCATTCAGACTCATGGTATTCACTATTTCATTGAACCTGAGGTACATTTCCGATATAAGTTCCTGAAAGTTAATATTAAAATTATCATATTTAATAGTATAAGTATTTAATCTCATTTCGTAAGCATTTCTTATTCCCTCATGAGAAACAGCTAATGTATCTGAAATTTCATATGCAGTTCTACAAGAATATATTCTATTGAATTCTTCTTCACCTATAGAATGGTACAAAGCATTCATTTCTTTAAAATTATTGTTATATTTAGATTTAGTCTACTAATACCATGTTTCCCTAGTAGTAACAGGTATCACATGTTGTTCTTCAATTGTGTCCCAGATATCAGGTCCCATTCACTCTAGATACATTTTCCTTTTTAATTTCCACTAAGCATAGTTATTTCTATTAATGAAATTTGTCCAGTTAGTAGCAGCACCCTCAACTCAGTTATCCATTTTAATTAGAATTTTAAAGAACTCAGAATTTAGATTTGAAAAAAAATTAATATCTTTAAGATATAATGAAAATCATAGTTAAAGAATTAGACAATTTTTACAACAATTCATGATGTAGTAATAAAAACTAAACTAAATCCTCTGATACCAAATGTTGGTCGGAGTGGAATCTTAAGAGGGGTGTGAATTGAGTTCCTACTTAAAAGTTATGTAAAAAACTTTATTATAAAGATCCCCCCAAATTTTGAAATGGCCCAGTTAATTAAGATAGTAGAGATGTAAATGTCTAGTTGGTCCACAGCTTTCTCAAAGGGTTATTAGGCCATAGTTGAATTAGTGTAAAACAATTCTTCAACTTTTGATACAAGTTTACGGAATTAACAAAATACACACACTAACCAAAACAAAATATCAATGTGAATGAAAATAGTTTAATGTTTTAGAAACTATAAGAAATGGAAAATAGATAAAACATAGTATAACAAAATATAGTGCATGAAACTGTTAAACAAGATGTTCAGTATCAAGCCGAGACATAATCCTCTGTACATGGTGATCACATGCAACCAAGAAGTTTATGTCAAAAATAAAATTGATACATAGCATGTAACAGGATTCTCAGCCTGTTTTACAAACTCTCTAGGGTTCATACCCTCTACCATAGTTCTTCGTGGGAATGATAAACAACATAGACCACACACGGTCTCTTACATGGTTATACATGGGAAAACAAGGTGTAAAAGAAGATTGATTTGAGGATTTTTGTATCCTCAAGTTCAATCATAGGAGATAGTGTGTATGAAGAAAACACAAACTTCTACGAAATGTGAAATAAAATAACATAGTATATAAAATATGGTGATATTGATTTTAGATGGATCTATGTATTTGCAGTTCATCTCTTGGATCCTTGAAGTGAATAATTTGATGTTTGAATCTTTCTCTGAAAGTTGCCTCCAAAAAAGAGTGTTATAACCCCAGGTTCTAGGAATTATGAACTTAGAGTTATTTTTATTTTGTTGATTGAGAGTTGGCAAAGCACTGAAGGCAGAAGTGCGATTGTCCCAAATGAACATCGTGATTCTTGTGGGTTCATAGTGTAAGTGCTGGATGGTTCATCATTGAACTAGCGAGCATGTTTCTCATATGCTTAGACGTGCTTCTCATCTCATCCTCATTTCTTTTTTCTTTGGTATTCTATTTTATACTTGAGTTCTGACAATAGTAATAAGTATATCATGTGCGATCATTCTCGTACCTCATACTATCTCCCGATATGGTTTCTCGATATGTCTACAATTAGCATTAATTAATGTCAGAATCATTAAAGTTAGGAAATATGACCATTAGAATAATCTTAAGAATTTGAATAAGTATGGAGTAGAAGATTATGGTATACTAGTAATGGTATCCTTCACAATGGTAGGATTCAACAATAAGTGAACATCGGCAACATTCATCAGTAACCTTCCCAATGGTAACCTTCCATTGATTACTCTCCATCAGAAACCTTCCATTGGTAACATTCGATCGATAAATCTCCATTGGTAACCTTTCCAACAGTAACCTTAAATCGATAACTCTTCATTGGTAAACGTACATTTGTATCCTTCCATTGATAACTCTCCTTTGTTATCCTTCCCAATAGTAGCCTTGCATCAGTGACCTTGCATCGGTGACCTTGAATCGGTGACCTTTGAATCGGTGACCTTTGCATCAGTAACCATTGCATCATTGACATTTGCATCATTGACCTTGCATCGATAACCTTTGAATCGGTGACCATTGCATCAGTGACCTTTGCATCAGTTACCTTTTCATCGGTGACCTCGGCATCGGTGACCTCCACATCGCTGACCTTTTTACTTGGAGAAATATTTTCATTGTTAGCTTTAAACAAGAGAGTAGTGAGATTAAACGTACATAGTTATCACATTGATATAAACATGATTTTCACATAATTGATTATATGTTAAGAGATACATAATTATCACATAAATAAAACATGATTTGGGATTATCAAAGCAGGATTTGATATTATCAAAACATGATTTGGATTATCAAAATAGGTGAGTCCAACAGATGGAATAATGTCCACACACATTACAATCAAATAAATAAAGTGTCGGTGTTACATTAGTAAATGAGCTATTTTTATATATTTTTATTTTTTTTCTTTTAATATCTCTTTAGGATTCTTATTTTAGATGGCCTCCCTTTACATATTTGAATCATTTACTCATTCAACTAATAAAATTATATATCTACAACTTTATTAAAATTATATCAACACAAACATTTTATGGTATGTTGCTCTTAGAAACATTCTATTCATTAGATAGATCATATTTCATGAAGCACTAAGTCTTTTGTGATACAATACATTATAGGAGAAATTTATATGTTATCCATTAAACATAAATTCTCTACTTTTATGTTTTGAATTTCGAAAAACAGTCATCTAGAGTTGTTACCAGTAATACGTTTGGAGTATGATAGAACCATCTTGATTTTTTAATGAATAGTAACATACCCTTATGAATAATAATATGAATAGTAATATGACCCTTATAAATAGTAAATAATGGAACTATTTTATTTTCCTAAGGTAATAAGATAATTAGAAGTTAATTAATTTTTCAAGGTAATACAAAACTAATTATACGTTTAAATTGATATTTATCGAATTAACATTGATTTTATTTAAAAATTAAATTAAAAATACCTTGAAAATTATTTTAAAAAAATGGAGTTCATTATTGAATTTTACACGTTGAAAAATGGTTAGGGTGAATTTTTGTGATTTTTCTAAAGTACTTGAATTTTTTTTGAATAATAAAAATACAGATTTGAGTTTTCGGTAGTTTAATAACATCATAATGATTTAATTATTAACATATTGGTTGGTCTACTTGTGTACAGTATCTTATGACAATAGGTTTCCCAAGTGGCTTAAACCATGGGCAAATTCCATGGGGAAATACCATGGGCAAATGCCATGGGGAAATACCATGGGCATTCCCATGGTTTTGCGAAAACCACTAACAAGGTGTCCCTTTTAATTAACCAAATGCTCTATCTTAATTACTATAAATACCCACTCACCCCCATCATTTTAGTTCATTCAAAACTCAATATCCACTAATATCTGGTGGTATTACCTCCCTAGGAGTCCTCCCATGGTGTTTTTAATCCCCCAAGATCACATCCTTCATGATCTAGGAGTTACTCAACAACGTAAGGGAATCATTCATTCTCTTCTTTTAGTCGACACTTCCCTTATGTTATCTACTTTATTTTCTATTCTCATATGTTGGTATTTGAATTTATGTGTTCTTATTACTTTAATTTTTATTTCAATATGATTAGATACCCTTTTTCTCTCATAATTTCGTTTTATGAAATTAAGCGACGTCGTCAGGCTGCCGAATTTTGATAAGGGATCTCTCACCTTTTATTTTATTTTCATGTTCATCACTTTTACATTTCTCTCCTTGCTTAATCTATCCAAATGATCATGATAAACTATATTATCATCTATATACTAGAATTATATCACAATAATGGAATAACTGTCATCAATATCTTTACTCCCTCACTTTTATTTTTATAAATGAAATCTACGTCCATGAGGTTCCAATTTATAACCTTTGTGGATGGCAGAGTTTTGTTCTTCACTTTATCCTTTATTACTGGTCATGAAGTCATTTTAATGGTTGAACTAGATAATAATATATTTATTTCATCTCATTAATGTTCTTTAATCTTTAGACACTCATAATATAAGATAATAATTCAAAACAAGTTCACTATGAACAAAACGACCTAGTTAATCTGAATATTTGTAATAAAATTTTAACTAATGAATCTTCATCATGTTATATAACCCAAAATCGTTATAAGATCATTTATATATCCTAAATTTTATTAATAAGATATATTAACTATTCTGTTAGTTTTACCACTTTTCAAATGAACTTCTATTAATGAATACAAGTAAGGGAATCATGAAAACCAAGGAAGAAAATGCTTCCAAAACAATAAAATTGAACCTGTTAAACGAATTAAAAGGGCCATTAGTTAACCTAATAACGTTATAATAAATAAATTAAATTTATATGAGGTTATTTACTTATTAATTAATGAATCTAAATTTGATTATTCATGTTATTAAAACAAATGAAGAACACATTTGAGCATAAGGTAAGGGGTTTCTCATCTCACATTCATTTCTGTGAGATTTTTCATTATTTGTCACTTATTTAAGTTATGTGGTATATGTGTACTAACATTTGATATATAATAACATGTTTCTCATTATATTCATGTTATTAAATGATTCATTTGAGGGTTGTTATGTTCTGGTCATATGTTTCAACTGATTACATTGTGGTAAGAGACATTGTCTAAACTACAATTTTGTTGTGACTAACTTTGTGTGGTGGACCTAATAATCCTTATGTGGTGTACCTACTGCCCATTTGAGACAAATTTTCATTTGGAATTATATTTATATTAAATATCCGTAATCTCATATCATGGATATGTTTGTTGTCTAAGTCATATACCATTTTACATATAGTGTTTATTTGAAAAGTTATTTTAATTATGGAAATATCGATGATTCTATATACTCTACTATATACGGATATTGAAAATGAATATTGATCTTGTATTGAATAAATGTATAATGAATGATTTAGACATACATGGGTGGGTTGGTCCTACTATATCCCCTCAATGTATCGGTAGGTCTCATGAGACAAATCAGTTTGGCGACAAACCCTTTGAGTTTGTTTCCAAAAATCTGATGGGTTTTTACCCGTAGAACTAAACCATTTTTATGGTATTATGGTTCATGTGCCAGATTCATGGCATCTAATTAATAATAATTCTCTTTATTCATTATTAGTTATTTCTATCCATGAGGGTTTCACTATGAAAAAATCTATGGATTCAGTTTCATTCTTAGTTAATTAATGGCGTGTGTTTTTCTTTTATTCACCATGCAATTTTGATTATGTATATTTGATTACAATTCAGTTATTATTGATTCATGATTCCGCAATTTTTAACCCATACTGATAATTTGAGGTCACCCCTTTCATTGTTTACCTTCAACAGGTGATGAAGAGGTGATCTTTTATTGAGTTCCTGTGGTTGCAGCTTTTAGTTTGTTTTATGTTCTGTATTTTGTAACCTTTTACAATGTAATTTGAGTCACATCTATGTATCTAGTTTCTTCAAGACTACTAAACTGATCGTTCCTTCATGATTTTCATTCCATCTAACCATGGAAATATAACAAGTAATGCACTAGCTCCATCCTAGTGGGGTCGGGGTGTTACAGTTTGTATCTGGGGAAGTTTAGTATAAAATAGGGAAACTAGAGTAGTAAATTTATAGTTGGGAACAAATCCCTAAGTTGTATTTTAGGATAAATGTACAAGAATATCTTGGAATTTTGGTAAGGAATAGATTATGTGAATCCTTCTAGAAAATACATCTCTCTCTAGATATGAGCATATAGAGGTTTCTCTGGCACAAAGGTACCTAGGAGTGAAAGCTCCGACAAGGAGTTTGGGGAGTGACCCAAGTTATCCCGATACATGACAACGGGACTTGCTGCACTCTTAGTAACAACACTCCCGGGGGAAATGATTAGGATAATACATATTTTCTTTACAAGCCATTATGAATTTGTTTAATGTAAATTTTTTCTCAATGAAAACTTGTTTATAATATTATCTATGCATAGAATTTCAATCTATGTTGAGTTATTTTTTATGTAAGATTCATAAACTAATCTATTATATCCCAATATTTAGAATTTGCATCTAATAGAAGAAGTGGAATCAATACTCGTTGGCAAGGTAAGGATCTCCCTACTACGAAAGTCAACACATTCAATGTTGGATCATATCAGATCGTGACCATATTGGGACAACTTACTCAAGTTGTAATGAATAATAATTCCACACCTGTGTTGGATCATTTCATGTAGCAGAAGCCCCCATATTTCAGCAGTACTACTAACCCAATGGTTTCTGAGCAATGGATCAAGTCCCTTGAATAGATATTACCGGAATTAAGATGCAATGAAAATGAAAAGGTAGTACCGGAAGTATACTGTCTCAAGTGTGAAGTTGATCAATGGTGGTCCTGGATTCAGAATACCATGGAGGAATAAGAAATAAATGATATGGAATTGAGGACTTTTAAGGAAATATTCTTTGAAAAATATTTCCCTCGTGAGAAACGAACTGAAATGAAGAGGATGTTCCTTGGATTAAATCAAAGGGAAGAAGAAAGCGTTGTAGAGTATGAGGCTACTTTCACAGGGCTGGCTAGGTATGAATAGATTACGTACATGACTCGGTAGACAAGATTGATCATTTCATTGAAGGTCTTATGCCATGTCTTTGAAAGTAAATGGCTTCTCAAACATTTTTATCATATGATGGAATTGTATCAAGTGCCATAAAAAAAGAGAAGGAATTTTCTAGATCAAATTTTTTCAACCGGAACCAAGATAAGAAGCGGTATTCTGATAACAAAAGAAAAGGAGAAGCCCAAAAGAATATAAAGGGAACAAAGCTATTTCCATTATGTGAGAACTTTGGAAAGAATCATCTTCAGAAATTTTTGAAAGGCATGAGAGTCTGCTATATCTACAAGGAAAAGGGTCATCGATCTGATGAATTCAAGGGGAAGAAATAATTAAATGATATTAAAAGCTACAATGGTAGAGAGATGGGACACTATGAAAATTATTGTCTTAAGTACCAAGTAAACATGCCTTAGAAAAATCCACGAGAACAAGGGAGATCATATGCGATTATGACTACGGAGGTTGAAGTTCCTAATGACTTGGTGGTAGGTACTTTAATAGTTTCCTCAAACATAGCCAAACTTTATTTGATTCTAGATCATCACATTCATTTATACCATCCATGTTTCCACGAAAATTAGATATTTCCAATTTGATTTAATAAAGGAGTTTTTAGTGGAATCTCCCAGGGAATGTATCATTACAATAAAGGCATGTCGACTAGTCCCCCTCCAGACACCAAAATGTGCTTTAGTTGCTAACCATATCATCATACCAATGACTGAATTTGATATAATTCATGGTATGGATTGGCTATAAAATTATGATGCAAAGATTTATTGTAATAAGAAAGAAGTTACAATTTTTTAAAATTGTGTAGAATTCCTTGTCTTTAGGGAAGAAACATCGTCACCCGATTCTTATCTAGAACCACCCCCAGTAGATCTACTGAATGCAATACTTGGAGAGGAATATAAACCAATATCTATAGGCAAGGAAATAAATATTCAAATTGAAGATGTGAACATAGTGCAATAGTACATTGATGTATTTCCAAAGGATTTATCTAGAAATCCTCCAGAGAGGGAAGTTGAGTTCTCTATTGATTTAATTCCTGATGCATGACCTATATCCAAGACTCCATATAGAATGGCCACTGTGGAATTAGAAAATCTAAAGAAACAACTAATGTATTTGAGTGAAAGAGGATTTATTCGACCTAGTGTTTCTCCATGAAGAGCCCCTGCCCTCTTTGTCATGAAGAAAGATGGATCCATGAGGCTTCGCATTGATTATAGGGAAATCAATTATATTAAAATAATGAAAATGTATCCTCTATCCCGGATTGATGATTTATTTAATCAACTTCATGGATCTCAATATGTTTTGAATATTTACCTTTGATCCGGATATCATAAATTGCTTGTGAGGAAGGAGGATATTCCAAAGACAGCATTTTGGACCAAATATTGGCAATACTAGTTTACAGGGATGCATTTTGGACTGAAAAATGCACAATTTGTTTTCATGGATTTAATGAATAGAGATTTAAAGGAATATGATGATATCATTGTTGTGGTATTCATTAATGATATCCTCGTACACTCAAAAATCTATAAAGACCATGAGAATCACTTGCTGGTTATTTTGATAACTCTTAGAAGAAATAAATTATATGGGATGTTTAGCAACTCCGAATTCTGGCTGCAATTAGTTTCTTTTCTAGGACATATTTTCTCTAAGGATGGAATCCAATTTGATCTTGACAATTCAAAGTCAATCCAATATTGGACCATGACAACAAACATAACTAAGGTACGCAGTTTTATTGTCTTAGTAGGTTACTATCAGTGTTTAGTTCAGAATTTTGCCAGACTGGATAACCCGCTATCCAAGCTCACATGTAAAGGAGTTAGGTTTGGGTGGAAAAAATATTGTATAGAATTCTTCGGAGAATTGAAAAGAAGAATGTTCAATGCTCCGATTTTGACTCTTCCATCTAAAAGTGATGGATTTGTGATATACAGTGATGCATCGAAGAATGGGTTGGGTTGTGTCCTTTTGGAAAATGATAAAGTTATTTATTATGCATCAAGACAGTTGAAGACCCATGAGAAAAATTATCCAACCCATGATCTTGAGTCAGCATCTGTTATCTTTTCTCTGAAAATATAGAGACAAGATCTCTATGAAGAAATATGTGAGATTTATACGAACCAAAAGTGTTTGAAATACATTTTCACACAAAAATAACTCAACATGAGGAAAAGGAGATGGCTCGAGTTACTCAAAGATTATGATTTTTCAAAACACTACCACCTAGGAAAGGAGAATATGGTGGCAGATGCATTAATTAGGATGGATAATGGACTTCTGACTCAAATGAGGTTTAAGAGAGATCCTATATTTTTGGATCTACTAAATATGGATATGGAAATTGTTACAGAATGGGAACATATTTTCTCATTCAAATGATTTACAACCCAAATTTATTAGAGAAGATAAAAAACTCTCAATCTGATGATGAGAATCTGCACAAGAAAATTATTATTGTTAAAGATGGGATATTGGAAAACATCGTGTATGAGGAATGAGTTCTGATGTTTGAGAAAAGTTTATGTGTTCTATCAGTACCTGATCTAAAAAGTGAACTATTAAATGATTCTCATAGCACAAATTTCTCTATACACTCATGTAGCACAAAGATGTATAGAGATCTAAAGGAATACCTCTGGTGGGATAATATGAAGCAGGAAATTGTTGACTACTTGTCTTGGTGTCTAGATTATCAACAAGTGAAGGCAGAGAGACAACACCCCAAAGGAGTGATCCAACCTATACCTATTCCTATGTGGATGTGGGATAAAATTATGATGTATTTTATCACTGGACTACCAAGGATGGCTAGAAGGAACAATGCAATATGGGTAATTGTTGATCTCTTCACAAAATCAATAAATTTCCTTCCTATAAGAGAAGATTTACCAATTGACTACTTGGAAAGACTATATATTAATGAAGTTGTAAGACTTCATCCTGCACCTCTGTCAATTGTATCAGATCTAGATCCCCGATTTACATCAAAATTCAGAAAAGGTCTCTAGAAGGCTTTGAATAATGAGCTTCGAATGAGTACTACATATCACCCCCAAACCGACGGAATGTCTGAAAGGACTATTCAAAATCTAGAAGACATGCTGAGGTCATTCCCTCTTGAAATCTATGGTATGTGGGATCAATACATTCCTCTGGTGGAATTTTGATACAACAATAGTTTCCATTCTCATATTAAGATGGCACCATATGAAGCATTATATAGAAAGAGATTTTGATCTCCAACTTGTTGGGACAAAGTTGGTGAGAGGAAACTTATAGGCCCAGAACTTATTGATGACACCATAGAAAAGGTGAAGACAATCCAAGCCCATATTAAAGCATCCCAAAGTAGGAAAAAAATTTATATTGACGACCAGAGGAAGGATTTGGAATTCCATGTGGGAGATCATGTCTTTCTTAAATTATCTCCATTGATGGGTGTCCCAATGTTTGGTAAGAAAGGGAAACTGAGCCCTAGGTACATCGGACCATTTAAAGTTATAGAAAGAATATGAGCTATAGCTTACTGTTTGGTGAAGTCACCAAATATCTCCAGATTTCATGATGTGTTCCACATGTCATTGTTAAATAAATGCATGACAAACCCAACACATGTACTCACAAATGAGGAAATAGAATTGGAACCTGATTTGTCATACTTTTAAAAGCCTATCGAGATTCTTGACAAAAGGGAGAATGTGTAGAGAAATAAGACAACTCGTCTAGTAAAGGTTCTTTGGAGAAACAAAAATATAGAGGAAGCAACATGGGAACCATATTATTTCATGAGGAAGAACCACCCACATCTTTTTTATGGGCTTTATACATAAAATTTCGTGGACAAAATTTCCGAACGAGGGAATAATATAACACCCCAAACATTTTATGGTATGTTTCTCTTAAATAATTTCAATTCATTAGATAGCTCATATTTCATTATGAACTATTTCTTTTTTGAAACAAAAAATTATAGTAGAAAGTTATATGATATCCATTAATCATAAATATTATAGTTCTATTTTTTGAATTTTGAAAAATAGTCATCTAGAGTTGTGACCAGTAAGTTGTTTGGAGTCTGATAGAACCAACTTGATTTTTTTTATGAACAGTAACATACCCTTATGAATAGAAATGTGATTAGTAATATGACCCTTATAAATAGTAAATAATTATAATATTTTATTTTTGTAAGGTAATAAGATAATGAGAAGTTAATTAATTTTTCAATGTAATACAAAACTAATTATACCTTTAAATTGTTATTTATTGAATTAAAATTGATTTTATTTAAAAATTAAATTAAAAATAATTAGAAAATTATTTTCAAAAAATTGAGTTCATTTTTTAATTATACACATCGAAAAATGGTTAGTTTGAATTTTTGGGATTTTTCTAAAATACATAAATTTATTCATGAATAGTAAAAATACAGATTTTAGTTTTTGGTTGTTTAATAACATCTTAATGACTTAATTACTAATATAAAGGGAAGGTAGACATGTTTACAATATCTTATGACAATATGTGTCCCAAGTGGCATAAACCAGGGGGAAATACCATGGGTATGCCCATGGTTATGCAAAAACAACTAACGAGGAGTCCTTTAAAATTAATAAAAAAACTCTCAATTGATTACTATAAATACCCACTCTCCACCTTCATTTTCATTCATTCCAAACTCAATATCCAAAAATCTTTAGAGTTATTTCCTCCCTAGGAGTCCTACCATGGTTTCCTTAAGCCCCCAAGGTCCCATCCTTCAAGATCTAGGAGTAACTCTATAGTGTAATGGAATATTTTATTTTCTTCTTTTAGTAGACACTTCCTTTATGTTATCTATTTGAATTTATATTCTCATATATTCGGATTTTATTTTATGTTTTCTTATTATTTTCCTTTTTATTTAAATATTATGAGATACCCTTTTTCTATCTTCATTTCATTTTATAAAATTTTAAGCGACGTCGTTAGGCTGCCAAATTTTCATAAGGGATCTCTCACCTTTTATTTTATTTTCAAGTTCATCCCTTTTATTTTTATCTCCTCACCTCCTCTTTCCAAATGACCATGATAAAATCTAGTGTCATATATATACTATAATTATATCATGTGAATGGAAGAAATATCATTAATATCCTTACACCCTCCCTTTTATTTTTATAAACGAAATCAATGTCCATGAGGTTCCAATTTATAACATTTGTGGATGACGAAGTTTCGTTCTTCACTTTCTCCTTCATTACTGGTCATAAAACCATTTTAATCATTGAACCAAATAGTAATATTTTTATTTCATCTCATTAATCTTCTTTAATCCTTATACATTCATAATATAAGATAATAATACAAAAAAAGTTCATTATGAACAAAATGACCATGTTAATCCGAATATTTGTAATAAGCTTTTAACTAATGAATCGTCATCATATTAAATGACAAAAAAAATTATAAGATCATTTATATCTCCTAAATTCAATTAATAAGATATATTTACAATTCTGTATGTTTAACCACATTTTAAATGAACTTCCATTCATGAAAACAAGTAAACGAATCATGAAAACCGAGGAAGAAAATGCTTCCAAAACAATAAAATTAAACCTCTTAAACCCAATAAAAGGGCCATGAATTAACCTAATAATTTTATAATAAATCAATAAAATTTATAGTAATTTTTGTACTTATTAATTAATGAATCTAAATTTGATTATTCAGGCCATTAAAACAAATGAAGAACACACTCGAGCATAAGTTTAGGGGTTTCTCATCTCACTTTCATTTATGTGAGATTTTTCATTATTCACCACTTATTTATGGAATGTAGGATATTTAATATTCCATTTGATACATAATAACATTATTCTATTTATATTCATTTTATTCAATGATTCATTTGAGTTCTATTATGTTCTGGTCATATGATTCAACCAATTACATTGTGTTAAGAGACTTTGTCTCAACAACTATTTTGTTGTGACTAACTTTGGGTGGTTCACCTAATAATCCTTATGTGGTGTACCTACTTCCCATTTGAGATCACTTTTCATTTGAAATTATATTTATATTAAATATCCATAATCTCATATCATGGATATTTTTTTTTCAAAACCGTATACCATTTTACATACGGTGTTTATTTGAAAAGTTGTTTTAATTATGGAAATATCGATAAATCTGTATACTCTACTCTATATGGATATTGAAAATGAATATTTCCCATGTATTGGATCAATGTATAAAGAATTATTTGGACATATAGAGGTGGGTGGGGCCTGCTATATCCCCTTTATGCATCGGTAGGTCTCATGAGACAAATCAGTTTGGCGATAAACCCTTCGAGTTTGTTTCCAAAAACCAGATGGGTTTCAACCCATAAAACTAAACTGTTTTTACAGTATTATGGTTCATGTGCCATATACATGACGTCCAATTAATAAGAATTATCTTTATTCTTTATTAGTTATTACTATCCATGAGGTATTCACTATGACAAAATCTATGGATGCAGTTTCACTCATAGTTTATTAATGGTGTGGGTTTTGCATTTATTCACCCTGCCATTTTGATTATGTATATTTGTTTACAATTCAGTTATTATTGATTCATGATCCCTCCGTTTTGAACCCTTACTGAGAGTTTGAGCTCACGCCTTTCATTTTTTCCCTTCAATAAGTGATGAATATGTTATCATTTATTGAGTACATGTGGTTGCGGTTTTCAGTTTTTGTTATGTTTTGTATTTTGCAACCTCTTCCATTGTAATTTGAGTCACATCTATGTATATAGTTTCTTAAATACTAATAAACTGGTCATTCCATTAGGGTTTTAATTCCTTCTAACCATGCAAATATAACAAGTAATGCACCGACTCTAGCCTAGTGGGGTCAGGGTGTTACAAAAATTCATCATCTAAGAAGATAGATCTACTTCCCTCAATAGTTTTTGTCCTTTTAGTTACCAAACAACTTTATTCATACGTTCTTATATCGAAAACACTAAGAAAAATAGAGTCTCTAATTTATATTTTTATGATAAGAGAACATCAAAAAATTCCTTTATAGTTATCAAATTCCATTATTTATAATGAATTTTATAGATAATTGTTTTCCATTATAATAGTGATCAATTATTTTTTAAGTGTAAATGATAAATATGGATTCATACCTTTCAAGTATTATGATGTTTTCTTCATTGGTATTGATGGATTCATAATATCTATTTTTTATGCCAAATAATTTCTTCCCATTATGTTTAGTCTATTTTAACTCTTTCCATGTGTTCTAAATTATGGTTCACAATTGATTTTCCTCACCATAAAAATGGAAAATTTATATAAAACTATTTTTAGTTCATAAACTACAAAATAAAAAGAATGTTTTCTATTGTATTGATATACTTCTTGGTAATTGGTCGATCATAAGACCCACTAATGGATAGTGGATGTTTCCACTTAAAGGAGTAAATAGATCATTGTTATTTTCTAAGGGAATTTTGGTGCCTGACATGGTTCATAATACAATTCACAACTCCAGAATTTTGAGTGATCGTTTCAATTATATTGTTCTCTTGAAGCCTCATCTTTTTTTCTCTGTGGAAAAAATAATTACATTTCCCACTTCACTCTTTTTTTATTGAGGTCATCATAGTGATATAAATTGAATAAAAACAAATATTTAAGTGTGAATATCAATATAAAATAACTATAGTAAGTAATCATAAGAAAAAATCAATCCTAATATTTCCCTAATTATGACACTTTCAACTAAACTTATGACAATTTAGGTTCATCCAACATCACATTTGGTTTAACACTGGTTGTTTTAGGTTCTATCTTATAACACTTCATAACATTTTCTTTAAAATTTACCAATCACCATTGTAATAAAATCTTAAACAATATAACCAAATCATACCATCATAATTACCCATCAAACATAATTATTCATTATATACAAAAACTACAACACGCACTACCTATAGGTTTAGTTTAATTGGGAACAAGATACTTTTACAAATTCCTTAACAATATTTTTTTAATATATGGCCCAAATATTTTTCAAACAAGATTCCATTATAGGAATATCTGACATAAAAATATTTTTCAATACCTTTGGAAATGGGACAAAAATAGTTAGCGTGGATGCCAAATAACGGATGGATATATGGGCTATCAATTAAATATAATAATGGAGAATAATATTATCTTTTTTTTCATAAGAGAATAAGGAAATAATATGTAATTAAAAATTTATCATAATCCATGAACTATGAAATATGGATTTTCTAACAACATAAGAAATGATTCAAAGGAGTGTGGGAATATGAATCTATAATAATTATACCTAATACCATGAAATAGGTAGACTGTATAAATCATGTTATAAATTATTATATAATAAATCCTAACATATGTTGTGGTTAACATCCAATACATTCTGTAACATCATGCCCCTCCTCATTTTCTTGAGTCGAGGTGGAATTTCAACTTGCCCTCATGAAACATCCCCAAGACACCAAAGGATGGAAATAAATGCCCAAGAAATTCATAAACCGATGGGGGTGAGATTCCCTTTGAAAATAAAACAAAAAAACCTATCACATCATAACCAAAACCACTATATAATGAATGTTAATAATGTATTAAAACTCAATGAAATACCAACTTATATGAAAACCAAACTATGTCAGGGTACCAAATGGAAACCAATATCAACATCAAATACAACAAAAATTAAAATTACAATAAAACTCAAAGACCCGAAAGTAATAACTCCACTGCTCCAAACATGATACGTTTTCAATATCCACAATAATGTTGAAAATATAAATATGAACCACTAAATAAATGTGAAACATTGACTTTACCTATTTTTTGATAATTAAAATCGTCAAAATCCCCTACATGCCAAAGCTTGGGGGTTTGTAATGAAACATAGTAGGATTCCCCCAAAGGAATTCTCTACTAATGTAACATGGATATAACATGATATAAACATTAAATAAATCAATTTAAATAAAAAAATTGAAAACAATTTATATCAATGACAATATAATTCACACCAAAACAATTTTCCATAAAAATAGATTTTCCAAGTAAAGAAATCGAAGAATACATTTAAACCAATTCAAAAATTCCATTTTGGAAAAACCAATTTAACACAAAAATCCAAAAATATAGACATTAATTCTTAATACTCTTGAAAGGTATCTCATTGATCCACCAAGTCATCACAAGGTAACCATATACCAGTACACCAGTGGTATACAACCCTTCAACATGGTCACATCAATGCTAATGATCACATAAAAGCCAATTATATGAAAACCATTTAAATAAAAAAATTATTAAAAACCATTCCATAGAATATATTTTTCCATTATTCAAAAATACTATTATTTTAAAGTCAACATTTTAAAATCATGCAATAAAGAACATTGCACAATAATATCACAATCCCAAAAAATATCACTAAAGCAGGTTTCTACTAAGAATAACATAACAAATTCACAATAAAATCTAATAAATTAATGAAATTTGAAACAAAGACTATAATTTCTAATAATAGGAGTTGAGCGTGAATCCACTTACCTTCAAAATTTTGGGGAAAAATATAATGGTATTAATTCTTCAACAAAACTGGGTTAAACCTATAAAACCCACCTTAGATCTCATTCCCTAACTTCATCACACCTATATCTCATCACTATTGGAATAAAATATAATATATCTATCCCCAATGAAATATATCTATGAATAAAATATGGATAAGAGAAGTATATCAAAGGAAAACTACCAAGAATGAGGACTTATTAAATAATATACTCTTCAATGCACCATGATTTTCCAGTAGATCACTTTCTAATCCAAGGGGAGAGTCTTCACATTTTTCAGGTCGAATAAAAAATGATTTAGGGTACAAATATGGATAAAATTAGTAGATTTGGGGAAAATATAAGGGATATACACCTTTTTAGAATCTAAAAATTAAGTATGCATGGCTTCCTCACACTGTTGTAAAACTGTCTGCCAGTCGAAGCCTCCAAAAACCCTTCACATTGTTTGTCATATTGGTTAGAAAAATTGAGTGTCAATCATGTTTTCTCCAATTTTCCCCTTTTATGGTTACTCATTATTGGATATATGGTTTGGAAAAATGTTCTTCTAACCATACACCTACCAAGAGATCAATTCCCACCCTTACATGATTCCCAGAAAGAGTTTCAAGGTTTCTACTAAACATGCTCATAATTTTCACCACTATAAAATCCATAAAAATATTCCAATATATCTCCAAACCGTCCAAAAAATCACCCAAAAAATATATATAATTAAAAAAGTAAATAAATGGTTACCTACATGATATAAGGGCTGCTACATTCTCCCAAAATTTTCATTTTTATCCCAAAAAAGTAAAAACCAAACACTTTCTCGAAAAATTTGGGACTATTTCTTGACCATTTCATTCTCATCTTCCCAAATTTATTCATTAATTTTACCTTTATTCCACAAAATCTACACTAGACAAATACTTTTCTCACATAATAATTTCTCTTTCCATTCCATAGTCAACATTGGCATGTGCACCAATGAAGCATCCAACTATAGGTCATCGTGATCCCGTCTAATATTTCTACTATGATTATGCTGATACTTTTTCAACTGAGGTACATAAAACACATTGTGGAATACACTGAACCATGGTTGAAAATATAACAGATATTCCACGTAACTAACTTGCTCAATTATCTACAAAGGTATATTTATATAGGATATAACATTCCCTAAATTCCAAAAAAAAATGTTGCCTAAGACTTGGAAAAATTGTAAGGAACACAAGATAACTCATCTCAAGTGACAATGGTCATCAATGATAATCTAGATAATATGTATGATGACCCTGATCTATATCTACTCTTTTTATGATCAAATTTATATTTTCCGTTCTTACTTGGACAAGACTCAGGCCAACTAGTAAAGTATTGCACAAAAAAAGTGGATAATGAAAATAAGGCCCCTACAATCCCTCTAAAGAAGTCATATGTATTGATTCTAGTAACTATTTTCATAATATAACATTACTAATGGTATGTGATCCACTAATGAGCCACTAAAATTCTATTACATAATCTAGAATCATTCCTTCCAATGATTGTATCATCCTTTTAGATTTTCCATCCATTTAAGTATGATACATCGTACTCATGGTCAACTGATTCACAAGATCTTACTGTAAGGATTTCCATAAATGAGATTTAAACCTTGGATCTCGGTTAAATACTATCTAATATAGTACGCCATGCCTCTTTAATAATTCCTAGATATTTATTTTGTATATGTCCTCCACCATATGACATTCATGATTAGGGATGAAATGAGCCAACTTTTTGAGATGATCCACTATCACCCATATGGAATCATGTTATTGAACCATTCATGGGAGGCCTATCACAAAATATTGGCTATCTACTTCCATTTCCGTACAATATTATGTAATATTGTAAGATATCCACAAGTCAATGATATTCTGCCTTAACCTATCATCAATTTAAGGTTCTCAAAACAAAATCACCGACGAACATTTTCATATCAATCCACCAAAACTACGCTTTTAATGCCTTATATATCTTCTGTTATCCAAGATGAACATACCATCATGAATAGTTGTATGTAAGAATAAGTTGTACCTAACCAGCCCTAGGTATGACCATACAATTTCATGAACCAAAAAACTAAACTCCCATTAATCTTTTATCCAATAATGATTTTCCCAACATTGATTTTTTACCTCATAAAAACACAATATGAATCATATTTTTGTGCCTCTTTGATCATATCAACCAAATTAGGATCCAAAGAAACTTTAAATAAACCCAAAACATCATCTTGGTCTTCACAATCCATGTGCATGTCAGCTATCACCAACATCAACCACCCCTTATATGAAGCATATTTTTTCAACATTGCAAATGAATTTATGCTTAATGCATTCACCACTAGATTCCACTTATCTGATTTATATATCACATAAATGAAAAAAATTTGTAGATACTCCATAGTTATTCGTTATCTAATGTTAAAATAACTTTAAGAGCGAAAACATTTCAAGATATTATGATCTGTAAACACAGTAATTTTTTCACCAAATTGTTAATGAAGCCAAATCTTCAAATAATAGACAATTGAATATTACTCCAAATCATGTATTTGATAGTTATTCTTAGGAAACAATAATTTCCATGGGCCATAAAAAACAACAAGATATCCCTACATAACAACATATCACAACCATGATCTCAAAGAATCATAATACACCATGTCCCCTTGTCCTGATTCTGATAATATCAAGATTGGTGCTGATGTAAGATAAACATAAGCTCTTAAAAATATTTCTCACATTAATCATTCCTTTAAAATGAAAAAAATTTCCTTTTCAAAGCATTCATAGGTGGATAAATTCATTAAATTAAATGAACAAAACACAGATAATTATAAGATATAAGAAGGAAACATTATATGTTAAAGATATTATTTTGTAGTTTCTAAGAGATAATAGCCTTTATCCTCTCTGGATCCACAGAATCACCCCTTTTAGAGATAACATGGCCAAGGAATCATACCTCTTGTATCCAAAAATAAAAACTTGATAATTTCTTATACAAATTATGATCCCTCAAGATTACCATCAATGACTCCATGTGTTGCTCATGGCCGACCCTTGTCCTTGTATACACCAACATATCATCCACAAAAACCTCCATAAATGAATCCTGAAACTTTTGGAATATTTGATTCATCAGTACTATAAATATTGTGGGTTCAGTTTTCAGAACAACAGGCATAATCACATAATCGTAATGGTCATATCTATTATTGAAATATGTTTTTGGAATATCGTCCTTTGGAATTCATCTTAGTGACAACCCGATTGAAACTAAAACCAAGGAGAACCATTGGGATCCCCTCAATTGACCGAACATATCATTAATACATGGATGTGTATAAAGATTATTTTTCATAACATTGTTAAGTTTATGATAATCCATAAACAATAAAATGGGTTTATACTAATTTTCCATAAACAATACTAGTACTACCCACAAAGATGTTCATAGATTAATGAAGCATTTGCCTTATTTGCCTTCAATTGACACATTCAATTCCCATAATTATTATTTTCTAGTCTCATAAGATGGAAATGAAACAGGATTGGTCCATATATAGATTTCAATACTAAACTCCAATTCTCTTTCCATGGAAACCCTATGAATCATTTGGAAAAAATAACTTTAAAATTATCAAAAAGGCTCTAAAACAACAATTCTGAAACTTCTACATCGATTCCAAGGCCAACTCTACTAGATGGTATGATATTTTACCAAATTCCTATGCCAACAAGCATGTTATTCCTACCTATACATTCCTTTATCCTCTAAAAAGATTCTCAATTACATTCTCAGTTGTAAAACCAAAATTTCGGGTATAACAATCGATGTGAGTGTTGAAGATAGTCAACAAATTCATACTGAAGACTATGTCATGGATTTCCATCTCAGGAAAAAATAAATTACATATCATATCAATCCATCCTTATTTATAGAACATTCTCTGTATATAATGGCTTGAAATTATATTTAACCAAGAGGAGTTTGATAATTCAAACAAAAAAGCATCATCTTGATATTCAAACCCATCAAATCAACATAATGAGAACCACATAAATATCAGCATGAACCCATATAAAAAATATCATTCATTAGTGTAGAATTAAAGATAATCATACATATCACTATTTATATCCAAGATTTATAAAAAAAAAATCAATTTCTCGTCTCTTAAAAACATATTACTAAATGTAGTTTTTTCTAAATTTCTCTATTGATATTTACACTACCGAGGAGTCATGGTATTCCTAGAATCATCATGGCCAGCTTGGTTCCGCTGACAAGTGGTATTCTTGTTCTATCATCCCATCAAATCATTCTATGTCTGCAAAACATGATAAGTGTCTCGAACACCTGACCTTGGAGAACTATTCAAATATCCCTAAATATTCCCCATTTAATTGAAATTATGTCATTCTCTAGGAGGTGTTGTATAATCTCACTTCATGTGGAGGAACGATCATCATTGAAAACATCCAACTTTTTTCTTGTGTTTGGGAGGAAGATTCACTAATTTACCTACCTAATTCTGAGTCATCCCACTACCTTGGAAAAAGTGTCTATCTTATGTCTGTTACCATCATTAGAGTTCCCGTTATTTTACATTGGTATCGGTGTACCTCCTCCACCTGCAGATACTGAGATTTCTTTTTCTACCACCATCTCTCAATTGACCATATCAGTATAATATCTTATATAGATTATGATAATCTCTAAGGGAATATCTAGTCTCAAACCTATTTCAAAAATGTGTACCTTCAAGAATCCACTTGAAAAAACTTTGGGTCAAAAAGTGACCTAAATTCATTGAATTGGTTTTATACTCTATCACTGATAAAATATATTTCTTCAAGATGATTTTTTTTTGTTTTTATAGTAATTCTAAATCTGTGAGTTTGTAATTATTGGTTTAATAATTATTTTAAATCCTTCCATTAGATTACATTGCATAATTTATCCTAAACTACTAAATCACACAATTGATGTTGATGATCGTCCAATATATATATCATCAACTAGACTTTCAACTCATCATGTGTGCTAATGAAATCGATGATCTGATTCATCCTATTCTCCCACACATCTACCTTCTCAATTTATGAATCACCTCAAAATATGGGTGGATTATGCTTCTCAAACTAAGTGGAAGGATCCATTTTCCTGGGTTAATCCCTTTGATTCCCTCTATACACATCCTAAAAACATGGAAAATACTTTGAACCAACTATTGGTTCAACTAGGGCTCAAGTGGAAACATATTCTCAGTAGCCTATTCTAGTTGGTTTCTATCACACCTAATGGGCGCCATTTTATATAACAAAAAAATCAATAAGTCTTTATATATCAAATGAAGGCTTAATAATATAAAATTTACTATATCACAACTAACAAAACTAGATATTTTCAAATTTTCACACATTTAATTTTCAACCCATCTTTTAAATGTCCTCATTAATTTTCAAAATCAATTTATTTTTAAAATAACATTATCCTTTCATTTTTAAAATCTCACATTTCACAAAAAATTAATACTTTTAAAAAACACACATCTTTTCACCAAATGATAAATAATTTCCCAAAATTAAATATATGCTTATAGGGGGAAGTCTTTTTTATTAATTCATGTCATTGTTATCTCATTAAATGAACACATTAAAATAAGATTATCTTTACTATAAGTGTCTCCAAAACACTTATGTACCCAACTCCCTAGTAACATAATATTAAAAATATATATGTTAGATATGCCTTATTTATTCCCAAAATTTAAATTCTCAACAATTCTTCTCTTTTTCACCATGCTAAATCTAGGACTAGACCAGATTGAATTTCCAACTCAAAGAGAATCACAACTAATAACCAAAGATCGATCAAAATGATACCATTTTTAAGTCGAGGACTGAACAAGATGATACCACTTATCCCATAAAGATATTTAAGTCGACCAATATTGATAGTGTTGTTTCATGGGAGTCTTACAATTCATTCATTTTTAGTAAATTTTTAATTAAATTTTTTTCAATTTGATTCATCCTTTATTATAATTTTTTATTCCACTGAGCATAATTGAAAATGGTTAAAAATGTTACATTAATTTTATCCCTAAAAAATTAAATTTTTTAAAATAATCTTAAATCCATGTTTGGACTAATTAGAAAATAATACACTAACAAAAAATAATTCATGTTGTTAAAGGGAGAAGAGACATGTGCTAGATTATACTATGGCTGCTGAAAAATTGCACAATCTCTTAATTGAAAGTCCTAAAAAAATTTCAATAAAATACATTAGTTAGATCTTATGTTTTCATATATTTGATAATTTGGGAAAACATTAACTAAAACCAATTTTTTCAAAAAAAATTCATTTCCAAACATTACGAGAAACCACATAATCCATAAAATTTATTCAACATATCTAAAATATTCTCTACATTAGTTAGATAAATAGCATATTTATTGATTTTAATAACAACCAAGTTAAATAGAAGCATAATAAAAGTGTTAGAAATGATTCTCAGTAAGGGTAAACATAATTGATAACAACCAAATATCATCAGTGAGCCCAAAATAAGAACTTGGGTATAATCACGACTCATAATTAAAAAATACACAACATGTCAATAATCATATATCAAGGTGTAATAAATAGCATAACAAAAGAGTATATAATTTTATAACTAAGATAATATAAATGAAACATACAAAATAATTTTGGAGCAGCAAAAAGTGTAGGGAAACATCTCCAAAAAGGTTCACACATTTTGGAATAGGATTTCAAAATAACTTATTTTCAAATTCATGTACATATCCTCATAAACATTCACCTATTATTGAGTGAAACTAAATTATTCCTATATATAAATATCTCATGATATTTTACCAATCAATTAGAGGGTAAAATATGACCCCACCCACCATTCATCCATACTCACATGTTCCATTTGAACATAATCATTCATAATCGCATAAAGAACCCATTGAATGAGACTGAGGTTCTTATACATTAAAATAAAATCATATAAGTTAAATCATTCATCAATCCATCAATTATCCTAACATGATAGACCCAAGAATAATAAATTTGAATACAAAGATATTTGATATCTTTATAGGTAAGTAGTATTCATTTAAGATGATAAATAATTTCTATTTACATCATAGATAAAAAGTTTGTATGGTTATGTTAATAACATCCCCAATCATGTGAAATTTTGTATCTTGGTGAAAAAACCATAAATCAATTTTATGAAATATATAGTTGTCACCGAGGAAATTACCGGAGGAAAAAATATGCATATAATCATATAATGACAAGGAAATAAAGAAGAAGTTATTGATAATTTCTATGATATAAAATAACATTATATATTCCATACATGGGAACCCATTTTAAGGTATCATGTGATGAATATCCATGATCATGCATAAAATATGTCAAATGATTTAGACACAAATGAAAACAATTTTTTAGGAACTTTAAGAAAAATTATAGAAAACAAGAGAAAACCATTACATTGTGAAAACATTTATTTAGAGAATTTGAACACCAAGAAGATTAAGAATTTATTTTAGCAATAAGGCTGGTATAAAGCTGATGTTTCAAAATAAATAAAAATCAAGAAAAAATGACATATTCACATGAAAACTAAAAAAATAGAACCTTTTCATAATTTGATGAAAAAAAAACAATGGAAAACATTAAAAAATATTTTTTGAAAGTCAATTTATTATATAATTAAATTATTCAATTATTGTTGAAAATGTTTCAAAAATTGCATAATCGTCCAATGAATATGAACTAGAAAGACGAAGGTTCTCAACAAAAAAGATAAGAAAGGGTTGTTTTCCTAATAAAACCATCTTTGGTTATAATATGAATGATTGGAAAATGAAATTGTGAGTTTATATGACAAAACCTATGAATACTGAATGAAAATTATCTAGGGATATAAATAATACAAATTCCATAGATATATTATCTTTTATAGAAAATTGTGTTTTGAAAGTGAAATTGAATAATTATGTTTTATGGATTTGGTTACCATTTATTCAAAAGGAAATAGAAGATAAATAATTTAAATGGATATTTAATCCATTATATTCTCATAATAACCTTAATAAAAATTCATCCATGGAAGAATAAACACTACTCGATTGAAAATGTATGGTTGATATGGATCAAGACAAAATATGTGAAAATTGAGAGGGAAAACACCTTAAAATATTAGAATTCATTGAATTGAAGTGAATTTTAAGCACGAAAATGATATCCATCTTAAAAAACTATTAATTACATCAATATTATAAAATAAATTCATATCTAAATAATCAAAAAATAATAAATATATAATGTTTCTCAATATGAAATATTCTCCAAGAAAATAAATTTGAGACAATGAACCACATACCATAATTCCTCTCCTTCACTATTGTGCTATAATATCTTGATAAAAATATCTTAATAGCACATTTGAGAACCATATTAATATCTATGAATTTTTATAAACTATATTTATGATTATTCAATATATTAATACATTTTAGTTACTATATATTTTCAATATGGGGGTGAGTAATCATGGTCTTTTTCAGCTAGTTTTGTTATAACATTGTTTTTCTTCATTATTCTCCCAGAGAAAATTATTTCTATATATTAGTAAGTATTGTAATTGATTTTTTATAATTTTTTATGAAATATAATTTCATTATATGGTAGTTTTGGTTATTATCCTCATTGAACAAATCAATAATCAATATGTTTCAGTGATTTTAAATCACTGGATATTGGAATAATTTTTAATTATTTATATATTTATGTAAAAATTATAGAGAAATAAAATAATATAATAGATAAATTATTTATATCATATATTATTATAAAATAAGTTCTCTTTGTAATCGATGATATTATTTTATATTATTATTCAAATTGACGGTTAGACTGACCCAACCAAGAACATACCATAGTTAATTAACGATTTCGAATTGATTTATTTATAATACAATTATTCCAAATCCATGATTATATTATTAATCATTTATCAATGAGATAAATTATAAATTAAATAGATAGATGAATATTTAATGAATAAAACTCATTTATAATATGAATAAATTATTTTTTCGTTTTAGTGTGCTCTATTTAGACATTTTAATTTAAAATGATTATTTATTTAACATATTATTAATAGGTTATCAAGTGTGTGTTAAAGAAATCTTATTAATTTTTAAATCTAAATAACTATCCATTAAACACAAAGTTCCGTTAGGATCATTGGAATCACTGATAAGTGGGAGGTGGTTTGAATCAGTGGTGACTTTAATAATTTTATATTCTATGAAATTAACCATGAAACTTGTTATCATTCTATCATTATCAACTAATTATAATAAAAATGAAAAGTATTCAGTGATAATACATTAATCAGAGCACAAAATATTTACAAGGTTTAGCATCATTGTGAGAAACTACATCATTTACTTGGTGAATCATATTTATCCAATGAAATTCACTATTAGTCATAAGTGAATACAATATAGATTTATCTCCCATTAGATACTTTTCAACTCCCAATATGAATTATTACAATGACTCTAATTATTTATTAAAAACTATATCAATTAGAATAGATATAAAACATTGTTACAAATATCCCAAAATGTTCATATATAATATTCCATACATTATTTTCTATTTGAAATGGTCTATCCATTATTCTACTTCCTGTATGTGTCTTTGTGGTGCAATCTTAATCTCTCTAGTCAAATGATTTTGGTGTGTTATACTAAAATTTTTGGAACTTTTAAAAGTGGTGTTATATATGCTGAAAAAAATATAAGTGCTTAATCTCTATATGGTACCTATGAATAATATATGTTCTCATAATATCTAGCGTATTATAACTATCTGGGGATTTGATATGGAATATTTTTTGTTACATTGATAAAATAGTCAACCTGAATTCTCTCTTCTTCGACCAAATCCATGGAAACTAATTCTTCTCAAAAGATTTCATATTTTATAACATTTTAATAGTGTTATGTACAATTGTACATTTCACCCCATCATATTGGTTATACAAGAAAATGAAATTAGGGAACTCATTTTGGTTTTCCTGGTCAACTCAAATTCAATCGAAACTTCTTGAGACTTCTATATTCTTCCAAAATCTTTTTAAGGATTCATGAAAATTCGGAATATATACCTCTCCTAGAACTTCCTTAACCTCATATTTTAAGTAACTTATAATAATATCCATAGATATGGACATATATAAAAACATAAAAAATAGCACAACATCTTCATACTAATTGGATTCATAAAAATATATAAAGCATCTTAAAAAATCCTTTTAGTAAATGTTTTTCTAGTAACAACTTTTGTTGCTCCTTAATCTATTTATATTAGTATGATCTTCATTAACCAAAAAAATATATTAGGTAATTTTATCCGGCCATTCAACCAAAACACAATCATTTATTAAATAAAACTTTCTCATAAATTTATATCCAATAAATTTTATTAGTGAATCATCATCGGATGGACTTGATATGTGCCTTCACAACTCATCTCTCCAAATATATTTTAACATCACCTAGAATATAAAATATTACCATTTTATAATTTTACAAAATTTATTTTATGAAACTACAACTACCTTTGTCCATTTCTTTTGACCATCTATAGATGGTTGATTAAATTGTTATAAATCTTAAAGAGAGTAGTTATAAGGAACATCTCTTTTTTGTGGACTAATCTTTCTGGTAGATACTTCAGCTTTTATTTATCTTCTCGAACATTAAAATATTTATTCCATTTTAATTTCAAAATTTTTATCATAAATTAAACACTACAAATATAAATTATAATTTTCAGAATTTTAGAATATTGTACTTATTTAGAGTTGGGACATCTCTCATTTTTTACAAAAAATGATTTCTAGTTTTCTAGAAACTCACTATCTGGAATTTTTTTTGGAAATCTACTTATGGTTGCTGATGATAAACTATGATTAAATGTTTGTTATATGAATCTTCTACTAGACTGTATGTACTACTTCATCTTCGTCAACTTCGTTCTATCCAGTTAACTATATTCATAGATGTTTAACCAATGATGTGCATCCGGTAGAAAAAGTTATGCTATTATTCGTTTAGAAACTTCTTCATTTGATCACACTTTTTAGCTATGTAAATCATAATCCATGATATATCATCGTTGTTTGATAACCTCAATCTAGTTATTTTTTATAAAATAGAATATGAGGACATTTTTCTATAACATGATCACTCCCCCTAAATAAAATCATGTATCGTTACAGTCTTTATAAATTAGAAAACTTGATGTTATTAATATAATATTAAATATTTTTAAATAAAATAATAATGTTCAAAAAACATCCTAACCGCATCCATAAACTTCATAAAAAACATTCTTAACATTTAAAAACTCCCTGTAACTTGTTTAAAAAACATTCTTAACAAAAAAATGTGGTAAAAAAATTCAAAAAAAATATGAAATAACACAATGGATCATAAATATACCTTTTTTTATTTATTGTATTCATTATTTAAAAACTTATAAATCCACAAAAAAAATTTCACAACCCATTTTCTCAATTCAATTTTGAAATTTATCAAACCACATCCTTTCTCTAAGAGAGTTTCCAAACATTACACTAATGGATACTGTATTTATTTTTAACGAATTTAATCCATTGGTGAAAAGATTGTTTTTCAATATTAGGATAAAATCTTCTTCACTTTTATATTCTCTAACTTTAAATACATACTCTTAACTATCTCCCTTTTTATAATGACCAGTGATTCCTATATAAATGAAATATGTGGGAAAAAATTTAAAATTTTGTTAATTTATCTACCATTATTTATATAGTACAAATCATAATTATGGATATATCCCTTACAATAATAGAAAGTGTTTAGTGGATGTTGAACATGTATTTGTAGCCTCAACTCTAAAAAATATTTACTTTTTCTTGGATTTTGTAAAGACATATCAAATATTATATTTTGTAGAAATTTATTCAAGAATAACATCTCCAACCACATAATTCTTCTTAATGAATGGAAACTTAATTTAAATGTTAATCGATCTATATTGTTGAACATTATTCTTCAAAAGATATAAAACACGTTGGTTATCAGACAATATCTTCTATAAAATACAAAATTTCACTCTCAAATATTACATCTAAACATTCATTACAATCAATTGTGTATATGCATGGGTGAAATCAATATATTATTCTTCTAATGTACTCAGAATAAATAATATTTTTCCCACTATTCCAAATCACACAACATTCTCCGAAAACAATCTTTCCTTATGATGTTGAATTTTTATTATCAAAATCTACAACACAATCAGCCTCACTACATCCAAGTATCACAACTAATTATATATAATAGTCCATAGGAAGATGTTCATTAGACATATCTAACAAGTGAGATTACTTGTGATCATTTTGATATATTATAAAAAACTAATACCATAAATTATGTTTGAACTTGAGAGGGTAAGATAGAGAAAACTTCCAATCACCTTGTGGAATTCTTTCTAAAGGGCACTTTTCCTAGCTTCCCCTTTACAAATGTTCATTCCCAAAGAAATGGGATTAGAAATTTCTTTGGAATTGGTTATTCCATAGACTGGTAAAATTCCATAGCATAAATTTATTTAGATATAAAATTGTTTCTTCCCTTATATTTAACATATAATCCCATAAATAATTTAAATTATCTATGAATTATAATTTAAAATATTTACTTCTTTTCTTTTGAAAACGTTTTATGAATATTATCTATATTCGCTGAAAAAATTATATTACCAACCTGAAGAATAACACTTGAGTTTATTTATCTCACATAAAAGGTTACATCAACTCTTCCTTTATAAACCTTCAATTTTTTCAAAAACTATCATGTTTCATGTTCCAGGATAGAGAAGATTTCATCAATCCATAAAAATATTCTTTCAAATTACACAACATGGTTATATATTTATCATGTAAGAACCTGTAATTTTGTAAAATAAAAACTTCTTCCTAAATTAATCCATTTCTCAAGGTCAACTTCACATACAACTAATAAAAAGCATAACATAGATATTTATCTATGATCAAGTACATTATTATAGTTTCCCACATATCAATAGGGATGAATCTTTATTCAAAAACTAATCCGTATATATGTGAGTTAACTTTAAAACTAATTGATCTTTGTTTATTTAAATTTATCCATATTCTTCTAGCTTATTTATTTATCCCCACATTATAACTATAACATTATTTAATTCTAGTTATGGAAAATCTCCTGAAGTATAATTATTATCAATCTATTAAAGTTTATCATTCATAGATTGCACCCAATAGTTATGTTCCACTACCTCAGAAACTTCGTCGCGGTCATCGAACAAGATAAGTGATATCATATTTTCTAACCTCGACTTCCTTCTAGTTTAAGATAGTTCTCTCTAAATTCCAATAATTTTTTTAGATTCTACTTATTTAAGTTGGTTATGTGATATCACATACTCTCTTATTATTTCTCATTCCTCAACACATGATTATTCTAAATAATCATGCACCTATTTTTGGATCACATCCATCTTCACTTTTGTTATTATCATTGGTAGTCATTAGTTTTTATTATTAAAAAATTGCAATAAATTTTGTTTAGGATGTTGAACTTTCAAAAAAAATTACATCATATATATCTACCAAATTTTGTACAAAATTATTCTAATATTTAAAATTCCTTATATTGGATGAAGACCCAATGATCATTCCTTCCCCGACACTTTCATTGAATTTTCAATGATCTGTATTTTCATCAGTAGTATGCATCGACTCCTAAAAATCCTGAAATATTTAACTATATCTTATTTATTATACCACATCTCATAGAAATAATTTTAGATTAAAACTATAAGAAATATCTTTTTCTACATGTATGATAGTGTTAAAAACCTCTATCCATAAAAACATAAAATGTTTTGGCTTATCCATCACAGTCCACCAAATTTCCTGTAAACTATTAGTTTTTGTTTCTTCCACTTCATTTTTTAGAGAGGTGTTTGGAGAACTACAATGATATTTTCTCTATATTTCTTTAGATATGATTCAAAAAAATTTATTGTGTACCCCTTATAATTCTCAGTTCTTAGATTCAGTAAATAAGTAAACAATTATATTTTGAACTTCTCTTTTAAAAATTTTTAACATCAATGAAGCCTCTTATTTATGATTTTTAAACCGAATTTTGTTCATCCTTTTAAAATCATCAATAATAGTCATGATCTAAAAACCCCTTTGTTGATTGATTTCCAATCAAACCATTAAGATCTTATTTATTAAATTCGAGAGGTATGTTATATTTAATCTCAATTTTCTTGTTCCTTCGACAAAACAGCTTCCCTTTCTGTGATATTCTACAATCATCATTATCTCTTATTTTCTATTCTGGTGTGTTGATTATTGTATAAAATTTGATTTTATTTCCTAATTTTATCACCAAGATTCCCAACCCTATAATTCCACAAATAATTTTTATCTTCAATAATTAGGTAACATGAGTAGTAATGATATTCTATATGAAAGAAATTTTGTATGGTTCTTTACCCACTTATGATTTTTTTTAAATCTTGTAGACTTTTGATTATACAAGAATATTTTATAAAGATTAATTTCATTCAATCATGACATATTTTTTCTAACACTGCAAAATTATTAATTTATCAAGTAAAATATAAAACATCTTTTGACTTATGTTTCTTATCATAAATCTTAATGATTCATGCCCCTCTTATTTTAAAATAACCTTAATTAACAAAAGTAACCCTTCCACGAACAATATTTTCAAAAATTTTAATATATTAAAATCATATTTCATATGGGAGGGGAAACCAAAATCCCGAATCCATGTTTTAATAATTACACTAGTTTTTAGTATTATTTCAATAATAAAGCCACATTCCTCAATTTTATTCGTTCCAGCTTCCTTTTCATTCTAAGAGTAGTAATCTTATCTCAATAGATTTCTCAAACATTATTTATCAATATAACCTAGTTTGTCATATCTCCCATAAATTACCTCCCAGAAGGAAAAGAATTCATGGGAAGACTTCTAGTATTTTTTGATTTTGACTTTCCTTATTCCTACAGTATATGAAATTTATTTACATTTCATCCACTAATGTTCCCCAATTATTCAAGCGTATTTTTTAAAAGATATATATTGTTGAAATAGTTATACTCTATTCCCCCATAGATTCCATATCACCAACAAAAATGATCAAATCCTGACTATATGTAGGATTTGTATCATTCTCTATAGAAATATTTTTATGATTTGTAATATATTTCTTTTCCCATTTCATCGAATTATTTAAAAACGTTTTACAGAGGATGATATCTACTTTTGTTTATTTGATGGATTTCTCACGTAAATTCTCAACCCAATATTTCATAGAATTTTTAATAACACCATCATGGTTAGTAATATAGCTTGAGATTCTTTTTCTTGTGTGAATATATCACCTGATTCATGGAATGAGATTTCATAGAAAATTAAGATGTTTTGGTTTCTAACATTAATGATTTTCTAAAATTTTCATTCATCCTTATTAAGGTACTTTCTACAGTATGATTATTTTATTGAGTTTTACAGATCTCAACTTCTATAGGAATAAGTTTCTCTTAAAGATATTCCACCATTTTTTCATTTTGGAAAATCAATGTTTATGGTTTGTGATCTATTATATATACTCATATTCATAATTAAAGATATCATTCCTTACATTATTATTCCCTTCCATGTTATTTCTTCAATATTCTTATACTTTTTTTATTTTTCTATTTTGACAAATACATTTAAAGAGTTTTGATCTCATCATATATTCTCAATAAGTTTTATTACTATATTCTTATTCACTATTTATGGAATCATCATTTATCTCAAAATTTTTTATGATGTCTCTAAACTTCCCTATATTTTCATATTCAAGGAATTTTATATTAGAAGTGTTACCTTTAACGTTATTATTGATCATACTTCTTATATATCCACCAATTTTATTATTTCCACCAGTGTGCTTAAATTCTTGTCTAGATGTATTGTTGAACATCTTCCACGAAGGATTTTATTCTTAATCATCATAATAAACTCTAACATTCTTGTTATGAAAATTCATAGAATATTTTCCAATTACTATACACTCAAAAAATTTAATTGGGAGTTATCCATTGAAAATTCAGTTATATTTTCAAAAAAAATCAATATTAGATAAATATATTTTCATTAATGTCATCGTCATTAGTATCATTAATTTCACTAAGTTAAAAAAATATCAGCATATTATATTTTTACCAATCTCATTTCTTCAAAATACATTTCTGCCCAGATCTTGTTTTTGAATTATTGATAATTACCCATCTCATATGGCAAAAGAAATTTATATAACTAATGAATAGATAAATCAACTTTATATTTGGAATCAAATAATTTGGAAATAAAATTAGGGATGTTATACATGATTCTATTGAAAAAAATAGAATATTCAAAGGAATATATAAATACTATGATGTTAGAAACCAATTTGTTATCTATAGTGATGTATTCATCAACTCTTTCTTCTTCTTCCATTCTGATATATTCATAATATATATGCTAGATTTGTTTATTTTCCTCATTCTCTTTAGTGTTTATCTTGAAAATATTTTCCAGTTTTCTGTTAGTTTAATGGATAATTTGTGACTCATCACTACAAAGAAAATAGTTTTTGACAAAGTCATAATAATATCATTTCATTCTATACGATAAAACTCAATATTATTTTTCATAAAATTTCGTGGGGTTATTTTTTCAATAGGCGGATACACAATTATACCCACATCAATAACTTCCATGCTAGGGAACCAAATATTTGGTATCATTTTATTTTTCATATTTATAATAATTTTTTCCATCAAAGGTAGTAATACTTGTTTTCCTCACTAAATTGAAATTTTCCAGAATATTGATATAATAGTGTAACCTTTGATCTAATACTAATTTAATTTCCCTTGGTATCATTGGAACCACTGTGATGGTGGGATCAATCTATGGAGAATTTTACTATTACAAATTATATGAAATTAACCCATATATCTGGTTATAGTATCATACTTTTCAAATTTTATAATCAAACTCACAAACATGAAATGATACAAAATTCCAAAATTCATGAAGTATTTACAAGGTGATAAAACCTACATTATTTCCATAGAGACTACTATTAGACCATGAAAATTCATTTATTAGTAAGAAATGAATAAAAATTTCAGTCAATTACTATTTGGATCCTTCAATATCTCTATATATATTATTATAGTGACTCCAATTAGTTTTCAATTTTTTTCAAAAAAATCATATCCAATCAGAAACGATGTGAAACATTGGAAAATAGATCCCAAAAAAACATCTGTAATAGTGCCTCAATTCTTCCCTTTCCATAATGGTATGTCTATTTTTTTACCTAATATATATATGTCTGGTGTACCATCACTCTATTTGGTGAAACCCAATCTAGTGTCCCTTTCTAAAACTATGATACTTTTAAATACTAATTATTTAATATAAACAAAAAAACATGGTCAAAACTCTATTAGGTACCTTTGTCTAGTGTCTCTTCCTAAATTCTCTATTAAATACTCATTATCTAGTGATCTGAACTGAAAAATATATTTATTCTCCAATCGAAGAATTTGTCTAGAAATTGCATTCTTCATCAAAATTTATTATAAAATCTTCTATGTAAAAGGAGTAAGATTTTAGAATACAAGGATAGTGAGAAGAATAGTTTTATATTTCATCGTTCTATACAGTTTCACATAAAAATGAAAAGGTAGCACATATTTTTTTCCTACTCAACTAAATTTCTATTTTAATTTCATAAAATGATAGTATAATCCTTAATATTTTTGAAGAATTATTAAAACATAATATATCTAACCCTCCTATAACATCATGGCCATATTTGTTAAGGATCACATTCAATCATTCATAAAAGATATCTATATATCCAACAATTGAAAAATGTACAACATTATAATTCTCATGGGGTATGACCTAGATCTATTAGCGAGGTACATCCTTGGATAAATTTGGAGATAAATCCATTTATAATGGATAATGAAATGTTTCCTCAAAATATTAGTGGAATCAGGGTTGTCACAAGAGGGTTCGGTAAATTAAAATAGATAAAAAGGTCCATACTAGGTTTGGTGAATGGTAGTAGCTTGGTTTGTACTAACATTACAGCATGTAAGGGGTGTTCTTAGTTCAAAAACCTTTCACAATGCGTCTGAAAACCATATTCCTTTTGGATATATCCAAACATACTACCAATGGGCGCAGCAGAAGCGCATTGGTGGGTGTACCCATCTTTAATTTTAGCGCTAACAATGATAAATTCAAGATATGTTGTGATAATAAAACATCAGATCATCAGAATAGAAAGAAGAAAAAAAATAAAGTGGGTAGTCCCAGAAACATAGATAGTATCATCATATGTTTGTTATAATTAATTTAATTAAAAGACAAGAATTACTTTGATGGAATTCTATCTCCGTTGATATTTTCGGTCACAATCTGAAGTGATCTAACGTTGTGTTGTAGAGAAAAATTTGTAGGATTCCTCTATCGGTGATCTGCACATGCTCCACATATCTCTAGACATCGCCGAAGGGATCTCCAAGTTCTAGCATGGAAAAACCTTCGCTTGTGATGTCCGCCTTCAAGCGCCTTGATCCGGTGGAGAAGGATCTCTCTCTCTCTCTCTCTCTCTCGTAGCTTGAGAGTGTTCTTGGAAGAAAATAATTCTGTCTTGGCTTGAGAGAGTTCTCTAGATGCGTTGTGAAAAACACACAATATGGCTATGATAATGAGAATTATATATAATTGGGATTTTAATTACATAGAATAATAAAATGAATTAATTACCTGAAATCATTTATTCATTTCATTTAATTCTTAGAAATACCCCATGTCTAATAGTAACAATTGACTATAATTATTACATGACATGCACCAAGCGAATTATACATAATATTATTTAATTAAGTAAACAATATTATTTATTATAAATTCCCATAAAAAATACACGGTGTGTATATTAATATAAACGTCGTGTACTTTTGTTTTTCCATTCTTTAAATTTCCTCCACCAAATTAATTAGATCTTCAATAATGGATATTTATTTATAATATAAATATCACTTCATTACTCACTAATAAATATATTATTTATCCCATAATATATTCTCTCAAATAACTAGTGGCGAAATAAATTCAATCAGGCATCCTTAAATAATTATTAAACCACGATCGAGAATAATCTTTTTTTAACTTGTTAAATTAATATTTAACTGAGATACTTGGACACACTTAGTGTGTAACCCTCTAGGCCTCTTTCTCGGTGGTATTAGGTAGAGCATGCCCAAAGTCCATGGTTAGTATGTAGCTATAGGCTAAGGCACCCATAAAGAAATAATTTAATGCCTCTATGATGTGTCACCTCCTACGAACGTATACTGGGTAATGTAATCCCTTTATCGCGATATCTCAAATCATGTGGGTTTCATGCTAGTGCCATCAACCCATGTGCTCGATTATTCTTTCATTGACTTTCTGTAATTGAACTCTCCCATTACTTACCATGGCCATTGATTTATTTAGGCTATATCAATTCCATAAAAGGGTCTGAGATATCTACTTCATCTTTGGAATAGAAGGTGAAAATACTTTCTCGCATTATCTATTAATGAAGTATTACCCGTAAAGCACCCAACATATCCTACTTAATTGTGAACAGTGTGCCATCACAGTTTTCATCAATACATCTAAGTGCATGATTTTTAAGGCCCATTAATAATAATATTAACGTTTAAGGACTAGTACACACATCCATAAATTGTAAAATCCAATGACACTATGAAATGTGGTTTTCTTACTGGTGGGTCTCGTTCTCATAATATCCTCTAGGATATTACCAAGGGCGCACACCATGAGAAGGTGCCCCAATTTTTTATGAGACCTCACCTCTAATGGCCTCTATTATTTCTGTCCCTCAAATAACACCATTCGTCCATATAACATGTGTTCAATAACAATGTTATGGAACATCCATGTTCTCATCATAGTAGTGTTCCGCTATGACCCTTTAATGCAACAGATTTCCTTAAGACATTATCACATACATTGTGATGAAGAACAGAAATCAAGTTGTGATAAGGTATTTATTAATGAATAAAGTACAAAGTAGTTAGTTCTAGGATACCAACTTTAACAAACTCACATTTGGACTAGAGCAAACTGCTAACAGCCTTCAACCCGCTAGCTCTCACATGATATTCATACTTCTTCTAAGATAGGACTTTATTCATGGGGTATGCCACGTTCTCTTCTGTAGACAATCTTCTCACTAAAACTTCACCTGTTTGATAGAAATCACTCAAGATGTGATACTTCCAGATTATGTTATTTTTCCGTTGATGTGACCTTGGTTCTTTTGAAAGAGCCATCGCTGCAGCATTATCACAATATAATGTTATTAGATATTTACTCCTAGGCACCACATCATGCTCCTGGACAAAGTTCAAAATCAATAAGGCTTCCATAATTGCATCAAAAGCTGCTATATATTCAGGCTCCACTATAGAATCGGCGATAACTGGTTGCTTTGAACTCTTCCAGCTCACAAATCGTCCATTGAGACAGAAAACATATCCAGATTGTGACTTTAGATCGTTTTAATCTGTCTGAAAGCTTGCATCAGTATACCCTCTGATGAAAAGCTCCTCATCTCCTCCATAAACCAGGAACATATCCTTAGTTCTTCTTTGATACATAAGGATTATCTTAACAGAAGTCCAATGTTGTTCTCTTGGATCTACTTAATATCTTCCTACCATGCATAGTGCATAGAAAACATCAAGTCTGGTACATAACATGGCGTACATGATGGATCTTATAGCTGAAGTGTATGGGATCTTACTCATTCTATCTTTTTCCTATTTTGACTGAGGACACATTTTCATACAAAGATGTAGGCCATGTGACACTGGAACCTGAACCCTCTTTTATTGTTCCATACCAAATCTCTTTAGTACATGGTCAATGTATGTACTCTGACATAGTCCAAGAAGCCTACTTGATTTTTCAGAAATGATCTTTATCCCTGGAGTGTAGGCTGCTTCAACCAAGCCCTTCACGGAGAAACACTTTTTCAACCACTCCTTAACTGAATGTAAGACTAGTACATTGTTTTCAATAAGTAATATGTCATCAACATATACTACTAGGATAATGATTGCATTCCCATTAAACTACATATAAGGACATGGCTCACTTTCGTTCTTAATGAAACCAAATTATTTTATTGATTCAAGAAATTGAATGTTCCATGACCTGGATGATTTCATTAATCCATAAATGGATTTATGAAACTTCCGAACCTGTTTGGCTTCACCTGGTGTCAAAAACCCTTCTAGTTGTGTCATATAGACATCTTCCTAAAGGTTCCCATTAATGAATTCTGTTTTGGGATCCATCTTCCAAATCTCGTAGTCATGGTAAGATGCTATGGAAAGTATGATTCTTATGGATTTAAACATGGAAACATGTGAGGCGGTTTCATCATTTTCAATTCTTAGATTCTATATGAATCCTATATCTACTAGCCTTGCTTTGTCGGTGCAACTTTACCTTCCATGTCCATTATTCTATTGAATACCCATTTGCATCCGACATGATTTACATCAACTGGCTCATCGACCAAAACTAAGACTAGGTTCTGATACAAGGAATCTATCTCAGAATTCAAAACTTCTATCCATCTTGAAGCTTTTGAGCTTTCTACTGATTCCTTGTAGGAGAGAGATTCATCGTTTTCCAATAATAATGATTCACCATCATCAGTGACTAGGAAACCAAATCTCCCTGGTTCTCTTACCTCTCTTGAGCTCATACGCAGTACTTGAGTGTCTGGAACCTCTTCCATGGGGACCTATGGAACTTCTTCCTGTACCATCTCTTATGTATCTTGAGCTTCATCTTTGTCGAATTCAATCTTTCTCCCACTATCCTTTTTGAGGATGTGCTCCCTCTCAAGAAAGATAGCTTGTCTGGAGATAGTAACTTTCTTGTCTAAAGGGTTATATAGGTAATATCCTTTAGTTTCCTTGGGATATCACATAAAGATACACATTGTGCCCCTGGGTTCTAGTTTTCTTACTGAGAAGGACATAACAAATGCCTAGCATCCCCATACATGTGTGTGTGAAAAAATGGTTTTATTTATATTCCATAACTCAAAGGGAATTCCATTTTCTATCATATTTGGTACTCTGTTTAATGTATATACTGTTTTTTGTAAGGCATATCATGAAATGGATAAAGGATGATCTGCATGACTCGTCATCAAACACAACATGTCCAACAAGGTGTGGTTCCTCCTTTCACAAACACCATTCCACTTTGGTGTATATGGAGGAGTGAGCTGAGATAGAATCCCAGACTCCTATATAAGATCGATGAACTCTTGGTTATGATATTCTCCACCTTGATCCAATCAAAGTTTCCTTATCTTCTTACCAAGCTGATTCTCTACGTGATTCTTAAATTCCTTAAATTTCAATAAGGAATCTGAATTATACATAACTAAGTAGAATTAGCCATATCTACTCGAATCTTCTATAAAATTAATGAACTAAGAATATCCACCTCTAGATTCTACTAGAAATGGTCCACACACATCCATGTGCACCAATCCTAGAAACGTTTTGGCGCTTTCACCCTGTCCACCGAAAGGCATCTTGGTCATTTTACCTTATAAACAAGCAAGACATCTATCAAGTGGTTTTAGCGGAGTATTGTCTAAAATCCATCTTGGTAGATCTTTGTCAAGAACTTCTCATTTACATGACCGAGAAAGTGATTCCATAACTAGGTGATGTATGAGTCATGGGAGTTTGTTTCGTTATCAATTTCCAACACAAGGTTTTCATAATTTAATACATACAACCCATTGTTTAAATGTTTCATACTACAACAGACGTTGTTCTTATAAAATAAGAATCCCTTATTTCCAAACTTGAAAATAAATCCATACATATCTAAACATGATATAGAAATTATGTTTTGGTAACACTAGGCATATAATAACATTTATGTAAAACCAAAATCATCCCATTTGGAAATGAGAGGTGGTAATCGCTAATGGCTAACATAGCCAGCCTCGCACCATAGCTGCTCGAAGATCTACCTCTCATATGGAAATATTTCTAAATCTACTTAGTTCCAGCATTTGAATACAAATGTTATCCCCATAAACTATATCTAATAACCAATGTGGAGAAATGGAAAGATTACACATGATAACGAACGCACCTGTAGTGTCCACACGCTTCTGGGTATAGTTTCTCTTATAGTGGCCTTACATACCACATGAAAAACATACCACCTCTCATTACTTGCCATGCCTCTAGATCTTTCCCTTCTTGGAGGGATGGTGCTCCGGGTATTCAGATCGTTTATAAGTCCTTGGCCACTTTGACCTGTCTTTCTTTTTATTATTCACCATAAGGACCGCGGTTTTGTAACACCCCATGTCCTTATCTACTTGAATAATTATGGTCTGAAGTTCATATAGAATCTTCTCATTGTCTCTCATGTTATAATTGAAAATAAAGCTAGAGAAGGTCACTATTAGAAATCATGTTTTTCCCAATAGCTGTATACCAACAGTTCTATTGAACGTTGGTATAGGTGATTTTTCCAAACAATTTGATGAAACCATTGGGAAAGATGGGAAGAAAATTAGTTTTCCCAATGATTTCATCAAATTGTTGGAGAATATGGGAAAAAAATCAGTTTTCCCAATGGTTTACTGAAACCGTTGGGAAAACTCTATCTTCCCCAACGTTTTTTACAACCTATTGGGAAAGATTTCCCCCAAATACACACCAGCTGAACCCCCACCCAGCCCGATTGAAAATTGCAGACAGAACCCAGCTCATGAATTCTTCTCGGCCGCGACACTCTGGCCACCCAATATCCATCTTCAATCAAACAAAATCTTATTTCACACTTCAAATTAGTAAGTTTTACCTTAGTTTTAGCATTATTTCTCTATTTTTTTGGTGTTTGATATTTTGATTTAGGCTAAATTAGGGTTGTTTTCTATGGAACCCATGATTTGTTTTAGGTTTTTTTGTTCTAAACATCAAACATGGTAAAGGGTTTGTTTAGTGGGGTGATATGGTAATTTTGGAGGAATTTATTTTAGATGAAAATTGGATTTTGATTTGGATGAATTTGTGTTTGAATTTGATGTGGGGGAGGGTGTGCAGATGGGGTGGGGGAGGAAGTCGAGGGCTATCCAAGTGGGGTGGGGGAGGGGCTGTCTAGGTAGGGTGGGGAGGGGGGATGGGTTGTCCAAATGGGGTGGGGGTAGGGCTATTTGGGGTGGGGGAGGGGCTGTCTAGGTAGGGTGGGGGAGGGGGCTATCTACGTAGGGTGGGGGAGGGGGTTGGGTTGTCCAAATGGGGTGGGGGTAGGGCAGTTTGGGGTGGGGGAGGGGCTGTCTAGGTAGGGTGGGGGAGGGGGTTGTCTAGTTAGGGTGGGGGAGGGGGCTGGGTTGTCCAAATGGGGTGGGGGTGGGGCTGTTTGGGGTGGGGGAGGGGCTGTCTAGGTAGGGTGGGGGAGGGGGATGTCTAGGTAGGGTGGGGGAGGGGCTGGGTTGTCCAAATGGGGTGGGGATATGGCTGCTTGGGGTGGGGGAGGGGCTGTCTAGGTAGGGTGGGGGAGGGGGCTATCTAGGTATGGTGGGGGAGGGGGATGGGTTGTCCAAATGGGGTGGGGGTAGGGCTGTTTGGGTTGGGGGAGGGGCTTTCAAGGTGGGTGGGGGGGGGGGGGTGGGGCTGTCTAGGTAGGGTGGGGGAGGGGGTGGGGTTGTCCAAATGGGGTGGGGGTAGGGCTGTTTGGGGTGGGGGCGGGGCTGTCTAGGTAGGGTGGGGGAGGGGGCTATCTAGGTAGGGTGGGGGAGGGGGCTGGGTTGTCCGAATGGGGTGGGGGTAGGGCTGTTTGGGGTGGGGGAGGGTGTGGAGGTTGGGTGGGGGAGGGTGTCCAGGCAGGGTTGTCCAAGTGTGGTGGGGTGGGTGTGCAGGTGGGGTGGGGGAGGGGTTGTCTAGGTAGGGTGGGGTGATGGTTTGTCCATGTGGGGTGATGGTAGGGCTGTCTAGGTGGGGTGCGGCGGGGGGGGGGGGGTGTCTGGGTTATCCAAGTGGGTTGTGGGGGTAGGGGTGTCCAGGTATGGTGGGTAGGGGGGGCTGGGTTTTCCAAGTGGGGTGGGGGTAGGGCTGTCCACGTGGGGTGGGTGGGGTTGGGGTAGGGCTGTACAAGTGGGATGGAAACCATAAATTCAATGTTTTAATTGGAGATTTGGTTTGTTTTATTAGGGATTAGGTGTATGAGTAATTATCATTCCTATTATGGGTGGTTTTAATCAAAATTAATGATTTTGGAACCATTTATGATGTTGTTGTCTCTATTTAATCTCATTTCCCCTAACTTAACATTAAATTCTATATCACATTTGGTTTCTGTTTTTTAATTTCAGCTAAGTTATTTGTGGTTTATGATTATATCATGTTAATTGTTTTCAATGGTTTGGCGTGGAAATTGGGCATTTAATGTGACTTTTACAAATGGGGGTGCCTTGAGAATACTCCAAATATTTGGTAAAAATGATCAACGGAATTTATTATTTAAAATGGATTTCAAAATATATTTTCTATTAAAGTTCAATCCTATTGAATTGGTTATGAAAAAATGACTTATATAAATTCTTTTTACAGAATGGACAGAAGTTGGATTGTATGAAACTGATCGGATCTCAAGCGATTTTCAAAACAATTTTGAGAGCTTTATAGATTTTTCATTTCACAATGCCTCAGATAGTGGTCGCATACATTTCCCATGGGTCCAATTGTGTTGGTAGACCTTGGTTGAGATGTAAAGAAGTCAGCTACCACAAAACCAAAAAGGGTTTTCAAGAAAACTACATTGTGTGGTATCACAAAGGGGAGAAAATTAAATCTAAAATTGGTGATGATCGAAATGAAAGGACTGGAATGTAGAATTTGTTAGATGATCAGTTTTCGTTTATTCATCATCATGAAAAAGAAAGGATTTCGACTCAAGAAGACTTCAATATGGGGACAGCTGATTCATCTAGTGAAAATGATGATATTGATAGGGTGAAAAAATTGAATGATGCTGCCACAACTCCAGTATATCGACAATGTGATAAAATGAAAAAGCTGGAATTTTTAATCCGATTGTTTCATGGGAAAACTATGTATGGAATTTCTAATACAGAAATCGATTACATTCTTACCCTCTTGAAGCATTTACTTCCAGATGATGCAGATATTCCTTCAAACCACTATATGGCATGGAAGTTAGTTGAGGAACTTGGATTTTCAAGAAATAAAATTCATGCTTGCCCGAAAGACTACAGTTTATTCTGGGTGGAAACCACTGAACGAAATGATTGTATAAAATGTGGCACATCCCGCTGGAAGTCAAAATATGATGGAACACCATCCCGCGTTCCACAAAAAGTAATGTGGCACTTTCCATTGATCCCCAGACTTCAAAATATTTTTATGTCTGATGACATATCAATAAAAATGAGATGGCATGATACCGAGAGAAGGAAGACTAATGATGAGTTGGTTCATCTTGCAGATGGATTTTCATGGCAAGGATTTGATGCTTGACATCCTGATTTTGCAGCTGACGTGCGTATTGTGAGGCTGGGTCTTTCATGAGACGGTTTTAATCCGTTTTGGCAGATTCTTACTTCGCACAGCACATGGGCCAATTTTTATACACATTTATAATCTTCCCCCATGGTTGTACATGAAAAAAACCATTCACTTTCATGAGTAGACTCATATCTGGTCCTTCTGATCGCAGCATTGATATTGATATATAGATGCAACCTTTAATAAAAGAGTTGAAACTTCTTTGGGATGAGGGTCTGCGCACACATGATGCATGTTCGAAAGACATATTTCAGATGCGTGCTATGCTTATATGGATGATCAATGATTTTCCGGCTTTATGCAATGATGTCTGGATGGAGCACGAAGGGAAAACTGTCATGTCCAGTTTGTATGAAACATAAATGATCCAGAAGACTAAAACATCGTTCTAGTTTCAGTTTTATGGGACATCGACGATTCTTTCCAAAGGATCAACCATATAGAATGAATCATCGAAGATTTGATAATACCATAGAGACTGAAGATCCACCTCAGAGTATGTTTGGAATTGACGTGCTTAATGAATTGAAAGATTTCAGTTTTTCGTTCGGGAAGGGTCAAATGAAATCTGGAAAGAGAAAGAATGTTTCCACTGAAACCTATTACAATTGGAGGAAGAAGAGTATCTTTTTTTATTTGCCTTATTGGTCAACCAATTTTTTACGTCATTTCTTAGAAGTAATTCCTATTGAAAAGAATATATGCGAAATGTTTCTTTCGGTTCTTCTAAATTTCATGGGGAAGACAAACGATGATTTACAATCTCGGCGTGACTTGGTGGATTGGGGCATCAGACCAGAATTGCATCCTGTGCATATCAGTGAAAATAAATGGCAACTTCCATGTGCTTCTTATGTGATGACACCTACGGAAAAAAACAATTTATGGAAGTATTAGAGACTATTAGTGTTCCTGATGGCTATTCATGCAACATATCTAAACGGGTCAACAGAAGAGAGTTGAAGCTAAAATATTTGAAGACACTTGATTATCATGTTCTACTGCATGAGTTGCTTCCAATAGCAATTTGTCATCTTTTGTCCAATAATGTAAGGGTGGCTGTTATTCGGTTGTGCCATTTTTTTAAGGATGTTTGTGCTAAGAAGTTGTCCAAGTCTTTCTTGCAAAAAATGTTGACAGATGCCCCATTAATTTTGTGTGAGTTGGAGAAAATATTTCCTCCTTCATTTTTCACATGCATGTTGCATCTGACTATCCATATTCCCACTAAAATACTTTCGGAGGGCCTGTTTCTTTTCGTTGGATGTATCCAAATGAAAGAAATATTTTCACATTAAAGTCTTATGTCCGAAACAGAAATCATCTCGATGGTTCTATCGTGAACGGTTACTTGGCTCAAGAATGTTTGAATTTCTGCTCGATGTATTTGTCTGATCTTACTACATGATTGAACAGACCAATGAGAAATGAAGAAGAATAGTATGAGCAACTTGAACCCAGTTTTCCATCACTTCCTCTAACAAGAGGAATTCCTGGATCATATACATTGAAGACATTAAGCCATGAAGAGCGGGAGATGGCACATCGCACAGTTTTGTTCAACTGTGATTTGTTCGATTATTATATCAAGTAACTAAATTGATTTTTAAATATCATACATATATATCTATTAAACTATTAATATTTTTTATCTACAGGGAACATAAAACAATGATAAATAGGAAGCATCGTTCTTTATCTTTGATAAGAGAGATACTTTTCATATCAAAGTGTTTTCTGCTTGGTTTAAATTGAAGTATAAAAATTAATGTTTAAAATAATTATATCAATATTTAATTAAGTTTAATAGTCATTTATAATGTAGGTATTGAGTTTGTCTGTTGACTCTTTCTCTAAGGAAATAAGAGATTTGTCTTTTGGTCCTAATACTGTGGTTCGTGACTGTAAATCAATTTATAATTAATGGGTACAAATTTATTGTCACTAAACGAGCAAAGAACATGAGAACACAACATGATGGTGTTATAGTTAATTCCACACGAGATTGTTATGCCAGTGCATCAGATAGTAGACTGCGATTTGAAAATGTGGGTTATTATGGAGTTGTTGAGAAATAATAATATTTGATTATTACTCTCATAGATGAGTCACAATGATGAAATTACATTGGTTTGATTAGATGACAAGACATGGCACATTTATTGATGATTGTAGATTTCGAGTAATTAATAAACTCGCACTCTTGCTACCGAAGAACCATATGTGTTGACATCAATGGATAAACAAGTTTTTTATGTCAAAGACCAACTTCGACCTGAATTTGGTGTCATAGTTGAAGTAATTCCAAGAAATATTTTGATAATGGTGATGATGGAATTGACACTGTCCCTAGTGTGATTGGAACCAATCCATTTATTTCTTTTGATGACTCAAATAGCTCAATTTTCAGAGTTGATTGTGAACCTGAAGTTGTGGTTGAAAATATATAGAATCATTTATCCATGTTCTCAATTATTTTGGTTTACCTTGAGTTGGGTTGTTAAGGTTGGTAATATTCAAATTTATTTAGTATTGATCACAAATATGTTTTAGCTGATTTGTCTGTTATGTGAATTTTCAATGTTTATTGGTTGTAGTTTTTTTTAATTAAATTTTCTAACTTGGAATTTAACTGTATTCAAACATAGTCAAACAATATTTCTAACTTGGTGACCATTATAACTTGTATTATTTATTAAATCCATTCAAGCACTTCTAAAACAATTGATAGCTGACATGGCCGTTATGTGAATTTTCAATGTTTATTGGTTTCAGTTTTATTTGAATTTCTTTTTCTAATTAGGAATGGAACTATATTCAAACATAGTCAAACAATATTTCTAACTTGTAAACATTACAACTTTATGATTATTTATAAATCCATTTAAGATCTTCTAAAACAATTGATAGCTTAATTGAACATTATGTGAATTTTCAATGTTTATTGGTTACAGTTTATTTGAATTGCATTTTTTAATTTGGAATTGAACTGTATTCAACATAGTCAAACAATATTTCTAACTTGGTGAACATTACAACTTGTATGATTTATTAAATCCATTCAATCTCTTCTAACACAATTGATAGCTAAATTACCAATGAATCCCTCTATTCCCTCATATATTTAGTTTTTTGGGTTACACATTAGTTTTCATTTTCTAATTAATTACATATTTGTTTTCAAAAAGAAGGAAATGAAGCTAATTGAAGAGAGGAAAAGGAAAAAAATGACGGAGAACAATCGTCGAATGACGGAGTTGGGAATTCCATCATTAGTGCCTGTAGTGAGTAATTTATTTCAAATTAATATATTTAAAGAATATATAATGTCCTGTGATTAATTTTTTTGTAATCATTTTTGTAGGATCCACCTATACGTCAACAGTTATTCGACGAGGATCCTAGTACTTGTCCTAGTACTCAGGCCGGTGGTACGAGGAGGGTTCGTACCAGAGGTGGACGAGCATCTGTGCGTATGCGACTAGACCCTGCCCCTCCCACTGACATGTCATCCTTCCCACTTTCTGATCCTGGTGTATCGTTAGAGACACACGGGATATTTAGGCCTCCCATGTTTTTGCTACCTTCTGCATCTTCTGGCCCATCATTTTCACATCCCATGATGATTCCAACTCCTCAGTCAGCATCTGGTTAGACAGTTGTTTCATCTTCTTTTCCTTCTACATATATCTCTCTGAGCTTCTATATTCCATCGTCTTCGACTCCTGTTCCACCACAAGGTGTTCCATCAGTTTTTGTGGATCCAGCGGCACACAACGATCAGACTGACACATGTATATTTATAGACCCCTAAGAAATTTTTATTTTCATTATAACATGTTTTGATAAAATATTTGTTTTTCTTTCATGACAGATACATCTACTGACAGGAGGCGTGGGAGGGGGCGTACACGCATGCCTTCGGTGTGGAAGCGATGCACACAGGTTATGGTGGATTATAATGAAGACAACCAAATGGTTGAGAAAACAGGGCACCAATGTCGGAGTTTTTTGGTGACGCTTGCCAAATAATCCGACATCATTCCCGTCAGCCTGCTATCGTGGAGACATTTTCCACATGAGTTCAAGGATAGAACATGTGTAGAGATATGGGTAAATAGATCTGTTCTATTTAATGCCATGAATTATTTTTGTATTTATATGAATTAATATTTTGATTTTAGCTTCGATTTAATTTTCCCGATGGTGAGGGTGCACGATCGGAACGTCTAAAGGATTTAGGCGATCTTTGGAGAGCCTACAAGCATGAGTTGTATATTGGCTGGGTTACTAGAGTTGGCACTGAGTTAGAGGCGGTTCAAGTTGTGGATGATTGTCCTATAGAGCAGTATCGTCAGATGATTACTCGTTGGACGAGTACCTAGTTTAAGGTATTAATAACATTTGAGGTATTTAAATAATAACTTTCATGTTTTTCATTACTACTATTTGTTTCATTTTCGAATTTTATTTAAGAATCATCTAAAAAAATAAAAATAAAATTGATGCAAAAAAATACCTCCACACACTGGGACGCACTACGATGCACGATCATGAGAGGAAGCAGGTATGACAATTGTTTATAAGTTTTCTTTACGACTTACACTTTCTTTTGTTTCCTCAATTATTTAACTATTTTCTAAAGTTTTCATATAACTTTTGTTTTCAATGTCATTGTAGAGGAAAATACATAATATTGAAGGACGTGTGCCTCGAGAAAAACTGTTTTGCTAGAGTAGACAGAAAAAGGATGGAAGTGGCGTCAACGAAGCGACTCAACAGCAGATTGTAAGTTTTAATCTATTGAATTTATTTTTTAATATCTATTTTCTAACTTAATGATATATTTATATTTTTAACAGGCTAATTTAGAGGCCCTCGATGCCCAAGAACCAGAAAATTTTTGGCCAACAGATCACTTACATCAGGTGTTGGGAGAGGAGCATTCTGGTAGAGTACGCTGCCGACCTAGGATAGCCCCGACGAGGTATTGGCCCTCCTCAGGTACGAGCTGTAGTGCCACCGAGCTGCAGAAAGTTAGGGAACAGGAAGAACAGGCTGAGAAAAGGGCCATAGAGGCTGCAGAACAGTCTGCTAGGGCAACCTGTGCGTTTATGAAATTTATTGAAGTTCTACGTCCTACATATCCAGCAGAGGCCATCCCAGCTTTTGATGAGTATATGTCATCGATACGTTCTATATACGATGCACCTGGTGTCAGTTCTAGTGGTGGTCCGGACGATGTCTAGCTTGACGATGATGATGGCGAGGAGTCTGATGCGGAAGAGGAGGGAGAGGAGGACGGTGAGGCGGGTGATGGGGGCGAGGAGGAGGGCGAGGATGATGATGGGGGTGAGGACGAGGGTGATGCTGATGGTGGTGATGATGGTGATGGTGATGTGGGACAAGTTGATCCATTACATTTTTGACTGATATTACTGAGATTTTATATTTAATCAATTCATGTTTTTGGTTTTATCTAGACTCGTACTATAGTATTGGAGTTGAGTTATTTTTATATATTATCTATTTTTATGGATGTTGTTTCATTTTAGTGGTTGTGTGTTTGGGAACCCCCCTCCTTCCTGGACCCTGGAAAACCCCCCACCCTCCTCCCTGGACCCCGGACAGCCCTACCAGACAGCTCCCCAGATAGCCCCCCACCCTCATCCCTAGACCCCAGACAACCACCCGGACAGCCCCCGAGACAGCCCCCCGGACAGCCCCCCACCCTCTTCCTTGGATCCCGGAAACCCCCACGAACAGCCCCGGACAGCCCCCGATCAGCCCCCCGAACAGCCCCCTGGACAGCCCCCCCCCCCCCCACCCTCCTCCCTAGACCCCAGACAGCCCCCCGAATAGCCCCCCGGATAGCCCCCCAGACAGCCCCCCAGACAGCACCCCCCACCTCCTCCTTGGATCCCGGACAACCCCCCAAATAGCCCCCAGACAGCTCTGTGGATAGCCCCCCCAGACAGCCCCCACCCTCTTCCTTGGACCCCGAACAACCCCCCGCACAGAGGATTCTCATAAAATGGACAACATTTTATGTACATATGGAAAACCGACCAAACGCATTCGTATTGTGTCGATACTTTAGAACAACGATACATGAGTCATATCTGACGTGTACGAGTCAACCCCGCCTTAATCTGAGGCACGGTGTGGCCGGAAACACTCTAAGTGGCTCTCTTTTGCTTAAAATGGACAACAATTTAAGTACATACGGAAACCTGACCAAATGCATTCAGGTTCCATTGAAACGTTATTAAGACAATCCATGGGTCATATGTTACGTGTATGAGTCAAATCCGCCTCAATCTGAGGTGCGGTGTGGCTGGCACCACTCAAAGTGTCTTCCTTTTATTTCAATAGGAAGTTATTTTAAAAGAAAAATATAAACTGACATACGGAAAACCGACCAAACACATTCGGATTGTGTCGATACATTATCACAATGATCCATTGGTCATATGTGACGTGTACGAGTCAACCTGCCTCAATCCGAGGCGCGGTGTGGCCGCCACCACTCAAAGTGTCTGTCTTTTGTTTCAAAAGGATATAATTTGAAGTGAAAAACATCAACTGGTATACGGAAAACTGACCAAACGCATTCCGATTGTGTCGATACTTTATCACAATGATCCATGGGTCATATGTGACAGGTACGAGTCAACCCCACCTTAATCTGGGGCATGGTGTGTCTAGAATCACTCTAAGTGGATCTCTTCTGCTTCAAATGGACAACAATTTAAGTACATACGGAAAATTGACGAAACACATTCGGTTTCCAATAAAACTATAGGATAATGATCCATGGGTCATATGTGATGTGCATGAGTCAACTCCGCCTCAATCCGAGGCGCGGTGTGGCCAGAACCACTTAAAGTGTCTGCCTTTTGTTTCAAAAGTACGTCAGTTTAATTGAAAAACATCAATTAGCATACGGAAAACTGACCAAACGCATTCGAATTGTGTTGATACATTGTCAAAAGGATCCATGGGTCATATGTGACGTGTATGAGTCAACCCCGTCTCAATCCGAGGCGTGGTGTGGTCGTCACCACTCAAAGTGTCTATCTTTTGTTTCGAAAGGACATCATTTGAAATGAAAAACATCAACTGGCATACAAAAAAGCGACCAAACGCATTCGGATTGTGTCGATACATTAGAACAATGATCCATGGGTTATATGTGATGTGTACGATTCAACCTCGCCATAATATGAGGCATGGTGTGGCCGCAATCACTCTAAGTGGATCTCTTTTTCTTAAAATGGACAACAATTTAAGTACATACGGAAAACTGACCAAATGCATTCGGTTTCCATTTAAACTTTAGGAGAACGATCCATGGGTCATATGTGACGTGTACGAGTCAACTATGTCTCAATCCAAGGTGTGGTGGGGGCCGGCACCACTCAAAGTGTCTTCCTTTTGTTTCAAAAGTACGTCATTTTAATTGAAAAACATCAACTAGCATACGGAAAACTGACCAAACGCATTCAGATTGTGTCGATACATTATTACAACGATCCATGGGTCATATGTGATGTGTACGAGTCAACCCTGCCTCAATCCGAGGCACGATGTGGCCACCACCACTCAAAGTGTCTGTCTTTTGTTTCAAAAGGACATCATTTGAAGTGAAAAACATCAACTAGCATATGGAAACTGACCAAACGCATTCAGATTGTGTCGATACTTTAGAAAAATGATCCATGGGTCATATGTGACGTTTACGAGTCAACCCCGCCTTACTCTGAGGCACAGTGTGGCAGGAATCACTCTAAGTGGCTCTCTTTTTCTTAAAATGGACAACAATTTAAGTACATGCGGAAAACCGGCCAACTACATTCGGTTTCCATTTAAACTTTAGGAGAACGATACATGGGACATATGTGACATGTACGAGTCAACGCCGCCTCAATCCGAGGCACGGTGTGGCCGGCACCACTCAAAGTGTCTACCTTTTGTTTTAAAAGTACGTCATTTTAATTGAAAAACATCAACTGGCATACGGAAAACTGACCAAATGGATTCGAATTGTGTCGATACATTAGCACAATGATCCATGGGTTATATGTGACGTGTACGAGTCAACCCCGCCTCAATCCGAGGTATGGTGTGGTTGATAGCACTCCAGGTGTATGTATTATGTTTAAAATGGACATTATTTCAGGTAAAAATATATGGTATACAAAAAACCGATCAAATTATGAACTGAATTCCGGATTCCACAAATAATTGTCATATAAATTTTAAATTTAATTCTAAATGAATTATGTATGTTTATAATTACGTTATGAAATCTAATTTAATTATGGATGTGTATAGTTCCACCATTATATGTTAAATGTTTATGAATTTGTTCTCTATATGTAAGTGTTAGTTGGTTATTGCAGGTACAATAATTTTATATGTATGTGTTTGTTTATTTCAGGTACAATAATTGGATTGAAAATGAGAGGGAACCCACAAAATGAGACCTGGTGGGAAAATTGGAGACCTGGTTGCAAATTGGGGAGTTGTTGCTGTGCAATTTGCCCAGCCGAGGCTAGGCCAATGGTTCAAAACTGTTGGCATAGAAGGTCTAGATTTTGTTTTACCAACGGTTCATAAAACCGTTGGTAAAACACTTTTCCCAACGGTTCTAAACTGTTGAGAAAGAGGACATTTTGGGTTTTTCCCAACGGTTTTAAAAACCGTTGGGAAAAACATGGTAATTTTCAGCACTTTATCCCAATGTTTTACAACCATTGGGATAATGTTTTCCCAATGGTTTTCCAGAACTAGTGGGATAGGGTAATTTTTCTCCACCCTATCCCAATGGTTCACTATAAATCATTGGGAAAAGTTTTTCCCAACGGCTTACGTTCTTACAGTTTGAAAAACCATTTGTATAACACATACCAACGGTTCTGCAGCTTTTCCCAAAGATTCTAAACCGTTTGGAAATCCTGTATTTCCAGTAGTGGGTCTTGGGCAGTGATGAAAGGATGAGATCTATACTCAACTCATCCGAGAACTTAATCTCTAAGATGTACGGGTGTTTAATGTAACCAATAAGCTTGACTACATGAGGCCTAGCTATCGCAGACTCTCCATGCATAGTTGTGAACAAAGCATTGGAGATCTCATATCTCCCTTGTCTCTCCATCTCTTGATAGATATCCTTTAGGTGAGACATCATGTTATACACGTCCATGTTTTCATGTTGCTTCAAAAGCTCATTAGACAAGGCCGATAGCATGAAACATTGGACATTTCTTTCATCATCCATATGGTTCATGTAGAGAGATAGTTCCTCATCACTAGCCTCTTTTCTAGGTGTAAATAAAATATTCTCCTCCAACATGTACAATTTCCTCTCGTGGCGAAGGATAACGCGTAAAAACCTCTTCCATTCCTTTAAATTGAAGCAAGTGAGAAGGTTTTCCTTCTCGAATATAGTTCTCAAAGATACGTTTGAAGTAATTTTTCTATCCATTTCTAATATTTAAGATGATCAATGTTTTAGTAATTTATCATGATAAAACTGAGACAAATATATAAATTATTACTTGTTAGTCTACCACTATTTTATTGAAATCCAATAGCCCTCACAATTAACTTAAGAATATTCTATTGCCTTAATATTTTAGTGGAAAGGATCCATATTTCCCTTTTCATTACCCCAATTGGGGTTGGACTAGCTACATGAAGGGTTTTAGGTAGGTATTCTGAATGCAAACTACATTAACTCGCAACTCCTTAATCAGCTGAGTGGACACCCCAGTCCTGAAATCCTTTTATTATGGATTTCCTCAACCTTTGCCTCTTGTTCACACCAAGTCATATTGTGCCTGTCAACCCTTGATGTAAACCCAGACAAGTCAAACCAAACCCATGAATTTGAATTCATCGATAATTAAAAGCATCCCAACTATATTTGGTCATGCACTTTGAAATATGGTTTGATTCTAACCAAGATTATGGAAGGCTATACCGACCTAATATTTTCATTGAGGTATTTTATCCTTATACGCAAATTTCTATTTTATAATATTTGATTATATGATTGTTAATATTAATTGGGATATACTTAATTTATTAACCTAGTCTAATATAATATTTATGCATAAGCGAGTCTTATTTTAGTTCCAACTTGCATTCTTGTTTAATACATTAATTGTGTGATTGTGAAAACACACCGACAATAAATAAACCATGCAACTCATAGAAATAAAAAAAATTGTATGATCATGAGGTTATTCTATTGGTTATTTTATCTAGTAGTTGAAAAACTAACCGAAGACCTAGGGGAGAAACACCTCAAAACTTTTGGGTTCGTTTTTATAGCTATCCACATGTCCACCTTTGTATCTCCTTGGATTGGTTTCACCTTGGCTTATAACTTGAGCCAACTCCACTATCTTGGGAGTTCCGTCCATTACATATGCTTTTATCTCACATGCATGTGAGGGGTAAAATGGGGTTTTACATAAAAGAAAATATGCGCATGTAGGCCCTAAATATTAATGAGGAGAGGACTCATAGGCCGAAAAATATAAAATAAATAAATGAAATGAAACCATTCACATAAAAATGTCTTGGTCTAACTCATGATCATCTATACATGCAATATTATTTATGCATAAATAAAACTAGAATTTGATTCATTGACCGTTCTTGTTCAAGATAAATCATGCTTGAATAAATTAATTATCATTAATTAATCAATCCTTTCATCTTAAAACCTTTTATGAATTTCCTTGAGATTCAAATCCATCATAATTTTAAACAAATAAATTCATTTAAAATTATCTTTGTACGTAACTTGTACCTTGGAAATAACCCGGTGAATTCTCATTCATAACTACCCAATGAGTAGAAATGAACATTACACAGATTTTAAATTAAAAACATATTTATAAAAAACGTATCATGTGTTGTGCCTCAGCTTTATGCCTACACTATGGTATAGGTCTCAAGGGTTTGTATAATATAATAATAAATTTCAATAAATCTGTGTAATTTGGATGAGTACACGACGTGTAGTTTTGACTACATGGAATGTAATTTTTTTCACCACCCATCCAAAGTACACGCTCAGGGACATGGAATGTAAATGTAATTCAAAATTCTTTGGAATACATTGCATGTTTATTGGGATACACGTCGTGTAGTATCTGCGTTACATGGTTTCTAGCCGGGCGAGCCCTGTATGGGGTACATGGTCCAACCATAACCTGAAGGTACTACATGCCATGTTCAATGAGCCACATAGCATGTAATCTGAAAACTATGTTCCACATATTCCTGGTCAACACATGGAGTCATTTAAGACATAGAAATAATCTAATACATGACCTGATTTAACAAACCGGTCCAATGCATTGAATCATTACTACACAGCATGTACTGTCGAATACACACCATTTATTCTGGTGTTTTACATCCATGAACATTTTTCACCTCTTTATTAGATCCTTTATTTTATTTTAATCAAAATTAAAAGAAAAATTAGTTTCTGCATGGTGAACGAGAAATGCCAGAGGAGGATCAGCTTTGAAGATTCAGATTTAATGAATGATTAACTTGAATTGAAAAAACTAAAATATTGAATTCCTAAATCACCAACTGAAGAATAAATAATTATAATCAACGATATGATTTCTCTAATACCACATGTAGGTTCTGGGTACAGTGGAAGCGTGCGGGTGGGTGTACCCAACGTTAATTGTAGCATTAACAATGCTCAATCCGAGATCTGTCATGATAATAAAACATCATATGTTCATAATATAACAAATAAAAGACAGAGGGGAGTCCCAAAACCATATATACGATCATAATATAGGGGTTATAAATAATTTAATTAAAAGAAAAGAATTACCTTGATGGTATTCTCTCTTCGTTGATGTTTTTGGTCATGATCTGATGTGATCCATCGTTGTGTCATAGAATCCAAGTGTAGGATTCCTCTAGCAGGGAACCACACGTGCTACACGTATCTCTGGACTTCGTCGAAGGGATCTCTGTGTGCTAGTGTTGAAGAACCTTCACTTGCAATGTCCACCTTCGACCTCATTGATCTGGTGGAGAAGCATCTCTCTCTCTCTCTCTCGTTGTTTGAGAGCGTTCTTGGAAGAAAAGAATTATCTCTTGGCATGAGAGATTGCTCTAGATTTGTTGTGCACAACCCTCAAAATGGATATGTTAATGAGAATTATATATATTTGGAATTTTAATTACATAGAATAACAAAATTAATTAATTACCGGAAAGCTTGTATTCATTTCATTTAATTCATAGCAATATCCCATGTCTAATAATATCAGTTGACTATTATTATTACTTGACATGCGCCCAGAGAATTACACCTACTGTTATTTAACTAAATTAATAATATTATTTCTCATAAATTCCTAGAAAAAATACATGGTGTGTACATTAGTATACACAATATGTACATTTATTTTTTTCCATTCTTTTTATTTCCTTCACCACATTTATTAGACCTTGAATAATGGCTATTTATTTCTAAAATAAATATCACTACATTACTTGCTAATAAATATATTATTTCACCCATAATATATTCTCTCGAATAACTAGTGTCAAAATAAATGTAATCTAACATCCTTAAATAATTGTTAAACCACAATCGGGAATTGTATTTATTTATCTTGTTAAATTAACATTTAACTAAGATACATGGACACACTTAGTGTGTGACCCTCTAGGCCTCTTTATGAGTTGAAATATGCGGAACCTGCCTAAATTCCAAGGTTAGCGTCTAGAAACACACCAAGGAACCCATAGAGAAAGAAGTTAATGCCTCCATGACGTGTCACCTCCTACGAACGCTTACGGTGTCATGTAATCCATTTTTCATGATATCTCAAATCAATAAGGTTTCATGCTGGTGCCATCAACCCATGTGACTGATTATTCTTTCTTTAACTTTTAGGAATTGAACATGCCCATTCCTTACCATGGCCATGGATTTATTTAGGCTATATATATTCCATCAATGGGACTGAGATATCTACTTCCTTTAGGGAATAAAAGAGACAAATCCTTTCTCGCATTATCTATTAATGCAGAATTACTTGTGACACACCCATCATATCCTACCTCACTATGAATAGTGTGTCATCACAGTTTTCACCAATTCATCTATGTGTGTGAGTTTTAATACCCATTAATAATTATCATAATGTCTAAGGACCAATAAACACATCCGTAGATAGGAAAATCCAACGACATTACGAAATTTGGATTTCAAACTAGTGGGTATTGTTCTCATAATATCCTCCTAGATATTACACTGGGCGCACACCATGAGAAGGTTCCTCAAAGATTTATGAGTCCTCACCACTAATGGAATGTATTATTTGTGTCCCTAAAATAACATCATCCAGACATAGAACATATTTTCAAGAATAGTGTTATGAAACTTCTGGGTTCCCATCATAGTAGATAACCTCTATGACCCTTTAATTCGACAGTTATCCTTTGGAAAATATCACATGAATTGTCACGCAAAAGAGAAATCAAGATGTGATAAGGTATTTATTAATGAATAAAGTACAAAGTAGTTGGTTCTAGGCCACCTACTCCAATAGTATGTGGTCTATAAGTTATATCCAATATTGTTGGTGTTTAGTTATTATGCATATGGTTGTGCCATTGTGTCGTTGTGTAATGCATTTGAACCCCATGTAATAAATGATAAAATGGTGTGAAAATGGTGTTTTGAACTCATATAGATACCATTTGGGTTCATTAATGTTTTTAGACCATGTCTATGGTCACCCAAGGGGTGTACCACTTCATTGTACATGAGAATTGTGTTTTTAAATTATGAATTTGATGGTTCATGAGATTAAGACAATTTTAATTATAGAAATCATGTTGAAATGGAATAAAATGGTGTTTGGATTTATTTTAATTAACTAAATGAGATATGGATTGAAAAAAATTGAAAAATATTTAAATGGGTTTTTCCATGTTTTTATCTGGCTCTAAAGGGATGATAAATTATTATAGTTGTTATTTAAGGGTGAAATGTACTTATATGGGAATTATGATTACATTTAATGTAATGAACTATTGACTTGTGATAAATGAAATTGTTCGCCCATGGTATTTTTCATTAATAAAAAGATTAAGGATTATGAGACTTTTAAAATGTGAATAAATTGTTAGGTGGGATGTGGGACTACTGTTCATATCCCTAAGGTGGGAATGACTGATGCTCTAGTCACCCATATGCGTAGTATGTTTCAAAAAGTTAATGATGATCCTGAATCCATGGGTATTGACATGGAATTCCATATCATGGATATGATGGTCAAACATGGAATTTTGAATCTTTGTTGGATACTTGGAAAAATGATCCTTTATTTCCAACATGTGATCCATTTGACATACGGTTTTGCAGAATGACATTAGTTTAAAGTCGTTTTGATAGTTATGGGTAACAGCTAGTACTGATAATGAATGTGTCTAAGTTTATTAATGTTATGTAAATAAACATATTTTATCTACTATGTTTTTATTGTTTATTATAATATTACATACACTAATAGACTAGATATATTTTTAGACATCATTGTTAGTGTCATACTAATTTATACCCACACCTTTCTTGATCCATATTTGGGTACCCAATTAGACATCACAGTTTCTGGTGAGGATAAGTGAAAGGTCCCTATGTTAGACGTTTCGTTTGGGATATAGGATGAATCATAAATTAGGGGACTAGACATGATATTAAAACTCAATTTAGGGATGGCCATTAGCGTTTTATTTTGATTTACTTATAGATAATTATAACATCAAGACATGTCATATTCTAATGTATTGTATTGTGGGAAATTCCACTTTTTGGGAGTGTGGTATGTGATGTTTTTGTATATATTATTATTTCATGTCGATATTTATATTGATTTCTACTATTTTGTGACTCTGGTAAAGAGGTCATATTCTCCCCAAAATATCCATAAGAACCACTTTTCTAGTTGGCATCATCTGGCATATGAGGAGGTTCCCTTGAGGTCACGTACCACTCAAGCTTGGGGAGACAATAATAGGAGGACCCATGATTAGAGATTACAAAGTGGCATTAGTGGATTTTTCTTTTCTATTACTATATTATTTATGAATTTTTGATTGGTGATTATGATGTTTTTGGCCTTGGAATGGATCTCAATTTGGGGAGTACCTAACCCATGTGCAGGTGAAAAACCATGTTCATATAATGAGACTTTTTTCATGATTTCTATTACTATTGGTTTTTATTTCAACTTAGGTGATTCCCTAGGTGTATGATGTTATTATTTTTTAAGTATTTATCCAAATCTTAGCATGGATTAAGGATTGTGTACACATTTATCATTTAATAAACATTTGGATATATGTTGAATAAATCCTATGAGAAACATGTGTAAAACTGGTGGTGTGTAACACCTCAATCTTCCACAGTACACTTCTCTTTGAAGAATACAGTAGCGTGTGTTGTATGCCACTTCAGGTTCTAACACACACCACAACCAATCAAAGTAGTAGTTATGAATATTAATACACACTTGTTGAAATTATATAAATTTTATATTTCAAAATGGAATTCATTTTTGTATTTAGAATATTGAAATTATCCTAAGTTGAATTTTTTGTAATTTTCTGAGAACTTCCAATTTTTTATGAATAGTGAAAAATACTTAAAAACAACATGTTTAATCAAAATAATTGATAGTGATAAATTCTACTATTGAGTGGTTTAAATGTATAATAAGAATATATTTTTACCATTTTATCCAATGGTGGTCATTATAATTAATTTCAGTTTGAAATTGGACATAAACAATTGTCAATCTTTTGATATATATTGTTTCTTAAAAGCACGCTATTTATTGTGACAGTGGGAATTAATTATAAAATTAATTAATGAAACTTATATGTTTTGAATTTTGTAAAATATACATCATTTTTGAATTCAGAATATCAATTATATATTAGGGTGAATTTTTGGTAATTTTCTAAAAAACATCAATTTTTTATGAATAGTGAAACCACTAAGTGGTAGTTTAAAAACTAATTTTTCATGTAAATGAAACATTACCACTTCTGTGATTTTATTTTCAAAAATATGACATACATGGTTGTCATTGGGAAGTAAAATGTGGTTCAATAGGATTAAAATAATTTTTTGGTGAATAGTAACTTTTAAGTTTTATTAATCGCGATTAAAGGTAATGAGTGAAATTTAATGTAAAAAATGTTATTATAAAAATATTAAAATACCTTTAAACTTGTCCTACCCTTATTGGATGAGTCATGCCCAACCACAAAAATCCATGGGTCAACTTGGGGACCCCATTGAGCCACGTGGGTAAGAAAATGACATTAATAACTTTTTATTTAAAGTAAAATTAAAATTGTCAGAAACATGTGTTGTTTTACTAAAACAATTATTACATGGGGTTATATAAGTTAAATTTTTGACTATAAATATTCATTGGAAAGATAAAAATATTTCATAAATCATGGTATTTTTTTTATAATTTTTAGACATTAAATAAATTAATTTTTTTATAACACCATGATGATGAAACGATTACCTCATTAATTAATGATTTAAATAAAATGAAAAGATATTGTAAAATATAATCCTTACACATGTCAAAAATCTATCGGATGAGTATAATTTGAAGCCTTATCACCTTAGACTAAAAATATATCATTCTGGGACCTATATAATCCGAAAATCATTTCATAATAAAGTGACATTTCAATCTTTCCAAGAGTGCCCCTCCTCTCCTCTTATAAAAGGCCCCCACCTCTACAACCTTATTCACACCTCACAAGCCATTTGGCACGTCCAAAATCTACCCAAATACTCTCTCAACTTCCCTATATTACTACTAGAATCATCAGTTTGGGAATAATTCTTCCCAAGGAAGCCTTTGGCTCAAATCAAAAAGAGTTACCCGATTTAAAGGTAATGCCTTCACTAATTCTCTTTTGTTTTATTTTGCTTCTCCAACCCCCTAAAGCCTTTTTATTATTTCCATTTGTAACAACACCAGTATATTAAATATACTAGGATGTTGGTATGAAAAGTATTAGAGCTACACTTACACACACCTCCTTCTAATGGTTAAAGAACATACTATTTCCGTGGATGGTGAATTACTACCTCACGAAACGATGATTGTTCTATCTTCTCCTACCACCACTCATGGTGGCCATTATGATGGAAATATATTTATTTATGATATATATTATATTTATTTCCTCTCTACTATTCTGTATTTTACATTTAAAACATACCTTTATGATTTTCATGTTGTGAAAATGCGATAATTTCATTTGAGGAAGTGTGGACTACCGCCCCCTCAAGTGATGTGACTCGTTAATGCAATACATGGAATGTATAAAGAATGAAATTAATGAAATTATGTGACCTATATAACATATATATTATAATTAAATTATAATATATATATATATATCTCATTTATTTTTAATTACATTAAATACGAAATAGAAATGAAAGTAGTGTTCATGTGTACGTACGGCTTACCGTCTCCATGAACGGTGCATTTCATTTATTATCTCTAAATGTTATGTAATATTATAAATGCATGTATATACTGGATATATATGATACATATGATGTATAAATCATGAATATAATGCTGGATATAATGGATATTTTACCACAAGAACAACTTGTAATTATAAGAAGTTTATTTTTGACTCAAGTACCAAAGATTGACAAAATGACCGTTATTAACATAAATAATTACATAAAGTTCATAACATGGTAATAAGTGAAATTAAAGGAATAATAAACTTGAAAAAGGTTCTTATGAAATTATAAATTAACTCTAGTTTATTATTCTGGAGGTTAAAGAGCAGTCGAGTCAAGTCGGACACGAGGTAAGGGAACTTCTTAACCCAATTTCCGTTCTTTGGATTAATCTCCTACTTTCAAATTATGTCATGATATTATTATGTAATATCTCGTATTTGTACATTCTTTACGTGTACTTATTATGAATACACATAATAGATCTGTTTTAATTAAAAATTTATCTTTTTAAGGACTTCATCTCAATCTCCTTTCATTGAGGCATATTTTGTTTTATACACAACTTTGTTTTATACAATTTATAACCCACTTTGACTTTTACATTTATTCAAAAGGAATATTTTTATAGGAAGCGTTTTACTAAATGACAAAAAGTAATGTTTTTTTCATACGTATGTGGCGACAATGACTTCTCCTCCATCGTGACCATTATTTGAGTTTCGGCTTCCTCTAAAAGCCATAACTTTTTAAAATTAAAATTAAATACAAAGTTTTAATTTTCTTTTATTTTGTTATTGAAAATGGTTTTGAAAGTGTTTTTTTATTATATAAATTGGTTTTATTTATATCTTGTGATTGAAATGTGGAAATGTTATGTTTCCTTTATGCATGTTTTATGTTATGGATTATGTTATGTTTAAACCTGTTCATATGAGGAATGCATTGGACATAATAAGTGACGGGTGGAGCCCACTATAGCTCCTCGATGCATTGGTAGGTCTCATGACACAAACTAGTGTATTGGCACGAGGCCTTGAAAAAATCTTATTTTTAGTCTTGGCACGAGGCCTTGGCTACGGGGTTATGATAGTCTGGCATTATGCATTCTATCATTATAAAAGTGGTTATTGATATTGCATGTGATTATTTGACTAGTAGAATATCCATGTGAATAAGTAAATGTCATTATTTCATTTTAATTTGCCATATTATGCTGAAGTTCAAGTTTAAAAGGCTTTCATTTTAGTTATACATTTCCTTAAATGTTTATGTATATTTATGAAAGTTTCTGCTGTATTGTTATCCTTACTGAACATCTGAGCTCACCCCTTTAAATGTTTTAATTTTTCTTGGATGTGATGAAGTATATTATGAATGACCAGCAGGGATAGTATGAGGGGACATGAAGACATGAGGTTTTTATAGTTTTCTTTCACTTTATGATGTAATGTAAGACCTATGAATGTATCTAGTGTTTCCAAGCCTACTAAACTAATCGGTCATTCGAGACTTGATCTTTTGTGATCATGCCAATGTTACACAATAATGCACCGACACTGGGTAACGGGGGTCGGGGAGTTAAAGTTGGTATCAGAGGTAGTTTAATACTAACCTTGGAATCTAGATTTAGATAAAATCTGATTAGAGAACATATCCATAAGATAGACTTTGAGGATTAGTTTAGAATAACTTCCTAGAATTTTGGTATTGGAGAGATTTTGTGAGTTTTCCGAGCAATACATCCTTGTCTGGATACGAGAAGGTAGAGGTGGCTCTGGCACAGATTCACCTAGGGGTAAAACCCAAAAACACCGCTTTGAGCTAGACTCGAACAGGAACATGTTCACGACAACGGGCCTTTCTTCACACTTGGTTACGACACTCCAAGGGGATTTTCTTAGGATATTTCTAATTTTCTTTACAAATCATTATGAAGGGTTTATGAGTATAAACTTCCTCAAAGAAAACATTTCTTTTTATGAATATAGATTATATCCATAAACTGTTCAATTTATGTTAAGTGTTTTACAAGTACAGAATTATGTATTTTTATTCACAAACTGATATAGTTTATGCCATTGTTTAGAAATGGTGCCTAGTGGAAGGAATAGAAATCGTATCAATGCATGCCCTCCATGTAGGGATTTCCCTCCTACTCAAGATAATTATAACAGAGCTGGTGATACAACTGGTGTTGATCATCTTATCACCATACTGGGACAACTCACTCAGGCTGTGAATAATAACCTTACTCATATAAAGCACCCTGATCCACAACGTGGAGGATCAATGTTAGACCGCTTCATGAGGAAACAACCACCCAAATTCAATGGGAGTACAAATCTGTTAGTAGCTGAGAAATGGATGAATTCCTTAGAGAAAATATTCCATGCCTTGGGGAGTAGTGAAAGGGAAAAGGTTATCATGGCAGTTTACCGCCTCACTAGAGATTCTGATCAATGGTGGTCATTGAATCAAAATACAAAGGAATATGAAGAAGAATCGCGTATGGAATGGAGAGAGTTCAAAGAGATTTTCTTAGAAAAATACTTCCCTCGTGACCATCGAGAAGATATGCAAAGGAAATTTCTGAGTCTGAAACAAAGGGAGGATGAGAATGTTGCAAAGTATAAGGCCAACTTTAGAAGGTTAATGAGGTATGCTACAGATTATATACGTAACCCAAGAAGTAAGATTGAACGTTTCTTTGATGGGTTAAAACCATTTCTCTGTCGAGCTTTAGTATCACAATCCTTCTCATCGTACAAAGATATTGTCTCGTGTGCTATCAAGACAGAAAAGGAATTCTCTAAGTCTTATGACAACAAAGTAAAGCAAGAGAATTAGAGAATGGTGGAACAAGAGACAGATAAAGGGACAACGGGAATGAAGGATTTTCCATTATGTGATAATTGTGGGAAGAATCACCATGGTACTTGCCTAAAAGGAATGGTAGTTTGTTATAAATGTGGAGAAAAAGGTCACTGGGATCGTGATTTCAAGGGAAAGAAAGAGGCTATCAATGTTGAATGCTACAATTGTAGAGAAATGGGGCATTATGGAAATGAATGTTCTAAGTGTCAGGGAAACATACTTCTGAAAAGGCCAAGGGATCAAGGCCAACCTTATGTTGTTACTACAAATGAAGTTGAATAATTATTGTATTTGTGTTTTTGGACTCAAGAACTATATTATGGTTATAAGAATAATGTGATATATAAATGGATTGTACTACAGTACTTGTTGTTTTCATTAAGGTTTTAATATGATGAAGGTAATCATATTTTTAGTATGTGACAATAAGAGAAACATTACTTTGTTTGGGGAATCTGATGTTTCAATTGATTTTGGAATTTAGAGACCTTAAGGAGAAAGTCTGGACAGAGGTATTTTGGATAACTATAAAGGTTAGAATGGATTAATTTTAACCTTGGATAGTATTTTTTAAAGTTAAAACAGTTCTGAAGATAATTTTTTGAATATTATAATACTATAGTTTTAGGAAAAGGACAACCTGCAGGTAGGGGGATAACCCGTCACGTCGGACAAAGCTGTAGGAATCGAACCCCCAACCATAGTGTGATAGGCCTTTATTACTTACCACTGTCCTACAGGAAGTCCCTAGTTATTACAAAATAGTTTTCCTAATCAAAATGGTATGTGGTAATATTTGGAACCTTATACAATTAGGATAAATAGAATATTTTTGAGTTCTCTTACCATTTGGAGTGAAAGATGGGTTTTTAGTAAAAATTTATTAATGAATGAAAGTCTACATGACAAGTAAGTATATTTCCTTACATTCTTAGTAAATCTCTTAAATAAATTCCTCAACTTTATGAAAGGTATCTTAAAACAAAAACGTGTTCGGTTAACATTTCCAACTGGGGATTCAATGACCATTTAACCAATCACAAGTTTGTGATTTTCTTGTGGTTCACTTTCTCCTAATCATGTTTTCTACAACTCTCCATCATACCTTGATGGTTTGTTTTTCCTCCATATCCATATTTCCTTAGAATCCTAGTATGGGCAATCTCGAGTGACCTTTGTACTTCTCTTTCTTTCTTTTAAAGTTATATTTTTATTAACATTATTTCCGATGTGGGTTTTCCACCAAGGTATTTTCTATTTTCATCATTTTATTTTCGAAGAAAAATTTCAAATTGCGAGGATGCAATTTATTGAAGGAGGGAAGAATTTAACACCCTAAGCTTCCATGGTACGTGTCTCTTTGAATAATGCAGTAGCGTGTGTTGTACGCAACTTCGAGTACTAACACACACCACAAACAATCAATGTAACCGTTATGAATAGTAATACCCACTTTTTGAAATTATATAAAATTTATATTTCAAAATGGACTTCATTTTTGTATTCAGTATATCAAAATTATCCTCAGTTGAATTTTTTTGTAATTTTCCGAGAACTTCCAATTTTTTATGAATAGTGAAAAATAATTAAAAACAACTTTTTTAATCAAAATATTTCATAGTGATAAATTATAATATTGAGTGGTTTTAAAGTATAATTAGCATATATTTTTTTCATTTTATCCAATGGTGGTCATTATAATTAATTTCAGTTTGAAATTGGACATAAACAATTGTCAATCTTTTGATATATATTGTTTCTTAAAAATACGCTATTTGTTGTGACAACGGGGATTAATTATAAAATTAATTAATGAAACTTATATGTTTGGAATTTTTTAAAATAGAAATCATTTTTGAATTCGGAATATCAATTATATCTTAGGGTGAGTTTTTGGTATTTTTCTGAAAAACTTCAATTTTTGATGAATAGTGAAACCACCAAGTGGTAGTTTAAAAACTAATTTTTCATGTAAATGAAACATTACAACTTCTGTGATTTGATTTTAAAAAATAAGACATACATGGTTGTCATTAGGAAGTAAAATGTGGTTCAATAGGATTAAATTAATTTTTGGTGAATAGTAACTTTTAAGTTTTATTAATCGCGATTAAAGGTAATTAGTGAAATTTAAGGTAAAAATGATATTATAAAAATATAAAAATACCTTTACACTTGTTTTACCCTTATTTTATGGTTCATGGACGACCAAGACAATCCATGGGTCAACTTGGGAACCCCATGGACCCACTTGGCAACGAAAAGGACATTAATAACATTTTATTTAAAGTAAAAATGAAATTGTCACAAACATGTGTTGTTTTTCTAAAACAATTATTTAATGGGGTTATATAAGTCAACATTTTTACTATAAATATTAATTGGAAATATAAACATATTTCTTACATCATGGTAATTTTTTTATAATTTTTAGACATTATATAAATTAAATTTTTTATAACACCATGATGATGCAACGATTACCTCATTAATTATCGATTTAAATAAAATGAAAATATAATGTAAACTCTAAGACTTAACCATGTAAAAAACCTATTGGATGAGTATATTTATAACCCTTATCACCTTATACTCTAAATATATCATTTTGGGACTTTTAGAATCCGAAAATCATTTCATAATAAAGTAACATTTCAATCTTTCCAAGAGTGCCCCTCCTCTCCTCTTATAAAAGGCCCCCACCTGTACCACATTATTCACACCTCTCAAGCCATTTGGCTCGGCCAAACTCTGCCCAAATACTCTCTAAACATCCCTATCTTACTCCTAGAAGCCTCACATTAGGCAGAAGTCATCCCAAAGAAGACTTTGGCTCAAATAAAAAAGAGTTACTCGATTTAAAAGTAATGTCTTCGCTTATTCTCTTTTGTTATATTTTGCTTCTCCAACCCCCTAAACTCTTTTTATTCCTTTATTTTGTAACAACACCAGTATATTCAATATACTAGGATGTTTTTATGATAATTATTCGAGCTACACTTACACACACCTCCGTCTAATGGTTAAAGAACATATTGTTTCCTTGGATGGCGAATTACTGCCTCACAAAACGATGATTGTTCTATCTTCTCCTACCACCTCTCATGGTGGCCATTATGATGGCACTATATTTATTTATGATATATATTATATTTATTTCCTCTCTACTCTTCTGTATTTTACATTTAGAACATACCTTTATTCCTTGCATGTTGTGAAAATGCAATAATTTCATTTGAGGAAGTGTGGACTACCGCCCCCTCAAGTGATGTAACTCATTCATGCAATACATGTAATGTATAAATAATGAAATTAATGAACTTATGTGACCTATATAACATATATATTATACTTTAATTATAATATATATATATATCTCATTTAGTTTTAATTCCATTAAATACGAAATAGAAATGAAAGTAGCGTTCATGCGAACGTACGACTTACCGTCTCCATGAATGGTGCATTTCATTTATTATCTCTAAATGTTATGTAATATTATAAATGCATGTAAATACTCGATATATATGATATATATGATGTCTATATCATGAATATAATTCTGGTTATAATGGATATTTTACCACATGAACAACTTGTAATTATAAGAAGTTTATTTTTGACTCAAGTACCAAAGATCGACAAAACGACCGTTATAAACATAAATAATTACATAATATTTATAAAATGGTAATAAGTGATATGAAAGGAATAATAAACATGAAAAATGTTCTTATAAAATTATAAATTAAATCTATTTTATTATTCAGGAGGTTAAAGAGCGGTCGAGTCAAGTCAGACACGAGGTAAGGGACCTTCTTAACCCAATTTCCGTTCTTTGGGTTAATCTCTTAAATTAAAATTATATCATGATATTATTATGTCCAATCTTGTATTTGTACTTTATTTATGTGTAATTATAGTGAATACACATAATAGATCTATTTTACTTAAAAATTTATCTTTTTAAGGACTTTGCCTCAATATTTTTTCATTGAGGTATATTTTGTTTTGTACACAACTTTCTTTTATATTGTGCATAAACCCCTTTGACTTTTACATTTATTCAAAAGGAATCTTTTTATACAAAGTGTTTTACTAAATGACAAAAATGAATGTTTTTTTCTCATATTTATGCGGCGACAACGACTTCTCCGCCGCCGTGACCATTATTTGAGTTTCAACTTCCTCTAAAATCCATAACTTTTTTTAAATGAAAAATAAATACAAATTTTTAATTTTCTATTATTTTGGAATGGAAAATGGTTTTGAAAGTGTTTTTTTATTATATAAATGCGTTGTATTGATATCTTGTGATTGAAATGTGGAAATGTTATGTTTCCTTTATGCATGTTTTATGTTATACGATTATGTTATGGTTTATGTTATGTTTAAACCTGTTCATATGAGGAATGAATTGGACTTAATATGTGACGGGTGGAGCCTGCTATAGCTCCTTGCTTCATCAGTAGGTCTCATGAGAAAAACTAGTTTCTTTGCATGAGGCCTTGACAAAATCTTATTTGTAGTCTTGGAACGAGGCCTTGGCTACAGGGTTATGATAGTCTGGAATTATGCATTCCATCGTTATGAAAGTGGTTATTGATATTTCATGTGATTATTCGACTAGTAGAATATCCATGTGAATAAGTAAATGGCATTATTTCATTTTATTTTTCCATATTATGCTGAATTTCAAGTTTTAAAGGCTTCCATTTTATTTATACATTGCCTTAAATGTTTATGTTTATTTATGAAAGTTTCTGCTATATTGTTATCCTTACTGAGCATCTGAGCTCACCCCTTTCAATGTTTTAATTTTCTTAGGATATGATGAAGTATATTATGAATGACCTGCAGGGATAGTATGAGGGGACATGAAAACAAGATGTTTTTTTAGTTTTATTTAACATTATGATGTAATGTAAGACTTATGAATGTATCTAGTGTTTCCAAGGCTTCTAATATAATCGGTCTTTCGAGACTTGATCTTTTTTTATCATGACAATGTTATGCAATAATGCACCGACTCTGGGTAACTGGGGTCGGAGCGTTACATTTTGGTTGTGTTATAGGATTTAATTAAATTTTTGGTCTCTATTCAGTTGTTAATGAATGTTTTCCTAAAAAATTGATCAATTTGTTTATGTTTACTAGACAAGTTTATTCATAAGCAAAGCTTCTGGCAATTTATAAAAATAAAAGTAAAAGTACCATAGATAGATGGGCGGGGTCCGACAAAGGAACATGCACTCATCCATATTAGAGATAAAGATCATTATAATACATGTCATTACCATAATCAGAATCATGAGGAGTTTTCCATTCAGTAAGAGATATATATGGGTTGATGATCTTGAGGATATCCACATTGGCCTTCTTTGAATAGGATCTGGTGGACACAGACTATCTAAGAATACAATAGTCTCATCATGGATTCCTTTTTCAAAGATAAGGAGTGAATCCATCATTTTGAATTACCTTTACTTTTCAATATAAAATTTTATCTTTAAAATAGGTCATACCACAACTACTAGATGACTTCTTTGGGGCACTAGAATTCACCCCTTCATCATTAGTGATGTGAGTTTTCTGTTGAATATCAACCTGCTTCTATATATCACTTTGATTCAAATCATCATCCTATAGGGATTGAGGGTTAAAAGTCATCGGCTACATGCTTACTTTCTCTTATTGAGGCTATGCAGAGATTTACTCTAAGTCCTACATCATACCAATATTTCCCAATTTAGGAGAAAGTTCATCCATCAGCATATTCTGATCCAATGCTGGACATGCACTTGCCTGCTGGACCAGCGTACCATGATGGAAATTTCCCACGGGACTAGGAACTATGCTATGTTTTTTATTATCAAAGACAATAGAAGACTCAAGTCATGGGTTCCTTCTCATATCCACATTCATCATCAACACGGTCCACATTATTTTTCTCCTTAATTTACTTTCTAAAAGATGACTCATGATGCCATTTTAGATTGCAATAGTAGAAAAACGCATTTTTACAGCATGTGTCTTTGACATGAACAATTACATGATAGTCCGAGCAAAAATTCAGAAGTCTTTCATGTTCCACATTTAGTGGAATTTCATCGTCCAAAGTTGAAAGCTCTATATTTTGAATTTAGCACATGCTCAGTTCAACCTCCACCAGGATCCTAGAGAAGTTCCCAAACTTAGATACCTTTGTATTAGTATCCATTTTTGTTGGAATGCCAATGGTAGATCCAATATAAAAAGGAATATTAGGTTTCCAAAAGATCCAATCGAGTCTAATAATTTTAATCCAAATTTAGACCCTAGTAATTTTGTATAAAAAATGGATTAAAATGAAAATCAAATTCATGAATGTATATCATACATTGCTTTGAAGGAATTGATATTATCCCCCATTCCCTACCCTTTAGTTCCTATCATGAAAAAATGATCTGGAAAACCAACCCAAGGGTATGCATCTCCAATCTAAATAATTACAAAGAGAGACAAGTTTGTGGACCAAGCCATCAACCTTCCAAGGTTTTACACTTACAAGAAGGAAAATCCTAGAAATAATAGAAAATTTTCCAATCTTAAATATATAAAGTGTAGCCCCTTATTTTCAATCACAAAAATCATATTACCACTCTTTACAATATGATTTTGAGTAATATACTTTAAAAATGTAAAGTGACTTTAACTGGATTCTCTTCATGAGAAATCATTTTAAATGGGTTTTTAATTTTTTTTTAAAAAAATTGATAGTGTTTTCAATATTTTTTAAAAGGGGTCTGAGATGCGTGAACCCTATTCAGGCATCCCTGATCCCGGGAAGATGCGTGAATGCGGTTCATGCATCTTCAATCCAAGAGAGATGTGTGAACACCGTTCATGCATCTTTTGCGAATCGGATGAAGGAAGCATGAACAAGGTTCACGCTTCATGCATAATGTTTTTAATCGTTTTGAATTTTTTTGATTTTTTTGTTTTGTTTATATATATATATATATATATATATATATATATATAACAAAAAAATTTATCAGAATTTATAACCATTCAAAACCATAAAATTGAGACTTAAAATTGATTCATTTATTTCAAGTACGTGACTTTGAAAGACAATAAAATATAAAATATAAGACTAATATTAATGAAATTTTAAACACTAATTATACATATAAAAAATATTTAAAAACATGAATAATTTCATAAAAAATAATGATCATAAATAATTTATAACTATTCAAAACCATCAAATTGAAACTTAAAAATGTTTCATGTATTTCAAGTACGTGACTTTGAAATACTATAAAATATAAACTATAAGACTAATATAATTGAAATTTTAAAATTGATTAAAAATATAAGAAATTGTTTAAAATAAAAAAAATTGCATAAAAAATGTAGATCAAAAATAATTTATAAGCATTGAAAACCCTAAAATTGAGACTAACGAATGTTTCATTTATTTCAAGTACCTGTCTTAGAAAGACTATATAATATAATATATAAAACTAATATAAATAAAATTTTGAACATTGATTATAAATATAAGAAATATTTGAAAACCGAAATAATTTTATAAAAAATGCTGATCAAAAATAATTTATAAGAATTGAAAACCATAAAATTGACACTTAAGAATGTTTTATTTATTTCAATTACTTGACTTTGAAAGAGTATAAAATATAAACTATAAGACTAATATAAATGAAATTTTAAACATTGATTAAAAATATAAGAAATAGGTTAAAATAAAAATAATTTCATAAAAAATATTGATCTAAAATAATTTATTACCATTCAAAACCAAAAAATTGAAACTTAAAAATGTTTCATGTATTTCAAGTATGTGACTTTGAAAGAAAGATAATCCAAATTTATTTCAAGATGAAGATATTAAATGTGATATGTAACTATTATTAAAATAATAAACCTCAAATCCATGCACTAACATCAACAAATAGATCAAAAATATTGAAACGAAAAAAAGAAGGATAAGTGGCCTTTGAACGCATTCATACTTGATCTTTTCGTATGTCTTTGATTAATTTAATTAAAACCTCGTCTTATTCTATTTAATTTTTTGTTAACAAAAGAAGAGGGATATATAAAAACATTCCAATTTCAATAACATGATCTTATAAAACAGTCTACAGTAATTACGTTTGATTATAAATAATATACTGATTCTGGACGTAATTTCATATTTCTTCATTTATCTCACCCTCAAGGGAAACACTCATAAAAGACATTATAATGGCGAATTATTCCAATAATTGTTATCCAGATGTTCTAATACAAGGAATACACTAGAATTTATCTTCGGCTTATGAATGTAGAGATTTAAAAACTTATATAACTTCATCAAGGATGATCTTCTTCAATACTTATTTTTCAGGATACCAAAACATGATCTAACCATGATGATATCTTCTTTATACTTATTGTCTTGGATATGCTAACATATATTCCTAAAATTATTCAATGATGACCTTCTACATTATCAATGGAGTTGGTCCTATTTCGATAGTATTCATGATTTTACATCTGAACACTTGTTCTAATTTTATTGTGTAGCAGAGATCCCTTCCCATTACATTTGGATTTTTGTGTCGATTTGTTTCCCTTATTAGTTTTCATGGATGGTGCAATGTTAACCCTCTTAAGGGTTGTTTCTTATTCTGGAATAATATGAATTCAATCTTTTTCATAATACCCATAATTTTATTACATGATGGAGGTATTTTAACAGTAAAATCCTCTTGTGAAGATTTCGTACCAGTAGAAATTGTTTCCTTTTATAAAGTCTGAATATGTATCTTATCAAAATTGTCCAAATGAACTTCTAATTCATATTGTAGTGATTCTGATCTTCAATCAGAATCATCTAATCTTCATAAATATCCATTATTCAGTCAAATTCTTCTTCATGCAATATAATTTTTTTAAATAAACAATCATGTTCCATGATATTCTATGATTTTACACCTAATTTTAAATCATTGAGATCAATAATATTTTTTAATATTTCTTCATGTTCACGAATAATTTCATCCAGAATGTATTTGATTTCCAAATAATTAATATAATTAATATTTATTAATTAATTTAATCATATCATTTATTATACATATATATATATTGGTAGATAATTTGATAACAGTAAGACACTTATTAAAAAAATAATAGAAGTGTATAAATGATAACAGTAAGACACATAAAAAATGTATCATAAATCAAATATCAACCTAATATACGCCTCTAACATGGATACTCCTCTGTACCACAGCCAGGCGTATACTGGATCTTCCCACACTGTGTCTATCTATGTATGTGATCTGGCATACGCTGCACATCCTCATTGACAACCACCTTCACAACCTCCTATGTGACAGGCGGTGGATGTATAGTCTCACCACCTGTACCCTGTCCCGCATATAAGGATAGTGGAAGCAGGATGGAACTCTCACCAACATAGGAAGTAGATGGCTGCTCTGCTGTAGATGACTGCAATTAAGCATTGATCTCAAGCCATTCATCGTTTGTATGTACTTGTGGCGGTGCCTGAGAAGCTGGAGGAGCATCTGACTAATCATGCTGAAAACCCTCCTCCAATGGAACAATAGTATGTTGCCGAGCAAGCTATACACCCTCCTCCTATGAAATAACATCATCCATAACAGGGTCGTCACCCCTAGGTACATCTATGTGAGGCTTAGTAGGCTCTGAGGCCTCCACAGCAAGTGGTGGATCAAAGAAAAGTTCATGATAAATCTCGTCCATCAATGGAAGCAGCTGTGCCACAAGGGTGTAAAAATATTCCGGTTCAAAGGTAGCTCTCTCCACTGGATCAGACATATGAAGTAGATGACAAATACGAGCATCCTGCGAAAACAAATTCCATTGTTAACTAATATGAATAAAAAATCTGTTGAATAGTGGTAGGAAGAATGCATACTATCTCATGATATCTCCGTCTATACCGTGTCATAAATATGACTGGGGACCTGACGTACCAGCCTGCATAATCCATCTGATCCGTCAAATGAAAATTTAATGTCCTTTCCCCTCACAACTGGGACTCTAGTCGTCTATCCCATAACGCAACATATCTGGCATGGTAGCTCCTCCAATCAATATCCCTCTTCCCTGACATCTTTAGGGAATGCAATGAATCCAACTGAATGGGTAGGTCAGGAACTTTTTGAAAGAATCCAAACTGCCTCGTAACCCTATCTGTCTTATGCCACTCGACTATATGAAAATGAATCAGTGGAACACTGCATGAGCCGATAGAAAGCATCTCTATTCATTATGGCAGAAGACAATGAAGGATATCATTTGTATATGGAATCCATGTAATCTAAAAGAAAAAATAAATAATAAATTAAAAAATGAATATATGTATAGTAAAGAGTAAACATTTAACAATATAAATAATGATCACTTATATCGTCTGGTCGAATGTTGTCTAACATAAGTCTGTAGGCAAGAACATCACGTCTATGAGAATCTAAATTTTGATGCACCTGACTCCACCTGTAGAAAACATTTTTATTTTTTACATTTCATAATATAATCCTATACAATTATGTAAGATATTAGAAAGAATTAATAACATACCGACATCCACATGGAGCCTCTACTACAATATCAACGGGTAATGGCGCATGGGCATGTGGATCTAAACGATGGATGTGCTCCCATACCCACATCTACAAAAGAATCATGCATCCTGTGATCTACATCTTATCGATGTGACATGCACTGCATAGGGCCCTGTATGTATATGCTTGGTGGGAATAACCCCAGCTATACTGGCATGCCTGGTCCAATTTCTCCAAAAAAGATAAATACATCAGGCTCAAAAAAGTTGTAGAGTTGTCAACAAAAATCGTGCCACTGATCAGACCTGGAATTCCTGCTACCAGCATTAATCCTCGATGTTCTTCTAGAAAACCCAAATGGTGAGTGGCTACATTGGAAATAAGTCTTGTTATTTCTGTATAATTCCAAAAAAATATCCGGATGTTTCATTAGAAATGATTTATACAACTCTTGCTCTTAATAGGTCATGGTCTCACTAATTAAAGTGGGGTGTGGATCTTCTTATGTTCCCATATTTATTTGTCTAAGCTCATCCATAGTGGTAGAGACACCATCCTCAAATGATGGAGGATCATCCATGAGATCTCCTGCTTCTTCATCCTTATGGGTTACCTATTTTGTTTTTAATTTCATAGTAGATGACGAGACAGAACTTCTGAAGTTAGGGTAGGAGTTATTATTTGAATATCTTGAAGAAGAGGCCATTGTATCTGACCCTACTAATGATGATGGGACTTCCTGTGGTAATAAAACTGATATTATGGTTGGGAAATCAATGTTGTTTAATTCCTCTAGAATTGCAACAACTTTATCTACTCTGATTGAAAAAGTATAAGATTTCTATATTTTGGAACATGATCTGAAAAAATCTACATTTAAGATTCCATCAATACTTGGTGAAACAACAAATTTTCCATGTTTTTACACATAGATGTCGCAATTGACATTATGGATGATATTTCATGATTTCTTGGATTTGGTTTTACCCATTAAATTTTCTTGATATGTAACACATTATTTGTACTCAAATGTATGAATAGGTTTTCTAGGATATTTTCTAGTCTACTTGGAGAATTAACTCTAGTTATCTGCTTTGTTGTTGAAATAGTTCCCTTTTTTTGATAAAACTCTACCTCAAGGTATTGAGATTCATATGTTTTGAACAGAGCCATGTCACTATACGATGTCCTGATTGGACCATTGAAATAGTACTTAAGAAATTGGAGGTATGCCAAAGGTATGGTATCATATTGATCGTGCCAAGGCCTTCCAAGAAAAATGTTGATATTTGTGTCTGGATAAACAACCATGAAATCAGAATTAGACAAAAGATCCCCAAATTGAGTTCGAAGTGTATTCTTGCCTAGAGCTCACGAAGAAAGGTTCTGTAGTAATCGATCACACCACATCAATATCAAAAATGAAAATAAATAATTCCATCAAACCATTAATACACTATTGCCTGAATAACATAGAAACCTGTATCCAATCATCATCATCGACTATAGGGTACTCGTTGTGCCACAGACGCTCGGGATATTGAAGATGTTGGTATCTAATTGAAGTTATTGCTTGTTCAGCCCTCAGTTTTAACCGACTATTAATCTTATTATAAACTGAATCAAATGTCATACAACCATGAAGATTTACCACTCTGGCAGGTGTCACATTATAGCTAAAAGCCTTCTCGGTAGAGATTACATCATCGTTGCAATATATTTGCGCAGACATAATTACCTATAAAAAAATATTTTAAAAAATATTATATACTAAATTAAAATTTTAAATAATTTATTTTGGTTTTGAATAATTTATTATCTTGAGAATTTTTTTATGTATTGATTTATCACTGTTAAGGTATAGTAATTGTGATATTATAACAAAAAAAATTTAATATAATGTTTCATAATGTTTAATTAAATATGAATATATAATCATGAATTGATCTTGAGACTTACGATTAGTTTATCATTATCTGATAAACATACCACAACCTATGGGTGGACTCCTGCCTCTATTATCAAATGTTTCAGCAGCCGCCAATCTCTTATCTAAAAGCAACGCCTCCTCTCGAACGAGGTCTCGAATGCATCTTCACAGACACTGCTTCCGGGAAGCCTGTTCGGGGACACCTCTTCGTGGGCGTCTATCTTTTAATTACAAATTCACTCACATGCATGTGAGGGGGTCTAGGGGTATGAAATACATACCTTTTTTAAGTGGATAGGAAGGTCCTTACACTCACTGAGAGATGACTTGTTGGTCATCAATGCCGAAAAAATGCAATTATTACAAATTGAATAACCACATACACAAAATAAAACATGCAATTTCAATTATACATGGCCTGTCATCTCAAGATCAGTCATCACTCATACCATGTTTTTTGGTATAATTATTATATTATCCATATTATATATCTTTATCTATTATTAAATGAATTTTATATTAAATACTACACCTCTTTTAAAAAAATTTAACGTCTTGTGTATATATATATAATTATTAATAACATTTAATAAATTTTATTATAACTAATATAATTGATATTTACATAATAAAAACTTTTGTTATTTAAAATTATATGAAATTGTAATGGTTTTTTTCCATTCTTCTACTTTTCAAAATATAAGTAAATATATTTTCTAATTTATTGATTAAAAATAATATTACTAGTAAATAAAATTAATATAATTTACACTTACATGAAAACAATTCATTAAAATAAACTTTTCTAACAAAAATTTCATTTCCTAAACATTCATAATTTTAGACATAACATAAAACATTCAATATTCAGATAACATACATTCCAAAAATTAAATCGTAAAAATATTCAAAATCCATAAAATTATATCATAAAAATATTACACATTATGCATAACATATGAAATAAAAAATCATACACACAATTAAACATAAAAATGAAATAAATAAACACAATTAAAAACATTAGAATGTTAAATAGAAATTTTACCTCTATAAAAGCAGAAAATATTTGTTGAGAAAGAACTTTTGCAGGGCTTTGCAACAAAATCCAAAGTAGAACAATGGTTTTTGAGGGGGGGGATCCTTTTATAAACTCTCTCGTTTGGATTCGTGAGCCTCGTTCACACATCCTTTAGCTAGTATGTGAAGGATGCGTGGATGGGGTTCACAAATCCCTTCCATGGCTTGGATACATTAACCCTGTTGACGCAAACTTCTGCGACTAAGGATGTGTGAATTCTGTTCATGCATCCAAGACCCATTTTTAAATTTACGTGAACCCCAATCTTCTTTAATGATTTTTTTAATAAAACCCAAAAAAATAACTCTCTCTTCATGCTTCTACCACACCTTATGTTTTCTCTATCAGTTCTCACTGGACGTGCCACCACTGCTACTGCCTTGGTACATACCTCCACCGCTATAGCCTTTCCATGAGGAGCACTGCAATCGTCATGAACCCTAGAGCCTAACCTAGAAGTCAAGGATTTTCATTCACAAGTCTCTTCCACCATCCCCAGCCTAGCATGACAAGTTCAGGACATGCTAATCAATGCATCCGACCCCACCAACATTGATCTGTACACACCATCATCTGTCACCATAGAACTGGAGATCCCAACTATTTCAGCCATCTGACGCCCGTGAAAGCTCGCATCATACATAGCATGGAAAGATCCATCTGGTGCTGCCACCATCGATCTGTGCTCACAATGGACATTTAAATCCATGAGATGTATGGATATGGTGGTCTCTATTAATCCTACAAGATGATGCCTATGGATGCCAACATCAGCCAGTCACGAGCCGCCAGAAGTCACAAAACCCGCACTATCCTAATCCCCACTTCACAGGCCATCCTTGCTGTAAAATGATGACAAAGGATGTCCACCCAAGATGATTTTTATTTATAAATGGGGTTTAATCTTTTTATTCAAAATTGATAGGGTTTTTAATATTTTAAAAACGGGGTCTGAGATGCGTGAACACCATTCACACAATAGTGAGCCCGGGAAGATGTGTGAATGGGGTTCATGCATCTTCAATCTGAGTGAGATGTGTGAACCTCGTTCACGCATCCTTCTCGAATCGGATGAAGGATGCCTGAACGGGGTTCACGCATCATGCAGAATGTTTTTTAATAGTTTAAAAATTTTAATTTTAATTTTAATTTTGTTTTGTTTTGTTTATATATATATATAACAAAACAATTAGTAGAAATTATCCACTATTTAAAATCCAGAAGCTCTGATATTACAGCAGTCAGGATTCTGACCGAAACTCTCACCTAGGACTCCCTTTTATAAGAGGTCTTGCTTTAAAAATTATTCTACATTTTCGATGTGGGATACAGGTTCTTCCTATCCTGCACAGTAAATTCTTCATTTTCCATGTGAGATTCTGTTTCAAGTATGTGAATTTGAAATATTATAAAATATAGAATATAAGAATAATATAAATTAAATTTTAAAATTTCATTAAACATATTAGAAATAGTTGAAAACAAAATGAATTTCATAAAAAATGTTGATCCAAAATAAATTATAACCATTCAAAACTATCAAATTGAAACTTAAAAAAGTTTCACGTATTTCAAGTACGTGACATTGAAAGACTATAAATTATAAACTATAACACTACTATAAAATAAATTTCAAACACTGATTAAACATATAATAATTAGTTGAAAACAAAAATATTTTCAAAAAGATGTTGATAAAAAATAATTCATAACCATTCAAAACCATCAAATAGAAACTTAAAAATGTTTCATGTACGTGACATTGAAAAACTATAAAATATAAAGTGTAAGACCGATATAAATGAATATTAAAACATAAATATAAAATATAAGAAATATTTGAAAATAAAAACATTTTAATAAAAGTTGTGGTTGAAAAATAATTTATAAGATTTCAAACACACATACTTTAAACATAAAAATGTTTCAAATATGTGGCTTTGAAAGACTATAGAATATAAATTACCGGATGAATATAAATGAAAATTAAAACATGAATTAGACATATATGATATAACTAATAATTAATTACTTAATTATTAGTATAATTATTAATTATATAATTATTAATTACTAATTTACAAATATAATTATAAATTTGTTAATTGTTAATATAAATATCAATTATTAACTGAAAATATAAATTAGTATTATAATTATCAATTAAAAAATAATTAATTAATTAATTAATTAGGTATATAATTATTACTTATAATTATTCAATATAATTATTATCTATTATATTTTATTTATATAGTAATTAATTACATAATTAGTAATATAATTATTAATTATAATTAGTCATTATTAATTATTAATTATATATATAATAATTAATTATTTATTAGTATTATAATTATTAATTATATAAGAATTAATTATTTAATTAGTAATATAATTATGATATATAATTTGTAATATAATTATTAATTATAAGTTGTAATTATTAATTATATAATAATAATTTAGTTAATTAGATGCATAATTATTAATTATTAGTCAATTAATTATTATATAATTAATTATTATATTACTAATTAATTATTTAACTGTTATATAATTAATAATTATATTACTAATTAACTATTACATTATTATATAATTAATTATTAAAAATCGATAATTAATATTTATAATGAATAATTATAATTATTAATTATCTTGTTAATTTACTAGATAAATAATGAATTATTATATAAATAGTAATTATTTTACTAATTAAATAATTAATTATTTTATAACTAATAATTATATTACTAATTAACTAATTAATTTTTATATATTTAATAATTATATAACGAATTAAATAATTAATTATTATGTAATTAATAATTATATTACTAACTTATTATTATATAATTACTAATTATATTACTAATTTATTATTATACAATTAATAATGATATTACTAATTAACTAATAATTATATTACAAATTAACTAATTAATTATTATATAATAAATAATTATGTTACTAATTAACTAATTAGTTATTATATAATTATATTAGTAATTAACAAATTAATTTTTTTATATTAGTATTTAATAACTAATATTTATATTAATAATTAACTAATTTATAATTATATTGATTAATAAGTAATTAATAATTTTATAATTAATAATTATACTACTAATTAACTAATTAATTGTTAATTATTTCTTATAGGTTTAATCCATGTTTTAAGTTTCATTTATATTCTTCTTGTAATTTATATTTTAGTCTTTCAAAACCATATATCTGAAACATTTTTATGTTTCAAGTATGTGTGTTTGAAATCTTATAAATTATTTTTCATCAACATTTTTTATTAAAATATTTTTATTTTCAACTATTTATTATATTTTAAATTCATGTTTTAATTTTCATTTATATTGGTCTTATACTTTATATTTTATAGGCTTTCAAAGTCACATACATGAAACATTTTTAAGTCTCAGTTTGATGGTTTTGAATGCTTAGAAATTATTTTTGATCAAAATTTTTTATGAAATTATTTTTGTTTTCAACTATTTCATATATGTTTAATCAATGCTTAAAATTGAATTTATATTAGTCTTATAGTTTATATTTTATAGTCTTTCAAAGTCATGTACTTGAAATACATGAAACATTTTTAACTTTCAATTTGATGGTTTTGAATGGTTATAAATTATTTCTGATCAATATTTTTTATGAAATTATTACTGTTTTCATATATTTTCTATATGTTTAATAAATGTTTAAATTTTCATTTATATTAGTCTTATAGTTTATATTTTATAGTCTTTCAATGTCACGTACTTGAAATAAATGAATCATTTTTAAGTCTCAATTTTATGGTTTTCAATGCTTATAAATTATTTTTGATCAACATTTTTTACGAAATTATTTTTATTTTCAACTATTTCTTATATTTTTAATCAATTTTTAAAATTTCATTTATATTAGTCTTATATTTTATATTTTAAATTCATTCAATGTCACGTACGTGAAATACATGAAATATTTTTACATTTCAATTTGATGATTTTGAATGGTTATAAATTATTTTTTATCTACATTTTTTATGAAATTATTTTTGATTTTAACTATTTCTTATATGTTTGATCAGTGTTTAAAATTTCATTTGTATGAGTCTTATAGTTTATATTTTATAGTCTTTCAAAGTCACGTACTTGAAATACAAGAAACATATTTAAGGTTCAATTTGATTGTTTTGAATGGTTATAATTTATTTTTGATCAACATTTTTTATGAAATTATTTTTGTTTTCTACTATTTATTATATTTTTAATAAATGTTTAAAATTTCATTTATATTATTCTTATAGTCTATATTTTATAAACATTCAAAGTCATGTACTTGAAATAGAATTTCAAATTGGAAATGCAGAATGTACTGTACAGTTTAGGAAGAACCTGTATCCCACATCAAAAATGCAGAATAATTTTCAAGCCAAGCCCTTTTATAAAAGGGAGTCATGGGTGAGAGTTTATTTCAGAATCCAGACTACTGTAATGGAAGTGCTTCTGGGTATTAAATAGGGGATAAATTTTTCTAAAATTATTTGTTATATATATTTATATTAATAAAACAAAACAAAATAAAAATAACAAAAAAAAATTTAAAACTATTAAGAAAATTCTGCATGATGTTTAAACCCCGTTCACACATCCTTCATCTGATTCGTGAAGGATGCGTGAACGAGGTTCACGCATCTCGCCCAGATTGAAGATGCGTGAACCGCGTTCACGCATCTTCCAGGGATCGGGGATGTGTGAACGGGGTTGACACATCTCAGACCCCTTTTTAAAAATATTTAAAACCCTTATCCCTTTAGTAAAAAAATATTTAAAAACCCATTTACAATGAAAACCCACCCAAGATACACTTGAAACGAAGGAAATGTGGCACTAACATGAAGGAGAAACCCTAGATTCCATCTTTATGGAGATATATTTCTAGACCGATCTCGTTCTCCATTGTTTAAGTTTGAAAAGTGATAGATTGAAAATGGTCAAAATAGTGCTTAATTAAGAGTAGTAAATGGTTTTAATTGTTATGTGTTGAATTGGAATGATAAAAATAGATCCAAAATCAGAATGATTTTAGTTTCTGATATTTAAATGGTTAAAATGGGTGTCTAATAAAATTTATGTGATATTATATGTTTGATTTACCCCCGGTGACCATTGGATAGTTGAGAGTTGTAACGGTTTGGTGTTTGTATCTATTGGGATAGTGTATGTCGGGTTATTTTTTATGATTAGATTTTAGTCATTTTATGTGTAATTTTGGGAACATTATGTATGTGTTTTGAGATGTCATTTTGGAATTGTAGAGATATTTGACCACGATGACACTTACCAGGGAGTGACCAGAGGACATCATTGAGAATTTTCCTCCAATAGTAAACCAATAAATCCCATTTTTCAGGATAATTGGGGGAAGAAAAGTTCTTTTATAACTATGAGAATTTTATGTTTTTTATGGAGTGAGGAATGCGGTAGGATTCCCTGATTATGTTTGAACTAGCTATAATGTTTTATCTATAACGCCCTCAATCATTTTCTTGATAGGGTGGACCTAAGGCAACCATGTTCTAGATTGAATCTATCCATCAGATCCTGAATCGCTTATAGATTCTTCTTAATAAAAGAGTAATGTTGGAAACATATATGTTATAAGGAACAGTGAATAATTGGGGGAGATATAAAGGCTAGATATTAGCATATGAAGTGGATTTCATGGAAAGACATCCAAGAGAATTTCCTATATCACATTTACACTAAGACCCCAAGGCAGAGGAAGGAGGAATTGTTCATGCACTTGAGTGAAGGATATATGATGGTGATAGAATTTTTTGAATGCTTCATAAATGTGTATTTTTTTCTCCAAGATGATTGGAGGTTAATAATCTATGTTCAGATGTTTTCATGATGTAATTTGGTGTGAGATCAAGGATTAAGTTATTCTTTTTCGATTGAATAAGTTTTATAAGGTAGTGGATTATGCTATCATATCCAAGGGAACCCGAAGTAGGATTTAAGAGTTGGATAAACTATTTCAGTTTGGTGATATAGTTGTACGCATTTGGATTGTAGGAGGTGTCGTTGTGATAATTTCAACTAAAGTAGTGGTGGAAGAAGTAATATGGAAATATGAACTACCTATTGGGTAGGATGTTCAGTTGTCTACTATCATTGTTATATATAGGTCCACATACGGGGTTATTGTCCTTAACCACCTATGTAATGTAAATCTTGTAGCCTGATGGGTCATATAAAATAGATCTAGAGGAACCCACATTAGGTGTGTAGTTGTGGAGGATCTAAGGTAGTACTGAGCACCGACAGGTGGTTATTTACCTCATATCAATTAGGTAGTTGGAGTTCCACCAGTCATACCCATCAAGGTAGGGGGAATGGTAAATTAGGAGAAGAGAATCCATATCAGTGGGGTAGTTCAATACTAGGAACTATTAATAGAGCCTAAGGTATAGGGGTAATTCACCTACATGTAGTTCAGTCTGTACCTAGAGGTGGTGACACTAGACCATCGACAATTCAACATATTATTCGTATAGCTTCCACACTTTAATATAGATTTATTTGATACATGGGCATCATATTAGATTATATCTACATAGTTGAATGTTTTGGGTTGACATATTGAATATATGTGTGGGGTTATTTTGATCTACACACTGTTAATTGTATGAGGAAAATTGTCAAAAAATATAAGGAGGGTTCTCTCAAATATGGTGGGTAATATCTCCTTTGAAAATTGAATATTTTTGGAATGAGAGGTTTTTACCTAGTACTAGGAATGGAGCAGTTAACTTTGTACATGGAATACGTTGATTGTTACTATAGTAGAGTGAGTTTCACATCTCTTGTGGGAGACACCAATGTTCACCAAGGGGAAACAGATATCCTTGCAAACAATGGATGGCAGTTCTTCTTCAACTGGGTGAGATCATGACCCATGTTGCAACACTTTTTTATTATGATGAGTGAATAGAGAATAATTTCTTCCCTAAACTAGAGTTTCATTTTTTTGGATTTTATTCTAAAGGACTTCTCTGGGATTCCACCCTAAGGGAGAGGTTGGTTTCATGATTGAGATGAATCATGGATCCAATACCATTTCTATTATACCATATTGAATGTAACTGGAAAAAAAACAGGATCTTGCATCTCATCCAAAAGAATTTGATGATATGTTATTAATTCATCTAAGTACATCACCATGGGGCTATTGGGTTTTTTTCTAAGAATTATTAGGTAATGCTTACATAGGGGGTCTATTAATGGAAGTTAAATTGGATGAATATTTAGAACTAATATCCCATTCCATGTATCTATGATATATTTGACTGGATGAAGGGTTTGGGTGTCTTATCCAAGATTTATTTTAGGTTAGGGTATCATATGTTGAGGGTGGGATCATATGATATACCGAGGAATGATTTTAAAAGTAGGTATGGTTTTTATGAGTATATTGTAATGATGTTCATGTTGATAGAAGAACATATTGTGTTCATGTATTTAATTAACCAAATATTTCACCCATGCCTTGATAGTTTCATAGTTGGTTTGTGGATGATACCTTGGTGTATTACCAGACTCTTGACAATCATACCCAACATCAAAACAACATATTGAATACACTGAGAGGGAATCGGCTGTATGAAAATCTATAAAAGAGTATCTTTTATATTGAAAATGTATATTTTTAGGTTATATCATCTTGGAGGAAGGTGTTTCAATTGACTGAGTTAAGTTACAAGAAGTGGTTTCATGGGAGAATCCAAAAAAAAAATTTGATATTCGATTCTTTATGGGCTTACCAGGTTACTATAGAAGGTTTATCAATGATATTTCAAGATTAGAAGTACTAATTTCAAGCCTATCCATGAATGGTGTAATGTTTTTGTGATCTAAATAATGTGAGAATGATTTTATGGAGCTAAATAAATGCTTGAACATAGCAATAATCTTGATCATAAATGATTTGGGTATAGAGTATGCCTCTTATGCATCTTATAATTTCCTTTAGGTAGTGTTAATATAGATATATTGTGTCATGTCATATCAAAATCATCAGTCAATGAAATAAGAATGGAAATTCCATACAAAATATTTAAAATTGGACACAGTGATATTTGCAATGAAATTTTAGAATTTGTGTCTTTAGGTTCAGAATTTTATCATTTATAAAAACCATAAAATCCAAATGTATATATTTTACAATAATTATTTTAATCTTTTCAAATAGTGATGGGTTGATTGTATGTGTTATTTTGAATTTGAGTTATCTTATATTAAGGGAAGGGGGTATACAAGTTTATATTACTTGAGTTGAAGGTTTCATAATCAGTGAGTTCAGTAGTATTATTCTATGTAAAAGATGATGGATTCAATTTCTATGATAAATCTATGTGTTCAGGAGGACCATGGGATAATGAAACTCATGCCTTTATCATTTTATACCTATCTACTAAAAATTGTTATGATACCATAGTATGAAATTTCAAAATGTGTTATTTTGAGAGATAGTTTTAAGGTGGGAGCCAAATTTCAGTGGGACTATTGATGAGGTTGAGATTATCATGGATTTTTTGTTGTGATTAATTATATTAGAGAAGATACGATATATGATTTTTCTACTTCAATGTGGTTGGTGCAACTTAGTTTGACCATGATGAATAGATTTATTGAGAGACAAAATTGGCAGCCAAGAATGAAAGAGAAGATTACAGGTTTCATCAAATGATGCACCACCTTTTAGTAGGTGATAGTCATGAATCAATGGCATATCGGACTTTTACATTCATTTATCATTCTGGAATAGAAGTTTGACAGTATTATTGAGGATTTTCTTATTGGAATTATGAAGAATCCTTAAAAGACTGATTCTATTTGGGTGATTTTGGATCTGTTGACACAGGTGGTTTTTTTATTACTAATTTTATAGAATTTCACCTTTGGAAAGTTGAGTGACAAGTATTTCAGGTTATTAGTATGTTTATAGGTTGTAACTCGAAGTATTTTTTTATATTATGAACCTTGTTTTATAGTTCACTTCTAGAGAGGGTGGAAGAATATTCTAGGTAACTAGGTGTTTTTGAGTACATATTTCCTCCTGCAGACAGACGGTCAGTTAGAGCTTGTTATTGAGTGTTAGAATACATGTTGAGGTAGTTAAAACTATATTTTGGTGGGTCTTTTAAGATACACATAGCACTACATGAGTTCACCTATAACAATTGTATCAAAAAAAATATTTAGATGGAAATATATGAGGTGATGTATGTTGTTCTATGTAGATCTCTATTATGTTGGATGGAAGCAGGGGAATCATTGTTTTTGTGACTGAGTCTCATGTAATAGACATCATAGTAGGTTTTGTTGATTCAGAAGAATATAGTTATAGTGAAGAGTATATGAAAGGTATAATCAAATTTACTTTATCAACCTATTGAGTTTGTAGTGTATGATTATGTGTTTGTTCAGGTATCTCATATATTGGATCACCTTCATATTCATAAACAAGGAATGTTGGATCCTAGATACTTGTGTCCATTTTAGACTGGGAATAGGATCTCATTAGTGGAATACTAACTGGATATCACATATGTTTATTGTGGTATGAACATTGTTTTTCATGTGTCACAGCATTAGAAGCATCACCCTGACCCTTCTCATGTGATCTATGATGATGTTGTTTATCTTGGGGAAATTGTGTCCTTATAAAAGCATCTGGTTCATGTATTGGATCATTGTGAGAATGTTTTTCTGTGGTAAGAATGTGACTTTTTTGAGTGTTATGGAATCAATATTGACTAAAGGAGGAAAATGGGAGATAAAGATGGACATTCAGGCCCATTTTCCTATCATTGTTACCATAGAGGCTTATTGATTCATGAGAGTGTACCTTGGGTATAACCTAATATAAGTTGGTAAGGTAGTAATATCCCAACATCTAAGGAGTTAGTTCATTGTATAATTATTAGTTAAATCTATTTATAATGGTTGTTTAAATTCTTCCTATGAATATTAGGGTACTCCTGGGTGTCTAAGGGGTTCTTGAAATGAAGAAGTTAGAAGATAGTCTATACTATGTAGGGTGCGTGGTTAGAAGATAGTTTTTATGAACTATGTATCATAATCATGTAGCCTATAGGGGGTAGGGTTCATGGTTTGGAAACCACAAAATGTGATCATAAAAACAATGAAATGTCAGATAAACCTAAGTCCCCATCCTCAACACAAATTGGAAAACCATGCAGGATTCCTCAAAGACCATACAACCTAGACCGCCTATTGGACAAATGGTCATGCACAATTAGCACATGGTTTAGCCAGCAGTGTGGTCCAACCATGAACCTCATTAAAAGTAGGGATTTACCATGTTTCCTTCCCTGGATTTACGATATCATACTTTATTTTTCTCCTCCATCCACTTCCAAGATAATCGGTGATGAACCAAGGCCTTAAACCTTCTTCTAGAATGATTATCCCTAAATTTTGAGTTGTTTAAAGAAAGTCAGTTGTCAAACGAAGCTCTTCATGAGTCTACCACCCTTATTTATTCAATTGTATATCATGGGTCTAAAACAATTGTACTTTCCCTTCAAAATTCTAAAAACCTTTGTATTCATGGAGTTTATTACATTTGGAATTTGGGGTTGTTTATGGATTCCTTGTTTGAGTGGGATTCCGTCTGTAAACATGTGGATGATGGGATATAAGTTATATAAAATAGTTTTGATGTGTAATTTATCTGTATATCGTTATTCCATTATGTAGTTTTTCTGAAAATTTAAACCCTTAGTATGATAAGTAAAAATGTGTGTGTAGATGGTGTGTTGAACCACTCACGAACTCCGTTTGATTCATTGAGGTTGATTAGACTAAGACTTTTGTCACATATGGGGTGTTCCGCTTGCATCAACATTAGTATGGATTTATTAAATGGTGAATTAAATGGTTTATGAGATTAAACCAATTGTAATTTTGGTAAGAATGTGTGAAATCAAGAAATGGGTATTTCAGTTTACTTGAATAAGGTAAGTGAGTTTCCTCTTATAACTAGGTAAATCTCGAGAAATTGTTAATGGGTTTTCCCATGTAGTTATTTTTTCAAAAGGGGTGGTAAATGGTTATATTGTTTCTTTATGAGTAAAATATCCAAATTCTGGTAATTGAGAATATGTTGAATGTAAAAAATGAATTAATTGTGATAAATGAAATGGTGCACCTATGATGTTTTTTTTCTGAGATTAGTTTACTGGTTATAATCCATTGAAAATTTTAATAAATGGTTTGTTGGGATATTGGACTGATACTACTCACTATTGGGTGAGCCAGACTTATGGTCGGGGAACCCCATTTCTTTGTAAGTGTTGTAGAATTTATTGATTACCCTAACACGATGGGTATGGAAATGGTGTTCCATATCATAGTTGGGATGTTAGGACATGGTGTTTTTAATCCTAGTTTTATACTTGGACTAACGATCCTTGTCTTCAAACCTATGACCCGATTGACACATGGTTCAGATGACCATCATTAGGTCGAAGTAGGTTTGATGGATATGGGTAAATCTTGGAACTAATAATGAATGAGGCTATGTTAAACCATGTTAAGTAATGAAACCTAGTTTATCAACTAATTTTTTATTGTTTAATGTAATTCCTTATACACTTTATTAGGCTGGATATATTTTTAGACACCATTGGTGGTGGACTAATGAGTTTACTCACACTCTTCTCAGTCCATCATTGGGTTCCCCAAAAGACTACATAGATACATGTCTGGTAATGGAAAAGGCGATATTCTAGATGGTTGACATGGGATATGTGATGAAGAATGGATGAAGAGACTAGAATTCATGTAAATAATTTATTTAGGGATTTTTATTAGTTTTTAATTTTCATTTACTTCTTGAAATTTATACTATCATGACATTACATATTTTAATGTATTTCTTTGTGGGTACTTACGTATTTTTTGAAAGTGGTATGTGATGATTTAGTTTTTATTATAATTGAATTTTGATGTTTATTTTTATTTCAACTATTGTTTTACTGTGGAAAAGATGATATAGTCTCCACAAAAGATATATTAGACCCTTGATACTAGTCAGTAGCATCTAATGTGTGGGGAGGCACACTTCAGTTCATGTACCGCTCGGGCATAGAGACTTGATAATAGTGTAACATATGTCGATATGTTACTCATGGGATTTAAAAATTTATATTAATTATCCCAAAAACTCTATTTGATTGAACGTTTCCCTAGTAAATACTTTACTAACTCCTACATCTACCAATGTCTATTTGATTTTCTTCGAAATATCGATAATGCCTAATGATTTCTTATAGTCATTTTACCCCAACATGAACATCTATTAAAAACAATATTTCCTTAAATTTTCATCCAATATATATTCATCTAGTGAATATTCATCCATTGGATATAATCCATTTCCTTTATATCTTAACACTCTTCTTAACTACAAATATTACCTAACATTTAAAAAAACATTTCCATTTGAACATTGTAGATGATATCAATATAGAAACTTCATCTACCTATTTCTATTTCACATGATCCATTAAAGATAGTTTAACACATTGTTACAACTTATAAAAACCTTAGTCACATAAAAAATATCTGTTTAGTTTCCTTTTTATTTCGATAGAAACGTATTTTTCTTTATTCTATTCAAACATTAAACTTCTCCCACCATATTATTTTCTCCCATTTCTGTTTGAAAATGAAAAGACTCAAATTATAAATTCTCACTTATTTCTTCTCCCAAATTGTAATTATTTTTTCATAGTTAAGTAGTTTCTCATTCTGAAAATGTCAGAATCCAGTCTTCTTCTAACTCAATATCCTAATGTACTAACTGGTCATATAAATCTTATTGTTCATGGAAAACATAATATAGAAATTATTTTTTACTGTTCTCTCAATGGACTATATATATTGTTTCATCTATATAGCCTTATATCTATACAATAAACTATATATGGATATTTATTTCTAGTAAAGTGTATTAGATACAGTGTTCTATTACTCTTCATTTAGAAATGTCATTTTTCCTCCTTTTCCAGCCTCAAACTTAGGAATCTACATAGTATCATCCTAGTATGATTATCTATTTCCAATGAGGTTTTTTCTTAGTGCTATGTCAAAAAATTTTGTCCTATAAGATAATATCCCCCATTGTACAAAATATTGTGTCATTAAATTATTCCTGATTTTTAAAACACTAACAATGATATAAGATCATCTTAATTTTTCATGAAATTTTATTAGGAAATTTATCCAAACATCCTAACATCATTCCAATAACATCATAAAAACATTATTAACATCATGTAACTCTTTCTCATGTGTTTACAAAAAAAATTATTAATAAAATTATATTTAAAGAAATATTTATTTTTTTGAAAAATATTATAACGGATCCCTAAAACCAATCTCATTACTAGCTATGAATGGCAGTAATGATAAATGGAATACAACATTCTATAGAGGTGGTATTCAGCATATATGAATGGATGATGATATCATTTTACATATAATGGAGGAAATGTATTATATGATTTATTATTTTTCAATATAATGCATTATATATATCATACTTATATATTCGGTTCCACAATAGTTCCAAACATATAAGGTGGTGAAGTAATATAAAACAAGACCCTTTGTTGGGGTTATAGTCTACACATACTCATGAATTCCATTTTCATTTTCCTTAAGAGAAATGTTATGGGGTGCTTAATGGTTATAACAACAATATAAAAGAATTAATTTTTCTATATTTATTTATTTAATTATAAAATATTTGGAAAATAGAATATATTGAGTATGACATAAAATAAAAATGTTTGGGACAAGTTAATAGTTACAATGATAATGCTGCGCTTCTCTGGAGGGTTCCTTGGAAAGGGAGGAATAAGGGAAAAATCATGTGTCCAAAAGAATAAGGAATTGGGGAAGTATTCTAAGGAAAAAATCATATTTTCATTAGTAAACTGATATTTAGGTGTGGTCATGATGGTGTGGCGAGAGGCCTAATTTATAATTAGTGATATTGGTATTTTTTAAAAAAACATATATTCAAATAAATATTAAACATGTTTCATGTGTCATGTAGACTCTCAAGTGGATAGTAATGGATTTTGGAAAATTTATGGTCTTTCCAGACTATATCCACTCAATGAACAGTTTTTTTCAACATGTTAACAATTCTACCCCTTTGGTTATCTCTTTTTACCAAATTTTAGCTTTTACTATGGTAACTACTTTTTACCAAAAAAAATCAATTTTTATTCCTAATAATAAAATTGTCCTTAGATATAATATAGACCTTATAATTTCCATTTTCAATACATTTTAATATATTCACATTCAAAAAGTAATAAAATTTAATTCTAAAATAACAACTGTGTTATTTATTAAAAATAGTTTTTGCATAGAGTGGTACTCATGTTTTAAAATATCCATCCTAGGATTGTTAATTGAAATCAATATTTTTAAATATATCATTCCTTTAATGAAATCAATATTTTATCTAGAATTTGTTTCTAAAACATATAATATTCATAATTATATACTAATATTATAATAAAAGTCCTGGTATATATAATGTATTTATTTTAAATTATTCATATGATAATAAATATTTTCATAAAAATTTCATAAATTTATCACATGATAATATTATCATAATGAATTTATAAATTATTATCATTCTTTAAATTCATTTTATATAATTTTTGTAATTAAACCATTAAATAAGATTATAAAATATGATAAACAAATGTTTCTATATGGATTTTTTTAAATTTCTAGATTCTATTGTTTTTAATTTCTATAAAACACTAATAAATTAGACTTATTTTGTAGTTATTATATTTTATTAAAATTATAATTTAATAATAACTTACATATTGTTCATTAATAAAATATATAAAGAATAAAAAAGATAAATTATACTAAAATACATTTTTAAGGATAAAATGAACCGAGTCAATCTATATAAAATGAACATTAAATTTACTTATATATGTCATAATTAATTTATTCTAATTCATTACCTTTAATTTTATGAAAAAAATTTAATGATCATATATTATTTTAATGTATCATAATTTTGTTTTAGTTTGGTGATGTGTACAGACAAATATATTAACTTAATATTTTGTTTATCCTCATACATAATGAAATTTCTACTCATTACACTCCCCCACCCCTAAATAAATATCTATTAGGAAATTTTAAATATTTATAACTAATGAAATAGTTAAGGGTGTCCAATATATAGATAGGACCCCGGATAGTTTTTTTTTTCAAATGAGGTTTCTTGATCACGATCTTTTTTATGGAGACTAAACAAATACATTCCTTCATAGTATGAATATAAATAATGTTGAGTTTCTTCTTTAACCATTTTCTCCAGATATGATTATATACTATAAGTATTTCTCGTAGAGAGCTTATAGTCATATTTTTATTAGAAGGTGTTCAAGGGTTGATTTTGTGATGTTTTTTCCTATTCAAAAAACTATCACTACCTCAATTCCAAGGTAGGAAATCCATGCTTAACTTCATATCAAATTTCACTAAAAGAAGGTGAATATTATTTTATAATAATCTTGTTATAATAAAAATATTTTATAGAGGTGTTTTATACTTATGATACAATAATATTATAACAATAAAATTTAATTAATAATTAAACATCGACTCATTGGTGTACAAATTGATTGTTTTTCGTAACGATTTTTGTAACATGGAAATATATTGAATAAGATATACCAATATGACACTCAAAGCTAATTAATGGGTGATCAGTGTTCTTCTTTCAATATAATTTTTGGTAGCCACATATGTAGGTCTTGATTTATAGGATATCCCTTGTCTTTGATGTTTTTTATGCCTATCATCTTTATTAGTCCATGTATTGGGACATTAAAAAAATAACTCCCATGAAACCCACTTTTATTCCATTGAAATCTTATAGGTACCTCCATAAAAACTATACTCTATTTCATATATTCCTTTGAGTCTCCACTTTTCCTCAATAATTATTTTATTTATTCCCTCCTTTCTACTAATTAAATATCTCTCATTTACCTTTTGACATTAACCTAGGAAATTTTTATATCATTTTTTGACTTGAAGTAGATGGAATATTCTTTCTTTATTCATCTTCATCACCTAGTCTATAATGATATTACATCCATATCATTATTGGTATTTTTTTAAACTCGTCTATGTTTATATTCATAATCATATTTCATAATAAATTATTAGGAGTGAAAATCATATTTCTCAATCCATATCATATCCCATTAGGTTGTTCACTAAGAAAATCCATGTATTATCTATCAAACACATTGTTAACGTGGTTAATTTAGGCATAAACCATTACTAAGACCAAAAGGATTTAATTATGAGTGATGAATAATTATTAAATCAATAAAATTAATAATTAAAAAGTACAAACCAAAAACTTTGTTAAACCTATAAATTAATACATCATCTTCGACTCCAACCTAAATCTCTCTCTGTTTAATATATGTTTCATTAGGTTGAGTCCTCACATATTCTATAAAGAAATTTTTATCATAAGAAATAATTAATAGTTTCTTGTAATTATTATATTATTAACCAAAGAATTACCATATGGAGTGTCTATCTATGTGTTTTGTCTTATGACCACTCATCGTCAACCCAAGTGAATCTTAAGTTCAAACACAACCAAAATTTTCCTATGTGATTACGAGTAGGTGAATATGTGCCACACCATCATTTACTTTCCACATTCATGAAATGGATGTTATTTCTCATATAATTACATGATATCTACTTTACCAACTCTAATACTAACTACGACATCCCAAAAGAGTGAATGCCTTATAATCTCAGGACCCAAGAAAAATATTTTGTTATAATAAATTCCCATGATCTTTTAGATTTATTATTTTCAAGAATTAAGAAAAATATTATGTAAAAAACCCTTGTCTTTTTATACTAATAGAAAGTTATTCTATTGCATTAGAAACTTTTTAACCCATATCATATCCATAGCATGTCTCAGAGTTTCCGCACACATGGTAATCTTCTACTGACATTTTATGCATTAAATTTCTTTATAACCAGAGTATGTGGAATTATATAAAAGTGGTGATCTCAAATTATCTATAAGGGTAAAAAAATCAGAAATAATAAAAGATCATAATTGAGTATAAGATGATAATATGGGTATAATAAAGATCTATATAAAAATTATACCTAGAAAAGAATAGATCACAAGTCGTGGCATAAGGCATGGAATTTTACAAGAATATTTCATGGTAATACCACTTATCATTGGAATAAGAAATTCTTGAGAATTTTTTCATGACCATAAGAATTGGAAAGCATCCTATTCATCAGGTTAACAATTTTACACATAATAATGTGACATCTAATTTGTACCTATATATAAAGCACCTTTGTTAGTTACACATTTACAACCATTAATGTGGGAAACTAAATTGTTCCCATTTAAACATATCTCACAAGATTTAACCAATGTATTGGAGTGTGATATACGACCATACCTGTTATTGATTTGTACTTATATGTTCCACTTGAAATCAATCATTAATCATTTCATAATGGTCTCATCAAATGAAAAGTGGTTTCATAACCTTTTAAAATGTATTGATATAATACAATTAATTTATACTTACATTGATAATAATCACATGATATACTTGTAACTCCCTGAACCTAGAAGCCCAGATTTGGTGTATTATTCTAATATATTGTCATGATCCTAAGGAATCAAATCCTGAAAGACCGATCAGTTTATAAGCCTTGGAAGTAATGGATACAGACATATGTTTTAAATTACATTATAAAATGATAAAAAACAATAGCAACATAGTCTCCATTGAACACATTCATATCCCTTATACTATCCCTATAGGTCAATCATAATATATTTCTTCACATCCTAGAAAAAATAAAACAAAGAAAGGGGTGCGCTCATATGCTCAGTAAGGATAACAATATACCGAAAACTTTCATAAATAAGCATAAACATTTATAGAAATGTATAAGTTTAAATCATAAGCCTTATAAACTTAAACTTTGGCATAATATGAAAAATATAAATCAAATAATTCCATCTACTTATTCACATGGATATTCTAATAGTTGAATAGTCACTTGAAATATCAATAGGGAAATTCAAATTTATGGAATGCATAACGCCTTACTCATAACCACATAGTCAAGGCCTTGTTCCAAGACTACAAATAAGAATTTGTGAAGGCCTGGTGCCAAGACACTAGTTTGTCTCATGAGACCTATCGATGCATCGAGGAGTTATAGTGGGCTCCATCTATCACTTACTATGTCCAATGCATTCCTCGTATAAAAATGATTAAACATAACATAAACATTCATATTAAAACTAGCATACGAAATGTCAATACCTTATTTATAAAACATGAATGGTATAAAAATAACACATCCATAGACAAAAATATCACAAAACATTCAATACAATATGAAGATTTGTCTCGTACTAAATCAACTTAAATAAAGTTTAAAATCCATCAAAGTATGTTGACATAGATGAAAATAATTTGTAAAACTCTTTGAGAGAAATATCCCTTTATCCTGAAAACATTTAGAAGTCACACAATTTAGAAAGGAAGAATTTTAAATACATTTTTGAATCAAAGTGTCCCATACCACTTTAATCTTTTTAAAGTAATTGACATTTTAAAACATTCATGTCCATATAAATAGATCCTTAAAACAATTTTAAAAACATAAAAATTAATGAGAAATAATTATAAGAATAAATATTTAAAAAATAAAAAATATGTTTTATTAAAAAAGTCCCGTAAATTAATCCCTTTTAAAACTCTTTTATGAAATAGGGATATGGATAATAAATATGTCCCTATAGTTACTTACGTAAAAACAACCTCGGATAACAAAGATTTTGTGAAATTAACCCTTACCTTGTACTTTTACTTGGTTGAGGGTACGTTAAACTCCTCTATAATAGTTAGATATTTTTTAATAAATTATAAGATAACCAAATACATAAATATGATATCTTATATGATATTTTAATATAGCTTTCTTAGTAATATTTTAGTAGTATCATCGTTTCAGGGGTTAACTGATACGTTTTCTTTTATATGATTGGTTATGTAAGGCATGTTTGTTATGGATCAGATGTATTTGATTTATATATAGAATGATATTAAGATCTTAAATATTATTTTTAATCATAAAATTAAAATTATTCTTGAACGATAATGATGTGGAATGAACTTTATTGAGTTTGTGGAGATGGTAATACATACATACGCACGAGCAACAATATCATTATATCGATGGTGAAATCATATGTAATTGGATGGTATATCATATATATAGAATCATTAACATGTTATATTTATTATTTACATCATTGATGGTCATTATTATACCCATCCAAATAATGAAGTGTTTGAATAACAAACTACACCACGACGTGGAGACGGTAAGTCGTACGTACACACATATGGTGACATTGTCATTTATAGGATGGATAGAATAACGAATATGGTTTTACCATATTTGTAATAACATCACATTATGTATGATGTATTGAATTTAATATTTTGGTATGTAAACAACAAATAAAGAGGGATTGGAATAATAAAATAACTTTAAATAGGGCGGTGAAATTATTACCTCTTTTTCGAGTGTTTCCCGTTGAGTTGATCAAAATGGCACCTTAGGTTGCCTTTCTCATAAAAGTAATGAATCTTATTTGAAGTGAAAGAAGTTGGGAGGATATTTTTTCCAGGGTTGGCTAAGCCAAATGGATTTGGATGTGTGATTTGGAGAGAAGGGGAAGTTCACTTTTATAAGAGGGGTGAGGGTTACTTTAGGAAAATATTAAAATAATAATTTATTATACAATCATATTCATTTTATAATGGCTCAAAAGGAATTTATTTCGAGCCTTAGGTGGTTATGTGACTAAAAACACTAACTAAAACCTCTCAACCAATATAATTTAGACAGCTTTAGGTTACCATTTTAACCTTATCTTTTATATTTAACTCTTAGCTAAATAGTTTAACTTATACCGCGTCATCTTGTATTCTTACAGAATATGGTTAATAAACTTACTCTAAACATCTAAGAGAATATCAATTGGTTAATTAATGACATATATAATATTATTTAAGCCCTTTTTCCAAACTGTAGATTTTTAAGAATATTATATCAACTTATAATATAGTATTTGTTTTAAAAATTAATTTATGACAATTTTGACACTATTTGGTATTTTGTTTTTGTCAAGGTCAAAAAAATATTATTTCTTAAAAAATAGCTAATCAACTCTAAAATTTCATATTAACCAAGAAAATTAGTGTAATTCATTAGAATTCCCAATTTAAAAGTATTTGGATATTTATAATATCAATTATTTTAACATTTCATTATTAAGGTAATTACAGTATCATCATTGTGTCATAAATAAATTAAATTATTTAATGTCTAAAAATTAAAAATAAAATACGATTATTTAGTAAATCATTTTATCTTTCTAATGAATATTTATAGTCAAATTTTTCTTATGTTTAACCCTATATTAATTATAGTTTAGTTATTAAAGTTTGAATTTAACACTTTTAACTCTTCTTTAAATAAAATAATAATAAATGTCCTAATCTAATCCACTTGGACCAAATAGGATCATATTTTATTCATACAATTGTTTTGGGTCGAATTAAAATTATCCAATATAATTATGACATGTGTTACTTTAATTATAATATAATTTTCTCCTTAATTACCCTATTTACTTTTAACCATGGTAAATAAAAGTCAAAAGTTACTATTCATCAATAATTATTTTCATCTTATTGAACCAAATTATACTTACTGATGTCAATCGTGTCTCCAATATGTTTTAAATTCAACTCATAGAAGTGCTAAAATTTAGTTTATGCAAATTTGTAAATGCTCCTAGAAGGTTAGTAAAGACGGTTAAAATATCAATACAATTTTATATATTTAAACGTGTTATAAAATGAATAAAATGAATTACATTGAAAAAATATTAGTATTATATATCTATTTTTTTATAAATTTTTTTGAATAAAATAAATAATTATTTAAATAATAAGTCGGTTTTAAATAGTAACGTAGTGTTTTTCACTTTTCATTAAATATTGGAAGTTTTCTGAAAAATACCAAAAATTCCGCCAAAGCTAATTCAAATACTCTGAATTGAAAAATGAAGTATATTTTAAAAAATTCAAAACATAGAAGTTTGATTTATTAATTTTAAATTAATTCCCGTTGTCCAAACCAAAAAGCAGGTTTTTAAAAAGAAAAAACTATCAAAAGATTGACATGTGTTTATGTCAAATTTAATTGTAAAATTTCTTATAATGACCTAAATTGTATTAAATGATAAATAGATAATCTAATTATACTTTATAACCATTCAAATGAATTATTTAACGCTATAACTTTTTTTGATAAGAAAAGTTGTTTTCAATTAAAAAATAGCATATTTCCCTATTCATCAAAATATGAAAGTTATCATAAAAACATTAAAAATATATCCAAACTAAATTTTTATGTCAAACTTTTAAAGAAGATGTTTATTTTTTCAAATTTAATATAAGTTTCAGATATTTCATTTAAAAAAATTCACCATTAGTAGGTGGTAAAATTCCATTTTTTAAAAATACTTCCTTTATCTGAAAATTGAATTTGATCTTATATTATATATACGAAACACATAATATGGGTGTTAAAATTATATAGAGTATATAAGATTCAAAATACAGTTAACACTATTCATAACCGCTTTTTGAACGGATAGTTTGGTAAGATGTGGTCCACTCGAACTCAATCTTGTGTGTAGCGCAACCTATTGAATTACCTTAATGAGATAAAGTACGTTGAAATTATGGGTTTTTTCATTCTCCCCTCTTTCAATAAATTGAATCCTTGAAATTTGAAATTGTTCTTTGAAAATAAATGGTTAAAAATTGAAAATTTCCTTTTTAGAAAATCCACATTGGAAATTGGCCTAACAAAATTTAGTCTTAACAAGAGGGAATGAGAAATGAAAAAGTCAACATAAAATTATGATTTCAATTAGGAAAACATTTGTGGAAATTAAGGGCACATAATTGGAGGAAAAAAGTAAATATTAATAGGGATTGGTTAAGGTTATCAATCACAAACATGTATAAAATTGAGGGCCTCATAGCCATCAATCTAAGATGATGTAAAATGTCATCAGTTCAACAAAACATAAGGTATTAGGATAACACATTTTTTGTCTTAATATACCTTAACTAAAGTTTAAGAATTAATTTATTCATAGAATAAGAGGAATATATATATATATATATATATATATATATATATTAGACAAGTAGAGTTTAATCCTTCAACTAATTCCTACCACAAACTCATCTTTCACTCCAATAGATAATAAAATTAAAAAATATTCTTTTTATCTTATTCATATAGGGTTCCAAAAAATGGAATTTATAATTTATATATCAGACCATTAAAATACTACATTATACAAACTAGGACATCACGTAGGCTAGTGGTAGGTGATGTACCCATGTTGCCCTTTCGTTGTGGGTTCAAGTCTCACGACCATACCGAACACGACGGGTTGTTGCCCAACATCCGAGTTTTCCTTTTTATGAGAGTCCAAAAATAATCTCAAGATATGATTTAACCTTAAAAATAGTACCCAATGTCAAAATTAATCGATTCCAACCTTTAGAAATATCCAAAATACTTCTATAAACACTCACATTCAAAAATTTAAATGGAAGGTAAACACAATAAAGATCATTTTTTTCCACGTAATAACATGTGATTACCTTCATCATGAATTCTTTTAAAACACTCTAACACCCTGAATTACCATAAAACCTTATTGTTTACATTCATGGTCCCTTATTACTTATAAAATACTAGATATAATCCTACAATCCCAAATTTTTTTAAACTCTAATAATGATCGAATATACAAATCATTAATCAGTTTCAAGGTATTCAAGAATACTCAATATAATTTATCCAAATTAATAATATTTTATTCCTAAATAACTACCTTAGTATCAGAACCATATTATGGTTTATCTTTCTCCCAACCATATATTTTCCAAAAATATTAACCCGCTATTGAGTCACTTTTCTTGGTTCCACTCAATCTCACGTCCTTAATGAAATAGTACTGCAGTGCAATCCTTATATACTCTATAATTCATATAACATGTACATCATAAATAAAATACTCAAATGACACAATACTTTAATAACCAAATAATAACTCTAATCATTACTCTTTATCTTTGGTAGTATCATAACTTGATTATTATCCAATAGCAACAATTGGGGTACATTCTGATGATTTGGACATTGATTTGCATAGTGTCCCAACTCCTTGCAGATAAAGCATTGTACATTTAAAACCATTTTCTTATCTTTGCAATCATGTACTTGGTGTACATTTTCTCCACACTTATAAAAAACTCACATTCCCTTCAAACATTTACCAAGGTGATTCTTTCCACAATTATCACATATGGGAAAATCCTTTTTTTCCCTCTTCCCTTTATCCATCTTTCTCTCTTCCATCATTTTCTTCTCTTACTTCCCTTCAAATCCATAATACTCATATAATTCATAACTTATCTTATTAAAATGTGATATTATTTCTTAATATGATGGGAATACTTGAGATACTATTTCCCTTGTAAATTTTGGCTTAATACCATAAAAGATATGATCCTTCTTAATCTTTGGATCTTGCATATTGCTGGAGTTATCATTACTCCAACTAGGCTCCATTTATAATCAATGGAATACACTAGGTTAGTTTATGAATCACAATTCATAATTCAAAACTTGTAAAATACCTAACGTAAATTGAAAATATTATGCATATAATCTATAATCATAAAATGTTTTCTTTAAGGAAGTATTTACTCCTAAATCCTTTATAACGGTTTGTAATGAAAATGTGAATTATCCTAAGCATATCCCCCTAGGAGTGTCGTAACCAAGAGTTCAGCAAGGCCCATTTTCGTGCACCTTTTTCTGTTCGAGTCTATCTCAAAGCAGTGTTTTTGGGTTTTACCCATAGGTATATCTGGCCAGAGCCACCTCTACCTGCCTGTATCAAGAGAGGGATGTATTTCTTGAAAAACTCAAAAAATCTCTATAGTACCAAAATTATAGGAATTTCTTCTATACTAATCCTCTAAGTCTATCTTAGGGTAGTGTTCTCTAATCAGAGTTTATCTAAATCTAGCTTACAATGTATGTATTAATCTTCCTCTGATACCAAATATTACACCCCGACCCTAGAAGCCTAAAGTCGGTGCAATATTTTAATACATTGGCATGATCACAGGGGATCAAATCCCGAAAACCAATCAGTTTAGTAGCCATGGAAGTACTAGATACATACAAAATTTTTACATTACATTATAAAATTAAAAACAACAACAACAACATTGTATCCATTGAACACATTAATATCCCTTAGAATACCCCTACAGGTTAGTCATAATATACTTCTTCGCATCCGAGAAAAAATAAAACATAGAAAGGGGTGAGCTCAGATACTCAGTAAAGATAACAATATAGCAGAAACTTTCATAAATAAGCATAAACATTTAAGGAAATGTACAATACTAAAATATAAGATTTTTAAACTTAAACATAAGCATAATATAGAAAATATAAATCATATAATTTCATTTACATATTAACACAGATATTCTACTAGTCGTATAATCACATGCAATATCAAAAGAAAATTTAATAATGATGGAATGCATAAACCAGACATCATAACAACATAGTCATGGCCATGTACCAAGACCAAAAATAAGATTTTCTCAAGGCCTTGTACCAAGACTAAAAATATGATTTTGTCAAGGCCTTGTGCTAAGACACTAGTTTGTCTCATAAGACCTATCGATGCATCGAGGATCAATAGAATGTAAAACACTTTGAGAGAAATATAACTTTTTTATAAAAATATTTAAAAGTCACACAATCTAGAAAGGAAGACATTTAAATAAATTTTTGAATCAAAGTGTCACATACCACTTGAATCTTTTTAAATGAATTAACATTTTAAAATATTCATGTCCATATAAATATATCCTTCAAACCATTTTGAAAACATGGAAATTAATAAGAAAGGTTTAGAAGAATAAATCATTACAAAATTTAAAATTATTTTTTAGTAAAAAATATCCTTAAAATATTCTATTTGAAATCTATTTTATGAAACAGGGACATGGATAATAAATATGTCCTAGTAGATTATTACGTAATAACAACTTTAGATAATAATGAGATTGTGAAATTAACCCGTACCTTTTACTTTCCTTGGTCGAGGGCACGTTAACCTCATGTGTAATAGATAGATAATTTTAATTAAATTATACAAGAACCACATACATAAATATGATATCATATATGATCTTCTAATATTTCCTTGTTAATAATATTTTAGTAGTATCATCGTTTCAGGTGTTAACTAGTTTGTTTTCCTTTATATGCTTGGTTATGTAAGCCATATTTGTTATAGATAGAATGTGTTTGATTCATATAAAGAATGAAATTAACCTCTTAAACATTATTTCTAATCATAAAATGAAAATTATTCTTTAAACATTACGATGGGGAATGAATCTCATCGTGTTCATGGAGACAGTAATCTGTACGTACAAAAGAGAAACAATATCATTATATCAGTGGTTAAATAATGTATAATTGGATGGAATATCATATATAAAAAATAATTACAATGTTATATTTATTATTTACATCAGTTATACTCATTATTATACCAATCCAAATAATGATGTGTTTGAATAATAAACTACACCACGACGTGGAGACGGTAAGTCGTACGTTCGCATGTATGGTGACTTTTTCATATATAGGATGGATAGAATAATGAATATAGTTGTACCATATTTATAATAACATCATAGTATGTAGGTGTTACTGGATTTATTATTTTTTTATTGAAACAAAAAATATATAGGAATTTGAAAATGAAATGAACTTGAAAGAGGGTGGTGAAATTGTTACCTCTTCTTCGGGTGTTTCCTTTTGAGTTGATAAAAAGGGATCCTTAGGTTGGCTTTCTGATCAAATTAAGGACTATAGGATTACATAAGAGATGTTGGGATGATATTTGGGCAGGTTTGGGCTGAGCCAAATGGCTTTGGAGGTGTGATTTTGAGATAAGGGGAAGTTTTTTTTATAAGAGGGGTGAGGTCACTTGAGGAAAAGATTAAAATATTACATTATTATATAATAATATTCAATTTATAATGGCTCCTAATGAGTTTATTTCAAGCCTTAGGTGTTTATGGGTCTATATACTCTAAACCAATATGTTTTATACAAGTTTAAGTTTGAATTTTGACCTTATCTTTTAGGTTTAACTCATAGTTAAAGAGTTTAACTTTTACCACATCATCTAGTATTCTTACACTATATGGTTAATAAAATTACTCTAAACTTCTAAGAGAACCACAAGTGGTTAATTAAAGACATATATAATATTATTTAAGCCCTTTGGTAGAACCTTAGATTTTTAAGAATGTTATATCAACTAATAATATAGTATTTGTTTTAAACATTAGTTTATGGCAATTTTGAGACTATTTGGTATTTTTTTGAAAGTCATAAAAACCTTATAACTTAGAAAATAAATTTCTAATCAACCCTAACATGTCATATTAACCATGAAAATTAGTGGAATTCATCATAACTTTAAATTTACACGTATAAGGATATTTATAATATCAATTATTTTAGAATTTCATTATTAATGTAATTACAGTGTCATCATTGTGTCATAAATAAATTAAATTATTTAATGTATAAAAATTATAAATAAAATATCATTATGTAGGAAATCATATTATATTTCTAATTAAGATTTATAGTTTATTTTATCTTATATGTAGCCCTATATTAAAAATATATTAGTTATTAAACATTAAATTTAACAGTTTTAACTCTTCATTCAATAAAATAAAAATAAATGTCCTAATCTAATCCAAGTGGAAAAAAAGAAACACGTTTTATTCATAAGGGTTATTTTGGTAAAATTATACTTATAAAATAGAATTAAGACATGTGTTAGCTTAATTATAATATCATTTTTACCCTTAATTAACATATTTACTTTTAACCGTGGTAAATAAAAGTCAACAGTTACAATCCACCAAAAATTATTTCCATATTATTGAACAATATTTTACTTTCTGATGTCAATAATGTCTCTCATATTTTTTAAATTCAACTCATAGAAGTGGTAAAATTTATTTTTATGCAAATTTTCAAATACTCTTAGAAGTTGGGTAAAAACGGTAAAAAGTTCAATAAAATTTCATATATCTAAACTTATTATAAAATGACTGAAATTAATTAAGTTGAACATATATAGGTATTATATATCTATTTTTTCTTAAAATAAATTTAAATAAAATAAATAATTATTCAAATAAAAATTTGGTTTTAAATAATAACATAGTGTTTTTCACTATTCATCAAAAATTGAATGTTTTTGGAAAAATACCAAAAATTCACCCCAATCTAATTTTGAAAATATTAACTCAAAAATAAAGTCTGTTTTACAAAATTAAAAACATATAAGTTTCATTTATTAGTTTTAAATTAACTCCCGTTGTTAAAACCAAAAAACGTGTTTTCAAAAAGTAAAAACTATCAAAATATTGACATGTGTTTATGTCAGATTTAAATCTAAAATTACTTATAATGACCTAATTTGTATAAAATGATAAAAAATAATCTAATTATAAATCAAAACTATTAAAATGTATAATTTAACACTATATATTATTTTTATTAAAAAATTTGTTTTCATTTAAAATTTTGATTCTTTCACTATTCATCAAAATTTGAAAGTTATCTGAAAAACACCAAAAATTTATCCAAACTAAATTTGTATATCCCAATTAGAAATAAAAAGTTTATTTTTTCAAATTTAATATCAATGGGTTTGTTTTTTCATAAAAAAAATTCACCATTAGTAGGTGGTAAAATTTCATTTATGAAAAATACTTCATTTATCGGAAAATTTGAATTTGTTTTTATATTATATATAAGAAACATATAATATGGGTTTTAAAATTATATAGCGTATATAGAATTCAAAATTCATGTAATACTATTCATACGTACTTTTTGAACGACTAATTTGGTATGTTTTGGTGAGATAGAACTCGGTTTTTTGTGTAATACAAGGTATTAAATTACTTTAATGAGATAACGTTCTATGAAATCTTGGGGTGTTACAATACCCAAATTAAATAATTCGGTATCCAGTGATATTTGGTATTTGTTAGTCAATGTATATGAAATAATATGATAATGCATAAGGTATTTACACTATGAGGATAAGGGTATATAGTTAGTTCAATAATTCTCCCAATATATTTTTGTATAGAATCTATTAGAATGATATTCAATAAAATGAATGACATATAGTTTATTAATAAAATATATAAACTCGAATAAAAATTATGATTACAAATATTCAATAACTAGGATATAAAAAATAAGTGATGGGTCAAATAAAAGATATAATATCATTTAATAAGATATATATATGGATAATTTTGATGTTATCATTTTAATAATATCTTCAATCATGAATAAAAACATCAAAATATGTAGTCTTAAATTAAAAAAAAAATTAGTTGATTTTGGAAAATTTATTACAAATAAGTCATATAACTAAAAATTTGAAAACATTCATAGATATGTTTTATAACAAAATCAAATTTATTTTATAAAAAACAAATATATTGAGTGAATTTTTCATTGAAAAAAATAATGATTTCATAAATATGTGGTCACATGAACAAAATTAAAGAGGAAATCATTTCATATTTCTAGAAAAATAAACAATATGAAAATTGTTAACATTTAAATAGGAAATTTAAATAAAGTTAATGTATTTTATATTGAAAAAAAACTTTATTGAGTAATATATGTGGAACTTGTTAGAAACATTTATGGAATAAAAACTTGTATGGGGAATATTCTCAATCAAAAAGAAGAGGGGAAATTTTGGTCATTAGAATCCCAATATGTACAATTTGATTCAAGGGATAAAATTGAGATGGGACATGTAAAACAAAAAGAATATAAAATGAATATGATTTGGATTTTATAGAGTAAAAATCCACCAAATATATTATATTTAAAATTAATTGCATATTTGAAAATGGAAAGGGAGAAGAATCTTTTTTTCTTTGGTAATCTTGGAGCCAAAATATGTCAAAATAAAAATCATTGAGATAGACCTTTAATCCCTTTGATTATCTTCACATCCTTGATAAAAATATATCCATGTTTTTACGTGAACCACTCAAAAGAAATCAAGTGGATGATATGACATAAGTCTCAACATATAAAAATTGAAATGAGAAAGCCCTTACAACTTTTGTATCATTGGAATATAAATCAATTTAAAGAAATAATATAATATGTATCTTAAAAAACCATTAATTACATTAATATGGTAAAAAATTAAATAGTATATAATCACACAATATTATAGACATGATGGTGAATAATTAAAAATATTACAAATTAAATTATATTTTTGTCATAGAACCCCTTACCATAATTCCTAACATCCAAAAAGAACACTTGTATAAAACAAATATCGAAGTAAACTATATCTAAATTAAATTTGTATGTATAAATTTTTATAAACATAGTTTATAATTATTTTATACATATATGTTAGCCACATACTATCTATTTTCAATATGTCATGTGAGTAATTTTGATTATTTTGAACTCGTTTCATAATAGTTTTTTTATTCATTATTTTCCTCTAAAATTTCATCATTGTCATATCAGACAAGGAACTAGATTTGATTCTTTATATATTCTTTGATGGTTATAATTTCATTTTAGGGAATTTTTGTAATATTAATTAAATATTAAATTAACAATGAACATGTCTAATGTTTTTCGATGAATGGATATTGGTATATTAATTAATGATTATATTATTAATTTTACCAATATAGACCAAAATGAATATTTACTTAATTATATCCTATTTTATATACAAATATTTTCTCACAGGGATCCATGATATATTTTATAGCATTTTGCATGAATGTAGTTATACAGATCCAAAAAAGAAAACACCTTAATTAATAAAAGATTATAAATTTATCTTGTTAGAATATCATATTACAAAATAATAATGACATTTTTATTTTTTATTAAAGGGGTAAATATTAATTTAAGTGAATTAGATGAATATGTAGTCAATAAAAAACTATTTCATTGTATAAATAATTTCTTTTCCTGCATTTTATCCTCATTTTAGATGGATGATTTTATAATAAATGTTCTTTTGTTCGTATTATTAATAAATTTTACAAATTGTATTAACAAATTCCAAATATTTTCCTAAATTTAATATTTTTTGCATCAATCCTATTTTCATGACAATTAATGAAACATGGAGATAAAACAAATAATACACTGTTTGAGATAGGCTATAGTTTTCATGAACCTACAAGTTATTTTTTTATTTCCTATATAATGAGAGAAATGTAAACAATGGTTATTATTTTAGAATCTAGAACATTTAATAAATATAATTATTATTTATTTAATTAAACATCCTGACCATCTATATATGGTGGTAAAGGAAAATAAAATATGTCATGTTGTGGGGGAGGTAGTTCTCACATACTCAAGAACATTGATTTTATTTTACATATTGAAAAATGGGAATGGTGTTAAATGGTTTTAACCAAAATATAAAAACAATAATTTTACTATAACTGTTTAATTCATCTTATATGACTGGGGAAAATATATTGTTATGAAATGATATAAAAGAGACAATGTTATGGAAATATTAGTACGTACATTGTATATTTTGAGATTCAGTTAAAGGATTCCAAAAAAGAGAGGAATTAGGAAAAAAATTATGTCCATAAGATTATGAAGGTGAAATATAATCCCAAGGGAACAAAATAGGGGTGAGCATCAATAGTATAAAAAATTTACTGTTCAAGAAGGAGTTCTTGGAGACCCATTTTAAAATATGTGAGAACAAAATTTTTGTAAATATTTCATCTTAACAAGAAGAGAGCGTATTTTCCTCATGCCAAGAAGTCACAAAAAATGGAAAATAATTTAGTAATTATTTCTTTTTTCTTGATAGAAACATCAAATGATCGGTTCAAATCATGTTTTTATCATTTTTGGCCTTCTTACCCATTGGGTAATCCTTTAAAACTATTTTGGATTTTACCAAGGTAAGTATTTTTGTCAATTATATCAAAACAATATAATGGTACATATTACATAACATGGAAATACAAAGCTTTAAATCCTTTTAATTAAATTAATTTCATTAGTGATAAAAATTAATATTAAAATTCTAATTATATAATTTAATAAAAACAATTTTAGTTTATATTGTAAGGTAAGTTTCCAAATATCTGACACTGGTAGGAAAATAAAATTATTTTTAAAAAAATTTACAATGTCCTTTAAAAAATAAATATTATTTTGGGAATGTGTTTTCATATTCCAAGTCATACATACATTCTAATAAAGTCAAAAAAGGTAGGGTATTTCTAAAAATGTTATTATTTATTATTCCAGCAGAAATTATTCATTTTAGACAAATAACTAACATTAATACTAATATAATATATTCAAGAAAAATTCTAACATGATATCTATTTTTAATTTTTTTAATTTATGAATTTAAACTATAAATAAAACATTAAATTATAATAGAAAAATATTTTTATAGAGAAATAACCTTTTAAAATATATGAAATTATTTTTCAAAATTTTTACAAATCCTAATAAAAGTACAATTAATCAATTAGAATCATATTTTAATATATTACAATTTAACAATATTAATTTTAATTTTATTCAGATAATATAAATATAATAAAAATAAAATATTTAGTAAAACGTGTTTAAAAAAATTAACTCTATAAATGTTTATAATTTGGTATTTAGATTTATTTAAATCAATATAATTAGATATTTTATTATGCCAATTCAATTGTGTTAGTTTGAAGCATATATTTTAGTGAACATATTTTATTTTAATGTTTCAAGGATACATTTTATTTCTCTAGAGAGTATAATACAAGATATTAATATAATATTTGTTCAAGGAAATACACAGGGAAATTATTGGAAATTATCGATATTAATGTGGAATTATTCAATAACAATTAAAACTAATTGGATGAAAAATGTCTAAAACTACATAAACAACTATTAATAAAAAAACACCAATGTCACCATACGAGATTGATTTCACTCTATTACATGATGAATTTTTATTCGAATAATAAATTATAATCCAGAAAAAAATATTTGAAATAGTATGGAACACATGATACGTTCTTTCTACCAGAATAGATGATCAAATCAAGAGGATAATTCAAAGGCAATTTAAGTACAATAGGATAGATGTTTTGATACCATGTTGGTTAATGGAAATTTAAAATTGTGTAATTTATTTTCAATCAAGATAATCATATTTGATAAAGGATATGATGATCAATGGATTCCATCTAGGAATTTAATGTGAAATGACACATATCTATATTCAAATTGTTTAATTTATTCATAAATTGAAATTCCTAATAATGTCACTTATGTTTAAAGTGTAGATTAAGTAGCATGATTTCATTTTTATGATATAATAAGAATACGAAAATACATTTGTTGAACCAAAATTTAAGTAAATGTTTTTTGATCCATTTCATAGTTATTCTGTAAGTAAATTTTCATAGGCTATATATAGAGAAGTTGATATATTTCTTGGTACAATGATGGGGGTCAAAATAAATTGATTGATCTTTATATAAAATTTAATCAAAATTTACTAAAGTAATCATCTTATTTTAATGAAATTGAAGATGCAGATAATATTTTGAAGGCACTTGATGTCTTTGAATTAAAATAGTTTGAATCTATTTAATATTTTACATTTTTATAACAAGTGAAATTATATGTACAACAGAAAAATTAACTACCCCATTTAAAATTCAAACAAGGATACATTGGGGGATTGCATGAAATTATTTTTTACGATCCATACTAACTTTTCAAAATCATTTGGCAATAACTATAACATAGATTAATAAAAGAGGTAGTTATGGATTATTCAACATATAATGGGGATGTCAAGAACAAAATTGATGAATACCATTATAATAAAATAAATAAAAATTTCATTTATCTGTCATCTTCAACAATTAATAAATCTATTACACTCCATACTTGATACATACATTTTATACTACCCATTCATTTCTTAAGAAACATAAAATATTACTTTGAGGTGAATTTCTGAAATATAAAAATAGTGTTAGGGAAGGATAAATTATCTTTTCCTTATTTTTCATTCATTGAATTTTGTTTACATTATATTATTACATGGTTTATGAATTTAAAAAATATATATAAATTACATTTATGTTTTTTCACTCATAAGAAAGTTTTTGTTTAATAATTTTTAATCTAATTTGATTTCTCAAAATAATATTTCCACAAAAAATAATTTTTTATAAACATGATCATGTTTTTGAATCTCAAAAGCATAATAGTTAAAAATATACTTCTCATTCTTCTTGAGTTTTATGTTTTATCATGTTTGATTATATTTAAAAATTATTGATATTCATGCTAATGGTGGACTATCCTATAGAAAAATTATATTTTTAAGATTTATTTTAATCCATGTTTACATATTCTTCAATATAACTTCTTTTTATTAATAAAAATGTTTTGTTTTACCTAATCTACAACTTTCTTATATTGTTTTTTTAAAACACTTTTGCGATTGTAAAGGTGTTCTTAAATATTTGAGGAAATTATTTAGAATATCTCGATTAAAAATGAGAATTAAATTATCATTTGTTTCATATATATGAAATTATACTACCCAAATAAACTAATATTTATGTTAAATTAAAATTGAATATTCTCTTTCCTATGACACCCCATGATTTTATAATACATGTTGTTCTATTTAATAAATTTGATTAGATCAATAGTTTTCATTTCATGCAGCATTGAACATAAAATAATCCCATTATTCTATTTTAATATATGTCTATTGATTACCATAATAAAATGTATAATAAATTACAAATTGATTATCAATTGGTCATAAATGAAGATAAAATCATTTTAATGTAAAAGAAATATTTTTTCATTAGACATTTTATATATATTCAATTTATTTTAGTCATAATAGAATGAATTAACAACTATTAATAAATTATTCCAATAAAATAAGTTGATTATATCACTACTAAAATAAATTAACAATAATTGAATTCATGTTATATTGTAAGGAATTATAATAAAGTCATTTTATGGTTTAAAATCAATTTTCTTCAAAAAAATTATTATATTTTGTGTGCATATATTATAATTAAATTTTCAGTTAATATATTTTTGCAAAAAAATATTGATATAAATTTTGAAATTATAACTTTAATATTGCCCTATAGTTATAGTTTTTTATTTTTCAGAAAATTTTGTATTTTGATTGGATGTTAAAAATGAATATTCTTACAAAATTATAATTTTCTCTCTTTAAATAAATTAATTTGAAATTAAAACCATATTTTCCATTAGGTATTATATGAAAATATATAATAGTTTTATAAAAATAACCAAATTAATAATATATTAATCAAGATGATATTTCGGTTTGGTATAATATATTTTTAATGGTTAAAAAATAGTATTTCTAAAAACTATTGCCATTGTGTTTTGTGAAAATATAATATAATAAAATACATCAAAATAAACAAATTGATGAATGAAAGATGTATTTTTATATGGAATAAAGAGGTTCAAATTTTTTAATGAGTTAAATTTCATTTCTATCCAACACGAATACATCCTCGATAAAGATGGCGTTTTTATCTTTAAATGATAAAACTAGTGAACTAACGTTAAAACATTATGATAAGGTCATATAATACCATATTAATTCTTATTATTTGAGATTATTTTGAAATTTATCTCTTTATGTAATAAATTGAACTATTTTAGTTCCACTGTACCATGAGTAAGACAATTATAACATTTTAGAGATAAAAATAATTAAAAATTTTCCCCTCCCATCACATATCGAAGGGAGCCCCGTGTTCTCACATTTTCACACCAATTGAGCACTATAGTTTAACAAATTCAATCCCAAATAAATTAACAAAATTTATCCCCACATATTATAGGTACTATCCTCACTAAAATACCAACAAATGCGTATTAATGTGAAGGAAAATTGATGTTTTCAAATTTTGAGGTATAACTATTAACCAGTTTCTTTAATAATTATTTCTTTTTGTACCACCTTGAAAAATATCATAAAAAATATAATTTAAAAAATATTTATCTGCAATATAATTAATTTTTATTATATTTATTGTAAACACCCTTTTTTATCTCCTCTTTCATCCAATGATAAAAGAAAATATTGCTTCGATGTAAATGTGGACCACCACCACCACTAATTTATGTGTTTTGTTTTCATTATCGTTTCTCATTTATGGTTATATATATATCGATTAAAATTATATGTATTATATTTATATGATAATTCAGTTTCATCAAAAATCAATTGTTATATTCATTTATACACTCACTTCCATTGTAAAATGGCATTGTTGCTCATGCGTATATGTGGACAACTGCATCTATGAAGCGATGAGATTAATTTTTTTCTTTTTTTATTTATATTATAGGTAATAAAGATTTATTTAATTTATATATATATGATCATTATAATAATATTAATATTGAATGATTTCAAATATTTTACATTTATTTTTTTATGTTTTTTATAAAATGAAAACATCACTTGTGCATATGTAAAAACTATCCTCTCCAAAAAGTTATGTAACAAATTTTCATCACTAATTTATTTCAATTGTTTTAAAATATTAAAATATTAATAAATAGGATATTTATGAAATTATTATGAATATATATATATTATGAAACCATAACCAAGTGGATTGGAATAGTACTGTTTTACTAAAAAAAGAATGGGAATGGAATAAATATCACCCAAATGAGGATTCTAATGAAGGATTGAGAATCCAAGGTAAGTTGATATTAAAAAAGAATTATATCTTTTAATACACACACACACACAGAGACATATATATATATATGAATTTTTTTATGTAATTTATTTATAAAAGTAAAAATTTATTATACCATAGTATAAGAGAACGTATGATTAATTTCTAGACATATGGTATGAGCTCTTCATCAAAATAATGTTTCTTCATGAAATATTTAATAATATACTCCTTTTTTCTATATGTATTATATACTACAACATTGGTGTATAATTTCATAAATATATTAATATTAGTGGTATATATTAAACACCCCACGTTTTAAAAAATAAATGTATTATAGAATGCATTCAACACAGATTCTATGTGAAAAACAATTGTGATATTTATAAGAGATATTTATAACATGGCCATTAGATATAATTTTCCCTCTTCTGTGATTTGAATTTGAATAAACATACATACAAGATTTTGATCAGTATGATATTTAGAGTCTGATAGGTTCAACTTGCATTTTTTGGGGAACAACAGCTTACCCTTATGAATTGTATCTTACCCTTATTAATAGTATTGTACCCTTTCAAATAGTAACCTAACAAATGTGATTATAATTAAAATATAGGCACCATTTGAATGATTATTTGTATTTTAAAAATTAATAATTAAATTTTTACGTTTTTGTGAGTAATAAATATTTATATTATATTTTAAAATATGTATTTTTCATGTAAATGTTGAATTTATTTAAAAATTAAATTTCAATTTTCAAGAAAATTATTTTGAAAAATGGACTTTATTTTTGAATTATACACATAGAAAAATGGTTAAAGTGAATTGTTGGTATTTTTCCAACATATTTGAATTTTGGTGAATAGAGAAATTTGATAATTTACGAAGTATACTAAATAAATGAACATCTACATCATGCTTGAGTAATGGATTATGTAAATGACCATTGGTTTGAACTCACATTGACATATTAGTGTTATGAGTCACAATAACCAAGACTATTCATAATCTTGATCCAATATAATAAAATAATGATTAAAATAATGGAAAACCCCTCATCTCCTCAACTATAAAACCACCCCTCACCCCCTCTTATAATCACCCCTCTCAATGATTTTTACTTATTTAATTTATGATTAAATATCATCCTAATATCATACCTATGTCGAGCAGCCCTTGGTCTCTTCAAATGACCAAATCATATCCCCTAAAGAGGCTCTCATGGAAGATAAATTCAAGAGGTAAATTCCTCTTTTCATTTCATTTATTTTCTTTCATGTTCCTCTCATTATTTTTCATTCCTCAAATCCTTTTCATATAAATGTTATTATAACTCCAATACATCACATGTACTATAATATTGTTATGATAATGAAATTATTCACCAAAATGTCTCATTTCCCCACCTATTATACTATAAATGAAAAAACCATCTGATGTGTGTTAATTTATCACATTCACGGACAAAGGGTTTCCAACATCTATTACCGTATTCAATTATTTTCATGAAACCACATTAATGGTTAAACCAGATCATAATATATATATAATATATCCTATGTAATGTTATGGAATCATTTTTTACACTTGGTATTAATTTTTAAAACAAAATGAGTTTGTGGTTATCTATAAACCACCAAATTAATTCAAGCATTTATCATTAATAATTTATCAAATGAATCATCCATACCCAAAGTAAAAAAATTAATGACATGATTATTTAACATTATGTATTGACATTAATAACATACAACATCAATTCTTGAATTAAATTCTTATTATACATTTAACATCCATACAAATGAACCGATCAAAAAAACAAATGAATCGAGCACTCAAAAATGATGATATTGAATCTATTAACCCATAAAATGATCATAAATAAACATAATAAAATAATAATAAATAATATAAATGTCTAAAATGTTGTGATTTAAGTTATTAATAAGTCTAATTTCATATTCTAGGACCTTAAGTTCAATAGAAGAACATAGTCTAACATAAAGTAAGGTTTTTTTACCCGAACCTCCATTTTCTTTCTGAGTATTCTTGGTATTTATTTATCAAAATTAAATTCTTTTTAATAATTTTTTTCTCATGATAAATTATACCTTAATTATATATATATCTGTCTGTTTGTGTGTTTTTGTGTGTCCCAACTATAATCCTTCATTGTTTTATGGAGAGATACATGTTTTAAAATGATCATTCAAGAAATATTCCCAAAATACAAGACCAATTTAATGGAATTTATCACATTCTTAACTATTTTAAAGGGAACTCTATAATATATTTCTAGAAACCATTGTTTTTATAAAATTACTCATTTTATTATGAGAAAACTATTTTATTTCAATTCTAGTTTTATAAATGTATTTTCTAATAGAACTGTTATTTTCAAAGTAAAAGAGTATTTATCTCAACAATTACTCAATGACTTTATAAGAGTATTTTTCTCTATTTCAACACTCATATTGAATCATATGTGTAATCGGGACTATTTTTTTGATATCATATATAATTTTCTTTTTATGGTTTATGATTAGTTTTTATTTGGATTTTCTTTCTTCAAACAATTCCCAATGTTACTCTAAATGGTTTCAATTTATGTTTAGGAATGTTATTTAAATTTCATATATTAGTTTCAATATGAATGTATATATTGTTTATGTTTATCCCCATTAATATTAAGAATTCATTGGAATTTCTATGTGATGAGTGGGTATCATTATACTCCCTCGATGCATAGTTAGCTCTCATTAGACAAAATAGATATGGAATTGGCTGAGACCTGGCCCATTTTCAGACATGGTTTCAGCAGAGGCCATAATATTTTTCATATGACTTGGATAACACCTTGACGGTATATTTCATAAATTTTCCATTATAAATTCCCTTTCAATGAAACTAGATATTGATTGTCCATGTGATTATTCTACTAGTAGAATATCCAGGGTTATGTTTTATCGCATTATTTAATCAATTTTAATTCTGGTCATTTTTTGGTCAAGTATGTTTTTAAAGGAAGGGATTTTAGTTAGTTATCATTATTAGTGTTTATATTTTCTTCCATAGTATTATTTACCATTACTGAGCATCTGAGATCACCCCTTTTGCATGTTTTTCCCCATTTTGTCAACAAGTTTATTATAAAGGACCTGCAAGGATACTATAAGAGATTTTGTGTGATTTTAAATAACTTCTCATTTATTATTTACATTCATGTTGTAATGTTGAACGTATGTATTTATCAAGTTTTCCAAAGCTATTAAAATATTCTTTCCATTGAGATATTACTTCCTTGTTAATATTCTAATGTAATAAAATAAGGCACCGTCTTTGGGAAATTATGGTCGGGTCCATATAGTTAGTATCAGAGGAAGTTTAGTAGAAAACAAGGAATATACATTTAGAAAATATAGATTAAGGAACAAAACCCAAATATAGTCATTGAGGATTAACATACAATAAAATCTTGAAATATTGGTAAGGAATATATTATTTGGATATTTTAAAAAAATAAATCTTTATCTAGATACTACATGTGGAAGTGGTTCTAGTAGAGATTTACCTAAGAGTAACAATTATGAAAAGGACTGTTATTCTTGACCTGAGGTATCCTGGTACATGACAACAGGCCTTACTACACCCCTAGTTTGGCACTCCCAGTGAATTTTCATAGAACAATCACATTTTCTATACAAACAATTATGAAGGAATTAAATGTAAATTTTTCCTCAAAGACACCATGATTGTGACATTAGTGATGGATTAGATTTAATTTTACGCTATATATTATTATATGTTGAGATTATACATTATGATTCATAACCCAATCTAGTATATGAAATTAATTAGAAATGGTGTTTAGTGGAAGGAATGGAAACCACATGAATGCATGTATCTCATGTAGGGATTTACCATCGATGCAAGATAATGATGATGTCTTTGGAGATACAACTGTTGCGAAAAAAACATATCACTATACTAAGAAATGTGACTGAGGTTATGAACAATAACCTTACCCATATAGAGCATCCCAATCCATAGCATGGAGGAGAAATTTTAGACTATTTTATATTAGAACATCCTCTATCATTCAATGAGACCATAGACCCATTCATAGCAGATCAATGGATAAGCTATTTAGAGGAGATATTTCTCACTTTTGTATGTAAATAAATAGAGAAGTTTTATATGGTGGTTTATCATCTATTGGGAGATTCAGATTAGTGGTGTTTGTTAATTCAAAACCAAAAGAAGTAGGAAGATGTAGATGAAAAGGATTGGATGGATTTCAAGGAGATTTTCCTAGAAAAATTTTTTCCACACAAACAACGAGAGGATATAGAGAATAAATTCTTGAGTCTCAGATATAAAGAGTGATGAAAATGTTTCAATTCATAAATCCAACATTACAATGTCATAAAGGAATGATGTAGACTATATACGTAATCCAATGAGGATAATTGATCGATTATTAGATGGTTTAAAACCATTCCTCTGAAGGGAACTATTCTTCTAAAGTTTCTCATCATACAAATTCATTGTCTCTAGTGCTATCAAGATAGAGAAATAATTATTTATGTCTTATGACTTTAAGGGGGAAAAAGAGATGTAGATGTTAGTGTATGATATAATTGATAAAGAGATGTATAAAAAGATGAATTTTCCAACATGTGATTATTGGGGAAGGAAGCACCCATGTACCTTCTTAAAAGGAAAAAGTGTGAACTATAAGTGTGGACAAAATGGACATAATACTAGTTATTATAAGAAAATTAATGAAATTATCAATGTTAAATTCTATAATTTTAGATACATGGGAATCTATTCCATATATTTTACAAAATATCAAGGAAATGTACCTTAGAAAAGTCCAAGGGAGCAAGGGAATGTTTATGTTGTCACAACTACTAAGCATGAAGTTCCTAATGATGTGGTGGACGGTACTTTACCCATATCATAAAACTTATATAATCCTTTATTTGACTCTATATCAGCAAATTCTTTTATATCTACCATGTTTACCAACAAAATTAGGTATTTCTAATTTGATTTAATCAATGTTTTCTCAGTCAATACAACTATGGGAATTATCATAAAAACAAATATGTGTCGATCAATGCACCTTATGACACATAAATGTTCCTTATCTTTAAAACTTATCACCATACCCATGATATAATTATATATAATCTTTCATATAGATTATATTTGAAATTATGAATAAAAATCTATTATAATATGATAGAAGTTACAATTTTTGAGAAAGGTGTAGAATCTCTTATCATTATAGCATAGAAATCACCATCTGATTCTCATCTAGATCCACCCTATGTAGCTCAACTAAATTCAGTTATTGGGTAGTAAGAAAACTCAATATCCAAGGGTGGGGAAAGGAATGTTCAAATAGAGAACATTCCTATTGGGAAAGAATGTGTTGATGTGTTTCTATAAGATTTACCTAGACATCCTCTAAAGTGAGAGGTTGAGTTCTCTATTAATTAATTCATAGTTCTAGACCTTTATTAACGAATCCTTATAGAATGGCCAATGTGGAATTAGTAGAACTTATGAAAAAACTAGAATAATTGAGTGGTAAAGGACTTATTCACCCCAGTGTTTCTCCACAGGGTTCCCCTGTTCTTTTAATTGAGATGACGTATAGATCTATGAGGTTGTGTATTTAATATAGAGAGATCAATGCTATAAAAATTAAGAACAAGTATCCCCTACCTAGCATTAATGATTTATTTGATCAGCTTCATGGAGAAAAATATTTTTCAAAGATTGACCTTCGATCTGAGTATCATCATTTTCATTCAAGGAAGGAAGATATTTTAAATACCTCATTTCAAACTAGGTATGGGAATTATGAGTTTTAAGTAATGCCTTTTGGAATGACTAATGAACACTATATTTTGATGGATCTAATGAATAAGAGTTTCAAGTAATATCATGAAGACTTTTTTGTGCTATTTATTTATAATATCATGGTATACACAAAAATCTAAAAATATTAAGAAAATCACTTGCATATCATTTTGAAGACTATTAGAAGAAATAAATTATATGGGAAGATTAGCAAGTCTAAATTTGGTCTTCAATCAGTTTCTTTTCTTGGCTATATTGTATCTAAGGCTGGAATATATGTTGATCCTGTAAAGGCAAAGGTTGTCTATGAATGTCCTACATCAATGAACATAACTGAGGTATGTAGTTTTATTTGTTTAGCATGTTATTTTCATCATTCGGTTCTGAACTTCACTTGATTATCCAATCATTTAACAAAGATTAATCATAAAGGGGTTATGTTCATATGGAAAAAATAATGTCAGTAATTTTTGAAGAATTAAAGAGGAGAGTAGTGAATTCTCCAATCCAATCTCTTTCATCAGGAAATAATGGGATTTTGACTTATAGTGATGCATCAAAGAAAGGACTTTGTTTTGTCTTTATGAATAATGATAGAGTTATTTCCTGTGCCTCAAGAGTGTTAAAAATAAATGAAAAGAACTATCTAACTCATGATATTGAGTCATTGGCTGTAATATTTTCTCTGAAGATATGAAGACATCATCTCTATGGTTAATGATTTGAGATATATACCAATCAAAATAGCTTGAAATACATCTTCCCATGAAAAGAACTCAAAATGTGGAAAAGGCGATAGATCAATCTATTAAAGGATTATTTTTTCCATACACAACCACCCAGGAAAGAAAAATATGGTAGATGATGCAATGAGTAGGGAGGATCATGGATTTATAAACAAAAAGATAATTTCCAAGGAACCTATGTGCCTAGATCTAGTGAGAATTGATATGGTAATCATCAAAGAAGGAGAATCATCACTACTTTTTCAATTATATTCTCAAATGTCTTTATTAGAAAGGATTAAAAGTTCTCATCCTGCTGATGAGTACCATGAAAAAAATATTAATGCGATGAATGATGGGATGTTGGAAAAATTCAAATATGAAGCTGGAATTTTGATGTTTGGGAAAAGTCATTATGTTACCACTATACCCAAACTAAAAAGGGAGTTATTAGATGATGCCAATAGCTTGAATTTCTCTATAAATCGAGGAAAAACTAATATGTATAGATATTTTAAGGAACATTTTATTGGGGGCTAACATGAAGAGGGAAATTATTGATTATATATCAAGATGTTTAGTCTATCAATATGTGAAGGTTGAATGACAACATCTGAGAGGATTCATCTAACCTATACCTATTCCTACATGAAAATGGTATGAAAATTCCATGGATTTTGTCCCTATATTACCCAAAACTCTAAGAATGAATGATTCAATATGGTTAATTTTTGGTCTACTAACAAAAAATGAACAGTTCTTCACTATAATAGAAGATTTTTTACTAGAGAACCTTGCATGAATCTATATCAATAAATTTTATAGCCTTCATGGATCACCTCCCACAATTGATTCTAATTTTGATCCATGATTTAAATAAAAATTTTAGAAAAGTAGTCAAAAATATTTTGATAATGAGCTTCATTTGAGTACAACTTATCAACTCCAAACTAATAAATAGTCAAAAAGAAAGATCTAAACATTTTAAGACTTTTTGAGATTAGGCTCGCTCGACTTTCATGTTATATGGAATCAATATTTATCTTTGGTGGAATTTGAATATAACAATATTTTCTATTCTAGTATTCAAATGGAACCAAATGAAGTATTGTATGGAAAGAGATGTTATACACTAACATGTTGGGATAAAGTAGGTGAATAAAATCTTGTGGGCTCAATGGTTGTGGAGGAAAAACATCAATGGTAAAGGCTATTCAAACCCACATAAAATTAGCTCAAAGTAGGGATAATAAGCTATATTTATAATCAAAGGAAGGATTTGGAATTTTAAGAGGAAGATAATGTTTTCTTCAAAGTATCTCCATGGAAGGGTGTTGTAAGATTTACAAAGAAATGGAAATTGAACCTCATGTACATCAGCTCTTTTGAAATTATAAAGAGAATTAGAGCTTTTCTATTTTCATTTTGAAATGACTCCTAGACTTTCTATGGTACACAACGTGTTCTATATATCATTATTGAGAAAGTGCATGCTAGAACCAACACATGTCCTTCCTTGGGAAGGAATAGAGTTGGAACTTGACTTGTCTTACTATGAAGAGCCTATTCAGATTATGGACTCTATATAATTGGCATTGTGGAATTAGAATACTCAACTAGTTAAGGTACTTTAGGAAAATTATTAAATTGAAGAGGAAATTTGGGATCCTGATGAACTTATCTTAAAGGAAATCTCAAATCATTATATGGGGTAACATTCTTGTAATTTCGAGGACAAAATTTTTGAAGGGGGAATAATGGAACACCCCAAGGTTTTAAAAATAATTTTTTTAGAATTCATTCAACATTGATTCTATGAGAAAAAACACTTTTATATTTATAGGATATAGTTATAACATGGAATATAGATATAATATTTCTACTTTTGTGATATGAATTACGAAAATATAACATACACGTTTGCAATCAGTAAGATATTTAGAATCTGATAGGATCAACTTACAATTTTAGTGAATACTAACTTACCCTTTTGAATAGTAACATTCCGTTATGAATAGTAACGTACCCTTTTTAGATGTAACATAACAAATGGGAGTATAAAAATAATATAGAACCATATAAATGAGAGTGAATATATTAAAAAATAATAATTAATTGTTGATATTTGTTTGACTACTAAATATTTAATTATAATTTAAAATTATTTATTTTAGTTTAAAATAAAATTAATTTTCATAAATTGTATTCCTCAATAAATATTTTTTTCCCTATGAATTTAGGATTATTTTATGTGACCTATGTAAAATTTTGAATGTTTTATATAATCAGTTTAAAATTTAAAATATGTATTTATCATGTAAATAATGATTTTATTGAAAAATTAAATTTATATTATTTAGAAAATTATTTTGATAAAAATGAGTAGATTTTTGAATTCTAAATGTTGAAAAATCCTTGGGGTGAATGATTAGCCACTTAATAAGGCTAATATTCATTGTTAATATGTATAATATTCATGTTCTTTATTATTCATAAACACCATTTTTGTGTATTCTACACTTTGAACATCATTTCACATTGTGATTGTAATTCCTTCTTAAAATGCACTATTATATGGTACATTTTATAACATTAGTTAAAGTACCCAATGATCTTTATTTTATTTTCATATTTAATTTTCAGGTTTCTAATTATATTGGGAATAATTCATACTTGGGTAGTGTTGGAAGATTCATATTGGAAGACCACCATAATGGGATTTCGTGCAAACAATTCTGGAGAAGGCAGAATTGTCACCAGCCCACTGATGAGAATGTGAGGCACCAAATACAATCCCAATTAAGCCCAAATATCATGGGATGATAGAATGAATATAGATTAACATATAAATTTTCAAGATCAAGTTCTAATTAGGCTTCCATTGAATTAATTCAGGTGGCCCTAGTTAGAGATAAAATTTTGTGCCATATTATGCAGCCCAGAAAAACAGTCTACCAATTTAATCATATCCCGGAAACCGAAAATTATTTTGTGATGAAATTTTACAGAAGAATAGGATTCATCAGTAGATTCACGTTTGTTTTCTATGGAACACTCTAATTCGTCCATCTAGAAGACTATACAGGCTCTTCTGTTCGGTGGATGCAAGCTTGCTACCACTTCAAGTCAAGGATCATGAAGTCCACTCTCCTTTACTTTCCACCACCCTAGGCCTTCCAAAATCAAATGGGATGCTTTGTACTATTGGAGGCTCGGCCTAAGGCCCCCAAAATTCCTATTTAAGGTTGTGGTGGTGGAGAAGTTTATCATCTTATGAACTTCCTTTCATTGTAATGTTATGTTGCGATTTTGTTGTCTCAAGTTTGTCTTTCACATGTAAGTTGTTCAATTAACATTATTTTCTTAATAAAAGTTCTTATTATCCACTTATTATATTTTTCTTCATATCACTTTGATATCATTGGTTCATGGTGTGAACTTGTTCACACCAGCCCTTGTGAGTTTATCACACAATGGTGGAGTGATCATTATTTCATTCTTTTTTTACTTCTCCAATTTTTCCATCACGAGTCTACTTCCCACTTCCATTGAAACCATAGGATCAATGGAGGGATAACCCACTTAGGGGTTGATCTAAGGGATTATAAAGGGGCTGACCTGTTTTTTATTTCCCACACTATTAATGTATAATAAATTATTTTAAATGATATTTTTATTTGATGATTTTAAATCCTCTTAATCCTTATTGAATTTAAGGTCACACACTTCAGGTTATAATATGAAACATTACCTTGGAGTGCTCAAAACATTGATCATTCAAGTATATAGGTGATTAGTATTAGGTTGTGTAGGAAATAAACCTATTATTTATGATTTTGTTTGATCTCCTTAAATGAACCCATCTAAAATATATGAAATTAAAATATTAAAAAAAAAGAATGCATCCAATCCACCCCTTGTAATAAACTGAGATCAACCCTTCTCATAATTTGAATTAACTTAAGAATTTTAGTAATCACTTAATTATATCTAAAATCAACCCAATTTTGACCACTTAATATCCAAAAACAGTCCATAGAATGTATATGTCTGTAGGATACTTCTTAGGTCTCCGAGGAATCGACAACCGAATCTAATCTACAAGTGACCACTTAACCCTAAAATCTAAGGTAAATTTGGGCAAGGCCAAATTTTGGCGCCATTTTTGGAAGAAAAATTAATTTATCTAAACACCCATTCTATTCTCCCCCATTTATTTTTTTCTCATCCAAATTATCTAATATTTTCCCTTTCTCTTTTTTTCTTTTGGCGCATGTCTGCCTACACCCATGATCAATCAAACCATCTAATTCAGGTGGAAAGTACTAGGGTTGAGGAGTCAAGTACACCAAGGGAATTCCTTCCATTAGATCCTAATCTTCATAATACCCCTGAGTCAAAAATTGATTAAATTTCAATGGATGGTCTTCCAAGAAACCAACTCATAAACTCGGGTGGCAACCAAAAAGGAAATCGAAATGAGGCAGCCCCAATCTTGGGGAGTGCAGTTGGTCAAACCATGAATGACTACCTCACACATGCCTAGATCAATTCCCCCTTATACATTAGACACAATTTTCTAAGTGATTAAAGATTCATCTTTAAACTCCATGTCCTAAACCATCTGCCCACATTCCATGAAATGGAGTCCGAGATTCCCTAGCTTCACGTCAAGGAGTTCAATGACATTGTAGAAACCATGTGTACCCCACATCAACTAGAATCAGCTAAGATGAGGCTATTTCCTTTTTCATTAAAGGATCAATCTTAAAATTGGCTAAATAATTTGAGACCATCATCTATCAACTCTTGGTTCCTTCTACAAATATAATTCTACAAAAAATACTTTCCCCACCACAAAACAATTGCACTTAAAAAGTGAATCCAAAACATTTTTGAAAAAGAGGGAGAATTATTTTGTGAAACATGGGAAAGGTTCAAAGACACACTCAACATGGTACCTCACCATGGAGTTTCAATCCTAGGACATGTTCAAATTTTCTATAAAGGGTTGGGTCCGAGAAACAAACAATTCATTGACATGATGTGTAATGGAACTTTTATAAACGAAGCCCCAAATGATGCTTACGAGTATCTGGAAAGCCTTGCTGAACAAAACCAAAAATGGGGAACTTCAAATTATTTTGAAAATCCACAAGGAACTACTAAAATTGATACATATAAAGAAGAGGAAAGCCTTAGGGATAAACTCACAGCACTCTCTAGGAAGGATGAAGAGATATACCTTATGAAAGTATATGAAATACAAACTTTTGACCCTTTTTTCACAAGTTGTAACAAAAATGACCATAAGACAGAAAACATCCCAACCATTCCATCCCTCAAGGATGTTATTTTAGGGGGACCCCATGTGGAAGTAAATGCTTTGAACATTCAAAATCCTCAATACCACCCAAGGTATAATGACCACCCAGGAATCCGCTGGAAGGATAACCAACAACCTATCCAACAACACAGACAATATCCATACCCCCATCAGAAATAACAAACCCATAACCAGTTCCAATACCAACATATCCAATAACAATAGCCACTAGTCCATTTTAAAAAAACCATCCTACCTCCAAAATATCCTCTAAGAAAAACCAATCTTCTCAGGAACCAACCCAAACGGTTCCACAATGCCTACTAGAAAAACTATGCAGACAAATGGAAAGCATAAACTCGAAAGTCTCTTCCCGTAATAAAGATATATTGAAACCATCAAAACTGGAAAGGAAACCATGCCTACTCAGGTGGTACTATCCTAAAATTTAAGGGGAGAGACATGTTGCACTCAAACAACTCATTAACAACTAAAGGATATGGTAGTCTTAAGAAGAGGAAAATCAATTGAGAAACCTAAAAAAATATGTCATAAATAATGTGAATCTTCAAACTCTAATGAAAATTCAAATAAACAACAAGATCAAACTGATGAAACTGATATCAATGTGGACGAAAAAAATCTTCAACAAACCACCCCACAACCTGTACCATTTCCTCAACACATGAGGGAGGGAAACAAGCATAAATTGAGTGAAACATTGCAGAAAATCTTCTCACAAGTCAAGTTGAACATTCCCCTTCTCGATGCAATCCAAACCATACATGCCTACTCAATGCACCTTAAGAAATTGTGCACTTTTAAATGAAAATTTTTATATAAAAACCATGCCCCTTTGACTACTAATGTGTGTACCACCATTAAACGAACCATTCCTCCTATGTTAAAAGACCCAGGTTTCACTTACATCAATTTTGAACTAGGAGAGTGAAAAGTTTTCAAGGCCTTGTCTGACATAGGTTCTAGTTTCAATTTCATTCCCAGGGTTGTGTACTGCTTGTTAGGCCTAGAAGAGCTCCAACCCACATATGTCACACTTCAACTTGTTAATTGTAGCTTTAGGGTTCCAAAGGGTATTTTAAAAGACGTTCTGGTAAAGTTTGAAAACTTCATCTACCGTGCTGACTTCATTGTCCTTGAAAATCATCCATTCTTAAGAAATAAGGAACAAACCCCAACCATCCTTGGTCGTCCTTTCCTTGAAACAATCATCTCTATTATCCAAGTACGAAATGGGAACATGACCATAACTTATGGAATCATGAGTTGATACTTGAACATCTATAATGGAAGCTCACAAATAGGGGATGACGAGGACATTCATGAAGTAAACAGGATAGAAAGCATTGATAATGAATCTATAGAACATCATGGAATATCAGATGGGTGATTAAGTCAAGATGAGATTGATTTCATTTGTTCACATGAAGTATGTTTACCTCCTTGGATTGAGTCGTTTTTAAATTGCTCAAATAATGAAGTCTTTGGTCCAGAAATCAGTGAAACCTTTCAGGAAACCACTTTCATGGAGACCACTCCAACTTCCTTCTATAAATCTGATCAATCCAATCTAGTAGCTGAAAATTCTACATATAAGGTATAAATCCTATCTAAAAATCAAGGAAATAAAATTGATCTAGATACAATGTCCCAATATTCTTTTGAAATTCTGAACCAACCTGATATTTAATTGAATGAACTTCTCGCTGCACTCAAGTATGCCTTCCTATGGGACTATCAAACACATCCTATTGTCATTTCTTCTTATCTTGAAGACAATAATGAGAGGATACTTCTAAATTTACATAGGAAACATAAGAAAGTCATTTGTTGGACCTTGTCTGATATTCTTAGGATAATCCCACTAAATGGGACTCATAGGATTGTTCGAGAATCTGATTCAAAGCCATGTCATCAACCTCAATGGTGACTCAATACTAATATAATGGAAGTAGTGATAAATAAACTTTTGAAATTGTTAAAAGTTGGTATCAACTATCCCATAGTTGATAATTATTGGGTGATCCCAATCCATGTGGTTCCCTGGAAGGCAGGAATTACAGTGATAACCAATAAGGATGGAGAGATTCTTCCAACTAGGGTGAGTAGTGGCTGGAGAGTCTATATCGACTATAGGAAGCTAAACTAATTCACCAAGAAGAACCATTTACCCTTATCATTCATTGAACAAGTCCTTGAGTGAGTGGAAGCTCATGAGTTCTATAGTTTCTTAGATGGGTACTCAGGGTACAATTAGATTGAGGTCCCCCTATATTCACATGTCCACTCGACACCTTTTCCTTCAAACGCATGTTATTCCGGTTATGCAATGCCCCTGGAACCTTCGAGCGGTGCATGATGGTAATTTTCTTAGACATGGTAGGGGATTTTCTTGAGGTCTTTAATGATGACTTATATGTCTTTAGGGATACATTTGAGGGATGTCTTAGGAATGTGGATAGAGTTTTGTCCAGATGTGAAGAAATGAATCTAGTCCTAAACTGGGAAAATTGCCATTTCATGGTTAAATAGTGATTAGTTCTTGGACATATAGTCTCAGGTAGGGGGATTGAAGTTGAAAAATAAATGGTTGACATCATTCTTCACATTCCATCACCTAAAACTGCTAAGGAAGTGAGGTCTTTGTTAGGTCATGCTGGTTTCTATAGAAGATTCATCATGAAATTTAACTCAATCTATCATCCCCTCTTTGATCTCATTATAAAGGATGCTACATTTGTTTGGATTGAAATCTATTATGGTTTATTCTCAACCTTCAAATCCTCTCTCAGCACTCCTCCCATTTTGAAATCTACAAATTGGAACCTTCCTTTCAAACTTATGTTTGATTCTAGTGAATTTGTTATAGGATCTGTGTTAGGACAACGTTGTGATAAAACTCCTTATGTAATTTCTTATGAAATAAAATCCTTAAATGATGCCCAACTGAACTACACCACCTCTGAAAAGGAGTTAATTTAAATTTTGTTTTCCTTAGATGATATTAGGTCCTGCCTCTTAGGATACCCCATCACCGTGTTCACTGAAGATTCCACACTGAAATACCTCTTAAAAAAATTCCATGTCTAGACTGATTATGTTGGTTCTCATATTACAGTAATTTTACCTCACAATCAAGGAAAATAGGGTGTTAAAAATGATTTTGTTGATCACCTATCTTGGATGGAATTCAAATATAACTCAAATCACCTTTCTCTGGCTAATTCATTCATTAATTAACACCTATACTCTGTGAGTGACTACCCTTGGTATGTCAACATAGCCAACTTCTTAGTTACAGGAGTCATTCCAAAATTCATAGGGACTCAATCTCAAAGGAAATTAATTTCTTATTTTAGGAACTATGTGTATGATGATCCATAACTCTATAAGTAATACCCTAACCAAGTCATTAGGAGGTGTGTCCCAGAATCTTAACAAGAGTCCATCCTTAAATTCTATCATAGTGAGGCATGTGGAGGCCACTTTTCCTCTAAGAAAACTTTTGATAATGTTCTTCAATGTGGTCTCTTCTGGCCCACCCTCTCAAGGGACTCCTACAAATTTTTTCAAAGCTGTCCTAAGTGTCAACAAGTAAGGTCCATCACCAAAAGTAATCAAAAGACACTAACTCCCATCTTAGTAAATGAAATCTTTTACTATTGGTGAATCGATTTCGTGGGTCCCTTCCTGAAATCTAGGGGATATTTGTACACCCTCTGAGCTGTTGATTATGTCTCAAAATGGGTTGGGGCCATTACCACTAAGTCTAATGATCATCATGTTGTGATTTGATTTCTGAAAGATTGTATATTTTCTTGTTTTTGAATTCTTAGTGCTATCATTAGTGATCATGAAACCCATTTCCGCAACTAGCCATTCTCTTCACTCATGTCTATGTATGGGATTTCTCACAAGGTTTCCAGAGCCTACCATCCTAAAACCAATGGTCAAGGTGAGTTAGCGAATATGGAGATTAAGTAAATTCTTGAAAAACTGTAAATACCTCTAGGAAAGATTGGTCTGAGAAACTCTTGAATGCTCTTTGATCATATCATACATCATACAAAACCATCTTAGGAAAGTTACCATATAGTTTGGTTTATTTAAAATCATTCCATTTAAATGTTGAAATTGAGCATAAGGCTTTTTGAGAAATTAAGAAAATAAATTATGACCCTCATTGGCTGGAAGAAAAAGGAAATTAGATCTCAATGAACACGAGGAACTAAGGATAGAGGCTTTTAAAAATTCAAGGATCAATAAAGCTAGAGTTCAAGCCTACCAATCTAGGAATATCAAAGTCAAACATTTTTGAACCAGGAAAATTTGTGCTCTTGTATAGTTCCAAACATGATTTACACCCGAGAAAGTTGGGTCTAGATGGTAAGTCTTTCATAGTGCATCATATGTACCCCCATGGGGCAGTGGAGATTCAGGATCCCACAAGTGGTTACATTTTCATGTTCAATGGTCATAGGATAAAACCATTCACTGAATAATTCAGTAAATATGAAATAAAGGTTGAGTTAACTGACCCAACCTATAAACCAAGAAACAATTGATAGATTTAGGATCCATGTCAGGCTAACGGAGTTAAAAAAAGCACTGCATGGGAGGAAAATTCTGGTTTTCATGTTTCTAATCTTTTGGATCATCTTTATTTTTCAAATAGTATTATTGAATCATTTTTATATTTAAAAAAATTATCATAATTCTTTTTACTGTTGAAATGTTCTTCTATTATGACTATGTGTGGGTATGAAAGGGGAATGCCATATTCATCCGTGTCACGTGGTTTGATCCTAGATTAATACCTTACCCATAAATTTAAAAAGAATACAATGTATTATCAGTTCATTTTATTTTTATGTGTTTTTATTTTAAAATAAAAAACAAAAGGACACATCATAGGTTGTGGGGAAAACCCCGTCACAAATGACGAAGCCACAAAGACTCGAATCTTGTACCGAAGGTACACAAGGGCGCGTGATTACCACTAAAATACGTCTTAAATTGTTCCCTTATTCTATAATTTTTGTATATATAATTATATTTTACTTTCTTTATTATATAAATATATATGAATATATATAGTTTTGTTTTGTTTGTTTGTATTTTTTCTTTTTCCACTAGGTAATTCTCAGAGTGACGAGGAGACCATGGGATTAAAAGGAAGCAGCAAGAATTTCAACTTGATCCACCAGGTGACTTCTTTCCATAGTCCTCATTTTCAATTTTCTTTTTGAACTCCCATTCCCTACCTCTACCCCCTTTTAAAATTTCATTTCTTTAAACACTGGGGATAATGTTATTTTAATTTTGGGGAGATAAATAAAAAAAATTGCTTTTGTTTCAAAAGTAATGAATGATTTTTAAAAAAAAGTGTGCCTTAATGGAAGGAAATTTTTTTAACAATGAACATGATAATAGATATTTTAACATTTGAAACTGAATATCAAATAATTTAGCATGCCCTAGTTCTGATTTTAATCCATGTATATTTTATGAGCATATATTTTGGAAGGTGTGGCTATCTAATGTGATATTTCATTGTCTATATTTTCATCCAAATAAAAAAATAATCATAAAGCACACCCATTGGATAGTGGGGTATTAGTTTGAGTTCATGGGGTCCCCCAAATAAATATCAAAGGTTTGGTGATAATTTTAGTTTTAATATGAGTCTTCAAAAAAAATATGCGCATAGAACAATGAATTACCTAATGCGTGGCTTTCGGCACTTGGGGATCATGACTCCATAGTTGTATGGCCCAGAGTTAGTAATTTTATATCTATTTATGGTAGTTTGACTTTGTTTTTAACTGAGTTAACTTGATATGATTCATGAGTATGTGGACTTCTCTTGGTGCCCTATGGTCTTTGAGCCTGAGAGTCATCGACAAAGTCTCGCTATGTGGTGTGACTATATTGAGTGCAATTTCAATTACCATGGAAAAATTGATAAAAAAACAAAAACAAATATATATATATATATATATATATATATATAAATTAAATACTCACCTTAATATTGAAATGTTATTACACCTAGCACTTCCATCATTTCCCCCTTGAATAAAGATGAACCCCCATGTCTATTGTGATGCATAACACATCATCACACTTAATTGATATTAGATAAAATATGGTGATGGATTTGAACAAAGGAATGGGCTTGGGATTGAGATCTACTTATGAAACTATATTGTATTAAAATATTTTTTTTGGGTTTCATAGTTGTTTGATATAATGGTTTTCGGTGATCATTGATTATTAAAATGTTCTAGGAAAAGGGAATGTGAATTTCACATTTTTTGAGATATATTTTGTTTAGGACTAGAAAAACACAAGTTGGTTGTGTGATTAGTCACTGAATGAGGATAATATTCATTTTTAATATATATATATAATATTCATGTGATTTGTTATTCATAAACACCATTTTAGTTCATTTTACACTTTGAACATCATTTCACATTATGATTGTAATTCCTTCTTACGATGCACTATTTTATGATACATTTTTAAACATCATTTAAAGTACCCAGTGATCTTGATTTTATTTTCATATTTAATTTTCAGATTTATAATTATATTTGGAACAATTCATACTTGTGGAGTGTTGGATGATTCAAATTATAAGACCACCAAAATGGGATTTCATGCAAACAACTCTAGAGAAAGAATATTAGACACCAGCCCACTAATGAGAATATGAGGCCCAACATAAAGGTCCAATGAAGCCCAAATTTCATGATATGATATAAGAAATATAGAGAAAAATATAATTCTGCAAAATAAAGTGCAAATTAGGCCTCCATTATGGTTATTCAGGCGACACAAGGTAGAGATAAAATTTTGGGCCAGATTCGGTGGCCCAGAAAAACATCCCACCAATTTAATCATATATCAGAAAAAACAAATTCATTTTGGGTGAACATTTAAATAGATATAGGAGACATACTTATATTCTCTTGTTTATTATATGGCCCACACTAATTAAGCCATCTAGAAGGATATCTATGCGTGTCTATTTGGTGGGTTCAAGCTGGCTGCCACTTCATGTCAAGGATATAGAAGTCCACTCTCTCTTACTTTCCACCACCCTAGGCCAACCATAATCAAGTGGGATGCTTTGTACTATTGGAGGCTCTACCCAAGGCTCCCAGAAATCCTAATTATTTTAGTGGTGGTGGATTATTTTGTCATCTTTTGAGCTTCTTTTCATTTTAATATTATGCCTCAATTTTGTTGTCTGAAGTTTTTCTTTCAATGTAAGTTGTTCAATTAACTTTATTTTATATATATAATTTCTTCTTCTACTCTTATTATGTATTTCTTAATATCACTTTGATCTCTTTGGTTCATGATGTGATCTTGTTCACACCAACCCTTGTGAGATTATCACACAATGGTGGAGTGATTATTATTTCACTGTTTTTTTACTTCTCTAATTCCTCCTTCATGAGTCTAATTCTCACTTCCATAGAAACCATAGGATCAATAGATGGCTAACCCACTTATGGTTTGATCCAAGGGAGTACCAAGGGGCTATATTGGATGTTATTTCTCACTCCATTAATGGATCATAACTTCTATTAAATGAGATTTTTATTTGATGACTTTAAAAAATCTTCACACTTATTGAATTTAAGGTCACACACTTCAAGTTATAAAAGGAACTTTTACCTTGGAGTGATCCAAACTTTTATCCTTCAAGTATATTAGTGACTTGTATTGGGGTGTGTAGGAATTAAACTAGTAAGCGATGATTTTGTTTTATCTCCATAAATGAACCCATATCAAATATAAGAAATTGAAATAATTAAAAATAATAATGCATCCAATCCACCCCTTGTAATAACCTAGGATCAACCCTTCCCATAATTTTAATTCACTTAATACTTTTAGTGTTCACTTAAAACTATCTAAAATCAACCCAAAGTTGGCCACTTAATAGCCCAAAATAGTCTATAGAATGTATGTGTCTGTAGGTTACTTCTTAGGTCTCTGAGTAATCAAAAACCCAAGATAAACTACAAGATACCTCTTAACCCTAAAATCTTGGGTAAATTTGGGTGGGTTTAGTGAATTTTTTGTATTTTTCCAAAACACATGAATTTTTAGTGAATAGTAAAATTACAAAATTTAATAAATATGCTAAATAAATTAATTTCTACATCATTATTGAGTGATGGATGATGTAAATGACTATTGGTCTAAACTCAAATGATCTTATTAATATTTGGAGTAACAAGAGTCAATGAATTCATAGTCTTTAGCCAAAATAATAAAATAATGATTAAAATAATGGAAAACCCCTCATCTCCTCTAATATAAAAACTACACATCACTCCCTCTTATAATCACTCCTCTCAAGACTTGTACCATTTCTAATTAATGCTAAAACCTACTCTCAATCTACTCCCCACATCCAGAAGCCCATGGTCTATTCAAAAGTCCAAATCCTCTCCCTTAAAGAGGCTTTCACATAATATTTAATCCAAGCATTTATTATTCAAATATTATTTAATGATTTATCCTCACACAAAGTAACCAAATTACTATGATCATTTAACCGTTTTTGTGAACAATAACAACATATAACATCAATTCTGGAATTCAATTATTATATTATATTAACTTCCAAAAAAATGATTCGATCATGAAAACTAATGAATCGAGAACTCACAAACAATTATATTGAATATCTTAACCCATAAAAACGACCCCAAATGAACTTAATAAAATTATAATAAGAAAAATAAATCTTTTATGGGTTATAAATTAAGTTGTTAATGATTCAAATATCAAATTATAGGACCTTAGGTTCAATAGAAAAACATATTTGTGCATAAGGTAAGGGTTTTCTACCTGAACCTCCATTTTCTTTTGAGTTACTCATTGTCTTTCTTAATCCCCATTAAATTATTATATATATTTTTTACTCATAATAAATTCTATTTGAATTTGAAATATATGTGTACCAACCACAATTTTTCTTTATTTTATACATAGATACATGTTTCAAAATGATTTCAAAAATTCTTCTTGAAAAACAAGCCTGATTCATGGGAATTTCATGAATTCTTAACTACTTAAAAAATAACTAAATAATATATTTAACACAAAAATTATTTTTATAAAATTACTCATTTTATGATGGTGAAACTATATTATTTAATTTCTGGTTTTATAAACATATTTTTCCAAAATTACTCTTCTTTTCAAACATGAATAGTGTTTATCTGAAGAATTGCTCAATGATTTTATAAGAGTATTTTTTTTTTCAAAACTATTATTGAATATTATGTGTTATTTGGACTAATATTTTATGATATCTTCAACCATACTTTATTTAATGGTTTATGATTAGTTTTACTATGGATGTTCTATCTTGAAACAAATCACAATGTCACTCTGAATGGTTATTGTTTATCTGTGTGGAATGTTATTTACATTTCATATATTAATTTAAATATGAATGTATATATTGTATAAATTTAACCACATTCATATAAAAATGAACTGGACTTAGTAAGTGATGGGTGGGGCCTGGTATATCCCCTCTATACATCAGTAAGTCTCATGATACAAAATAGATATTGACTTTGTCGAGGCCTTGCCCATTTTCAGATATGGTTATGGTCAAGGCCTAAATCATTTTTAGATATCATCTGTAAGGCCTTAATAGTATATTTACTAATGTATGTAATTATAAATTCCATCATTATGAAACTATAGATTGATATTCCAGGTGATTATTTGAATAGTATAATATCAATGGTTTTTTATGGCATTATTTAATCAGTTTTTAATACTTCAATATATTTCTCAGGTATATTTTTTTAAAGGCTTGTATTTTTATGTTATTCATCAGGGATAGTTTTTATATATTCTTATACTTTATTATTTAACCTTACTAATAATCTAAGATCACCACTTTCACATGATGTATTTTCCCCAGTTTGTGAAGAAGTATATTATGAATGACTTGGAAGGATAATCTAGGAGATTATATGTGATTCAAATCAAGTTTTTATGTTGTATTTAATTTCAATTTATAATGTTGAACCTATGTATGTATCTTGTTTTCCAATGATACAAAACTATTTATTCCTTAGAGATATTAATTCCTTGTTTATATTCCAATGTAATAAAATAAGCCACCAAATCTAGGTAACTGGGGTCAGGTACTTACATTTATAGTTTTTTTAGAGACTTGATGGGAAAACCCCCTTTATTAAACACAAAAGAAATATCTCCTTTTGAAGAGATACATTAATAGTTCTATTTACAGATTCTTCTCTTAAAAAGATTATTATTTCAAATTCAACAAAGCGCTCAGTGTTTATATTAAAATTTAAATACTTTTCATGATTATCTATGTTAAATTTTAAATGATAAATTTAAATGATTTTTAAATTTTAATTCCCATAAATTTTATTCATCAAGATTTTTATGTTATTTAATAATTTAAACTATTTTATTATCTTTTGAGCTGAAGATTTACTAAAACGTTTTTTTAATAAAATTGAACATTATTTATCTTCTTTTGGATGGTAAAATTGTTCTTTCATTTCAATTTTCTTTACAATTAATATAATGGATTTTTACAAAACCACATTCATTTTAACGACATTTTTACTATGTTTTACTTTATTAAAAATGGTTTAAAATTAATATTTTTATACTTTTTTATGAATATGTCATGTTAATGTTATTTCCAAATTGAGGGATGAATGTTATCTCTTTACATATACATTACAAATTTTTTTACTACCATTATTATCTTCCATCATTATCATGATTCAATTAAAATTTTCAAAGGTTTTATAAAGAATATTATATTCTCATTTTTCTAAAAATTTTATTGATAAAAATGTTTTTGGAAGGAAATGGTAATTTTATCTTCATTTTAAAAATGTATTTTAAATGAATTTATAGAATATTATTTTCATATACATCACCATTAGTTGTGGATTTTTTATCTTTACTGAGTATGTTCTATTCGGCTACTATCAACATTATTTCTCAAATGGTTTGTCATGATTGGGTTTTATGGGTGATTCCATAAAACCCATTTCATTCCCATAGGTTAATTATGATATAATGAAATGATTAATTCCATTATGACCTTATAGAACACTTATGTATGCTTTTTATTTCATAATCGGTGATCCTGGGACTATTTAAGCCTCTGGTGAATTATATTATTCTTTATATCTCCTATGATAACTATGTTATGAAAAAACCTGGTTTATATCCAAAACATTAATCATTGAAAAGTTTATATAATAATATTTTCACAACATTATATGTGGAATTTGTTTTATATCTAAAATATTACAATGTATCCTAGTTTCATGTCCTTATTATGATTAATGGACCTATTTTTTATATATTCTAGCAAGATGGGTATTTCCATTAATTATTTATGTTTCACATTTCTATGTTATATGTTCGTGTTTTTCACATTGGCTCATGAAATTAGGTTTATGATTATATATTTTTTTCTGTGAGGGAAAAATTACATATTCCATGACTCATGATTTATTATATTGGATATTTAGGTATGGTTTTAATAGATTAAGAACCTGTTTTTTCACTTTATGCTTATCATATACTCACTTAGGATTATAGAATATTGTCTCATAAGATTTCCCTTTCTGGGAATTTGAGCTCACCACTTCTTATATTTATTTTTTCTTGGGTTATGATAATGTATGTTATGTAAGATGAGTCTATAAGGGTACCATAGAAGCATAATTGTTTTAGGTGACATTGAATATATTTTAGGAAATTATTTGATTATGTTACTAGTCTCAAAGACTGCAAACCTTTATGGTACTTGGGAATGTACTATTGTGAGATGTATTAAAATATTTTTCTAAAATAAGGAAATATTTATATGATAAATGAATTTTTTTCCTTAGATGGATCCAAATAAATGTTTAGTTATTAATGGAGATTAATATTATAAAACATAGTGCAAACACTAGGGATATGATAATGTATTGGTTAATATCTAAATGTTTAAGAAAGGCAGTGATTGTAAAATATACTAGTGTCTAAATACTTTTATATATTAATACTAATTTATGTAGGACCTATAAAAGATTGACATAGAGGTACAAACCCGTAAAAGGAAGGTTTGGTATTAACTTGATATTTACCTAGTGCACAACGAAGTGTCAAAACTAAACCTTTGGTTTGAAATCCTCAACATAGATTCTATGGTAATTTAAAATCTCATTATTCACTATTATGAACAATGAAAGAATATATCTAATGAAATAATTTTTGAAAAAATTTCATATAAGATAAACATAAAGAGTCATAGGTTGAGTAGAATTTATCAATTTATCAGAATTTAAGATATATTAGAAATGATTTTCATTATTAGATGTTTAATTACTCTTATTAAATTTTATTAATACTCACACAAACTATTTCAGTTTTAGTAAGTGTATAGATCTTGGATGATTCAGGTGACCAAAGATTGGGACTTCCATTTCCATAAACATACTGATGATACAAAATAGAATAGTAAATGGGGTGAAAATCATATGGTTATTCATAATCAAATATCTCAAATTATGATTGATAATTTGAACCTACTATAAATTATAAACCAGAAATAAATAAACATTCATTGATATTCAGGTGATAAAGATCATGTAATAAATATGATTAATATTCATATGTTGCATAAATTTGGGATAAAATACCCAAATAAATGTTCCAAAGAAACATGAATATTTTTTATATTTGTATGTCGAGGGTAAAAATTAGTGAATTTAAAACAAAAAATTAAGATATTAGTGGAAAATGATGGGAAATAGAGTTCATCCTATTGTATGATTAATATTTTATTATTATAAATGTGGTAATAATTATAATAATCCCTTTAAATTTTCTAATAAATTAGATAAAATGGTTGACAAGTATTATAAAATCCTAGGATCTGTAGAATAAAGTGGGTCCTAATAATAAATTGGAGTGAGATTCACTGATCATCCACTTAAGATCTATGATTATTGTATTTGATCCTTATTCAACACACTCTGTTTTACCTTGAATGTTTGATAAAAAAATCACCCCAGTGACGAGATATAGTAATATAAATAAAAAATATTCTAGTGGTATGATGATTAAACTTTAAATATATATCTCCCCTTCAATATAAGTTTCAGTGAATTTTTTTTGGAAAATATTTTTATTCTCCCTAAATTAAAATTTTGAGTTATATTGGGAATGGATTGGATTAATTTATATAGATCACATATCAAATTTTGAGGAAGAGAATTCATTTTTGATATTCCAAATTTTCATAATATATTATACAATTTTGATAATGAACATAACAAAACTATGTAAATTTATTACATTATATGGATCTTATTACCTATTCAGTAGGGATACTTATCTGAAATTGTTTGGTAGAAAATCAATATTGAATATATGGATATTTTTCAATAATTATTATATATATTTCATGAAGTGTTTCCATGTGTTTACAAAAATCATGAATATTTTTCTTTAAAAGATCTCATACCTATTGATTTACTAAATCTAAAGACTCTATTGACAATCGGCCTAATTGAGTTGTAGGAATTGAAGAAGAAATTCTAGATCAAATGAGATAAGATATTTTTTTCATCCCAATTCTTCAACATGGGGTGCACCGGTTTTCATTACTAAAAAATGTGGTTCAATACAACTTTTCATTTATTATTAGGAAAATAAAAATATAACAATCAATAACAATTAACTATACCATGTATTAATATCTTTTTTGATCAATTGTGCGGACCTCAACACTTTTAAAATCATTATCATTGGTCTTGATATCATCAATTGAGGGTCAAGATAGAGGATATATCATTTTCATAACTACATTTTTTGTATAAATATTATGAATTTATACTAATTAATCAAATATAGTACTGATATTTTTTCTAATGAAAAAATATCAGGATATATAATATGACTAATGAAAATTAATGGTACAGGGAAAAAATTACTTAACATTTTATTTAGAGTTTTAAATGGTAATTTTTCATTGATGATATTGTGGAATTATCTATATGGTGAGAAGTTTTATATATATATAATAAAATATTTAAGTATATATTCACATATAAATACTTGAAGAGGAACCAAAGGAGATGGTTGGATTTTATTAAATATTAAGACTTCTTAAAGCATTAATTATTTAGGATGTAAAACAAGGTGGATGACACTCGGAGTTAGAAGGACTATGAAAATTTGTGTATGATATGAATTGGAAGAGATCCAATAATTATGTATTTGTAAAATTTTGTACCTGAAATCATAAGGAAAGAATAAATATCATCTCTTTATCAGATGAGTATTCAAAATTACATCCATGTGAAAATTAAATATTCATTTAAAATAGATGTGGCATTAAAAAAGAATGTTAGTATTAATGTTGATTAATTCCATGACCATGATGGAATGATAAGATTTAAGAACAAATTATTAGTCTTATAAATACCATGTTAAATAAGATATTGGATGAATATAATAGCTCATCATTGACTATTCATCCTTGATTCTTAAAGATGTATAGAGATCTGAATGTGGTTACTGGGTGGGAAATTTTGAATAGGTATGTTGTGGAGTATATATCTTGATGTTTTTATATCAACATGACAAGGTTGGAATTGATAATTATAAGTGGTTGTTACATCCATTATGAATAGTAGAATAAAAAAAGGAAAACATCACCATATGTTTCATCACAGGACTCCCCAATACATCTAAAGGATATAATGAAATTTTTGCTATAGTTGATCACCAACTCATTTTTTGTTATCAGAGGATACTTATGTCTAAATCACCTTGCATGGATATACATTAAAGAAGAGGTAATGTTTTATAAATATCTACTCTCAATTTGATCTAATCCAGATAAGATGTTTACCTTTCAATTTTAGATAAGCCTCTATCAAAAATTCAATACATTGTTAAACATTATCATTTCATATCATCCTAAGATAGTGCATTTGATATCATACACATATATAAGTCCATTCAAAGAGAACTGTTCAATCCATAAGTGATATGCTACAAATTTTCTATATTGGTTTCAAATTTCATTGGTTTCAAAACCTTCCCCAAGTTTGTTTTTCATACACAATAGCTTTGACTCAAACATAAAAATAAACTATTATAAATATCTCAAAAAAAATATGTGAAGAACTAATACATGATGAGATGATGTAAGAGAAAGAAATATATTTAGACCTGATCTAAAAAAGGAAATTTAAGGGAAAGTTAGAGTCATTCAACAACACATTATGATGGTTAATAGTTGTAAAAAATGATATGTTGATAATCACAGGAGAGATATGGTTTTTGAAGTAGGTGATATGGTATTCCATAAAATTTATCATTGGAAAAAGGTTATAAAATTTTTAATAATGGTAAATCTTATACCTTGATATATCATTTTCGTTGAGGTCATTAATAATATCTATGTGGTATCTTATCACAAAGTTTATCCAAAAAACCTATTCTATGATTCACGATGTGTTCCATATATCTATTTTAATGACACTAAAGTGGAATTAGTGTGTGTGATGATGAAGTGTTATCCATTTTTTTTTATTTTTCATAATGTATTTTTAGGGATAATTTCTTATAATTGTGTATCATTTATTTCCACAAGATTTCATAATTGATTTTTTATATTTAGTAGTTTTTATGTGTTGGATAACTTTAATTACAAGTAACAATGTGAATAAAATACACATAACACTATTTAAATATATATAGTAATGTTTTCCTTACTAAAATTATTAAACAAATATATATTTATTATTAATTGATTATAAAGAAAGATAAAATATTTTTAAGGTAAAAGGAATGTTTTTGCATAAAACCATTTCTATGTGCATGGTGTATTTTTTCAAAAGAATAAATTAATTATTAGTTAGAAATTCTTAAAATTAAATCAGTATATTATATTTCCATAAAATATGTTTTTATTCATTTAATTTTTATTATTAGTCAAATAATGATAAATAATTTATTTTATTCATCAAATATAAATTATCTTCAAAAATGTTTTCTATTGAATTTTATGTACCAACATTATAAATTTTTTTACCAATTATTGAGTTTTTTGAAAAAATTGATAGAATTTTTTAAATAATTTTATTTAAATTATATTTGAATAATTTTCATCAAATTTTATTGAAACTATTGATCTTTCAGTGAAAAGTTAAAACTTTCTATTTTAGATAAATCAGAATTTCCATTATTTAGATAAATTAATTATAAAATAAAATTCTCTTTTGTATTTGGTTTTAAGAAAACATATAACCACATTTATTAAACATAATATAATTAATTCTAACAGAATTAGTAATATATTTTAGTTTTTTTATAACTTCTTTTTTTGGCATAAAAATGCACTTTCTAAAAAACTGCTTTCATTACATTTTTAGAACTTATATAAAAGTTAACTTCTATATTCTCCATTAATTTACTCAAAAAATTGGATTTAATATTTTGATTTTGGTTTCTTAAATTTATTAATGGGTTCAATTTCATTTTTAGTCATTCTAAATTGTAAAAATGTTAAAAATGTTGTTACCATGGTAAAAGGAAAGAACATATTAATTAAAGCTAAAACATTCTGATAAGGTCAAAAAAATGCATCCTAGTTCGTATTGTATGAGTTATTTCATCCATTATAAAAATATATTATAAATATTATTATTTCATTTTCACTAATACATGATTATGTAACATATGAAATTCAGATTTTAAGAATAAATTCATGGGTTCCACTCCAATCCCTTAAAAAGGACACATCCTATTCTCACTTATCCACATAACCTGAGAACTATAGTTCAGAAAATACCTAGAAAAATACCTTCCCAAAATTACTACCCACATCCAATGGTTTTGGTCACATAAAAATATAATCCATGAATTGTTAAGCTATAACACAAATAATGTTTTATAAAGAATATATAAAACTCTTAACTATGTTTTTTCATGTTTATTTCATCTTCAACCAACATAAAACATACCATAACAATGCTATAATAATATCCTCCATATGTATATTATATATTAATACTATTATACATATGTTATTACTATTTTTGAACTCCATTTACATCCTATGTGAAATGAAATCATCTCTCACTCCAACTTATGGACTGCCACCTCATTGAAATGATGTGTTTAACTTTTAATCACCATCTATAATGGATGGTTAGATAAAAGGATATAAAATATATACATGTTTTTTATAATAAAATATTTATTCTTTAATGATAAAATATTTTCTACCTTATACCCCTCACATGTGTTGGGAAACAATAACTTTTCTCATGCATATGTGTGGACTACCACCTTTATAAATAGATGTGATTCATTTTTCTATTATAAGAAACATTTTTGAAAGTAAATATAGTTTTAATGAATATATACATGATAATTATTTTATTTTTTATGATTTTATAATGATATATTTTTATTTAAATTTACATTATTCCATAAATTTGAAAATGAAAAAAAATACTCCCAGGTACATAATGATTACCATCTTAAAGTAATGATCTAATCCATTTTCCATCACCATTTTATATAAATTTATATAAAATTGAATATAATTGATAAATATTTTTTAATTACAAGATTATGATTTTTTAGATGATGAAACCATGTGTAAGGTTCAGGGATTGAAAATTTTGAATCAAAACATGCATGGGAAAAAGAACAATTAACACCCAATTAGTAATTTTAATAAACAATTGATAATGAAAGGGTAATAGTTTATTATAATAAAATTATATCTTATAATAGAAGTATTAATTTGGTTTTGGTATATATTTACAATAAATATAAATTTTTTATAATAGTGATTAATATCACATGTGAATAATATTTGAACATGAGGTAAAGGTTCTTTTTCTCAATATTATTCTGTTGAGAAAAGCTTTATTTTGTACCCATAAATATGTTCATATAGTGTATATACATCCCTATATGTATGAATAATAACTTCCCTTTTTAATTTATTCAAGGAGAAAGTGATCAAATTTTATGTCATGGTGGGATGTTGTGGTGATGACCCAGCACATCACTACAAATAAAGAAATTCAATGAATAGGGGAATGAATTAAAGAGATGGTAATGTAAAATGCTCTCATATGCCCTCACGTGTATTAATTGATCATATCTCACAAAATTTCGTTATTTTTGGGTATTCTCGATATCTAGTTCATCAATGATCCACCCCTAGATTCCCTTAGGATGCTAGTGAGGTCCTATGGTAAGGTTGTTGATGCAAAAAAAACCCTTCAAGATCATGGAGTCTATCTCCACCATAGATATCTTGAATCCGTAATGATCACATGGTATAAGAACTATTTGTATGTCCCTCTTCTAATCACCCACTTCATTCCATGGACCAAAGAATAAGTTAAAGCCAAATAGGATAGAGCTGCTGTTATTTCAAACCAGACCTCCAGCACGCATGAGTCCAATCACACATGATCCATTAATATTGAGCCTCAACCCCGACATGGGTTTCTTAAACCTAACCAAACAACCCCTTATATGAAAACTAAAACCCATAGGACCCCTCCAACACCTCAAGATCATGTTCCTAAGTAATTCCAAGCTCCCCCATCCTCCTTATAGAGAGCCCATCTCATCCAGAAAAGAGGCCAATCGAATATGTAATCTTAGAAGAGATTCCTTGCTTCCATTCTTGATAGAGTTCCCAGCCACCAAAAAACCCCAACTCAATACCACTATTAGAGCTACACACCCCTGGTTTGCTCCTCTTGTCCTAATATCCCCTTGGAAGAAAGACTCTATGAACTCACTTATGGAATCCCAATATAGGTAGAGTTCTATATGTTGTGCAACAGAGGACCAGAAAAACCACAACCAAATTCTTCTAAAAAATTCTCCAAGATGTATCCAATATCGGGTTATCAAATCACATTATTGATCACTCCATCGTATAACTATTTTCAAATCCTACCATCAGAAATTGGAACTCCAAAATACATCACTGGAATTTTCTTCATTGGAATCCAAAAACACTCCTTAATATGCATAAACCTCATGCATAAACACTTCCTTATCAAGAATATTATTATTTTCTCTTTTTTAATACGTTGACCGCTCCATGAGCTATACATTTCTAGGGAGGAGATGAAGGGTGTAATAGATCTCTGTTTTCCATTCAGAAAAAACAAATTCTTGTCTGCAAAAATCAAGTGTGATATAATTTACCTATGTTATGAGGATGTTCTCATAAAATTATGATTATCTTTTTTTCACTTAAGATTATAGATTTATATCTCCCTGATTTTCCATTAATGAGTGTTTAAGCTCACCCCATAAAATTTTTATATATCACCTAGTTATTACGAAGGCTATTTATTAAAATGAGACAATTAAGGTACAATATTAGATTAATTTTTGTTACATGTGTTTAAGATCAGTGATGAAATATTATTATTATGTATATACTCTCAAAATACACTTAAACATTATCGTCCTGTTGATGTGTTATTTGTATATATAAGGAATATTCCTAAAAGTTTATTTAATATTCATGTGTGAAATTCTTAGGTTTACTCATTTCCTTGTTTATTTGATCTTTAATGCATGGGGATTGTTGTTCATGGTTTTAGTATATGAGTGACATAAAATTTATGGACAATTATAATTTTCTCACATTAATTTATAAACTAATTAATTTAATTCAATGGTTTAATGTTTTTCTTAGTATCTATGTAAATAAACAAATAAAACAAAAAATATATATTCATTAAAGATGGTTTTACAAGAATGAATTGAAAAAAAATTATATAAATAAACTATGAAAATCTTCATAAATTAATAAATGAATAAATATATTTAAATATGAAGAGGTATTATATTTTTGGGATATTATTATTAATTCTAAAAGCGAAAGGGGGTTTTCTTATTCATGGAACAATTAAATGAGTGAGTATAATTCAATGATTTTTATTTATGATAATGCATTATTCATATAAAAATATTCTTCTTTATACATTATTTTTAATAATTAACCATTAAAGCCCTATTATTGTAAAGAAAACATTAATAGGACCCATTATTTACAATGTTTTTATCTATTTAGTTTATAAATTATAATTCAACAATTTAATGGAAAACATGTATTTATTCATGAATTAAAAACACTATTTTTTTATTATTACATTTTCAAAAGAGTTAATTAATTTTATTAAACTTGTTATATTAATTTTATATTTATTTTCTAATTAACAGGTTAAATGAGTAATTATAAGACAAATAAAATCATAGAAATAGAATACATAGATGAGGTGTGATGAACAAAATTTGAGAGGAATGGAAATATTTTTGCACAAATTTATTTTGATGATTATTTTGTCTAGTGTATATATTTTCATTAAATTAAATGAATTTAACATCGTAATTTTTCATTATTTAATATATTTTTCATTGTATTTTTCATATAATTTTCATGTAAGTGATAATAAAAATTATTCAAGTAATATTTTTTTGGGAAAAAACTGAATTATTGAAGTTGTTTTGAAAAAACACATACCTTATTAAAGTATTAAAGGATTCATCCAAAAATTATTTTAATTGAATTAGTCTAAAAAATAAATTATAAGGTGTGGAGCTAGTTGGCCTTGTATTATTGGTTTTTTGATCAATAAATGTAAACTATCTTGATAAATAAAAACATACTTTATAAGGTTTAAATTTGATTTTGTATTCAATATGTTTTGAGAAACATGTTTTATAATTTTGTAAAAAAATGTCATATATATTATTAGGTTGTAAAATTTGGTTACATATAATATAAATTCAAATAGGTTCTAGTTAGTCCCTTTACATTAAATAATTAAATCTTCAGTATTCATTATCTGGTTCAGGTTTTGTACTATGTTGGATATAAAATTATGATTATGGAAGTTTGACCTTTATTCTTAAAAAACTATCCAATACTACTACCTATTCAATTATTTGGTGTCTAATGATAATTATATTAATATATTAAAAAAGTATGGGGTAAATAGAATGAGATGTTTTGAAATTTATATGTTATTTCACAGCACCAAAATAACCTATCTGATTATTTAAATCTAAACAGTTCATGATTTCTTATAATTTGGTTCTATCTATATCAAATTATGAATATGATCTATTTTTTATTTATTTAAATAGAAAAAAAAAATTACCTAAATTTTTATTACATAAAATTTTTAAATGATTGAAATATTTTTTAGTTGATATCATATTTTGGTATTACTAAGTGGTCAAGAATCATTTAATCATACATGTTAAACATATATGTCCAGAATCATTTATCTCTAACCCTACCCTTCTATAAATGATGATTAACTATCCAAATGATACCATTTTTATTTCCCATGTTGTTCATCATTCCATATCCCAAAATATACTCCTTTTATATCATATTGGATCTCAATTAATCATCTAGTATTAGTTAGGTAGATGTAGATTTCCACACCCCAACCACGATTTTCTTGTATTTTTATTCTTTCCTTAATTTTGGATATATTGGTTGATGTATGTTTTGATTTATTGATGAGGAATTTTTAGTTACTGAGTTTTTAGTTGGATTTTGGTGATGCTAATGGTTTTTCTACAATGTTTCAAAGTTAACATTATGGCCTCTAAAGGGTGAGGTCTATTCTATTTCAATTTATTCATGCCCTATATTCCTAGAATGACATGATAATGGTTATTTTCAAACCATAAAATTCCTAAGAGAAACCATGCATCCTTATTTTTTTCTAAGGGACAAGGTGCATGGATTACGCATGGTTAGAAGAAACCATATAGCAAGTGTGTAGGAAGCTTGAAAATTTAACAGATCCAAATCACAAGGTTTGTGTACAGTTTCCAAAATTGAGTGGCCAACCCATGTGGGTGCCCCTCCAATTCAGTAGGGTGTGTATTTTTGGTGCACTGTTTGAAAAAACATGTGGCCAAACTATGTGACATGTCCAGGTTCATAAAGATTTTAAAATTTTCTTTTTCCCTTAAATATTTTTATCCCATTTAGGGTTCCTTTCCCTTTTCTCAACCTAGTCACTTTAGAGGGTCTTCATAGCTCATCTGTTTTGGATCTCTTTACTCCATGGTTTATCCTCCATGATTTTAAAGTGATTTTCTTTAAATTTTTTTCATTTTTCTCCTATTATAATTATTCTCTATAGGTTTCTTGGTCTCTCTTTCCTTGGTTCCCTCTTGGAGGAACCTAATAGGATAGTTTTGATGTGTGGATTTTGTTTCTATTTATTCTAGGGTGTGAATATTCTTCTTGTATACTTTACCTTCCTTCTATGACGGTATTGTCACATACACACAATATTGGGGTAGGTGTTTCATTCAATTTTCTTCCCCAATCATGACATCAAATGCTTGGGATATCTTAAATAAATGATAACTGTGATATATATGTTTTTCAAATTCTAGTTTCATTTATTATGGTGTTTACATGTGGGAAATTTGGTTGAAAATGGGATATCAAATGATTTCTATAATTTTGACTATGTATATATGTATGTAAGGTGTTTTCTAAAATGTAAATTTATTGTTTAAAATGAAATTCCATATCTCTAAGTTCTATTTTTCAATTTCTATATCTTGGTAATTAGTTTTACATTTTGAATTGGGATTACTGAGTGGTTTTAGGTTCCTTTTTCTGGTTTTGTGGTTTTTTTACAATGTACATATGATTCTTGAATTGGATCATCGTGTAATGTGGTTGTACATTATGCATTCCATTGGATGTAATAACTTACATTATTTCAGGGGGAGCATATATGGATGGTATTACAGATCATAGTAGATTTCTTTTGAAAATGCCTTTTTTAAACACAATTTTCTAAATGATCAAGCCCCTTTATTTCTCCTTCCATGTCCTCCTCCTTACTTATGATTCTTTTAATACCCAAGTAACTTTTAAATCATTCTTTTTTAAAAATTATAAAGTGTTTTCAAATAAATTCCAAGGTAGTTTCAAATTTATTGCATAAGGCTTTTCATATTGAGCACATTGAGGTGTTTTTTAAACTAAATAGCGGGAACACCAAATTTTTAATTTTTCATATATGTTTCATGTTTTTATCCTGGTTTTAGAGATGATTTGGAAATAGATTTTGATTATAAATTTAAATTCTATTTTGGTACCTTATTATGTTTTCTAATGTGGTTTTGAACCTCTTATGATGTGTAGTCTTGGTTGGATCATTAATATGGCTTGATGTGTGATTCACCCCTCTATGGTAGTCCCTCCAAAGAGAGGGGAATCTCATTGGTGGTGTCGGAGTCTGGGGTGGGCATGAACGGTGGAATCTGTGGGTAATTGGATGATTCCATACATGTGATGAAGTCCTAATTCTTCACATAATATTATAATAGAATGTGAAGGTGTCACCCATAGGGTCGAGTGAGGGTTTCTTATCGACCCCGATTACACAGGTTGGTATTATCTATATTTTTTGAGAGTCCTAGCACTATGTTCCATAGCTGATTCTAGTTTAGAGTAGTCAGTTGGTTATTGAAAATAGAGATGCAACATATGTCAGAAGGTGACGTCGAAGAGTGTATATCTAAGTATTTATTCTAGATATGTTTATAACATTCCCTATAATTACTATATGTATGTCCCATTTTACCCTTTTGTATTTGGTTGAATTATAGTTTATGTCTACCTTTTATGCTAATGTCATTACCACTATTTTATGGAATGTATTTTGAATATCTAGTCGTATCCTTCTTTCAGTATTGGGGTTTTAAATTGGTTATATAAAATAGAAATATGTTTGAAGAGTGTAAATTGGTGCGTGTTGTTTTAGAAATAGAAAACTATGTTTGGATCATTAAAGTGATAAAACCCTACTTTTTATATGTATTTGAAACTCGCATTTTTGGATTGTTTTCTGAAAATAAATTTCTTCACTCTAAGGTTCATACATACAGAGTTGATGCATGCTCACACCATACTTGTGCCACTCAACATTGGTAGACCTAAACTGTTTTGTAGGTTGAGGCTTCTAGATCTTGTATGCCTTTGAAACAGGTTGGTTATAAAGACCTTGACACCAGTAGCTCGACAGCAGTGCCTTAGTTTAGTACATTGGAACTCTGAACAAGCGATCACATCCCAAAGGAACAAATAGTTTAGTATCTTTGGAAACCCAAAAACTAATATATGTTTTACATTATTATTTTATAAGACATATAACATAGAAACTCATTTCAAAAAATCCCTATTCTTATATATTATCCCTCAATATCAATCAAAATATTCATATTGGCCTTCTATGGAATAATAAAACTTAAGAAAGGGGTGATGTCATATGCTCATTAAGGGTAATAAATATAGGGGAAGATATTACAGATAAACACAGACAATTATTCAAGGTGAGTTACTAAATTAACATTAAATTAAAACATAAAAATTAAGCATAATATGGAAGGAATATAAACACCTAGAATAGTGCAATATAATTCCTCACAAAAGTATGATTTCTAAAAACAAATATTCTACAACTAAAAAATCACGTTGATTATAAATAAATATTCTCATAATGAGTTAATGAAATATGTGGGACATCATGAACATACCATCAAGGCCTCAACCAAGAATTCTATGTAAATGGATAAGGACTTAGCTAAAACATGCTGTTGTTTGTCTTATGACACCTACCGATGTAGTGATGGGATATAGAGTTCATCGGCCCGCACATACTATGTCCAATTCATTCCTCATATTAAATGGGTGATAACTAATCAACACATAAATTCATATTGAGACTAGCATATGAAATGAAAATAATGTTCTCAATAAATAAACATAATCCCAAACTATCCATAGTAATATGTAGAATGATTTGAGATAGTATATCCTTAGTTGAAATGATCATCAACCATTCATTAAAATATGGTAGCTGGTATCATATCAGATTAACCTCAATTAATAATAAGAAATTAACATAAGGGTTTCCCATGGAAAGAAGTGGGTATCATAACCATGTCATAATGCATAACAAATCAACATATCATAATGGTTTCAATGAAAAATGGATTTAATCCAATCATGGACATTAATAATGTAAAGTATTCATATATCTATATAATTAATGTCCAAATTAAGTGAAACCATGTAAAAAATAGTTTAAGAAACATTATAAATGAGTAACTTTAGTGCGGTTTAAGGTAAAATATAAAAGAGTCCTTCAAGAGGACAATGGCATAATTGTTTACATAAATTAAAAAATGCAATAAGGTAGTTTTTTATGATAAAAATATTGATTTGATAAAAATATTAGTGTTGTAAAAGATTTATGGACTATACATGAAAAAAGGTATATAATTGGTAAGTTACCTTTAATTCAGTTTTCTTATTAAGAGGATTTTAAAAAAATAACACTATAAAGCATGTATTTCCACAAAAAAGAAAGAATAATTGAGAAAATTATAAAAAATTGGAACATGAACATAGAATTTAGAAGAAGTTCATAAGAATAATTATTAATTACATTTGGGTAAATAGAGAGAAATTGTAACATGAAGGGAAAAGAGGGGTTTGGAGATAATCCCATACATTATCTCCAAAAATGTTTTGCAAGTGCATATAATGTTTGGGATAAAGAAATTTGATTTATTAATAATTTAATTCATAATATCTTCAATATGTATTTTATTTATTTTAATTTAATTATGTTTATTTATGGACTTTTTATGAGTTTTAATATTCAATTTTATCATTCAGGGGTGTTCATTTCCTTGGTTTTCATTATTGGTTCACTTACATACATGCATGGAAGTTGATGTAAAATTGTAATAGTTAACTAGAATTGAAATAATATTTTATTAATGATTGTGTTGACCTCACCTATTTTGATAATCCCAATCATGCTTTAATATGTTTTGATAATCTTAATATGTGCTTATACTCCTATATATATATGTTGATTTATGATGACAAAAATATCAAATTAATCATTGGTATATGTTCATTAATTTTTATCTATGTTTATAAATACTTTGAAATAATTCTAACTCAATCTAGGTAAGTTTTTCATAGAACTGAGAAGTGTTAAATCCTCCAATATGGACATAGCTATTGATACAGACAAACTGATACACAGCTACAGATACAAAGGTCACTGATTTACAATGCTACCGATACGGCTAAGTACACCGGTACAGACAATCACTATTTCACCAGAGCTACTGATATGTGTAAGTCTACCATTATAGAAAGGTTACTGATACAAAGTCCACCGATACAGAAATACAAAGTCCACGGATATGAGCTTCTATTAGAGTAAGTCTACCGGTATGCAAGTCTACCGCTATGAAGTCCACTGGTATAAGGAAGTCACCGCTAATCAAGTCTACTAACACAAGGAGTTACCAGTACAAGAAAAAATAGCTACCGATAGGATCTCACTGCTACATGGAGACCTACCACTACATAAAGAGACTGATACAAGGAGCAACAAATGGAAGAGCTACCGATACATAGAGCTACTGTTATAAAGAGTTATAGCTACCAAAAGAATGTCACTGACACAATGATTCACCCTCTGATACAAGGAGCTATGGTTATAAGGAGTAATAGCTCCTAATAGAAAGCAGTCTTTGTTCTCTAAACTCTCTTTCTATTTTTTTATTTAGCAACGTTCATACTTAATGTTTTTAATGCACATGCTATTAATTCATGATAGTGGGTGGCATTTCAAGAAACCATACCTCGTACCTAGATAAAAGTAATCATTCTTATTTCCAGAGCTAAAAGTATAAAAGGAATATCGAGCTATAGTGAATAAATATACCCGAAGACACACGGATATAAAATAGAGAGGCGACATCCATACACTCACTTACTTGAAGAACACCGAACATACACGAGGCCATTCATACAAGAAGAGGCCAAAAACTGAAGAAATACAATGATCTATTAATGCACTCAAGCTAATCAAACTGAACCTAAAAGTCAAGGAAGAAAAAGAAACTCTGTTTTTTATACAAAAACCAAAGAAGGACTCTAAAGAATTTATGAATAATCAAAAGGGGTCCAAAGCTGCACTTCAAATCACTAGAGCATTCTAAACTAATATCTACTCTTTTTAGCGATTCTTTCATTTACATATTGAGCAGTGTGAGTTGTATTTACACATTGACTACTGTTCTAAACTAGAGGATTTCTAAATCATCACACAAATCTTCTATAACTCTATTGTATCCCATTGTGGATAGTGGTAGAGTTCATGTAGGACCTAGACAGTCTGTGTGATGTTGTTTCGTTTTCCCACGAATAACTGTGGTAGAGATCTTAGTACCTTGATAGTCTGTCCACTGTTGTTTACCTCGATTTAGGGTGTGGATCAAATTTATATAAATTTTTTGAGAGGATTATGTCTCGTATTGAGAATGAACCTCTCGGTTATATTTTATGTGCTTAATTATTTTGTTCTAAACTATATTGAATATTCCGCTACTAAGTACTTTAAATAGAAATCTATTTGTCTGAAACTATGATAGTTGAACTAGCAAGTGTTTAAATTTTTTTTAATCAGTAAGTTAGTTTCAAATGTTAAATAATCTTCAAGTTTAGTTGACTGAGAAATAATCAATCTCTTGAGAAACAAATTGAAAACATACAATTTTTATAAATTAATTATAGTTTATTTTTTATTTAATTTGGGGGGTTTTTATCTTAATGTTTTTAACAGAAATTTTAATTGGAACTTAATTCACACCCCCCTCTTGAGTGTCCACTCTGACCAAAATTTGGTATTAGAGGCTGTTTGTTATTTATAAAGGATTTCGAAATACTCTGTTCTTCAACTGTGATTTTAGTTGTATCTTAACAATCTTAAATTTCTATTAGTTCTAAATTTTATCTCCTTAAATATATTTGCTAAAATCTATTTATGGATAATAGACTTGAAGGTGCTGCTACCAACATGCCACCTTTCTTTAAATGTACAAATTATTCACAATAAAAACAGAAATTGAAAATCCATTTAGAAAGTATGGGATTTGATATCTGGACTACCATAGAGACTCAGTATAAGATTCCAGAAACTGAAAGAACTACTTTGGATGAACCTACTAAAACATCTTATAATACTAATTGTAAAGTAATAAATGACCTGTATTGTTCTTTAGGAGATGAAGAATTTAATTGAATACCTGCTTGTAAAACTGCTTGAAATCTGGGACACTTTGGATATTTCCCATGAGGGAACAACCAATGTTAAAGAAATGAGATTGAATACCTACACTATTATGTATGATAATTTTCTAATGAATTATGATGAACCTATTTCTGATATGTATCTCAGGTTCAATGAGATTGTCAACACTATGAGCTCACTTGGAAATGTTGTTCCTGCGAAGGAGCAAATTATGAGAATACTAAGATGTCTGCCAGAAAGATAGAGAGGCATATCAGTCTCAATAAGAGAATCGTGTGACATAAGTTCACTACCTATTAAATAATTAATTGGTATGTTCATGATGTATGAAGAAGAACTGAAAGTAAACAAGGAAGAAGATGACGAACCAAAAAGGAAGTCATTAGCATTTAAATCTACTGCCTCAAAGAGTAAGGACAGGGATAAAGCTCTCATAACAACTGAAATCTCAACAAGTGAAGGTTCAAATTCTAATAATGATGAAGAGATGGATTAGTTTGCCAGACAGTTCAAGATGTTCTACAGGAAGAAGAAATTATTCATAAAACCAAATTATAAAGGATAATATGACAACAAAGGTCATTAGAAGAAGGATTGGAAAAAGTCTGATAAGTGTGATGAAATTGTCTATTATGAAATAAAGTGGAAAGGACAAGTGAAAGCAGACTACCCAAAGTTTAAGTTCTAGAAGAAATATGATTATAAGGACAATAAATATAAGAAATTTATGAAAGAAACATGGAGTTCTTCAGAAGATAGTTCAAGTTATTTTGATTCTTCTCAGGATGAAAAATATCAAAAAGCTAATATGTGTTTCATGACAAACACATATGAGGTAACATTGGATACTTCTACTTTAAATTTTTATATGATTCTGGAGTTGATTCTAATTCTGAATCTGAAAACATGACTAGTGGAGAGTTGTATGAATACTATAATATTCTAGAAGAAACCTGTAATAAATCGAAGGGTAAATATAAGACTTTGAAGAAATAGTATTCTTTGACCAGCTCTGTTAAATCTGCACTTGATATAGAAAAGGAAAAGAATGCTCAATTAAATAAGAAAAATGCTGAACTGAAATTGTCTAATAAGCAACTTAGAAAAGAATTAGAGAAATTCACAAATGGAAAATATACACTTACACAAATACTAGGAAAACAAGTGGAACTAAAATATACCACTGGAATAGGCTATCTGCCTGGAGAGAGACATATTACTAAAAATAGATTTATTCCTAAATCTGGACTGGATGCTGCTACTTCTAGTTCTATAAATTCATATGCCTCAACTAGTTATTAACATGACTATAGATCAAATAATGTTTTTCTTTCAAAATTTATTGAATCTATTGATTGTATAAGACCCATTAAACAAATTTGGGTACCAAAGGTTTTGATTTATAACCATTCTGGTCCCATGAAGTAATGGGTACCAAAATCATTTTCTATTTAATCTTCTTTTGTAGGAAACTTGCTTGAAGCATTCCCAAAAAAAGTTATGGTACATGGACAGTGGATGTTCAAGACATATGACTGGAGATTACTCATGCTTCAAGAATTTAATCAAGATTTATGGAGGACATGTCACCATTGGTGATAATTCAAATGGAAAAATCATCAGCCTATGCCAGATTAGTAACACTGATTCAGTTTTAATTTCCAAAGTTCTATTTGTTGATGGATTTAAATATAACCTATTAAGTATTTCTTAGATGTGTGATAATGTTTTCAATGCTAAATTTGAAAATTATTCTTTTAGTGTTTTTAATTTTAAAAATATTTTAGGATTTTTTACATTGAGAAATGAAAATATTTATGCTGTTGATTTGAATTATTTGGCTAAACAGAACATTACTTTCTTGAATGTTATCCATAAAGAGTCTTGGATATGACATAGAAGATTAGGATATTGTAATTTTCATTCACTTAGAAAACTGACTAGGAAAAACTTAGTTAGATACCTACCTAAACTTGAATTCCCATCTGATAAAGTTTGTAATCCATTCCAAAGGGAAAGCAACATAAAGTTTCTTTTAAATCAAAGATAGTAGTTTCAAATTCTCAACCTCTCGAGTTGGTTCACATAGACTTGTTTGGGCCTTCTAGAGTTTCTAGATTAAATGGGAAGCATTATGTCTTTGTCTTAGTAGATTATTATTCTTGGTATACATGAGTATACTTCTTAGCTCACAAAAGTGAAGCTTGTTCTTACTTTATTAAATACTCCAAGTCTGAAGAAAACCTTATTGGACTTAAGATTCAGACCCTGAGAAGTGATCATGGTCGTGAGTTTGAAAATCATGAGTTTGAATCTTACTGCTCACAGAATGGCTATAGTCACAACTTTTCTACCCCTAGTACACCTCAACAGAATGGTGTAGTAGAAAGATAAAACAAAACACTTCAAGAAATTACAAGAACTATGCTTAATGAGTATGACCTTCCAATTTACTTTTGGGATGAAGTTGTAAATACATCTTGCTATATGATTAATAGAGTCCTTATTAGACAAGTTCTCAAAAAGACCCTTTATGATTTGTGGAACCATAGGAAACCTAAGGATAATTACTTTAATGTTTTTGGTTGAAAAGTCTTTATTATCAATACAAAAGATAACCTTGAAAAGTTTGCATCCAAGAGTGATGAAGGAATTTTACTAAGTTATTCAATCTTTAGTAAAGATTATAGTGTTTTTATTAAAATAACAAAATGTGTGGAAGAATCTTTTTACATCAAGTTTGATGTAACTGATCCGCATGAACCGAAATCTTTCATTGAAAATATTGAAGAAGATTTTCCTGTTTTGAACCTTAATGATAAAATCAATAAACCTATTGTAAAGACATCTAGTTCTAGAGACTTTCCAGAACCTATTTCTGTAGAACCTTAATCTAGAGAGGAACATGAAATTTCTAATCCCACCATTACTAGATCAACTAGTATTCTAAACAATCGTCCTTTGGATGTTGTTGTTGGTAATCATGATAGAGGGACACAGACTATAGCTTCTCTACGAAACCAGGTTTAACATCATTCATTTTGTTCACAATTAGAACCTAAAATTATCAATGATGCAATCAATGATGAATTTTGGGTAATGGATATGCAAGAATTATTAAATCAATTTGAAAGAAACAATGTCTAGGAATTAGTTTACAAACCTAAGAACACTTTGACCATAGGCACTAAATGGGTTTTTAGAAATAATGTTGATGAATCTGGAAATATAGTTTAGAACAAAGCAAGGCTAGTTGCATAAGGGTATAGTCAAGAGGAAGGAATAGACTATGAGGGAACCTTTTCTTATATAACTATATTAGAAGCTATTAGGATAATACTTTCCTATTATGCTCATCTAAATTTTAATTTATATCAAATGGATGTTAAAATTTCTTTTATAAATGGTTTTATAATTGAAGATGTTTTTGATGAACACCCACATGGACTTACTAATCTCCATTTTCCAAATCATGTTTTTAAGCTCTCTAAAGCATTATATGGTTTGAAATAAGCTCCATGAGTTTCGTATTATAGACTTAGTAGTTTTCTTATTTCAAATGTTTTTAGAAAAGGGATTGTTGATCCAACTCTCTTTATCAAAAGAATTTCTAAAGATGTTTTGTTAGTACAAATCTATGTTGATGATATTATTTTTGGATATTCTAAAAAACATTGTGTATTGATTTTTCAAAGAGTATGCAAAATAGAATTTCAAATGTGTTTAATGGGAGAACTCAAATATTTTCTTGGATTTCATGTTTTTCAAAATTAAAATTGTATTATTTTAAATCAAAGTAAATATACAAAGGATCATTTAAAATGTTCTGGTCTAGATATTAGTAAGGAAAGTGATACACCCATGAGTACCACCTGTAAGTTGGACATTGATGAATCTGGGAAACCATTTGATCAAACAAATAACAGAGGTATTATTGGAATTCTACTTTACCTTACTGCAAGTCGACCAGATACTATGTTTTGTGTCTATATTTGTGAAAGATTTCAAGATAATCCTAATGAATCCCATTTAAATAATTTTCAAATATCTTAAACATACTGCAAATTTATGTTTGTTTTATCCAAAAGGACAATCTTTTGATTTAACAAGTTATTCAGATGCTCACTTTCCTGGTTGAAAGTTAGATAGAAAGAGTACTTTTGGAACATGTCATATTCTAAGTAAGTCCCCAGTATCGTGGTGTAATAAAAAGCAGAATTCTGTTGCATTGTCTACTGCTGAAGCAGATTACATTGCTGCTGGTAGTTGCTGTGCACAAATTCTGTGGATGAAACATACATTATTGGACTATGAATATCAGTTTAGACATGTCTCTATAAACTATGATAACACTAGTGTGATTAATATCTCTTAGAATCTTTTATCTCACTCTAGGACTAAACACGTTGATGTAAGGCATCACTTTTTAAGAGATCATTACCAAAAGGGTGATATTGCTCTTGAATTTATAGGTACTGAACATCAATTAACTAACTTTTTCACCAAGCCCTTATGTTCGGATAGGTTAAGTTACATTAGACATGAGTTAGTAATGATAGACTTTGGTTAGAAACCATACCATTAGAAACCTCACCATTAGAAACCTCCCCATTAGAAACCTCACCATTAGAAACCTCATCATTAGAAACCTCAAAGTTAGAAACCTCACCCTTAGAAACCTCACTGTTAGAAACCTCACTGTTACAAACCTCACCGTTAGAAAACTCAATTTTAGAAACCTCACAATTATAAACCTCTCCGTTATAAACCTCACCTTTAGAAACCTCACCTTTAGAAACCTCACTGTTAGAATCCTTACTATTAGAAACCTCACTGTTATACCTCACTGGTATGAACCTGTAACATCCTTGGTAAATAAAGAATATGACATTCTCATATTTATCAATATTTGTGAATAAAATTTTAATATTATTTTAAAGGGAATGCTATGCTCGATGGAATGCCCAATACGCAACAAGTTTCTTTGAAATCTTACGTTGCACACTAATAATAAAATAATATTATTTTAAATGGTAGTTAACGCCTAGACATTGTAATGGCGGGAATGAAAAAAAACTAACTACAAAACGATTATATATGTTTGTTAAATATTTTTACTTTTATACAATAAATATTAGAGGCTTAAAATGCAAATGAGTCCAATTTTAAGCGTAAATATTCTAATATTCATTAAAAGGTCGATTAACCGCCTTTTGATGGTGAACCCTTTTTAGATACACATTTTTGACAATTTTATATGTTATATTTGACAAAATTAAATCTTTATTTAGAATCGGGGCATCAAAATTTACTTTCTGTATGTTTTTGGTATTGTTTCGATAAAGTTCATTTTTTTAATGAATAGTGAATGATGTTGTATTTTAATTAAAAACCTCCTTTTAATCTAACTTATTTATATGATTAGATTATATTTTTAATTGGTTTTAAACTGCAATTAGATTATATTTTTACCATTTAATCTAATGGTGGTCATTGGAATTAATTTCACTTTGAAATTGGACATAAACAAGTGTCAATCTTTTGTTAGATATTGTTTCTTAAAAACACGCTATTTGTTTTGACAGCGGAAATTAATTATTAAATTAATTAACACAACTTCTATGTTATGAATTTTTTAATATAGAAAAAATTTTTGAATTCAGAATATCAAATATAGCTTAGTGTGATTTTTTGGTATTTTTCTGAAAAACATCAATTTTTGATGAATAGTGAAACCACTAAGTGGTAGTTAAAAACTGATTTTTTGTTTAAATTTTTTTTACCGCATCTATGAATTGAATTTTAATAATACAACAAACGCAGTTGTCATTATTAACTAAAATGTGGTTCAATGGGATGAAAATAATTTTTTTGGTGAATAGTAAATTTTGAGTTTTATTAATCGCGATTAGAGGTAATTAGTGTAATTTAAGGTAAAAATAATGTTTTACTAATATAAAATTACTTTTACACATGTACTAATCATATTGGATTAGTCATGGACGACCAATAAAATCCATGGGTCAACATGGGGACCCCATTGAGCCACTTGGGTAAGAAAATGACATAAATAACTTTTTTTATTTAAAGTTAAAATAAAAAAGTCACAAACATGTATTGTTTTACTAAAACAATTTTTACATGGGGTTATATAAGTTAAAATTTTTATTATAAGTATTTATTAGAAATATAAAAATATTTCCTACATAATGGTAAATTTTTTATTATTGTTAGACATTAAATAAATAAATTTATGACACTATGATGATGCAGCAATTACCTCATTAATGAATAATTTAAATAAAATTAAAAGATAAGGTAAAATCTAAGACTTTTGCTTGTCTAAAACCTATTGGATGGGTGGATTTAGAACTCTTATCACCTTATCCTCAAAATATATAATTTTGGGACCTTTAAAATCCGAATATAATTTCCTAATAAAGTAAAATTTCATGACTTTCTAAGAGTGCCCCTCCACCCTCTTATAAAAGGCCCCCACATCTACTCCATTACCCACACCTCTAAAGCCCTTGGACTATCCAACCCCTGCTACTATTGTCTATCCACGTCCCTATATTAATCCTAGAAGCCTTACCTTAGGCAGAAAGCTCTTTAAGAAACTCTTTTGATTCAAACCAAGGGGAGTTACCCGATTTAAAGGTAATGTCTTCTCTTATGTTCTTTTGTTTTATTTTTCTTCTCCAACCCCCTAAACTCTTTTTATTCCTTACTTTTGTAAAAAAAACATTATCTTAAATATACTACAATGTTTTTATGAGATTTATTCTAGCTACACTTACACACACCTCCATCTAATGGTTACAGAACATACTGTTTCCGTGGATGGCGAATTACTGCCTCACGAAACGATGATTGTTCAATTATCTCCTACCGCCTCTCATGGTGGCCATTATGATGCCAATGTATTTTATATATGATATATATGTTATTTATGTTTTTTATATACTTCTTTATTATATATTTAATACATACCATTATGCTTTCCATTTTGTGCAAATGCTATAATTTCATACGAGGAAGTGTGGACTACAGCCCCCTCAAGTGATGTGACTCATTAATGCAATACATGGAATGTATAATGAATGAAATTATTGAACTTATCTGGCCTATATAACGTATATATTATAATTAAATTAAATTATATATATATATCTCTCATTTATTTTTAATTCCCTTAATAAGACAATGAAATGAAAGTAGCGTTCATGCGTACATACGGCCTACCATATCCATGAATGGTGCATTTCATTTTCTATCTCCAAATGTTATGGAATAGTATAAAATAAATTTATACTGGATATACAGGATATTTAAATCAATAATATTATTCTATATATGATTTACTTATAACTACATGGACAATTATTTTCAAACAAGTTCATTTTTTGACTCATGTACCCAACATCGACAAAAACGTCTGATATGAACTCTCATAATTAACTAATTATTATAAGATTATAATATGTGATATGAATTTAATAATAAACATTAAAGAAGGTACTTAATAAATTATTCATTGACCAAATTTTATTATTCAATAATATAAATAAATGAACAAGACAAGTCAGACTTGAGGTAAGGGATCCGACCTCTCCCTTTCTTTTCATGTACTATCTTTTATGTCATTTATTTTATGCTCCATGTTCTTATGCTGGAGGATTATCTTTTATATTCACCATACGGTAATTTGTATTTTCATATTATGAGAGACCCCCTCTTACTCTCATCAATTCATTTTAAGATTTTTTATGTGTCGTCGTTAGGCTGCCGAATTTTCATAATGGATTTTTTATCTCACTTTTAATTCTATGATATTTCTATTGGTCGCCACTTATTGATTGAATATTGTGTATTGTATACTTCCAATTAATATATATTATCATTAATCTATTTATATTCACGTTTTTATTAAATTCATTTGGTGGTTATTATCTTTTTGTCATACGACTCGATTGATTACAATGAGGTAAGAGGTTTTTATCTCACTTTTTATTCCCGTGAGATTCATGCTACATTTGCCACTATTTACTTTTGTGTGGTGTATATACTACCCATTATTCTACTATTTGTGTAATACACTGTCATTTTTTGGTATTTAAATCTTCATTTTATGACCCTTCTTTCATGGGGTGTATGTTTCGAAAGTTACCCAAATCGGTAAGTGAAACCTTTCACCATCCTCTTTTTAAAAGACATCTTTTTGTTAGGTATTTTAAGTTACATATTATTATGTTGGGATATGTTCTTATATATCCTTATTGCTATAAATGATATGTTCAAGTGATGAGATACCCTTTTTATCTCTTATCGTCTCATTTTATGAATTTTAAAATGACGTTGTTAGGCTGTCGAATTTCTATAAGGGAACTTCTTAACCCAATTTCAATTCTTTGGGTTAAACCACTACTTCTTGATTATGTCATACTATAAATATATGTAGATGACCTATGATTTTTTTATACTTAATATTCTCTTATATTGGGTATATTTATATTTGTCACACATATTTATGTAATTGATTTATCCTTAATCTAAGGATACCGACTTTGTAAGGGACTTCGTCTCAATCTCCTTTCATTGAGACATATTTGGTTTTAATAAAAGACATTATTTTATACGCTGTAGAAACACCTTTGAATTTTCATTTCATTCAAAGGTAATTTTTTCTATGAAGCATTTTACTAAACGAAACTAAAGAATTTTTCTTTAAACGTACGCGGTGACAATGTCCTTTCTGCCGCCGCGAGTACTACTTGATCATTGGATTCCATTACAAGACGTACTGTTTTTAAAAGAAAATAAATACCATATACACTTTTATGTATTTTGGTATTGAAGATGGTTTTGATAATGGATTTTTTATGTCAATATATTTAATTGATCTATTTTGTTTGAAATGTAGAAATGTTCTCTTTACATTATATTTTTTTTTATGATTTTATAATTGTATTTGGACATTTGACGGGTGGTTACATGATAAACCAAATGAGGGGTGCTGTCGTGAATAGCAGGATGGGTGGTTACGTTATAACCTCCAATGCATTGGGTATGGAAGTTGGCCGTATGGATATTTCAATTAGTGAAATGTGTGGAAGTCGACCTTATGGTTATTCAATTTATGTATGTTTATGTCCCAAGTTACCTTTATATGTTATGTTTTCTTTATATGGGTTTTATGGTAATCATTTGGTTAGAATAGGGTAAGTAATGATCTTTTATTTATTGAAGAGTATTTACTACTACATAAAGGTGAAATGTATTACTTATGATAAAGTATTCATGATTTACTTATTGTTTTGAAACAAACTAACATTTTTCCTTCATTGTGTATCCTTTACTGTGATTTTTATGCTCATCCCAAGTTTTTTGAAATGTTTTCCACATGACTTAAAGATGAATAGAGTCTAGGATTGGATCAAGGAAATACATGCTGTCTAAAACATGTAAATAGACATGTTTTTTTTAAGATTTTTTATGGAATCTTAGTAGAAGTGTTTACATTTTAATCTTTTGAGATGTAATAGTTATGTCCTAATTCCCTAAAACTCTAAACCTAGAAGGATACTATATGTGGATTATTCATTTAATTCATGATTATGTAATATTTTAAGGCAAGGTCCTTATAGTTGGTACCAGAGGTCAGTTTAGATAACTTTAGAGGTTGGGGTATTATTTAAGCACAAGTGACATTATAATAATGGTTAGGATTTTAGAGAGAATCATAGTTTTAGATAAAGTGAATGAGTTTATGATAATATGAATAATTATATCATAGTATTTACCCTCATCATAAGATATTATATGATGATTCTAATGATATACTCATACTGACCTTTTTGGTTTTAGTAAATGGATGGATCTAGTAGGAACTAAAGTAATAATTGATGTGAAGAAAACTATGATGGTTTTCTGAAAGAACAACTGAATGATATGGGAGCTGAAATGGGAAATCTTGTGGTTATTCTCAACCAACTATCAGAAGTCATGATTAACCACTTGAACCATGGTGAGTTCTATAATGAATCATGTACGAGAGAAACAACTCGATGTGGAAGTTCAGGTAATAATTATAAAGATAACCATTAGGGTTTATATGATCCTTAGTTTTGAGGTAATTATGGGTTACTATATGTTATGATGGAAAATGAAAGGCAAGAGATAAACTTGATGTAAATTATGTTATAGTTATTTATGATGATTTTATCTCTTTTTGGGGAATGTTTTAAAAATTATATTATTTTTGTAAAATGGAAAACATGCAGACCGTGTCACATACCGCCACGTCAGATGAGGCTATAGGAATCGAACCCACAACCAAAGTGCAACTTGAATTTATCTCCTACCACTAGACTACATAAAGTCCCTGGTTAGTATGACTAATTATTTTATGTTATATGATCTTCTAAATCGGGAATAAGTTTCTTTTGGGTTAATTATGGAAATTATTAACCTATCATGTAATATATGTGATTAGGTTAATAACTTTTTATTATGAGACTTCAAGAGTAAATGAATTTATTTAGAGATAAATGTTATGATTTACCTTGGAAGTCTATGTGATTAAATCATTCAGATATTTGGGTTTCAATCATAGTTTGGTTTATTTTTGAATAATTTTGAGGTATATTTTGCATTGAATGGTTTCTGTTGAACTTTGGGTTCTTTGAAATTTTTTGAAGATTAAGAGTAGTTTTTATTTTTGTAAAAGATTATCTTTTTTTGGGATTATCTGATCTTATACTAACAATTTGGGTTCCGGTTAAGGTATAAAGACATGTGAAATATATAGTTCCCTTTTTTGGATTATGTGATTCTCTTGAAGTTGATTATACCGCTCTTAATGTGAACAAGTCACCCTAAATACTCACCTTTTGGATAAAATATGGGTTTCTGTAAGAAATCTAGTATGACATGAAAGTATACAAGCCAAGTAAGTATGTTTCCTTATGTTTTAGTTAATATCATAAATAAATTCCCCAATGAAAAGTAACCGAAAAAAAATGTTTTCTGTTAAATTTTCCAAATGGGGAATCAAATACAGTTTAACCCATCACAAGTTTGTGATTTTCTGATGGTTAACATTTTCCTAGACATATTTTCCAATCACTCTCCATCAGAAATTGATGGTTTTTCCCCCCCATATCCATGTTTTCATTGAATTCTAGTATCTGTTGTCTCAGGTGAGCGTTTTACTTTCCTTTCTTTCTTTTAAAGTGATAGTTTAATTTACTCCTTTTCCGATATGGGGCTTTCAATGAAGTTTTCGAGCCCAATTTTAAAATTGAGACGATGCAATTCCCAAAAGGGGGGAACGATATAACATCTCGGGTAAATAATGAATATGAAATTCTCATATTTATCAATATTTGTGAATAAAATGTTAATATTACATTAAAGCGAATTCTATGCTCGATGGCGTACCCAATACGCAAAAACAAGTTTCTTTGAAATCTTACATTGCACACTAATAATAAAATAATATTATTTTAAATGGTAGTTAACGCGTAGCCATTATAATAATGGGAATGAAAAAAACTAACTAAAAAACGATTATATATGTTTTTTTAAATATTTTTACTTTTATCTAATAAATGTTAGAGGCTTAAAATGAAATTGAATCCAATTTTAAGCGTAAATATTTAATATTCTTAAAATGGTTGATCAACTGCCTTTTGATGAAGAACCCTTTTTAAATCCACTTTTTGACAATTTTATATGTTATGTTTGACAAAATAAAATCCTTCTTTAGAATAGGGACATCAAAATTTACTTTCTGTATATTTTTGGTATTTTTTTGATAAAGTTAATTTTTTAATGAATAGTGAATGATGTTGTATTTTTATTCAAAACCTCCTTTTAATCTAATTTATTTATATGGTTAGATTATATTTTTAATTGTTTTTAAAGTTAAATTAGAATAAATTTTTACCATTTAACCAAATGGTGGTCATTTTAATTAATTTCAATTTGAAATTGCCCATAAACAAGTGTTTATCTTTTGATAGATATTATTTCTTAAAAACATGCTATTTGTTTTGACAGCGGGAATTAATTATGAAATTAATTAATGAAACATCTATGTTATGAATTTGGTAAAATGGACATCATTTTGGAATTCGAAATATCAAGTATATCTTAGGGTGAATTTTTTGTATTTTTCTGGAAAACTTCATTTTTGATGAATAGTGAAACCACTAAGTGGTAGTTAAAAAACTGATTCGTCGTTTAAATGAAATTTTACCGCATATATGAATTGAATTTTGAAAATCCGACATACATGGTTTTCATTATTATGTAAAATGTGGTTCAATGGGATGAAAATATTTTTTGGTGAATCGTACCTTTTGAGTTTTATTAATCGCGATTAGAGGTAACTAGTGTAATTTAAGGTAGAAATAATGTTTTAATAATATGAAATTACCTTGAAACATGTACTAACATTTTTCGATGATTTATGTTCAACCAAGAAAATACATGGGTCAACATTGGGACCCAATTGATCCACTTGGGTAAGAAAATTACATTAATAACTTCTTATTTAAAGTTAAAATAAAAATGTCACAAACATATATTGTTTTACTAATGAAATTTTTACTTGTGTTTATATAAGTTATATTTTTGACTATAAATATTCATTAGAAAGATAAAAATATTTCCTACATCATGGTATTTTTTTTATAATTTTTAGACATTGAATAAATAAATTTATTTATGACACTATGATGATGCAGTCATTACCTCATTAATGAACGATTTAAATAAAATGAAAATATAAGGTAACATATAAGACTTTCACTTGTCTAAAACCTATTTTATGGGTGGATTTATATCCCATATAATCGTATCCTTGAAATATATCATTTTGGGACCTTTAAAATCTGAAAATCATTTCGTAATAAAGTAACATTTCATTACCTTCTAGGAGTACCCCTCCACCCTCTTATAAAAGGCCCTCACTTCTACTCCCTTAACCACCCCTCTCAAACCATTGGATCATCAAACCCCTGCTCCTATTGTCTCTCCACATCACTCTCGTAATCCTAGAAGCCTTATTGTAGACAGAAAGCTCTTGAAGAAACCATTTTGGTTCAAACTAAGGGGAGTTACCCAATTTAAAGGTAATGTCTTCTCTTATGTTCTTTTGTTTTATTTTGCTTCTCCAAACCCCTAAATTATTTTTATTCCTTTATTTTCTAACAAAAACAGTATCTAAAATGTACTAGGATGTTTTAATGAGATGTATTCGAGCTACACTTACAGACACCTCCACCTAATGGTTAAAGAACATACAGTTTCCGTGGATGGCGAATTATTGCCTCACAAAATGTTGATTATTCAATTATCTCCAAACACCTATCATGGTGGCCATTATGATGTCACTGTATTTTATATATGATATATATGGTATTTATGTTCCATATATTCATCTGTATTTTATATTTAAAACATACCTTTATGATTTTCATGTTGTGCAATTGCGTTGATTTCATACGGGGAAGTGTGAACTACCACCCCCTCAAGTGATGTGACTTGTTCATGCAATACATGGAATGTATAAAGAATGAAATTAATGAACATATATGACCTATATAACATATATATTATACAGAAATTATAATAAATATACCTCTCATTTATTTTTAATTCCATTAATATGACAAAAAAATGAAAGTAGCGTTCATGCATACGTACGACCTATAGTCTCCATGAATGGTTCATTTCATTTTCTATCTCCAAATGTTATGGAATTGTATAAAATGATTTTATAATAGATATATAGGATATTTAAATCATTAATATTATTCTGGATATGATGTACTTATAACTACATGGACAATTCATTTCAAACAAGTTCGTTTTTTGACTCATGTATTGAACATCGAAAAAAATGTCTGATATAAACTCTCATAATTAAATAATTATTATAACATTATAATATGTGATATTAATTCAATAATAAACTTTATTGAAGGTCCTTAAGAAATTATTAATTGACCAAAGTTTATTATTCAGGAATATAAAGAAATGAACAACACAAGTTGGACTTGAGGTAAGGGATCTGACCTCTCTCTTTCTTTTCAAGTACTCTCGTTTATGTCATTTTTTTATGCTCCAAGTTCTTATTTTGGAGGATGTTCTCTTATATTAAAAATACTGTAATTTTATTTAATATTATGAGAGACCCCCTCTTACTGTCATCAATTCATTTTATGAATTTTTAAGTGGTGTCGTTAGGCCGCCGAATTTTTGTAAGGGATTTCTTATCTCACTTTTAATTCCATGAGACTTCCATTGGTCGCCACTTATTTATGGAATGTGGTGTATTTTGTACATCAAATTAATATATATTATCATGATTCTATTTATATTCATGTTGTTCTAATAGTAATTTGGTGGTTATTATCTTTTGGTCATACGACTCGATTGATTACAATGAGGTAATGGATTTTATCTCACTTTTTATTCCCATGAGATTCGTGCTACATTTTACACTATTTCATTCTGTGTGGTGTATGTACTACCCATTATTCTACTATTTGTGTAATATACTGTCATTTTTTTATTTAAAACTTCATTGTATGACCCTTCTTTCATGGGGTGTACGTTTCGAAAGTTACCCAAATCGGTAGGGGAACCTTTCACCCTCCTCTTTTTAAAAGACTTCTTTTTGTTAGGTCTTTTAATTCACATCTTCTTATGTTGGGATATGATATTATATATTCTTATTATTGTAAATGATATGTCCAATTGATGAGATACCATTTTTATCCTTCATCATCTCATTTTTTTAATTTTAAAATGACGTTGTTAGGTTGTCAAATTTTTGTAAGGGAACTTCTTAACCCAATTTCAATTCTTTGGGTTAAACCTATTCTTTTGGATTATGTCATACTATGAATATGTGTGGGTGACCTCTAGTTGTTTTACACTTAATATCCTCTTATATTGGGTGTATTTATATTTTTCACACATGATTATGTAATTGATTTATCCTTAATCAAAGGATACCGACATTGTAAGGGACTTCATCTCAATCTCCTTTCATTGAGGCATATTTTGCTTTAATACAAGACTTTCTTTTATACTCTGTATAAACACCTTTGAATTTTTATTTCATTAAAAGGGAATCTTTTTCTATGAAGTATTTTACTAAACGACAAAAAGTAAGGTTTATTTTAACATACGCAGTGACATTGACCTTTCTATCGCCGCAAGTACTACTTGATCATTGGCTTCTTTAACAAGCCATAATGTTTTTAAAAGAAAATAAATAACATATACTATTTTATGTATTTTGGTATTGAAAATGGTTTTAATAATGGATTTGTTATGTCAATATATTTAAGTGATATACTGTTTTTGAAATGTAGAAACTTTCTCTTTCCATTATATTTGTTTTAGGATTTTATAATGGTACTTAGACATTTGACATGTGGTTACGTGATAAACCAAATAATAGGTGGTGTCATGAATACTATGATGGATGGTTACGTTATAACCTCCAATGCATTGGGTCTGGACATCGGTCGTATTGCTATTCTAATTAGTGATATGTGTGGAAGTCGACCGAATGGTTATTCCATTTATGTATGTTTATGTACCAAGTTACATTTATATGTTATGTGTTCTTTATATGGGTTTTATGTTAATATATTGGTTACAAAATGGTAAGTAATGAAATTTTATTCAGTGAAGAGTATTTAATACTTCATAAAGGTGAAAGGTATTACTTATGATAAAGTATTCATGATTTACTTATTGTTTTGAAAAAAATTAACAGTTTTACTTCTTTGTGTATCCTTTACATGGCTTTTTATACTCACCCATGTTTTTGAAATGTTTTCCATAGGACTTAAAGATGAATAGGGTAAAGAATGGGGTCATGGAAAGACATGCTATCTAAAACATGGAACTAGGCATGTTTCTTTTTAAGTGTTTTTTATAGAAACATAGTAGAAGTGTTTAATTTGTAATCATTTGAGATGTAATAGTTATGTCCTAATTCTATAAAACTCTAAACCTGAAAAGATCCTCTATGTGAATTATCAATTTAATTCATGATTATGTAATGTTTTAATTTCTGGTCCTTATAGAACCTCACCGCTATACCTCATTGTTAGTAGACCACACCATTAGGAATCCTCACCGGTATACCCTACCATTAGGATTGGCTTTTTTTAAACTTTTGTATCTTTAGCCGCTAGAATATGTTTCATTTATATTTTACTATTTATTTTTTATTTTTTTATTTTGCGTTTCCTAAATGATAAAACATATGACTTGACCTCTCTCAATCCACCTCAAACCCTTTACCTTCAAGCCTTAGCTCCCAAACCTTCAATCCCTAAGCCTCACGATACACAATGGAAAGAGTAAAGAGCCCTTCTGTCTATGAAAATAATGATGCCCCGAGTTTTAAGAGACTCAAAGGAGAGTCTAACAGAGGAAGTGAAGTGATGAAACCCACAAATCTGCATCTTGTTCTAAGGGAGATAGAAGTTGAGAAAGAGCTGTGCGCGGAATGGCTAATAACCAGTGAGTTGTTAGTTCTAGAAGTACTTGAAGACCATAAATGGTTGGAATGATTCTGGAATAACAATGGCCTAACTATCTGAAGCTGGTAAAAGAGTTCTATGATTTTGTCCGTTTTGAGAAATTAGGAGATGAGAATAGAATGATTTTAGTGTTGAATGGAAAGGAAATATCTTTTTCTTCTGTTGAGTGGGCTGAGTGCCTGAAAGTTCCTCATGAAGGAGAGCTTGGATGTTTCTCGAAACCAGTACCTCCTACCAGTAAATTCTTTGCTTATGTAACTTCCTTCGATGAGTTGACAGGAGATGGAACTCCTAGGAAAGTAGTGGATGCAGAAATGGATTGAGAAAACAGGCTGGTCTTCATGTTCTTCCAGCATGTGCTATGTTCAAGGAGAAGGGACTTTTCAAATCTAAAATATCAAAATATTTTTTCTTTATCTGTTAAGACATGGTGTTAAGGTGAATCCTTGTAGACTGTTAACGGTTCAGATTGAGGATATGACCAATCCAATGTAAAAAACTAATGCTCTATTCTTTGCCAAGTTTATTATTGTTATGATAAAAGTGAAGGGAGTAGATGAGTCTTAGGATGCGACAATGGAGATTAGGAACAATTTTTGTATCACAAGAACAGTTTGAAAATACATGAAGATCAATTGGAATCTGTGGAATATAAAATGGTTCAATGATGAAGATAAGGTGTATGATAAGTTTAATCTTGTGGATCATCCTTCTTGGATAAAGGATGTGAGGGATCCAGGTATAGGACCTGATGAAGAGGAACCTCAGTATAGTGATTATACTAATGAAGTGGATACTTCTGTAGCTGATGGAAAGGATTCAGACTTTCCTCCAAGTCATGTTGATGAAATTGTATCATCTGGAAAGGAAATTGTTTTGAAAGATAGAAATAAAGAAGCACCTGGTGATGAGGAATACCAGGTAGCTCTATAGAATGAGGAAAAAGAAGAATCTAAAACTGAAGCATCTGTTTCAACCACCTTGAGTTTGAGTCCATTTATTGGAAGTACTACTATGCTAGAGGTTGTTCATGATGAAGTAGATAGACCTGCACCTATTCCTGAGGAGCCTCTTGCTGTTGAAGATATAGATATAGTTTTGGAAGATTCTTCTAAGGAAGACTGAGCTGATGAGGGTGCTATTTCTATATAGGAGAATTCCCAATTTGAGGGGGAGCATCCAACTAGACATGGCAATGTTTTAGTAGCTGGTGGAATTGAAGACTGGGCTGAAGACCCATGTTTTGTTGTTTGTGGGTTGGACTATCCTGATTTAGATGATGAGGCATCCATTGGTAGACCAAAAGTTAACTATGATATTCTCTCTGAGTTATTACCTGATGATGTAGTCAGAAAACCTGATATGAATCAGTTAATGTCTGAGCTAATGGCCAGCTTTGTGGAAGAAGTAAGGAGAATAGAATCTTCACTGATTTAATCTATTTAGTCTATTTTGAATGACTCAGTTTCTAGTATTGCGTCTGAAAGAGAACTTGTAGTTGTGCCTGAAAATTTGGTTTCTAAGGCTGATCTTGGATCCTTAATGGATGAGTTGAAAGAGACATGGACTGCATCTGTTGCAGACTTAAAGATCTATTTTTCTGAGGAGCTGAGCAACATGGAAAAATAATTTGAAATCTCTCTTGGTTTTAGTTTGTCAACAACTATATCCGTGATGGTGGATGAAGTCAATACTTTCCAGAATCAAGTGTCGAACTTGGTAGAGGATGTTGAATTTCTAAATAAATTATTTGTATCTCTGGAATCCTATATGAGTTCAAAATCTCAAGAAGACAGGGATTTGGATTTTGTGAAGAGTGTAGTTAGACAGATGGTATCAGTTTTTGAGGAATTTAAGAATTCCATAGAAAAGCATGTCAGCAACCTGAATTTTGTAGTAAAAATCTTATCAGTGGGCTAACTAAAAGTTTCAAGGAAACTGTGTCTTTTTCTATTGGTTCTCTTGCATCCATACCTTCAATAGAGTTGGATCAGATTCGAGCTTTGATGAAAGAGGACCTTGGTTCAGCATTAACTAGTGGCTCTGTGGACTCATATTCCCTTACCCAAGTGGTGACTACCACTAGAGATATAATGAAAATTGTTCAAGATTATATGACAGAAGCTTCAGATTCTAAAAAACAAGTAAAGGACTAAGTGGATTACTATTTCCAAAGGGTCTATACCAAGAATCAGCTCAATAATCATTTCAAACATATGTTTGAAAACATGAAGCTACCCCCAGCTTCGCAAGATTTCAAAGAACAAGTAAGAAAGATCAGAGATTTGACTCCTACTCTAGACAAATTTATGGAGAACATTGATGACTTTATTTATTCTATGGAAAGAGGAGGAGGAATCATTTTGGACTTCATGAATCTGTTGCTGCCATTTTTTCATGTGGACAGTACTCCAATCATTTCCCCTCCAGCTTTGCTTGCCTCTTCTCAGTCTACCTCTATTCCTCAGATGGCTCCAGTTCAAGCAATCCGGAGTCTCACTCCTATGATCACATAGAGAGATACCCACTATAGTCCAGGAACAATATCTATTTCTCAAGATCTAGTCCTAATTTCAAGAATTCCCAAGTCTTCTACTGAAACTACCCAGACTGACTCTACCCTTCATCCCAAATCCAAATCCAAAGTTGACATTCAAGAGGTGGATTGATTAGTGGCTAGGCCCTTTGATGGGAATCCCATGTATTCTTTTTGTTTCACTTTTGTATTTCTATGTACTTTTTCATCAATTCATATATAAATGCTTTCCTTCACTCTTAATTTATGCTTTCCTTCTTTTTCATAATCACAAAGGGGGAGACATAATACTAAGGAGCCAAAGGGGGGGAAATAATACTAAGGATCCAAAGGGGGAGAAATAATAATAAGGGGGGTACATATGAGTTTTATATATCTTACCTCTAATACATTTATATTTTTATATATATACCTCTGTACATTTGTTTTTATTTTTATTACTTCTTATAGAATTGAATTTAATAATATATCCTCTGATACATTAATGGTTATTTTGGATTATAATAATATGAGTTGTGATTATAAAAAATGGGGAGATTTTTTACCTCACTATTTTTAATAATCCCAATCATTGTTTAATATGTTTTGATAATCTCAATATGTGATTATAATCCTGTATATATATATATGCTGAATTATGAAGACAACAATATCAAAGTAATCATTGGAATATGTTCATTAATGTTTATCTGTGTTTGTACATACTTTGAAATAATTATAACTCAATCTAGATAAGTTTTTCATAGAATAGATAAATGTTAAATCCTACAATATGAACATAGCTACTGATACAGGCAAACAGATACACAGCTACTGATACAAAGGTCACTGATTTACACCGCTACCGTTACAGCTAAGTACACCGGTATAGACAGTCACTGTTACACCAGAGCTACCGATATGTGTAAGTCTACTAGTATGCAAGTCGACCTTTATAGAAAGGTTACCGACACAATGTCCACCGATACAGAAAGACAAAGTCTACCGATACAAGCTACTGTTAGAGTATGTATACCAATATGCAAGTTTATCTCTATGAAGTCCACCGGTATTAGGAAGTCACTGCTACTCAAATCTACTGATACAGGGAGTTACCAGTACAAGAACAAAGAGCTACTGATAGGATATCACTGCTACATAGAGACCTACCTCAACATAAAGCGACTGATATAAGGAGCTACTAATGGAAGAGCTACCGATACATAGAGTTACTGTTATAAAGTGTTACAGCTACCGACAGATGTTAACTGATACAATGAGTCACCGACTGACACAAGGAGCTACCGTTAGAAGGAGAAACAGCTACCGATGGAAGCAGTCACTATTCTCTAAACTCTATTTCTATTTGTTTAATTTGAAACTGTCATATTTGATGTTTTTAATGCACCTGCTATTAATTAATGATAGTGGTTGGAATTTCTAGAAACCGTACCTCTTACCTAGATAAAGGTAATCATTTTTATTGCCGGAGTTAAAAGTATAAAAGGAAGACCAAGCTACAGGGAATAGATATACATGAAGACACAAGAATATACAATAAATAGGTGATATCCATACACTCAATTACCTGAAGAAAACTGGACATACACGATGCCATTCATACAAGAAGAGAACATAAGATGATGAACTACAACGATCTCTTTATGCACTCAAGATGATCAAACTAAACTTTAATGTCAAGGAAGAAAATGACACTCTGTTTTTCAGTCAAAAACCAGAGAAGGACTCAGAAGAATTCCTAAATAATCAAAAGGATTCCAGAGCTACACTTCAAATCACTAGAGAATTCTAAGATCATATCTATTCTTTTTTAGTGATTCTTTCATTTAAATATTGAGCAGTATGTGTTGTATTTACACACTATCTCATGTGCTATACTAGAGGATTTATAAATCCTCACACAAATATTCTATAACTCTTTTATATCCCACTGTGGATAGTGGTAGAGGTCTAGTAGGACATAGAAAACCAGTGTGATGTTTTTTGTTTTCCCACGAATAACTGTGGTAGTGGTCTTAGTACCGGGACAGTCTGTGCACTGTTATTTACCTCGATCCCGGGTGAATATCAAATTTATTTAAATTGTTTGAGAGGACTTAGTCTCGGATTAAGACTAAACCTCTTGGTTACATTTGACGTGCTTATTTATATTGTTTTAAACTATATTGAATATTCCACTGCTAAGTACTTTAAATATAAATCTATTTTACTGTAACTTTGATAATTGAACTAGCAATTGTTTATAACATTTGTTAGTCATTAAGTTAGTTTCAAAATTTAACTAATCTTCAGATTTAGTTGACTGAGAAATAATCAATCTCATGAGAAACTAATTGAAAATTACATAATTTATAAATTCACTATAGTTCAATTTTTATTTAATATGGGGGATTTTTATCAAAAAAAATTTAAGAGAAATTTAAATTTGAACTCATCTCACCCCCCTCTTGAGTGTCCACTCTGACCAAAAGATCGTATAAAAGATTAATTGGTCATAGATATCATTTTTTCTATATTTATGTATGAATAATTTAATTAAATGTTAATTATGAATGTTTAGATTATTTTGGCATTTTTCGATCATCACGAACTAGATTTATTTTATTAACTAATATTATATATATATTGGTTATAGAAAAATAGATAATTTTTAATGTACATATAAAAATAATTTTTAACCATAGAATGGTTTGATGACCATCTTTGAAGGCAGTAATGGAAATAAAAACTCATCGTCCATGATGGTGGTAGATCGACACATCATGGATGAGGTTTTCATTTCAAAAATAAAAGGGAGAGGAGAAAGATTTTGAAGATAGATATTATTTTAAAATAAAAAAATTATAGTATATATATTATACGTGAGTTATCATGTATCTTCATATATATGAGGTGAGGAAAGGATAATAAAAAAATTAAATTAAATTGATAGTGAGAGAGAGAGAAGGTTTTACCTCCTGAGTGTTGCCTCCTTGAGAACTACCTTAACATGCATGAAAATAGTCTTTTAGTGAGACAAGAGACACAAAAACATAATGAAGTATTTTTAGAGGATTTGGGAATAATATTAGCAATCTCCAAGTCTTAGGAGTGAGGATAAGTGGTGTTATTCATAGTGGTGGAGAGGGGTGTTTTAGGATTATTTTATTCATTATTTTATTATTTTTGATCAAGACTATAAATAATATTAATTATTGTGACTAAATATAGTAAATAGGGAATGTGAATTCAAACCAATTATTTCTTACCTCATCTATAAAGCATCTGTGTCTCAAAAATTCATTTATTTACTTATAATGTCAAATATCGTAAATTATTGTATTTCATTATTCCACAAAAATTCATCAATTTTAGGAAAATAAATAAAAATTACACATATCATTTTTCTGAAATGTATATTTCAAAAATGGACTCAATTTTATGACAATAGTTCTCTAAATATGAGAAATTAAATTTCTAATAAAAATCCGCATTTATTTTAAAAATAAATAATTTAAAATTATAACTGATTTTATGACAGTTAGAAAAATAGATTATGGTATAATAAAATTATATTATAATAATAAAAAAATAATTTATGAATCTATTTTGTGAAATTAAATTTTCATTTAATTTGTTATATTAATTATAAAATTATAAACAAATATTTATGCAATAAAAAAATTCCAACGATTAATTTGTCATTCTTAAAACATATATTAACTCATTCAATGATATAAATATATCATGTTTTAAATTATAAGAAACCAAAATGTTATTTATACTTTTATAGGTGATGTTTCTAATCTATTATACATATTACAATTACTAATATTAATTTTACTATTCCAACAATGAAGTTACTATTCCATCTTTGTAGGTTTTAATATCTATAAATACCTCTTATTTCATTCAATGTTCGTTTATAATGTTTTTATTGTGTTTTCTATGTGATTTTAGGTAATTTATGCTATATAAAATAATAATTATATGGTAAATTATATTGGTAAAATTATGGGTCATTACATTGTCCCATCTATCAAAAATTTCTTCCTTGAAATTTCAAAAATTTCCCCAAATAAAAAGATTTCGGTATTTTTCCATTATAAACTTTTATTGTTCCAATTCCACTTATTCAATTTTATGATTCTACCAATGAAACTTTATCATTCAATCCCACCTATTCCTCAATAACTACTCTCTAGTGTCGAGAATCTAGATCTGATCTTCACAGAAAGATAAATCAAGTTCTAATTATATTCCTTTAGAACATAGAACATGCATTGGGTCAGTCATGCACTTTCTTAACAAATATATTTGAAACACAATATTTACTTTATAAAGGCTAGTTGGAATTTGCAAATGATAAGACCCAAGACCAATTTTCCCTATAATTTCAAAAGTTTTGATGTACTAATGGCTTAGTTTTCCTTTCATTACAAATTTTATAACACCCTTCCACAATGACAACTTCATGAAGTCTCGGTCTCCAAATTGAAAATCCAAATATTTTCTCTCATTTTTATCATAAATCTTTTTCTTAATTTTATATCCTTATATATGGTTTTGAATAGTCATTTCCTCTATTATTATTTCCTCTAAAATTTCTAGTCCTATAAGCTTCCTTTTAATATCATAATCTCGTCATGTTGGTGTATGACATCTCTTTCCATATAATGCTTCACATAGTACAACTTGAATACTTTAATGAAAACTATTCTTATATGAAAACTCTATCAAAGGTAAATTATGATCACACATACCTTGAATTTCAGGTTATCATGAACTCAACATGTCTTCTACAGTTTGGATTGTACGTTCGGGAAATCCATCAGTTTGAGGGTGACAAGTAGTACTCAAACAAAGCATAGTGTCCAAATATTTCTAAACACCTTTCCATAATTTATACATAAATCATGATCATGAACAAAAACAAATGACTGATTCTCTCCTTGAACTCTTAAAACATCATTATTATAGATTCATTCAATGTGATTTTCTGTAAAATTATGCCGTATATATAGTAAATGTGCAAATTTTGTAATTCGATCAATAATTACCCATATTGCATCATTTTTTCATGGATTATTTTCTAATCCATTGAAAAAAACAATATAATTGTTATTTAATATCCATGTAGGAATAGATAATGGTTGCATGACTCCTGTAGGATTTTTTCTTTCAAACTTTACCTATTGAAAAACTATATATCATGATACATACTCAGCAATTTCCCACTTCATATAATCCATCCAGAAATGTTCCTCCGAATAATTATACATTATACTTTTTCTATGGTGTATAAATAAATTCAATACATATGAATCATCCAATATTTCCTATTTTAGCACATGTATAGGGGGAACACAAATCCTCTTCCAAAATTTCAAGATTATATCTTAATATATGAATTATACCATGTCCTATCATTCACAACATTAATTTTCTTTTGAAAATTACAATCATTAGACTAGGAACACTTTATACGTTCCAATAAAGATGGGTTGGAATCCATTTGAAAAAGTATTTATGTTTCATATTCCTTGATAATTCCCATATCTATCTTTACTAGATCCATGTACCTAGGATCACTTTCAATCCTCCCTTTTTTCATAACTCCATGATCCTTTCATCTCAATGCATCTACTACCTTATTATCCTTCCATGTGTGGTGGTGTATTTACCAATAAAAATCCTTGAGTATATCGACCCATCACCTTTGCCTCATTTTATGTTCATTGCATGAGAAAATATATTTCAAACTATTACAATATATATATGTATCACATAATTTTTTAAAAAGATATTGTCTCCATATCTTCAAAGTATATACTAAAATTTCAACCTCAAGATCAGGAGTTGTATATTTCTTCTCATGAGATTATAACTTCTACGATGCAGAGGAAATAACTCTATAATTATGCATATAGACACAACTATGTCCTTTATTTGACGCATCTCAATAAATCAAAAATACACCATTTCATAACTGTATTGTCAAGATCATCGTATTCAATAATCTCCCATTAAATTATTCATGACATTATTCACATTATTTTTTCAAAATAAACTTAACCCCTTTACAAGTGAACTTGTTTAAAGGATGCATATTGGGTAAAATTATGAATGAAAAACTTATAGTATCCTGCTAAACAAATAAAACTATATAGATTATTTATGCTTGTTAGTGTATCCATTATTGGATTTCATTTTTCATTGTAGGATCGACTAAGATTCCATATTTGGATAAAATATGGTCAAGAAAAAAAACCCCCTAGATCCAGACTTCACACTTGCTAAACATCCCATATAACTCTTTTCTTCTAAGAGTTTCAAGAACAACCTGAATTTGGTTCAGATTGTTTTCATATTTTTTGAAGTACATCATGATATCATCAATAAAACCAATAAAAAATATCATCATATTCCATGAATATAATGCTCAGAATAACCTTAAATATAGAGGGTGAATTAGTCAATCAAAATAGAATTGTTGTAAATGATATGTCCAATTCATGAGTTTATCTCTGAGGATTTGATCAAATAAGTTATCAATGTGAGGTAGAAGATACTTGTTATTTATTGTAATGAAATTGAATTCAATATAATAAATATACAACATCATAGATCCATATTTCTTCATATATAAAATAACAAGAGCTCCCCATGGTGAAACACTATAGAGTATAAATCCCATATCACTCAATTTCTATAGTTTGTTATTTAACTTTTTTAAATACACAATGTCCATTATGTAAGGAATATTTTATATCTGACATTTATCAGGGATTAAATCAATAGAAAACTAAAGCACCCACTCTAGTGTATGTTTATGCAATTCCTCTATAAATACATCAATGTATTCTAGACAAATAGGCACATTTTCAATTTAAAGATTTACGTTTTTCCTCTGTTGTTTTTATATTCACTTCTTCTCAAAGATTATCATTTAAATGTTATACAGATGGTGGATCTAGATTTGAATCAGATGGTTAAGACTCCCCACTAAAGATGAGAAATTATATATCTTCATAAAAAATTAAAATTTCCTACTCTTTTCTATAGATTCTTTCATTATATTTCTAATTCCAGTACAAACCAAGAATTATTCCATTATTCAATTTTTCCTTATTTTCATTTCCAGAGTACTGAGTATCCCTCTTTTATCTTCTATCCCATCAAATCCATATGGATTGTAAAATTATTTCCCCATCTTGATGGAACACAATACTATATATTTATATAATGAAATTATTTGGCAGATTAGTTCCCTTTTTATAATTGGATTAATACTATTAAATAAATGCTTAATCTTGATCCTTGGATTATGTATGTAGTCCAGGTGATTCATTTTCTTAACCTTGTAAATTTGGATTCATACATAGTAATATTTTCAACCTCTTTTTGTCTTAGACTCAATAATTTACTCTCCCTATCTTGTTTTTATTCGCAAGGGGAATACTTTTCCAAAAAAAATGATTAATATACTTCCATTCCTTATTTTCAATTTCTTTATCCACGTTTGTGTTTTGAATTAATGACCACCATTTATCTGCATCTTCCCAAGGATGAAAAAATTAAATAATAACCTTATACCTTCTATTTCTTCTCAAATCCATAAATATATTCCCTAAGGAAAATATCCATTACTCAAATAAAAGTGTATTTGTAGTCATATTAAATATTGGATGTTGTTTTTTCATGAAGCTGTAAAAAATTGTTAGACTGCATTGTGGATTGAGCTTCTCCATGAGAGTATGGTTATTACACGTAACCTATGTTACTTGTCTCAGTATAGTTATAAGTTGTTTAGATCCAATTGCAACTACATCTACAACATCATTAACTTATATATGAGGGAAATCCTTGCATGAAACACATGCATTGATATGGTTTCCATTCCTTCCACTCCACGCCATTTATAAATAATTGAATACACCAAATTAGCTCATAACATTATGAAACAAATTTTATAATCCAAATTGAGTGAAAAACATATAGTAAATTGAAAATATATGTACAACTATTCCCTAAATCATAAGCTCAGTTAATTTGGGAATGTTCTCAAAGTATTTTATGGTGTTACATTTCATTAATATAGGTTTCTCATAAATCTAATTTCCAATTATTCTACTAAAATTTCTCTGATTCAAAATATAAAAACCCCAACCATAGTAGCCTAGAGCTGGTGCATTAATTATGTACATTGATACCATAAACAATTCATAAAATTATAAAGGTCCATGAATTTTAGCATATTTGGAAAACCAAATATATACCTCAGTTTTAAATTATAATTTTAAAGGAAATACAACACGGAAACTCTTTTTGAAATATACATATTCTTTTAGATTATCCCTACAGGTGAATGATAATATTCATATTTGAATACTAGGGGAAAATAAAACATGGGAAAGGGGCAATCTCATATGCTCAGTTAGGGTAAGAAATACAATGAAAGTTTTCATAAATAAACAAAAACAATAAGTAAAGTTCAATAACTAAAAACACATTCCTTGAAAACATAAACATAATCATCATATGGAAGGATTAAAAGCTAATAGAATTACACCATACAATAATTAACATAATAAAGACACTTAATCATAGATATTTTACTAGTATAACAATCAAATGGATTATAAATAAATATTCTCATAATGGGGGAACACATAGTCTCGGACATCATAAACATACAATCAATGCCCCATGCCAGAAATGTACATAAATGGGTAAGGCCTTGAAAAAAACCTGATATACTTTGTCTCATGAAACCTACTGATGCATCAAGGGCTATAATGGGCCCCAAAAAATAGACACTAAGTACCTTCATCATTTATATAAAATGTGTGAAACATAATCAACATTTATGTTTATATTGAAACATGAATATGAAATGTAAATAATTTCCCAAATAGGTAAACACAAACATAAACTATGTAGAGTAATATAGATAATCGTATCAAGATATTACAACCCCCATCAAAATATTTATAAATTATTCTATAAATTGTGTTATATGTTATTATAATATATCAAACTCAATTAACCATATGAAATTAAAATATGGCTTTCCCATTGAAATAAATGGGTATTGTAACTATGTCATAAAGAATTTTAAAATCAATGTTTCATAAAGGTGTCCATGAATAAATTGATTAAAAATGGACATTAGTAAAAGAAAATATGAATATATCATGACAATTTATGTCCAAATTATGTGAAAAAATTTTAAAATAATGTTTAAGAAACAATAAAAATGATCCACTTCTGTGCGATTTAAGGGAAAATATAAAAGAGTCTATAAGGAGGACAAAGGAAAAATTGTTTAAATAAAACCAAGAATTTTCTAATATAGTATTTGAAGATAAAAAAAGTTACTTTATAAAAAATATTGGTGGCATAGAATATACTATGGCTGTACATGAAAATTGGTATACTATCTTGATGTGTTCTTCACTTTCACTTAATATCATGGATAATGAAATTAGATTCATCAATAATTTAATTCGCAACCTATATAACATTTATTTATTTAGTATAATTTTACCATGTTAATTTTTTTCCTTTTTGAAGCATTATTAGATTCGTTTTTTTCATTTGGGGGTGTTTTTTTCCTTTGTTTTCATGACTAGTTTACTTATATACATGTACAAAAGATCACATAAAATGGGAATAGTTTTCTAGAACTAAATTTATAGGTTATTAAAGAACTTTCAAAATATTATATCGTCTTATAAATAATTTTTTTCCATACATGATGATGATTCATTAAATAAAATGTTAATGATAACCGTTCAGATTATTTTGGCTTCTTTTCAATCATTACGAACTAGTTTTGTTTTCTTAATTAATATTACACACATATTCTGGTTCAATAATTATAGATAAGTTGTAATATTCATATAATAATCATTTTTAACAATAAAAATGGTTTTATGACCAGTAGAAAGAAGATCAAGATCCAGTGTGATCCGGTCCCCAAAATTAATATATATAAAAATGAGTGAGGCATAGAAGGTGTTATTACATAATCGAGGGTGCAACTCACCACATATTTCTGCATCCACCATCGAAGCACAATAATCAAGGTCCATGAAAGACCACATCATATCAAGATCAAGAATAGCCTTTTTTTTCCAGTGTATCAGCAACATGATTGGCCTCACGATAAAAATGAGAAACAACCATCTGTATTTGATTGATTTGGATGAGACATTCAACCCGCTGAGGCAGCACGCACAAAGAAACATTAAGCATTCTAGTACTCAGTGCATGTATAGAAATCATTGAGTTAGATTAAATCTAGAGCCATTTCTAGTTAAATTGGATAGCATACCTTATCACATGAATCATAGCCCATAGATCAGCTTCAAAAGTTGTTCCAAGACCAAGGTAATGATAAAAGAATCCCTTAAATAACCCACGAAAAGTGCGGAAATCACCTCCGCATATAGCAAGACCCGACACACCTAACACAGCTCCATCAACATTTGCATTGAGGCACGGTGTAATCGGTTTTATACATCTGATATGTTTAATCATCCGATGATTGCGTGGACGGCCCGAAACACCAAGCAACCTAAGAGTTTGTAGGTTAGAAATGGTGTTAGAAATTTCACCATCCTATATCACTGATGCAGCGTACACATCCCCGTGGATGGAGATCATTCCCTTCCGGATAGTATCATGCATGCCATCAAACAGATCCATGTCCCTCGAGTCCCACAAGGATTTAATGACTGCCGTAATTGCAGCAGTAAAGAGGTTTCACAACTACTCACTAAAGCACATCTACAACATCCCGGGCAGCAAATTAGTAAGCAGATTTCCAGGATCCCCTACAAGCCCAAACAGCATACCTAGATAGATCCAGAGTTTCCTGGCCTGATCTCACTACATAAACACTTGTTGTGTGGTGTCTTCTCCGGCCCTACATACGGCGCACCTGGAGGCTATCTGCAATCGAACTCACTTCAAGTGTTCATATGTGGGAAGTCTATTTTTTCAGATTATCCAAAGCAAGAGAAACATGGCTGGCCAATTGAATGGAGGCATGAACTTCATAAGTTAGGATGGGGCATGGTATGTACCACCACATGCAATCCTATAAAATTATTTTGTGTCAACGATCCCAGTACTACTATGAAGCCGTATCAGTTTGTCACAATCCATAAAGTCATAATCGTTAATTTTAGACAACCCATAGTCAGAAATATTCAGATAATGTGAAGTCTGATATGAGAGGAAACCAGATATGGATAATGAAGCAACTTGAGGGGGAATGTTCATAGAGTGCAAGGGCTGATCCAGCCACAAGGTGTTCCAACAGCTAAGAGTGGAGTCTCTGCTGACCAACCATTTAGAATCATGCATTATCATTGCATAGTCATGCTTAAGGGAATCCCATACCAAAGAATGGAGGTAGTATTTATATAAATTAACCAGCCATTTTGTAAACCTACTCGATATAAACTCATCATCAACGTCATTTGATATTATCCTCCAAGTGAACTTTCCACTCAGACCATAATTAAAGGTAAGAATGTCCTTGACTCATAATCCTCCCATTTCAATAGGTTTTATGCATTCTTTCCACTTCACTGTGAAAAACATCCTTTCAATGATTGATCATGTCCATATATAATTTTTCACAAGGATTTTTAGTTCTTTAATAAGTCCTCGTGGCAATTTTTAGATATAGAAAGTGTAAATTAATTTGTATATAATCACTGAGTTGACAAGGAAAACCCTCTAAGACATGGACATCGATTTCCCTTTCCAACTGGCAAGCCGATGAGAAATGCCAGCATAGATGCCTTCTAGATATCGTTGTTTCACCCTTCCCTAGAAAAGAGGCACCCCACGATATTGAATGGGAAATGATCCCCTCTTCACCACAAGGTATTGAGTGATCGTATTATTTTTTTTCCAACAGGAATTCCATTTCCAAAAAAAATTGAAGATTTCTCCCAGCTTATGGAATGTCCAGCCACATCCTCATAATGAGTGAAAAGAGCCTTAATATAGGATATGGTTCTCTTTGAAGCTTACCCCAGAAATAATATGTCATCAGTATAAAGAAGATGGGATGGGGAATAATCATTAAAACCAGCTCTAATCCCCTTATACATACCCATATGATTAATCTCATTGATGCATCAGGTTATGTAATCCTCTGCAATAGAAAATAGTATGCCCGATAAGGGGTCACCTTGTCGAACTCCCCTTGAGTAAGAAAAGAACCCTCTCGGTACACCGTTCAAAAGAATTGATATCCATGAGGATCCAAGAATAGTGTCAATCAGATTTAGAAATCTATTTGAGAACCCATGCATGTATAGTATCTCAATTACAAAACTCCATTTAAGGGTATCAAAAGCCATAGATATGTAAATCTTAAGAGAAATGTTCCATTCCTTTGACTTCCTTTTCATTAGGTTAACACTCTTAGAGGCCATGAAAAGGCATTGATGTATGTTCCTTCCTTGGACAAAACCAAACTAATTTGCAGTGATCATGCCTCAAACAAGTCCACCCATCCTGCGCATAATTATCTTACTGATGAGTTTAGGTATTTTATTCCCAAGGGAAACAGGTCTGAAGTATATAATGTGAAGAGCATTCTCCTTCTATGGAATGAGGACAATGAAGCATGAATTCATCCCATTGGGGAATATATGAATGGGAGAAGAAATATCTTATGGCATGTTAAATATCGTCATGCACAATATCCCAGTAGAACATAATAAATTTATTAGTGAAGCCATCCGGGCCTGGGGAACTCTCAAGATTAATATAGAGGATAGAGGATCTTATTTTCTCCATAGAATCGGGGGCTGTAAGAAACTAACTCATATTATAATCAATAAAGGGGATGATGGTGTCCACCAGGTTAATGGAGTAGTGCTGCCCATTGTCAGAGTACATTCCTTTAAAATAATCAGCAACAGCTGATACAATCTCATTTTCATCCGAATAAATGAGGTTACCAATTCTGATCACATTATTTCCATCACGCGCACTCCTCTATTTGTGAAATCTATTGAAGATCTTAGAATTCTTGTCACCATTTTTAAGTCATTTCACATTCAACTGATTCCTAACCACCCAATCCTTCATCATGAGAAGATCATCAAGCTTATTCGGCGCTATGATTTCTTCCGTATATAGGGTGGGCTGATGATCATGATCAATTTGAATCTTTTCAAGACCCTCCTCATCATATTTGATGTCCTTATCAATTTTAGAGAAATATTTCCTGCTCCATTCCTTTAGAAACCCTTTAAGATGCTTCAGTTTGACAACATTTCTATAATGAGGACTCCCAATGGGCTGAAGCCTCCGTGCCTCCAAGTCAATTTCCCGGTATCCTGTGATCACAAGCCAAGTATTATTAAACTGAAAGGGTGTGGGGGCTGACCTCATCCTCTAAAAACTGACATCCACAATAATTGGATTATGATCAGAGTGATACTTGGGAAGAGTAAATACAGAGTACCCATGTATGTCATTTTGTTCATCAATTTGCACAAGGAATCTATCAAGTTTTCTTGTCTACTTTCCTTCCCATGTGTATATACACCATGTAAAGTCAGTTCTTATAAGAGGGATCTAAATTAGATTACATGAATCAATTCACTCATAGAAATCATAAGCTGCACTCCCATTAAAATTAGTCCCAGTTTTTTCCTCAGGTGTCAATATAGTGATGAAGTCACCAACAAGCATCCAACTTTGATCCATCCTTAGTGATGTAGCTTTACGTTCCACCCATAGCTCCCTCCTCATCAAATAAGAAGTGGAGGAATAGGAAAATTAGACAAAAATATTATGTACATCATTGTTACATCTAACCAGAATACTCTGGGGTCCATTAACAAATTAGTTAATTTGGATTCTATCATGTCTCAGGACCCAAAAGTGATCCATCCTCGAGCTATTATGATTGATGGATATCAGATTAAATCCAAGATATCTCTATTTGAATACTTTTCAATTTCCAAAGAGAAGCTTTAGCTCTGTAATACTAACAATCATCAATTTCTAGGTCATGATATAATGTCAAAGGTCCCTGACCGTACGGGTATTTCCCAACCCTTGACAATTCCAATATAAAATCATCATTTACGTTAGGCCCTACCCCTTGTCTGGGGGCCCTCTATTTTCTCAGTAGCACGTTTCACATTACCTTTTTTACCTTTATCTTTTTTCCCTTCCATAGAGGAAGATTTGGAGTAATTGTAGGTTTGGTTAGCCTCACTACTCTCTCTATCTCTTCTAGCATTACTCACAGTAGCCTGCTCTTTTGGGGCAGCATCATCTGCGCCAAAAGAAACCTCAGGTCCAGTCATCCTTTCTGCATCAGCCTCCTCCATTTCATCAGACCAGAACATCCCACTCATGGGAGTGAAAATTTTCTTGCCTTTCAGATGTCAAGGATCAGTGTTTATATCCTTTTTCTTCCTAGCCACTTTGGAACGAGGAACCTGGATAAAGACTCTAGTTGGGTCATATGCAGCTGCATAGGCAGTGCTTAGACCGCATCCATTACTGCTATTGACTATAATTTCAACTTGTTCAGGCCTCAGGGTACCACGTGTGATATTATCCTCGTAGGTAGGAATCATGCAGGCAGCAATATGTGCCCCACTACTCTCCTCACTCCCAACTGGATTAGTGGGGGTGTTTTGGCCATCCACCTGCTTAGACATCTCCAAAGGGGCATGTGCATTCACATTCTGCATGTCTCTCTCATCAGATGATATCCCTGGTGAGACCCCCTTCCATGAAACACAAACATCCTGTGAGATACTATTCTCGGAGACTAATCCTTTCTCAAGTTCATTACGCTCAATGATAGTAATCCCAGCCCATTCCAGTCCTATCCACACAGAAATAGTTGAGGAAACCAGATTTCCATAGGTGATTTCATTTCCATTAGAAAATCCAATGGGGGTTGCCTGAGGATCCACCCCTTCATCCAGAGAACCTTGTTCCTCCTGAGGCTCCCCCATCGAGTAATTGCACCTGATCAGAACCAACATCACCCTAGGAATACAAGGCTGTTACCTTGACCTTTCTTCTATTTTAGATGTTATCATCATGCCCTTTTGCTTTACAAAGCGAAAAAAATCTTATACATCCTACACATAGAGGTCAGATTACATAAAATTAGATTGTTCATACAAAATTTGGGCCTCCTTTAATATAGGATTTCCAATTTCATGCTATCATCCCTTGTTGTTAGAAGAACTTCTTCCACAAAAGTGCTAGATAAGCCAACTTCAACAAAGACCCGGGCATAATCCCATATCTGGGATTATCTATTTGTTTATCCATATGGATTAGATTACCCACATCTGAGGCAATGTCCCATAGGATACACGGATGCCAATAGAGCCAATTAAGATGAGAAATCCTAATCCATAGTTGGGTGTGCATGCATCTAACAGTCATGGGATCAAAATTCTGATCTCATTCCTGGATACTTAAGAAGACAGGGTTCAAAGATAAAGTAACTTTTCTCCACCCCCTCCTCTTTCTCTCATCACTGGGGAAGACAATATGGTAATATCCCTTCCCCATTGCAGCCATCCTTCAATCATCAAATCTCCATAAATCAATGATTTTTTTTGGTCAATTCATTAAAATTTTAAAGTCACACCCCCTTGTGGGTGAGAACCTGAGTAATAATCGAGTGTCGACATAGATTGACTCATTCTTCAATAGCTTCCTGGTTGTTCGAGACATGAAAAAACCCTTCTTTTCTTAATCACACATCTAGGTGATGGAGGGCCGAGGTCTGGAAATGGTGTTTTAGATGAATTTTTTGCAACATTCACAAATTTATTCCACTCACCTTCCAGGCCAGAGTGAGAGGGAACATTCCTATCCTTCTTGGAAAGTGAAAAAAATTCTTTTTGCACAATATAATTATAATTTTCACCAGGACCTGCAGGGTCAGGCACATCATCTCCTTGGATTTGCTCCAAGGAGTTATCAGCAGATCCATGTTTCAGATTTATCCCTGAAACCACTTGAGCTGCCATCATTTCCTATAATGACGATGAAAAATTAAAATTCATCATCCATGATGGTGGTAAATTGATACATCACAAAAGATGTTTTCATAATACAATAAAAGGGATATGATAATGGGTTTTATGATGGATATTCAATTAGAATAATAAAATTCCCATATATATAAGATACTGGAGTTATCATTTATTATTGGATAGAGTAGGTGAGGAATGGATAAGAAAAGAAATGAAATGAAATTGAAAGAGAGAGAGAGAGATAGAAGGTTTTACCTCTTGAGTGTCTTCTCCTTGATAACCTCTTTAAGGGAATTATAAATGGTATTTTAATGATACTAGAGAGGCCAAAATTTGAGAAAGAGGTTTGGGAGAATAATTAGTCATAATATTACCAATATCTGAGGCTTAGATTGTGTGAGGATAATGGTTGGTGAGGGGTGGTACTTATAGTGGAGGAGAAGTGTTTTTTGGAAAACATTATTTATTTGATAATTATTTTGGATCAAAACTATCTATAGTATTCACTCTTGTGACTAAATTCATTTACATGAGCATAAGAGTTTGAAACAATGTGTTATTACCTCATAGCTGCGTCAACCATGACTCAATAGTTCATTTACATACTTATAATGTAAAATATCGTAAGTTACTATATTTCACTATTCACAAAAAATGAACAATTTTAGAAAAATATCAATGTTTCAATCTAACCATTTTTTGACATGTATATTTCAAATAATGACTCAATTTTATGAATATAATTTTCTAAATTTGATAAATTAATTTATTAATTAAAATCAATATTTATTCGAAAAAAAAATTGATTTAAAAATTATAATTGATTTTATGAAACATTGATCAATTAATTAAAATCTCATAAAATTATATTATAATAATAATACAAAAAATATCAATTTATTCCATGATATAAGTATACAATGTTTTAATTTTTAAGATACCCAATATTTTTTTTACACTTTCATAGGTTATTTTACTATTTGATTGGCCAGATTACTATTTCTCATTTCCATATTACTATTCCTATACTTACGTTATTATTCTATCGGTATTGTATCCTAAATTCTCATAAATACCCCTTAATTCTTTCAATATTTAGTTAAATATTTTTTATTTTGTTCTCTAGGTGATTTTAGCGGATTTATTCTATATAACATAATTATATAAAGTTAAATTCCATTGATAAAATTTTGGGTGGTTAGATTGGAATTATGGTTAGTGGTGACCAAGTGGTCTCTTGGAGATCATGTCATTACCAACAAGGTTTGGTTTTAGTTGTAATTTTTTGTTTATATTTCGTTATGTTGTAGTTGTATCTATATCTTTTTTTGAATTTATTTAGATTCAGTGTTTATGGAACCCCCAATTTTTTGTGTGATCTATTTTGTTTACTTAATCAGATTTTTATTAGAAAAAATTATTCCCCTAAGGCTTATCATTGGTGTCTGGTGATAATAATATCCTCAAGAGGATCAGAAATGCCACTTGAGCCTTGTTGTGGAATGAGTATGGTGTCAGGTCTGATAGATTCCCAACATGTTTCATGAAAAAATGTAATTAGAGGATCCCTTTGGTTTTTTGGGCATCTGGTAGACTGGAGAATAGGGAATTCAGGACTCGATATGTTGGTACAAGAATATCATTGTTAACTCTAACTCATACTTACCCTTAATTTTCCATGATTACTCCATCACCTGATTATTTTATTATTGGTTGTGGATGTAAGAATGGGTAATGACAATGGAAGTGAATCTGTGATTTGTGGTGGGATGAAATGGAGTAATGACCCATGTGGATCCCCAGTGTACGGTTCAAGATCCTCTTAGTGGTTGATGCATTTCTATGGAATGGAGCACAAAACCATGTGGCCAGGTTTTACAAGACCATCGGTTCCTTATTTTTTGAATTTTGTGCGAGTTGTGTTAGGCTTTGATTTTAGTCAGCGTGTGCTGGTTTTGAAATAAAACAAGAATTGTTTTTGGAAAATAACGGTTTTAAAATGGAAATTATTTATGGGTAGTGATTTGCTTATAAAGTGGTATTTGGAGAAATATTTTTATCAAACTTATTGATATATGTATTTTAAAAAATGGTCTTGAAGAGAAATGTTTTGAATTTTGAAATAGATGTGGTGTGTTTTTTAAGAGATTTGTTTCTTTTTTTGTGTTTGTCTTATGAGATGCGTATTTTGGCATATTTTTTCTTTTTTGGTCGAGTTATGATTGGGTTTTGATTCGATTATGTTACAATTTTCCAATGAAGAGTTTACAAACTTGAAATCTCACCAAGTTTTCTAATGACTATTTTATAGTTCATTTCCCTAACTAGACTCTTAGTGGAGTGGAAGTGTTGAGTTATTCTATGTTTTTACACATATTATGTAGTGAATGATGTTTTTCAGAAGCATAGGAGTGGTTTGATGATGTTAAATGTGTCTTTTGGTCATTCAGAACTCCCAAATCCATGAGAGTGCATGATGTTTTGAGTTAAATTGAGGGTCTATGTATAGATCCGTGGAATATGATCGCTCCACCATATTCTCAAGTTAGGATGACCCAATATGTGTTTAAGACCATATTCATATAATGTTTTTATCTTGTAATTATAAGGTGAGGTAATTAAAATTGTTGTTGTGTGTTCATCAGAGGAAATAGATGGTGTAGGACTAGGTTGATCACTTTAAGGGGTCGGTTTTCTGGGGTGTAGTCGATGGCAGTTTTATCTTTTGATTGTTCTAAATCTGGTGAGTGGTGTGTTATAGAAGATCCAACTTCAATTAAGTCTCCATTGTTGGTTCTAGGTTCTCGCTCATTGAACCATTCACTCATGTGATTTTACTGTGGCCAATTCAAGCATTTGAATCCATCAAATCATATCCTTTAAGGGATTTCTGATGAAGGGATTATTAGGTTTACATGAAGATGTTCATCAAGTGGTCCTGTATTTAGAGGAATACTCTAGTTGAGGATATTATCACCAGACTATGGGGAAGTAGATGCTTCAAGACATTTAGTCTCTATAAATAGCCCTAGAGTGAATCTCCTCACATAGTTAGTAATCATTTTTTTGTAGGGAAAAATAATTCAACCCTTGTATCCACCACATATATAGATACATTTTGAGTTTCCATGTTGTTGTTTTCTTTGTTTTAGAATGTTTCTTCTTTTTCTTCTATAAGGTTCGGTGGTCTCGTTTTCTTATAGTCTTAGTGATTGTACATTTTTTGATCTGATACATTGATTAATCATTTTTTCTTATATTCTCATCCATTTTGTGGATCAGTGTTGGTTTTTAATTGTGCTCCATTTTATGATATTAAAGGACTATGGAAAAGATGAATCATGTATTAGTTCTCTATTTGGTTAGAGTTCCTTCAATGGGATTCCTCTTATGTCAAGAGTATTTGGTTTTCCATTGGAATTTCTATGTTGGTTAGAACCTCTATTGGTGTTGTGGTGTGGGTCAGTGCAAGTTTGGTTCTTAATGTCTTGATAGTCCTCTTTTATTCACCCTAAGGATATTTCTATCACAATTATCTCAAGTTTTGGTCAGGTGTGACTAGTGTAATTGAATAAAAAATGAGGTTCATGGTTTTTTTCTTTGTTCATTTTCTAGTTCGAGTTTTTATCCTCATTTGGATAGCTGACTTTTTGTGGGTGTAAATGTTTTGTGGTGTGGAGATTTGTCTCACCTAAAAAATTATTTTATGTTATTTTTATTCATTCTATGATTTTAGATCATCTTTTTTATGTTTGGGTCAATTAAACGATGATATTTTTTTATTTTTGGAGGTTTTTGGTGGATTTTAGGCATGTGCACGGTTTGTGTGCATGGCTTGGGTGTTAGTAGTGTGGAATATTAAGGGTGGGTGAATTTCCATTTCTTAATGTATTATTTTCATATAGTGGAATTATCATGGATTTTTAAAAACCATACATGGGCTAAGAGAAACCATGAATCCTTTTTTGGTGTCAACGAAAAGGCACATGACTTTCGCACAGTTAGAGGAATTTTTTTTGGAATGCATATAGGGAGGATTTTCAATTTGATAGTTCCAAATCACAATATTGGTAAATAGTTTCCCAAACTATGTGGTTAGCTCAAGTGGGTGCCCCTCCACTTTAGTAGGGTGTGTACGGTTTGCGCACGGTTTGGAAAACATGTGTCCAAACAGCGTGACCTATCTAATTTCATAAAAATTTGATAATTACTCTTTTTCCATCCATATTTTTAACTAATTTCTAGGTTTTGTCATACTTGGTTTTTCATGTTTTTTTTTGGTTCAGTTCATTTGGAATTCGGGTCTTTTATTTGGATCTGGGTGTGACGATGGTTGGGTTTTAAGGTGTATTATTTTTCTAATATTTCCCACTTTTTGTCCTTGGTTCGTGTTGGGATAATGTTTCCTGGTGGAGATTTAGTGGCACTAATAGTGTCACAATATTGTGTTTAAATCAGTAAAGGATCACAAGGAGGGAATCCCTAGTGATTGGTGTGTCATTTGATGGGTTATGGCCAATTTTCTGGGTTGCGTGACTTTTGCACAGTTTTCCCAAACTGTGCAACTTAAACCTGCAAATGTGCATAATTTTTCCTGTACCACAGACAAATTTTTTGCACAGTTTATAAAACTGTGAAGAAAAAGTATATCCCATTATAATCATAATAACATTTTACAAAAAAAGTCTCATTTAAGTGATTCCATAGCCCATTTGAATCCTTATATGTTGGGTATTGACCATGGGTCACCTCCCCTTCGTTATACTTCATTTTCAGACACATTTGGGCAATTTATCACCAAATTTTATTAATTATTCTTCTTTTCTTTATCAAATATTTCTCCTTCCACTTCCCTCATCCTCCTCTTTTAATTATTTAATGGTTTTCTTATCTATACAAGTCATTATTGATCTAGTTTTGTGTTTATCCATGGTTTTTATGGGGTTTTTTTGTTTAGGGGTGGTATTAAGAGGTTTATGGCCTTTAATCTCACAAGTTGTGTTTTTGGGTGTGACTGTCCATTCGACCTTGGATTTCAAATAGGATCCCCATTTCTCTTTCCTTTATAATTTTAGTTTAATCATTTTCTTATTGTTGTGACTTTATATGTATGCTAATTATTTTTTTAAACCTTTGGTTAATTTATTTTTTGTGCAATGTGGTGTTTATACCCTATTTCATGATGAATAATGTTATTTTGTTTAAAATGGGCACACCAAGTATTTGTAAAAATGATCATTTTGTTTTAGAAAGTATTTTTGCGATGTTTAGAATCTGTTTTGGACGTTTAAATAAATTTATGGCATGAAAATTTGTGTTTATATCCTTTGGATTGTTAAAAATAAGTTTTTTTTGTTAAATATGGCATGGATTGTGTTGGAAAACATGCTTGTTTGGCACTTGTGGTTTATTTGGGATGTAAAATTATATGTTTAATTTTATAAAAATATTTTTCATGTGAATATTAGTATTTTGAGTTTCTTTATATGGTTTCCAAGATGGGTTTGGTTTTATAAATAAATTGGTTTCGGTTTTTATCATGTTTTGGAACGAGTTTCCAGAAAACTACTTGTTCAACATTTTTAATGAAATAGCTGTGTTTCAAATGTGCATCCTGAGTGTTTTATGGGGTTTATATAATTTTTTTCTGTTGTAAATTGTGTTCATACACCTCTTTTTTGAAATGTATGAATTGTATCTTTGATAAATGCTAGTTTAATGAAATACTTACAGGGCTATTTGGAAATATTGTTAAAATGGTGATAATGTTTATTATAAAACATTCCCTTGGACATTCCTGGTGTCTTATTTATGTATATAATGGATGGGATGTTATTTCTATGGAATCGTTGTTATCTATTATTAGATTGCATTAGGATGGACTCTTTATATTTAGTTTTTTATAGAATGGGATCAGTCCTTGGGGTGGCTCTTGGTGAGGTCTGACTTCGAATTGTTATTATATTCACTTGTGATTGGATGATCAGTTGGAAATAGTTTCCTCACCCCCATTATACATGATACATGAGAACCTGTAAAATTGAGAGAATTTTGTAGAATGATTGTTGCACTAGTAATTCATGTACTGACCAGTGTCCCATATTTGGTGGATATATTTGGGTTTATTACCATGTGATTAGTCCCATCGATCATTCTTGAGTTATCGTGGTCGGGTGTTTGGGAGTTTTGGTTTTCATCATGTGTGACATGTCGACAAGGATAGATTCTCATGTATTAGTATGATAGATATTATTCCTTATTATCTGAGTTCACTTATGTTTACTCGATCTAAGTTACATGCACTGTTGAATGTGACCGTTGTATATATATTTTTCATTTCCCTTGTTTTGTAACTATTGTAGTGTTTTCTACTATAAAGTGTTTATTATAAAGTGATGTGTGGTTTTAATATGTCTTATGAAAAAAATTCAATGAAAAGTGTTTTATCCTATTTTTGTAAGTTAAAAATGTAAACATCACTTTCCCCTTAAGAATGAAAATGTCCTACTAACGGATTGAACTTGGTTTTTTGATATAAAAAAGGTCAATGAATTGTAATTTTCTTTGAGTAATACTATGAAAAAAGATTAGTTTTATATATTATAGTTCAAACATGAAAATGGATGTTTCATTTATTTTAAAGGAAGGGAACTGGGAATTTATTATTGGGTGAACCTACTAAGATTTAATACCCACGCCTATAGTTCTTTTTTGTTTTTTGAGATTTTGAATGATTTATCTCGATTTATATCACCTTGAGAGACATGTGATTTATTTTTTTGGAGTGTGACCATTGGGGTCACATAGATTTAGTTTTTTCATCAGGTTCGGTTGGTTTAGTTGTATTGTTCTGTTGTACTTTTGGTTTCTGGTATAAATGAAGTTCAATTCAATTTTATATATGTATATTGGGATATTTGATTCTTTATACTATTTAGTTTATTGTTTGTTTATTATTAATAATACTTCCCTTGTGTACTTTGATGATGTGTGGCACCAGTTTCAATCCTGTGGGGATTGGGAATACCCTGCAGGCCATGTCACAGACTAGCTCGGTTGACCAGTTCAAGGTCGACTTGGGCTAATTCATGATGAAATGGTTTAAAAGGAGGTTGTCTCTTAGAGAAACTTACTTTTCAGAGTTCAATTTGTTGCATGGGGATATCCTAGAAGATGTATTAGTATTGTTGGTACTTGAGGGGCAGGTGTGGGAAGAGCATCATCAACTCTTGAGCATTCTGATTCCCATGATTCCATGGGAAGATCAATTTTTTTAGTTTCTTTACTCTATCGTCATTTCATAGTAATTGCGGTACTAGAAGGGAGTTTTTTTGTGGTCTCTATGAGCTTTCAGGGTCTATAAAGCCTTTCGGAGCTGAGGCATGGCCCTAAGAATCTCTCTATATTGGTGGTGTGATTTACATATGGCCACCAACTATATGGTTGAGTCACCCACCAACACTATTTCCCTTTTGTGTGTCTCTTGGTGTTTTCATGAATTAAAAAAAATATATTTTTATAATCCTTCTGTTGTATTTTGTAAAATGTAATTTTATTGGTAATGGTTGGATTTTTTCAAATTGGGAAAAATTATTGCACGAATTAATTTTGTTAAATGAATTTGTAAAATGAATTCTTTTAAAATGACCTTTTTGGGGGTAAAATTGAAATTGTTTAACAAAATTTGGCTTTATTAACAAAAACTTGGGGTTTATGGAATGATGATTCTTATGACAGAGATTGTTTAAAATGAAAAGGAGTGAGTTCTTGATAAAGTAGTTCTGGTGGAGTGTGGTTTGTTAAATTGATAGAATTTTTTTAATAAAAGTAGAAATGTTTTTTGATGGAAACACTTGGTACTTATTTTTTATGTATGGTAATATGGTTTTATGTGAATAATATGAAATTTTCTTTTACTTAGTGGTTAGTTTATCATTGGAAGGTACATGATTTTTGGAATGAGGTTTTTTTTCATTAGCCTTTGTTATTTTTATGCTTTATGACATGAATATTTTTATATGGATATGTGTATGGGCGGCCGATATGGCACAGTGGTTCAGTGCTCGGGGTGGCAAGAAATTTGTATGTGAGTAGGACATGATGAAACACCATTTGTTACTGTGAAAATCAACCAGGTTCATTTGAGATTCAAAAGTGTTTTAAGATGAAAAATTGTGGTTTTTTGTAAAGTTATAGTTGTGTGTCTTGGTATTATATTTCATAGAAGTGTCATTTATTTTGTTTTCGTCCTCTTGATCTGGATGTGGTACTCATGTAGTATCTTGAGATAAAATCATGATGTTGCATTGGTTTTGGAGCAATGTTCATTGGGTTTATAAAGATTTTTTGGATGTTATGATGTGGCTATAGATAGTCCCCTATTAGAATATTTTCCAGTTTATTAACCTAAGGAATCATTTCAAATGTTCAATCTAACTGTTTTAAGGATTCTTCAAACTATTTGTTAGATTAGTGATCTTTTTTATCTATATTTAATGTTCCTTTCCATTATAGTGATTCTTTCCATTGTAGAAATTTTAATCGATGATTTTAGTGGGTATTGTTATATTCCTTATTCATTATTCTCCTGTTTATTGTGAGATAAAATAGGATTATATATTTCCATGTTTGTTTTTTGGTAAAAGTGTGTTTTCTAAGGAAGAGAGTTTCATAGTGTCTCTTGATATGTTGTTTCTACCGGGAAGCGTTATGTGGTACTATGTGGAACTAAGGAAAATAGTTCAAGTTTGCGATTATCATCTCCCGAATGTGAGGTATTAGATCCTTCACACATCATGGCTTCATCCATAGGTCCTAGAGTAAAGTTGTCACATAGTCAGAAGTCCTAGTGGTTTGAGAAGTCTCGTTACTTTTGTACCCCTACCGTAGTAGTGAGGCAGTTCCATTAATCTTGTTTTGGGTCTTATTTCAATGAAATATTCCCTCTAGAATCAAAGAGTCTGGTGGAATCAAGACTCACACAATATCTATGAATATTCCTTCTTAAATTTATGTTTCCAATTAGTATGCCTATGTGCACCACCCATGTGATTCAGGTGTAGTATCAGTTTTATCAGTCCGTAGGAGTCAGGTGGTGGGTTTTTCTTAGCTATGGTTTCAACGGGACAATAATCATGCCCCTTCCCTCCCCTCCTCATGTAGTGTGGTCTTTTGATTCGTATGGGGAGTTTTAGTTCAGTTCTTATCTCTTCTGTTCAAGAGTGGGTGGTTTAAATTTTCATGTGGTGTTCTTCTTAGCCATGGTATATAGGTTTTTTGGGTAGAGTTTCTATTGGCCTATGTTTGAAAGGACAAGTTCATGATCATGTTGAATTCTATTTTGGTCATTCTTTGTTAGTTCTCTATGGATGGGAGACCCACTATGGTTCTCATTGTGTTTCCTTTTAAGGTGTTGTCGGATTCTAGTTAAATTTTAATGGTGGGGGGTTTTTTTAGGCCTCCCATCTACTACTGATCTGTTCTTGGATTTTTTTGGATTAATTTTTTTGTAATTTATTTCTTTAATGGTGTTCAGTTCCTCGGTTCCCTCTTTGGTTGGGTGATTGTTTAGTTTCTTTAAAAATGTGATGAACTGAACTTTCCCATTATTTTCTGGAAGTGTTTGAAGTTTTTCGTATCATTTCTGGCCTAAGGATTGAGTTCCACATGTGGAAGGATGTTTCATTCCACTATTGTAAGGTGAAATTTTCTTTATATAGAGAGATTGGAACAAGTTATTATGAAATCATTAGGTGTTAATTAATCAGAAGGAATATGTTATGGATTTTTAGAGGCGGAAAACATTAATGGTGGGGAGAATTGTCACACCCAGTTCTTGAAGTATTGGTTTATGTTCAGATTCATTGGGAATTGTGGTCTTTTCTTAGGATCTAGGTGTAACATATATTGGGTTTTGAAGTGTTTTATTTGTCTAATAATTTTTTCTTATTTGGTCCTTTGTTATTTTTTGGGTAAAAGTATCATGGAAGAGATTTTTTGACACCAATGGTGTCACTACATTATGTTTAAATCATTCAACGATTATTGGGTGGGATTACATAGTTCTATGGGTTCCATTTTAGGGGTTTTTGTCCAAAATTTTTGGTTCACACCATTTGATCATAGTTTTCCCAAACCTTTCAACTTAAACCAGCAAAGTTGTATAATTGTTTTTGTAGTATTCAAATGGTTTTTGAACAGTTTAAAAAATCATGCTGTAAAGCCATGCTTCATATTATGGAATTAATAACTTTTAATATAAATGTATGATTTAACTTATTCAACCTCCCATTAGAATCCCTACCTATTTGGTATTAACCATATGTTTCATCCCCTTCGTTCTCCATAGTTTTGGGACACTTTTTAGTCAATTTCTCTCCAAAGGTTAGTGGTTCTTCTTAATTTCTTCATCAAAATTTTCTCCTTCCTCTTCCCTCCTCCTACTCCTCCTATTATTTCTTAGGTTTATCATATCCTAAAGTCATTATCAACAATGGTTTTGGTTTATTCATGGTTTTGAGTGGTTTTTTCAATTAGGGTTATTCTTCATAAGTTTAGGGTTTTGAAACCCTCAAGTGGTGTTTCCGAGCATGTGTTTCAATTCCGCAATGGATTTGAGGCAGGATTCCCATTGCGATTGCCTTTATAATTTTAGATTCATCCTTTTAATTCTATTCAGACATTATATATATGTTAATTAATTTTTTTCCAAACATTGGTTAATTTCTTTGGTGTGCAACGTGGTGTTTCTGCCTCATTTCTTGAAGAATAGGGTTATTTTGGTTTAAATGAGCACAATGGGTACTTATTAAAATGTTCAGTTTGTTCTCACAAGTAGTTTGTGATTTTTTTAATTTGGTTTTGAAAATTAAGTATATTTATATATTAAAATTTTGTTTTTATAACCTTTTGAGTGATAAATATAACTTGTTTTTTTAAATATTACATGCCTTCTATTGGAAAAATTGCCTGGATAGATCTAATGTCTTATTTGGGATATAAAATGATTGGTTTGGTTTTATAAAAATATTTTCAGGGTTACAAATATTATTTTGAGGATCCATATATGGTTTCAAAGATGTTTTTGGTTTTATAAATAATGGGTCTTTGTTTTTAGCATGATTTTGCACGAGTTGTCATAAAATGGCCTATTCAGTATTTTTAATGAAATAGTTGTGTTTTGAATTTGAAACCTCAGTGTTTTATTGGGAATATATAAATTTTTTAATGAAAATTCTGTTCTCACACCTCTTTTTCAATGGTGAAAATTTTATCTTTGATAAATACTAGTTTATTGAAAAGCATAACGTCCTGTTTGGATACTTTATAAAAAATAGTGATAATATTTATTAAGATAACTTCCCTATGATATTCCTCAGGCCTTATTTATGTATATAATGAATAATTTCCTTGATGTGGAATCCTTTTTATTCATTTTTATAGTGCCTCATTTTAGACACTTTCTATTCAGTTTATTTTACGGCATGAGATTGATCCTTAGGGTGGCTCATAGTGAACCCTATTTTTGAATTACTATTATATACACATGTGATGGGAATCTAGGTTGGAATCAGTTTTCTCACCCCATTTATACACGAGACATATGAACTTGGAATGTTGAGAGAATTTTCTTGAACGGTTGCTACATTGGTAGTTGATGTACTAACCAGTGTCCCAAAATAGGGATATATATTTGGATTTATTACTACGGGATTGGGCCCCTCAGTATTTCCTAAGTTAGGGTGGCTGGGTGTTATGGTATTTTTTTCATCATGTTTATCATTTTAATGGGGATGGACTCTGATGTATTAGTATGCTATAGATTGTTCTTGTTTTCTTTGGTCTACCTAGGTTAACACGTTCTTAGTTTCTTGCAGTATTGAGTGTGACACTTGTATGTATATTTTTCATTGCCCTTTTTATGTAACTTGTGTAGTGCATTTTTGTGTAATGTTTATTTTTAAAGTGATGTATGGTTTTAATATTTATTATGAAAAATGTTCTCATAGGAAATTCTTTTATACTCTGTTTGTATCTTGAAAATGAAATCATCACATTCCCCTTAAAAATGAAAATGTATTACTAAAAGATTGAAATTTTTTATTGAAAATGAATAAGGTAAATGAGTTGTACATTGTTTTTTAGTAATCATTTAAAAAGGGATTACTTTTATATATTGTATTCCAAACATGAAAATTTATGTTTCATTTATTTTAAATGATGTGCATTGGTAATAGATTTTTGGGCTAGCCTAATGTGTTTCAGTACTCACACCTATAGTTATTTTATGTTTTTATCCCTTGTGCAGGATATAGGATGAGTTCTATCACCTTTAAAGACATGTGATCCTAGTTTTTTAGAGTGAATAGTGGGGTCACATAGAGTTAGTTTGGTCATCATGTTCTATCAGTTTAGTTGTATTGTTTAGTAGTAATTTTAGTTCAATTCAAAAATGATGTTTTGTTCAATTTTATATTTGTATATTAGGCTATCTATTTCTTTATTATATATTTTTATTGTTTTTTATTGGTATAAATCATTGCCTCATGAACTCTAATGATTTCTAGCACTAGTTTAACGCCCATATAGATCGGGAATGCCCTTTGGGTTATGTCATAGACTGGCTTGGTTGACTGGATCACGGTCGAATTAGGCTGCTTCGTAATGGTTTTCTCCCATTTTATCAACATAGGAATATAATAGGGCCTTCCAAGATCTTATCCATTGGATGTACATCCTCTATGGTTGATTTTCCAAGTATCTAATTATAGTTTCTTAGAGTTTTTTCATCTTTTGTCACTTATTCTTTTACTATCTTAGTTTCTTAGTCTCTCTTTCTTTGGGACTCTCATAGATGAACCTGATAAACTATTATTGATGTGTGTCTTATGTTTCCTTTAATTTTAAGTGATTGTATTATTCCTTGAGACTTGTTCTTCCTTCTATAAGGGTTCCATAATAACTCTGTGTTGCTGAGGTAGGTGTTTCCATACAATTTATTTTTGAAGAATACCATGTGATGATTAAGCTTCCTTTTATATTATCTAAATCTGGTATTTATGTTTCACATGTTCCAGTTTGAGTTTTTATGGTGTTTATATATGATAAATTAGGCTTAAATGAAATTTCAAATGATTATAGTTATTATTATTATGTACATATGAATGTATTTTGTTTGATAGAAAGTCAATTGATCTTTTAAATTGAAATTTGTTATCATTGAGTAGTGTTTTTTCTTGGTGATGGTTTGGTAATTTTATTTTATTTTTTAGTTGTTCTTAAAATGTGTTTGGGATTTATCTTCATTTTTTGGTGGGTTTAATAAAAAGAACTTTTTTATTATTGAATTGAAACATCACGTGATTTGTTAGTCCTTTATGTGTCTAATTTAATTAGAGAACATCAATATGTATATAGGATGAATATGGTGTCATTCTGTGCTCCCATATCTGGTTTGGTGAGGAGATTTTGACATCCGAAGGAGTTTTTGTTTCTTGTAATGTTATGACTGTGCTGATGGTTCTCAACAGTGTGGCGTGGGAGAGATTTCCACTGATGGATGTGGTCATGATGGTTTTTGGTGAAGGTGGAGCAATTTTGTTTTGGGGTTTTGTTGTTAGTGACTTGTATAAGAATCAGTTAATTGAGGATTTGATGAAGTTTTTTTGGAGATGACTGACTTCAGTGGAAAGGATTGCCAGTGATTTGGTTTGAAGACATGGGACGACGATGTGGTCCTGATGGTTGGTTTTGCCGACATTCTGCTCCGGAGGGGGCGCCTGATGGATGGGTGCACGGCTCGAGGCAGTAGACTCGAGGTGTACGGCATTGATGGTACGTGATTTGGGTTGGAATTTGACTGGTTTTGAAATTTTAATTTTGAATGTTGAAATGTATTTTCATGTGTGTCATGTTATGGTTATCGGTAACCCATAAACCGACTTCTTAGAAAATGAAAAAAATGGATTGCAGGCATATAGTCCTCCTCATTCTTTATGGTTCTTCTAAAACTCCAATGCCTTCTAATTATTTCTTATATTTCTAAATGTTTACTTTATTTTCAAAAAAATCAATGGTGGTTCCAATTTGTTTCCTAAGTCTTGTAATGGTTGGAACATTGTGGTGTGTTTTGGTAGAAAAATAGATTGAATGACCATTCGAAATTTTTCTAATATGTTTTATGTTTTCATTTTTTTTTCATAATAGGTTTGAAAGTGGTTTGGATTGTAAATATAAAGGCTCGGTTGGTATGTTGTGATGTTTTGGAAATTGGTTTTGAAACTCATGTAATGTGTAGGCCAAACTAGAACTTTGATATGGTTTTATGTGTGATGGGAACCACTATGATAGTCCCTCCTGGGAGTGGGTCATCACCTACGTGGTTTTCAAGTTTGGGAAAGGCATGAACGGTGGAATTTTTGGGCTATCGGTTTATTCCACACATGTGTAAATACCATTATTCCATGTAAATTATTATCATGGGATTTTAGGGAATCATATACAGGGTCATGTGTTGGTTTATTATCAACCTAGATTGGACTGGTTGGTAGCCCAAGATTTTATGAGAGTATAAGTGGGATATTCCACTTGGGAGGCCAGTTTAGAGTATCAAGTTGGTTATTAACTATGGAGATACACCATATATCGGTAGGCCAATCTGATAGAAGTACATCGTGGGATTACATTTAAAGATTCTTAATAAATTCCCAAGATTAATATTTGTATGTTTCTGTTATATTCATGTTAAATTTGGTTTATTTTTTTTATGTTTATCATTCAACACTTGTACCATTTTCTTTATTTGTTGGAATAGTTTTTTACCATATAGTTGTAGGATTCTTTTAGTATGGGTTAAACTAGGATTAAAAAATTGAAATAAGTTTGAAAATTGGAATGTGGTGTGTCTTGTTTTTAAGGGAAAAATGTGTGTGGATCATTAAAATGAAAAAACTATATTATCTAAATTTGTTTCAAACTAGAATTGTTAGACTATTTTAGGAAAGTAAATCTATGGGGTCGGTGGTGCTGACCTACTGATCAATTTTATGCTTGCACTGTATTTTTGCCAGTCGGGGTCGATAGACCCTACTTGTTTTGTTAGTTTGGGTTTTTGGTTAGGGTTTTCCTTTAGTGTAGGTTTCTCTTTTGGTTGGTGGTGACCATGAGAACATGTGACGATTGTGTACTTCATGGTTTTGTTTAGTTTTAGTTTGTTTGTTTTTTAGTATATTTGGACCATGTTATATATTTTTTTTAACATTCACTGTTTATGGGTCTTTCTTATTTTTTTTGTGGGATTTTTTTGGTTTATATACTTAGTTTATTTGAAAAAATAATTCATATTAGGTTTATCCTTTATTCTCAGTTATATTAACCAACCTAGGAGGATCGAGAATGCCTCTCCAACCTTGTTGCGGACCAGTTGGCATGTTAGGTCATATGGAATCTCATCATGGTTCCTGACATAGATGGGCATACATTAGACAATGAAATCCTTATGATTTACCTGGTCCAAAGAATAGACAACAGTGTATTCCTTTATAGTGAATTTTAATTTTCATGTCATTTCCACCATCGTGGTCTGGAAGCACCCATCCACTCTAGTTCCTGACACCCTCTAGCATCTTATCCATCTAGGTAGAGTCGACACCTCTACTGTAGGATCAAAAAAGTAATGTAGATGATCAATATACAAGTGGGGGGTGATTTGTATATTATAAAAATTCCTTTGAAACTTTTAAAGTTAGTTATGAATAACTATGTTTTCCTTAAGAGAAAGAAAGGGCTAAGTTTAACAAAGTTAAACTAAGCGAATTCACAACACATCTAACACCAAATGCAATCTTGGAAAAAGATTCCGAAAGAAGGTTCTAGAAATATGGTTCTGGAAAATGAAACTTAACAAAAGATTATAATATGAGATTCTACCTTAAAGCGTATAGAATCTAAATGAAACAGAGTACAAATAAGGAAGTATAAGAAAGTTATACTTTCCTTATAATACAAAATGCAGCGGAATATAAACAAGTAGTTAAAATACAAGTAACAAGATATAAGTATTTTAACCCAAAGAGAAGGGTATCCAACAACCTTGGATAAAGGTCCCTTGATTTATACTTTCAAGCAAGTCTGTCTTACCCACACCAGGGTAAGCCCTTGATACGAAGACCAGAGTCTCTGTCTTTCTATCCTCGCAAGCCCTCAACATCAAGGTAGTTGGCAACCTCTATCTTCCTTAGGAAGGAAGCCCTCGAACTTCAAGGTAGTCGGCACCTCTGTCTTCCTATCCCCGGAATCCCTCGAATGTAATCACCAACATTCGGAGTCGCACAAAGCTTTGAGAGTTAATAAGAGCCTCTCTCTCTAGAAATCACTTCAACAGCATGTAGGCACAAAACCAAGTTGTTCATCTGTCATCAGTATCGACCTCTTTCAAATGAGATCCTATTTATAGGTAAGGTCGGGTCCTTCTCCAACGGTCATATTTTCCTTAAAGATCGGAGGGACCTGTAAATGTGTCACTTAGACAATGGTTAGTTTATAACAAAATAGACGACATCGTTTTATAAAAAACAAGTGTAACAAAACGTATGACATCGTTTTAATTCTAACTCAAAAGTTCGGAATGAAAAGATAGGAATGAAGATTCAGAGTGTAATGAAAATAATAGAGTAAACAAATTATAGAAGTGTAAGCAGAATAAACGTTCGGAGTTTAACTAAAATATTTTTCGGAGTCTGAATTAATTCGGAGTGTATAAAACAAAGATAATCAGATTCTGTTTAATAGGTGAATTCGGAATGAGAATTCGGAATGAGAATTCGTCATCAGAATTCGTAATTGGAATTCTTCATTGAAATTCGTAATAAAAATTCTTCTTCAGAATTCTTAATGAGAATTAATCATTAGAATTCGTACTGAGAATTCGTTATCGAACTTCATAAGAATTCGTATCCGGAATCTGGAATAGAACTTAGTCAGAGTTCATTTTCGGAATTCGGAATGAAACTTCCTTATAGTTCTTATCCATAATCTGAATCCTAAAACAGAATGCTTCATATCATCGTTTCAACGATTCCGAGAAAATAGAAATGAATCCGAATCTCATACTTAAGAAAAATATGGAAGAAAATATGATAAGGATGGTTTTTCTTTATAAAATCGATTTTCCTTATAAAAGCGATTTTCCTTAAGAAAGCGATTTTCCTTATAAAAGCAATTTTCCTTAAGAAATCCATTTTCCTTATAAAATCAATTTTCCTTAAGAAAGAAATTTTCTTTAAGGATAAGGTGTTTGTGATTTTCAAAATAAGAAGGAATGGAAAATTCATAAGGAAAACCTTATTGACTCAACAATCTCCCCCTTTTTGGAAAGCACAAGCATCCTTACGAAAAATAAATTCTAAGAAGAAAGAAAACCATTAAAGCTTATCTCCCTTTGCTTTAAGAAATTTATGAATACGACTAACTCCCCCTTAGGCTTTGAAACACTAAGGATCGTATTCAGATTTCAGGAGTGACATTTTATTATGAATGAGAATTTCTTCTTTAATAAAAAACTCCCCCTTAGATAGACTCTTATTAGAGTTCTTCTTTTTCCTTAAGGATCTTTTCTTTCTCCCCCTTAGATAAACTCTTATTAGAGTTATTCTTTTTCATAAGGATCTTTTCCTTCTCCCACTTTGTGATTTTCAAAAAGAGATCGAGGGAATGGAAAAAATAATAAAGTACCTGAAAAATTAGTAATAACAACAAAATAAATGAGAAGCACGTTTTTCATTAGATTTGAAATGTCGGTAACAAAGAAAACTAGATACAACAAAAAGATCGGATTTGGTTATTTCGGATCTTTTTCCTTCGAAATGAGCCCTTTAAGAATAGTCTTGATCTTCTTTCAGGTCTTTATGATCTTCTTCAGCTTGCTTCTCTAAGACAACTATTCTTGCGGATTGAGCTTCAATTTTTTCTTCCTGGTCTTTCAGCTTTTCTTCCTGAGCTCTGATCTTTTCTTCCTGAGCCTTCATCCTTTCTTCAAAATCAATCCGATGATCCCTTTCAAACTTCCAGTTCTGAGAAATGGAATTCAGCTTCCCATTCAGATCTCTTACTTCTTGAATCCAAAAGTTCTTTTCATCTGTCATATTCTCTTCAAAAGATGAAGTTAACTCATTTATCTTCTTGTCCTCGGTCTCAAAAGCATCTTTAACATTGTCTTGAAACTCATCGAATAATCTCATCTCTTCAACAGTCTTCTTCGACCAATTTTTCATCCTCTTGCAAGATTTTCTATGAGCTTCGTAACCAACAAAGAAGGTTTTGAACTGAGCCTCAATCTCAACGCACTTGTCCATAACCATAGATACAGAGTCAGTTTTCTGATTCAAAGCATGTTGGAGCATCTGACATCTTGAATCAATACTAGAGAATGTCGGAATGGATCCCACCAACTTCTTTAATGACTGGACAACAAAATCATGCCCCAACGAGGATGACTCCGAATCTGAAACTTTTCTTGGAGAGTTTTCTTCCTCAATAATCTCAAACTTTCTTTTAGATGAATCACCAAATTCTATTTTCATGCTAGCCACTGATTTCGGAGTCTCAACAAGAAGTTGCTTTCCCTTTTCTTTTTTCGGAATTGATTGTTGATCAGGGGTTTTCTGCTCACCAGTAGACACTTGAACAATATCATCAACTACTTTTTGAATAACATCTTCCTCGTTCTTATCCTTCTCTGGAGTTACTAACATAGAGGATTCATCCTCTGAGGTTCGGAGTGACAGGTGTTCCGAAGGTGACCCCTTATACTAATCTACTTCTTTCAATAAGTCTCTTGTTTCACCACTTGCTTCAGCAACTTGTTCTTCCTCTTGCACTTGTTGATCCTGCTCGAGTTGCTCAACATGTTCGGTTATAACCTCTTCCGGAAAATCAAGGTTTCTTCCTGGAGTCTCAGGTAGAGATTCCAAAGAGAAATATCTCGGAACTGGGATGCTTCCGGATACCATCTCATTAAACTTTAACAACGCTTGGACTGCCTCATCTTCTGTCATCTTTTTCTTGAGCTTCTTCTCCTTTGCTTGTTTTTCAAGCTCATCAGCAGTTCTCTCCTTTAATGCTTTAGCTTTTGTAGGGTCCAATCCAAACTGTGGATCTCCTTCATTCCTTTTCTCTTTATCTGCTCTCCACTTCGCAACTACCTCATCAGGAAAGGCCTTCTTCTTCTTTGGTTTGGGAGGAGCGGATTGAGCTTCCTTAAATTTTGGATCCTGTACCTCAGCTGCAACTTCCTTCAACTTTCTTTTCTTTACTAGCTTAGAAGATTCCGGTTCAGCAGTTTTCGGAGCCTCTTCTTCTTGATTAGGCAGATCAAAGACCTCACCAGTCTCCTTGTTGAAGGCCACATCCATCCTCTTAAGGGTATCATCACTGAGCAACAAAATTTTGCAAACCCTTGGTTTAGATCTGCAGGCTTCCTTGAACGATTCAAGACACCGAACTATCAATCTTGATAAAATTGGTGGGTACATTACGATCTGTGCTATGAGATTTCCTTTCTTAAGATTCTCAATGGTTATAAGAATGTGCCTCATGAAGTTAAACTTCCTTAGATTTATCAGGAAATCTAAGATGTAGATCTCACTCTTCTTCAAGCTGTCTTTATCACCTTTCCTCAGTACGATAAGACCTTGCACCCACAACTCTAGAATCCAGAAATTTGTGGATAAACTTGAAATCTTTGGAGCCTTGTCATCAGCCAGTCCGAGAGTTTCTAATACTTTTTCCTTGTCAAAACTACCTTTAGAATCTGGAAACACATGAGAAACAAACTCGGCTTCTCCTTCATTGGACAGCCCTACCAAGCTTGCTGCCTTGGTATAAGAAAGTTTGTAAGTCTTACCATAAGACTTAAAAGAAAATTTTTCTCTATTATGTTCCTGAAAGAAGGAAACTGATTCATAGAACTCAACAAGTAACTCCGAAAAGACATCATCCTGATTCCCCGGTTTGGATACAGCAATATCTTCCCAGCCATTCAACTTAATGTTCTTCGAAATGAGAGAATCGTAGTTGCTGAAAAAATCCGGATGGACTAACCTTTCTATGTAAACTAAACATTGTGAAATAGGCTTAGTGGATGACATTTCTTGAGACGCTAACACCGTAGACATTCGGATCTGAAGTCCTCTGGGAAGTTCGGAATGGAGAAAACTGATATTCGGAACGGCCTTAAATTAGAGAGGCAGAGATTCGGGATGCGAGAGCTTGAGATCGATGTGGGACGAGTATTTGGGTCCCCTTTATATAGTCAACGAGATGATGGTTCACCTTCCACAGTTGATCTAACGGTTGGGAGAAACTGAGATCAGATCTGACGGTTGAAAACTTGAATCCGATCTTTTTGAGGGTTTTATTAATACAAGGAATTAAGAAAACTATAATCCGAAATCATAATACAAGAAATTGCCAGCAAGTAAAATATGACTACGAAAACTTGAGTAAGGTAATCATACCTTTCAGATTAGCTTAGGAGGATTATTTGTAATGGGTAATATAAAAATGACTACGGAAAAAGATCTTTATTACGAGAAGACATATTTCGCAAAAACTTTACTACGAAAATTAAGCTTGGTACGAAAAACTCATTACAGAATATTTTACGGAAAACACTGTACGAAAAACAAACTTAGTATAGAAAAACTTAGTACGAAAAAAAACATTACAAAATTTTGAAAAAAAAAATTATTATGGAAGATTCGGTACGAAAATCTCGTTATGAAAATACCAGTATGAAAATTTTCATTCTGGAAATTTTCAACATGAATACTTCCATTCTAGAATTGTTCTGTACGAAAATGTCCAATCTGGAAAATTGTAGGTCCGGAAATTTCATTCCGGAAATCTTCTTTCCGAAAAGTTTGAAAACAAACTATGAAAAAAACGTTGTTAAATTAACAAAGAAATGTACCCCCCCCCCTATGAAAAGGAGTTTTATTGCTGTAAGGAGAGTTTTTCAACAGAAGGTTACTTAAGGAAGATTACCTTACGGTTATCATCCCTAACTTCTGTTTAATATATTCAAATCTATCAGAAGGCAAAGATTTTGTGAAAATATCAGCAAGTTGATCTTGTGTTCCGATAAACTGAAGAATAATATCTCCTTTTAGTATGTGATCCCTAAGAAAGTGATGCCTAATATCTATGTGTTTTGCACGGGAGTGATTTGCAGGGTTCTTACTAAGGGCAATGGCACTTGTGTTATCACACAAAATTTGAGTTTTGGTAAAACTCAAGCCATAGTCTGTGAGTGTGTGTTGCATCCACAACACTTGAGCACAACAACTTCCAGCTGCTACATATTCAGCTTCAGCAGTGGAGAGTGCTACAGAATGTTGCTTCTTGCAGGACCAAGAAACTAGTGAATCTCCTAAGAAATGACAAGTTCTGGATGTACTTTTTCTATCCATTCTACATCCTCCAAAGTCAGCATCAGAAAATATTTTTAAAACAAAATCATTTCCAGAAGTATAAAATAATCCTAGATCCACGATTCTCTTAAGGTAGCAAAAAATTCTTTTTACTGCCTTTAAGTGAGATTCCTTAGGATTGGATTGATATCTTGCACATAAGCATACTGAAAACATTAAGTCTGGTCGACTAGCTGTTAAGTAGATTAAACTTCCTATCATACCTCTAAAAGATGTTTGATCTACTGGTTTCCCAGCTTCATCAAGATCTAAAGAGTTTGAGGTATCAATGGGAGTACTTATACTCTTAGTGTTGTCATAACCATACTTTTTCAGAATATCTTTAATATATTTATGTTGAGATATGTACGTTCCTTTTGGTTTTTGAGAAATTTTAAAACCAAGGAAAAATGTTAACTCACCCATCATACTCATTTCAAACTCAGATTTCATTAGACTTGCAAAAGAGTCAGTCAAAGATTGCTGAGTTGAACCAAATATGATGTCATCAACATAAATTTGTACAATCAAAACATTTTTCTTATCTTTCTTTATAAAAAGGTTTGGATCTGCATTTCCCTTAACATAGTTATTTGTAAGTAAAAATCTAGTGAGTCTATCATACCATGCTCGTGGGTCTTGTTTAAGGCCATACAAAGCTTTGGTAAGTCTAAAAACATGATCAGGATGTTTTGTATCTTCAAAGCCAGGAGGTTGTTCAACAAAGACTTCCTCTTGAACATAACCATTAAGAAAAGCACATTTCACATCCATTTGGAAAAGTTTGAAATTAATGAATGCTGCAAAGGCAAGTAGAATACGGATAGATTCAAGTCTAGCTACTGGAGCATAGGTTTCTTCATAGTATATTCTTTCTTGATGATTATAGCCTTTAGCAACAAGTTTAGCTTTATTTCATACTATGATTCCATTTTCATCACATTTATTTCTGAAAACCCATTTTACTCCAATAACAGAAGTTTCTTTAGGTCTTTCAACCAAGGTCCAGACTTTATTCCTTTCGAATTCATTTAGTTCATCTTGCATGGCTTTAATCCAATCATCATCACCTAAAGCTTCATCATTGCTTTTAGGTTCTAATTGGGAAAGAAATGCTAGATGTTATACTTCATTTCTTAAGGAACTTCTAGTCCTTACAGGTTGATTTACATCACCAATGATAATATCACTGGGATGATTCTTAAGAAACACCTGATTTGGGTATGTAAAATCTGTTCATCAACATAGGGTAGAAAGTCTTCTGGGGTAAATGTTTCAGGAATAACCTATAGAACATTATCCTTATCAGAAGGTTTTTCTATCAAAGGTTGACAATCAGTTTTTGAAAACACATCTGAGGATGTAGGAAGAGATGGTTTAAAAACAAAAGGATCTGACTCATCAAATTTTACATGTACTGTTTCTTCAACAGTACAAGTGTTTTTATTAAAAACTCTATAAGCCTTAGATGTTGTGGAATAACCTAAGAAAATTCCTTCATCAGATTTTGGTGCGAATTTATGTAAGTTATCATTAGTATTCAAAATGAATACTTTGCAACCAAAAACCTTGAAGTAGGAAAGTCTTGGTTTTCTACCATTCCATAACTCATAAGGAGTTTTATTAAGAAAAAGTCTAATCAAAACTCAATTTATAGTATAACAAGCAGTACTTACAGCTTCAGCCCAGAAATGTCTAGCAATAGAATATTCACTCAACATGGTTCTAGTTATCTCTTGAAGAATTCTATTTCTTCTTTCAACTACACCATTCTGTTGAGGAGTTCTAGGTGCTGAAAAATTGTGAGTAATACCTTTCTTACTACAAAAAGTTTCAAAATCAGAATTTTGAAATTCTCCCCCATTATCACTATGAATAGTTTTCAATGGAAGGTTTTTTTCATTTTTAACTTGAGCTCTAAAACTTTTGAAATATGAAAAATCTTCAGATTTCTTTGCTAGAAAATAGACCCAAGTAAATCTAGTGTAATCATCAACTAGAACAAACACCTAGTATTTGCCTCCAATACTTCCAGTTTGTGTTGGACCAAAAAGATCCATGTGCACTAACTGTAATGCATCAGTTGTTGAGACTTCACTGATTGACTTAAAACTAGATTTATGTTGCTTTCCATATTGGTAAGGATCACAAACATTAGAAGAAACAAATCTAAGCTCCGGTAGATCCTTAACTAGTTTCTTCTTAGAGAGTTTACATAGGTTCCTAAGATTACAGTGACCTAGTCTTCTATTCCATAACCAAGAATGATCTTCCATTGCACTTATGCAAGGTAAATCTTGGCTTCTAAGATCTTCTATGTTCAAAGTGTAGAAATTCTCTTGCCTATTGGATGAGAGAATAAATTCTTCCTTGGAATTGTGAACTAAACACTTATCATTCCTAAAATTCACAAGGTAACCTTCATCACATAACTGACTTATGCTAATGAGGTTGTGCTTAATACCTCTAACAAAAAGAACATTTTAAATCAAGATTTTACCAAGAAGAACAATATTACCAATACCAACAATCTCTCTCTTAGCATTATCTCCGAAAGTTACCTTTCCTCCTTTTGTTTTGATAATCTTTTCGAAAAGGCTTTTGTTACCAGTCATGTGCCAGGAACATCCACTATCCATGTACCATGTACTGTTGCTGGTAATCTCTTTATTTTCCTGAAATCAAGAAGAAAATTATACTTTCGGAATCCAAACTTGTTTGGATCTGAGATTTACAGACAATAAAATTTTAGGAACCCACATCTTCTTAGAAAAGTAATCTTTGTGAAATCCTAGAGATTGGGTTTTGTTTAAGGAACAATTCTTTTCCCAATGACCACCACATTGACACTTGGTACAAAATGGGGCACTTTGAGGAACAAAATAATTGTTACTGAAAATAGGTTTTGCATGGGTATAACTAAATCCGGATTTATTTCTTAAAGGTCGTATTTGGGAATACATCTTATCAAAATTTTCCTTACCATGGGTAAAGTTTGATAAACACTTCTTTAAGGAAAAAATTTCGGACTTGAGTTTTACAACCAAGTTTTTATCCTCAAAATAATTAGTTTTTGAACTAGAGTTAGGCTCGAAAACATTTTTATTAGAAATTACTTTTTCTAATTCTTTAAAAATTTTGTTCTTCTCAGAACTTACTTCCTCAAGATTTTTTGAAATTCTTTCAAAATCATAATTTTTCTTATTAAGATCTTTAGAAAGATCTGATATCTCTTTTGTAAGAATAGAATTCCTAGAGTTTGCCTTATCAAGTTTCTTATTGAGTGTGGAATTCTCAATCTCAAGAAGTTCAGCAAACCTAGAGACTTCTTCATAAGTAGGTAAAGTATTTTCCTCATCAGAAAATGATTCTTCATCAGAAGAGTTATAATACTTACTATCATTAGAATTTAAATAAACACTTGTCAGTGATTCAGCATTTGGTACCTTATCCATAAAACAATGATTATCAATAGATAATCTGGCTATAAGACCAAGATTCTTCTATCCTGAAGATTCATAATCAGAAGATTCATCTGAAGAGTCACCACCACTGGCACTCCAGGTGTCATTAGCTTTTAGAACTTTCTTAGCTTTAGCTTTATAAAAGCTTTTTCTTTTCCTGTCTGAATGCCTTTCTTTTCTTTCTTTCTTTTTGAGCATAGGTCAATCTAGTCTAATATGTCCAGCTCTTTTGCATTCATAACAAGTATCTTCTCCATCTTTCTTATCTTTCCTTTCCATTTTCTTATACTTAGATTGAAAATTCCTTTGGCCAGCTATCTTGTTCATCCTTCGAGCAAGATTGGCTAATTCATTTTCTGATACTTCACTCTCACTGGATTCGGATTGGAAAATAACTTTCTTAGACTTGGATCTAGTTACTCATTCAGGAGTCTTAGCTCTCATCTGATTTGATGTTGTAGTAAAAGCAACAGTACCATTTCCATTCTTCTTCTTGATGTTGTCAGCATCTCTCTTCATTCTTGTTTCATGTTGTAGAAGAGTTCCAAATAATTCATCAGGAGTGATTTGAGTGACCTTCATGTTCTCATCTATAGTTGTTCTCTTGGATTCCCACTCATTGGGAATAATATCAATTATTTTGTCCACAAGAGCTTCATCATCTAAACCTTTCTCTCACATAGATTGTAGACTGTTGACTATAGTCATAAATCTTTGTTGAACTTTTCAGATAGGTTCACCATAAGGAAAATTGAAGCCATGATATTCAGCTCTAAGCATAGCTCTTCTAGTTTCAATGACTTTAGAAGTTCCAAAGTGTGTAACTTCTAACTTCTTCCATATACAGTTAGCTGCTTCACAAGAAGAAATTTGGCTATATATATTTCTGGTCATTGAACATAGTAGAGTATTGCGTACCTTATAGTTGAGTTGATATTCTTGCTTTTCCTGATTAGTGAATGTTCTGACATCCTTGTCAGGAATTTTATAATCACCAGTAAGCATAACAATGTTGTCTACTCCAATGTTGATAACAAATGTCTTCATTCGATCTCTCCAGTACTCATAGTCATTACCATCAAATATAGGTGGTCTTGTAGGATTCATATTATCAATTGACCCAACATTGACTCCTATCATACTAGAAATAACCTTTGGCACACAAACTTGTTAGTAGCAAAAGATTCGTAATAACAATGTTCGGAATGGGAAAATTCATAATGAGATAGCTCAGAATGATAAAATGAGCAAGAAAAACTTGTATGTGAGTACAAGTATTTCAGAGACCTCCTCTGATACCAATTGTAGGATCGAAAAAGTGATGTAGATGCTCAATATACAAGAGGGGGGTGAATTCTATATTTTAAAAATTCCATTGGAACTTTTAAAGTTAGTTATGAATAACTATGTTTTCCTTAAGAGAAGGAAAGGGCTAAGTTTAACAATGTTAAACTAAGAAAATTCACAACACCCCTAACACCAAATGCAATCTTGGAAAAAGATTCAGAAAGAAGGTTCTAGAAATATGGTTCCGGAAAATGAAACTTAACAAAAGATTATAATTTGAGATTCTACCTTAAAGCGTATAGAATCTAAATGAAACAAAGTACAAATAAGGAAGTATAAGAAAGTTATACTTTCCTTATAATACAAAATGCAACGGAATATAAACAAGTAGTTAAACTACAAGTAACAAGATATAAGTCTTTTAACCCAAAGAGAAGGGTATCCAACAACCTTGGATAAAGGTCCCTTGATTTATACTTTCAAGCAAGTCTGTCTTACCCACCCAGGGTAAGCCCTTTAGACGAAGATCGGAGTCTCTGTCTTACTATCCCCGCAAGCCCTTAACTTCAAGGTAGTTGGCAACCTCTGTCTTCCTCAGTAAGGAAGCCCTCGAACTTCAAGGTAGTCGGCACCTCTGTCTTCCTATCCCCGGAAGCCCTCGAATGTAATCATTAACATTCGGAGTCGCACGAAGCTTTGAGAGTTAATAAGAGCCTCTCTCTCTCTAGAAATCACTTCAACATCATGTAGGCACAAAACCAAGTTGTTCATCTGTCATCAGTATCGAGATCTTTCAAATGAGCTCCTATTTATAGGTAAGGTCGGCTCCTTCTCCAACGGTCATATTTTCCTTAATGATCGGAGGGACCTGTACACGTGTCACATAGACAACGGTTAGTTTATAACAAAATAGACGACATCATTTTATAACAAAACAAGTGTAACAAAATTTACTACATCGTTTTAATTCTAACTCAAAAGTTCGGAATGAAAACTTCGGAATGAAGATTTAGAGTGTAATAAAAATAATAGAGTAAACAAATTATAGAAGTGTAGGAAGAATAAATGTTCGGAGTTTAACTAAAATATTTTTTGGAGTCTGAATTAATTCAGAGTGTATAAAACAAAGATAATCAGATTCTGTTTAATAGGTGAATTCGGAATGAGAATTCGGAATGGGAATTCGTCATCAGAATTCGTAATGGGAATTCTTCATTGGAATTCGTAATAAAAATTCTTCTTCAGAATTCGTAATGAGAATTAATCATTAGAATTCGTACTGAGAATTTGTTATCTAACTTCATAAGAATTCGTATCCTGAATCTGGAATAGAACTTAGTCAGAGTTCATTTTCGGAATTCGGAATGAAACTTCCTTATAGTTCTAATCCAGAATCCGAATCCTAAAACAGAATGATTCATATCATCATTTCAATGATTCCGAGAAAATAGAAATGAATCCGAATCTCAGACTTAAGAAAAGTATGGAAGAAAATATGATAAGGATAGTTTTTCATTATAAAAGCAATTTTCCTTATAAAAGCGATTTTCCTTAAGAAAGCGATTTTCCTTATAAAAGCAATTTTCTTTAAGAAAGCGATTTTCTTTATAAAATAAATTTTTCTTCAGAAAGCAATTTTCTTTAAGGATAAGGTGTTTGTGATTTTCAAAACAAGAAGGAATGGAAAAGTCATAAGGAAAACCTTATTGACTCAACATCTACCGGTATAGAACTATCGTTTGGGAAAACAATTTAGAATTCCTTTGAGTATATAGAAATTATTATATAATTATTATATGAATTAATACATTCACACTACACATGATATAAATGAGTTCTATATTTCTTTATATGCTCCATGAAGTGTTTCTGACCAAAATACCCTAATGGAATATGATCTATACCACCAAAACACTGCAGGGGAACCTCTATATCACTTAAGGCTGATATAAATACTAGGGATAAAGTAATATACATATGTAGATGAAATTTTTCCCCATTAAATGACACAATATATGTAATAGGGTATATATATAAATAATTTATGAATTATAAAAGTTTTTGGACATACCATATATATGATTGGAAATAAAGGAAGTAAATTTTATATGATCTAATGAAAAATGAAAAATCGTCATGTAAACCGTTCTCATTATCATAGATAAAAGAAACCATTAAAAATAAAATTTCAAATAAATTAAAAATACATTAAATATAAAAGCGATGCATTAAAAATGAGGATTAAAGAAAAAATAGTTCTCTTAGATAAATATCCTCACCAAAAAGTCCATAGGTACATCCCATATACCAGCAAAAATTTTATGTAAAAAAATCTAAAAAATAATCACCAATGCCACGTACACTCCTTGTGTGACTGGTTTCCACAGTCGGGGGTGTAGGGCCCTGAGACACCCTGAGAGGGGAGGGGTGAATCAGGGTGACAACATTTTCTTTTAATGTGATGGATCATGTTCCCAAGATGGAAAGAACTTGGTAAACATGTATGATGAAAAAGATCAGAAATAAAACATTCACATGCATAGAGATGAAACAACGCATTTTACTTGTTTCAACAATAAGGGATACGTCTAAGGAGCATACATCGACATGTTGTCGGTCATACCAAATTCCACTATTCTTCACTAGTTATGGATTACAATGGTTCAGGCACAATCACTCTATCCCAAGCTAATTGTCGTTCCAAAGGTTTAGGGATATCCTACTGCGTCCCTCGGGTCACTCCCGTTGACTCCCCCTAGCTGACTGCATTTGGTGAAGTCCTACTCAATTTATAGACATGACGGTCTCTTCATCATTTCAAAATAATGAATCCTCTATTGTATTTAGATGCTCTATTGAAGTCCAACTCTCACTAGTATACAAATATCACTTCACGCTGAGGGTACCGGGCAACCATCCATCTTTCATGCAGCTTCAATAAGACGGATGTACTTCAACAACACTTAGCGCGCTTCCCCAAGCTGGCGCACATGTTTTGAAGCTGGCGCACAGGTTATAACTGGTGCACAAGTCTACCTCCAATACTTGCGTGACTCAACCTTCTTCAGTACCAAACTTGCGCAACTCACACCCTTTCTCTCTCAAACCGCCTCGAATGTGCAACAAACAACTGTCGTGCAGCTTCTAATTGTGCGTCCCACAACCACTTGCGTGACCACTTCACTAGAATGGCGGTAGTACTGAATTTCATCAAGTCTCAAACTTTTTCCACAATGAGGAGGGGTGGTCCTTTATTTAGAGTCAAAATGGGCACCCTGCGTGGCGGCGTGCAAGCCTCCTCATGGCGCGCAAGTTCCGGTGCGTAGCTCCAACCGCCCTAGCCTATATCTCGCTACTCGCTTGCACGACCAACCCAATACTTGCGATGTAATGACCCATGCTTTTTAAATAGTATATTAACTTACTCATAACGATTTAATAGATATGTTAATGGTTAATGCAGAAATAGGAGTCGATGGCTTCATCCAGTAGACTCAAACCTTATGAAGCCCACTTATCAGAGCTTGGGAAGGAGGTAGCATCTTTGGGCTTCGCTTTGGACCAAGCTCAAGCCTAACTCCAGCGTGTCAAGCTTGAACGCAAACGCCTGTGGGAGAAGTTCATGTTAGTAGAGATTACTACTAAAGAAATGTTATCTGAGCCTCCCTCAGATACTCTCAACATAGCAGACCTTACACTTAGGTCATATGCTGGTGTTATAAGGGGCTATATGACGAGACCGTAGCTTCTTTGTGTAATCCTTTAGGATGAATAAATTGAGATTTATTCCATTAGTGATGTTTGTGAAATTTCAAATGTCTGGATTATTTTAGGATGTATTTTATTAATGAATTTAGGAAAAAGGATATTTTAAAATATTTATGTAAACCGTAAATAATTAATGATGTGTAATGATTTTCAAAAAATAGTCTTCTGCAAAAGTGTTCAGTAAGGAGTTTGGAGTCTAATAAGATCAACATAACTTTTGATGAATAGTAAATTATGAATAGTTAGTTTACACTTAGGATTAGTAATGTGACCAAATGGAATAGTAATCTCACTTAAAGAAAGTTTTAATATAATTTAGACACCTTGATTAAGTAATGTGATTCAATAAAATGGTTAAATAACAGTTTCATAAATTATTAATCCAGTATTCGTTGTTTCGGGTGAATAGTGTTTTTTATTTAAAAGTTTAATTAAAAATATTTAGAAAAATTATTTTTATAAAATGGACTTTATTTTTGAACTCAGAGCACTGATATTATGTTATAGTAAATTACTAGGGATTTTTCTGAGAAAGATGAATTTTCAGTGAATAGTAAAAATGCAGTTTTAGGGTTTCGGTATGTTAAATGACATCAGAACTTTGTCATGAGGATGTCATTAGATATTTTAAGTGATGGTCGACTAAAGGCAATGAATTATTGTGTGAGGTGTCCCAAGTGGCCAATACCATGGGCAAATACCATGGTCAAGCCCATGGTATTCCCAAAACCACTAATGTGGTGTCCCTTGGACATTAATGCCTTGTCCCCTCACTTTCCCTATAAATACCAAGACCTCCTCTCATACATTCGACTCCAAAACCATCCTCAACTATGTTCCGGTCTCCTTACCTCCCAAGGAGTCCTCCCAAGGTGCCCTCAAGCCCTCAAGGTCCAAACCATTGAGTTTTAAGAGTTATGTTTTAAGGTAAGGGATCCGATCTCTCTCTTCCTTTTCAAGTAATCTCTTTTATGTCATTTCTTTTATAATCCATTTTATTATGTTGGAGGATGTTATTCTATATTCATATTACTTCCCTTTTCATGTTCATATAATGAGATACCCCATCTTTCTCTCATCAATTCATTTTAAGAATGTTTATGTGGCGCCGTTAGGCTACCGAATTTTTAAGGGGATTCTTTCACCGTTCTCATTCTTTCAAAGTTCTACTTTCATGTAAAGTCATTCAAGTTACTCTTTAATTATGTAGGGGTATTATCTCTATATCTATTATACTGAACTCTTATGTTCACATCATGATAGACACTATTTGATCTTTTTAAATCATTTTTTGTTGAAGTTTAAGTAGCACCGTTAGGCTGCCGAACTTTCATAAGAGAAATCTAATTTCTGTCTTCCTCCAATGTTTTTCATTTCAAATGGTATATCCCTAAATTTTCATTACTATGTTCATATATCCTTCTTATTCTGTCCCTATACTATTTTATGGGTCATTTATGAATGTTTGACCCATGTCCCATCTCTTTTCAATGTTTTCTAAAAACCCGAAACATAGTCGTTATGCTGCAGAATTTTTGTCTCAAATTGCCTCTCTATATTCTCAAAATTATTTAATGTTATAAAGTTAACACTGAAACCTCTTATTTATACATGTTTATTCACATATATATCAAAATGCTCTATTTTAAATTCTGGGATTTACATACTTGAGACCCGCTCTCCCCTTCCGTGGTTTTTAAAGTAACACAAAGATCATGTCTTTAAAGCAGTTTTTGAAATGTTATGATTATGAAATGAAACCCATTTCCTTCATGATATATGGGTTGTTTATGAAATTATTAATGATGATATATATGGTTCACACGATGATAAAGAAAAATTTAAGGGTGCGCCCTGATAGCGCTCCAATGCATTGGGTAATGATGTGACCACTAGAGATTACAATTTTCACGATATCTTGGTTAATAACCTTGGTAATTTTCAAATGACACGTTGGGGATAGACCTTGGTGATATTTTCATGATTTTCTATATTAAATTATGTAGCCACATATTAAAGTTATGAATAATGTTATTTTTATTATGATATGCCACATGATTTCTTTCTCATGCCTTAAAGTTCTTTTTCATGACATAGTTGATGTATCTCAAGTTCACATGTTAAATGTTTCTCTTGTTTCCCTTACTGGGCCTTCTGCTCACCCTTTCTTTTGATGTATGTCCCCGAGTTATGAGATTCAGTAATGAACCTAGGATGAATTTAAGGATAATCCATTAAAGTGTTTAAGAAAAATGTTTTATCTTGTTTTCATGTTTTATGTTCCTGGTTTCCAAGACACTAAACCTTAAAGATCCTCAGTTTTGTGTAATGTAATGAAAGTTTATATTATAAAAATGTGGGATTACATAGTTGGTATCAACGCATGGTTTAGTTATTTGTGTAAATTAGGATATAAAAACTTTTTGAAGAACCCTATAGAAAAGTTTAAATATAGGAAAACTTCCTGGTATTTTGGTAAGTATTGAGTAAGTGGTTTATCAAACTAATACATCCCTGTCTAGATATGAGCAGGTAGAGGTGGCTCTGGCACAGATGTACACAGGGGTAAAACCCAAAAACACCTCTTTGAGCTAGAATTGAACGGGAATTGGTGCACGATAACGGGCCTTGCTGCACTCTTGGTTACGACACTCCCGGGGGGTATGTTTGGTAAATCACTAGCTTTTTATGAATAATTATGAAGGAATTATAGAGAAGTATAATGGTATAAGAATGAAGTATTAGTTAAGAGATTCCTAAATGAAATAAGTTTCCCACTAAGGTTTTATTCGTTTAGAAAATGGCGGGCAATAGGAGGAACCGTGCAGATGGTGACCGCAATGCACCATGTGCTGACAGACCTCCGATGGAAGCCGGAATGGAGACATTCATGCGAATGATGAACCAACTGACTCAAGTTAAGTGTAATAACATGAATCAAGCTGAGAGGCAAATCTCACCATGAAGGGAACAAAATTTTGTTGAGTCCTTTATGCGTTAATGACAACCAATATTCAATGGATCTACTGACCCATTGGTTGCAGAACAATGGATAAGCTCCATTGAAAAGATCTTTTCTGTACTTCATTGTTCGGAACAAGAAAAAGTCACCCTTGCTATTTACCTTCTAGAGGGAGAAGCTGATCAGCAGTGGTCACTAATCAAAAACACGAAGCCGCGATAAGAGATTGAAGCTATGGAGTGGGAAGAGTTCCGGGGAATATTATTTAATACGTATTTCCATCGTTCATTGAGAACGAGAATGGAGACATAATTTCTCAAGCTGAAGTAAAAGGAGAATGAATCAGTTATAACCTACGAGATGAACTTCACAAGGCTTTCCCATTATACCTCAAGCTTTGTCATGGACCCTAATGGGAAAGTTGATAGATTCTTTGGTGGACTACGACCACATCTGCAGAAGAATCTAGCCAACAAGGACTATGATAGATATGAAGAAATAGTTCGAAGTGATATGAAAGGTGAACTAGAGTTTGGGGAGACACAGTGGTCTCACAAATCTAATAAGAAGAAGAGACCTCTAGAACCGAGCCTGGGAAGAAGTTTTGATCAGGAAAGAGGTGGAAGTCATATGAAACATGCCACATGCAATAAATGTGGGAAGAAGCATTCAGGGAACTGCTTGATAGGAAGTGGTAAGTGCAACAGGTGTGGAAAAGAATGCCATATTTCTCGGAATTGTCGTAGTGATGTGAAGAAGGAAAATGGAGTATACAAATAGAAGATGTTCTGATTGTTCAGGAATACATGGATGTATTTCCTGAGGAGTTACCTGGACCTCCCCCAGAACGAGAGATAGAGTTCTCCATTTAACTCGTACCTGGGTCTCAACCGATATCAAAGAGTCCGTATATAATGGAAAATGTGGAGTGAGAAGTTTTAAAGAAACAACTCCAAGACTTTTTGGAGAAGGGGTTTATCTGAATGAGTGTGTCTCCTTGGGGAGCAGCAGTTCTCCTTGTGAAGAATAAGGATGGATCAATGCGTCTATGCATTGATTATAGAGAACTGAATGGGATCACAGTGAAGAACAGATACCCTCTTCCAAGAATTGATGATTTATTTGACCAACTTCGTGGGGCTCAATTCTTTTCCAAGATTGACCTTCAATCTGGTTATCATCAACTGAGGGTGAAGAAGGAAGATATTCCACAGACTTCCTTCCGATCAAGATATGGGCATTATGAGTTTACTATTATGCCCTTCGTCTTGACTAATGCTCATGCCATTTTCATGGATTGGATGAATAGAGTCTTTAAGGACTACCTTGATAAATTTTTGGTAGTTTTTATTGATGATATTTTGATATATTCAAAAAGTCGTGAGGAGCATGAAGATCATATGAGGGTTATTTTGAAAACTTTGCAGAAGGATAGGGTCTTTGGAAAGTTTAGCAAGTGTGAGTTTTGGTTACAACAAGTGGCTTTCTTGGGCCACATCGTAACCAATGAAGGAATCTCAGTTGAACCTGCAAAGGCAATGGTTGTGGACAAGTGGCCTCAACCCACAACAGTAACTGAGATTCGTAGTTTCCTTGGTTTAGCAGGATATTATAGGAGGTTTGTGAAAAACTTTTCGTAGCTTTCTAATCCGCTAACCAAGTTGACTCGAAAAGGGGTTAAGTTCATCTGGACAAAGGAATGCGAGGAAAGTTTCCAAGAGCTAAAGAAGAGATTGGTTATTGCACATGTGTTAACACTACCCTCTATCGGAGAAGTATTCGTTATTTTTAGCGATGCATCTCTGAAAGGGCTCGGGTGCGTCCTCATGCAAAATGACAAGGTAATTGCTTATGCATCTCGACAGTTGATGATTCATGAGAATAATTATCCTACGCATGATCTAGAGCTAGCAGTAGTTGTTTTTTCTCTAAAGCTATGGAGGCACTATCTTTATGGGGAGAAATGTGATATATACACCGACCACCAAAGTTTAAAGTATATTTTCATGTAGAAATAATTTAACATGAGACGAAGGAGATTTTTGGAGCTTATTAATGACTATTATTGTTCAATTCATTATCACCCTGGAAGAGCAAACAAATTTGCGGATGCATTAAGCAAGAAAGATCCTGTTGTTCTGGAAATAATGAGGATCCTAGTAGATACCTTGATTAAAGATCTAGTAAAACTCGACATGGGAATTGTAAGGGAAGGGACATCGTCAACCTTATCCCAAATGATTTGTCAACCTCCATTACTAGAGAAGATCAAGAAGGCTCAAAAAGAAGATCCTCTTCTGCAGGAGAAGTTTGAGGCTGTAAAGGTAGGAAGTTCCCTTATTTCAATATTGATCAAGAAGGTGTATTGAAATTTCATACAAGACTATGTGTTCCATGTATTCTGGAGATAAATAAAGAATTGATAGATGAATCTCATATCTCTACTTTCTCTATACATCCGGGAATCACTAAAATGTATAGAGACCTTCATGATCATTATTGGTTGGATAACATGAAGAGGGAGATTTCTTATTACACTACAAGGTGCCTGGTGCGTCAGCAAGTAAAGGAAGAACGAAAACTTCCTAAGGGGGTATTATAACCGCTACCCATACTAGTATGGAAGTGGGATAATATCACTATGGAATTTTTAATTGGTCTCCCGAAAACATCCAAAGGAAACAATGCGATATGGGTTATTGTGGACCGTCTCACCAAGACCGCCCATTTTATCTCTATTCGGGAAGATTTCTCTCTGGATAAACATGCCAAGATATACATAAAGGAAGTGGTAAGGCTGCATGGGGTACCAATATCCATCGTGTCTGATCGTGATCCAAGATTCACATCAAAATTCTGGAGAAGTCTTCAACATGCTCTGAATACTGAATTGAATTTTAGTACGGCCTATCATCCTCAAACTGATGGCTAATCTGAAAGGACTATTCAGACACTCGAAGACATGCTGAGATTATGCTCAATGGAAGTTAAAGGTGGATGGTATCAACACCTCCCATTAGTTGAGTTCTCCTATAACAACAGCTTCCATTCGAGTATTCATATGGAACCCTATGAAGCTATGTATGGAAGGAGATGTAGAACTCTTAATTGTTGGGATAAAACTGGTGAGAGAAATCTTCTTGGGCCTGATCTTGTGCAAGAGAAGACAGAACAGGTTCATTCCATCCAACAACACATAAAGGCTACTCAGAGTCGGTGGAAGAGCTATGCTGACAACCGTCGAAGGGACATGGAGTTTAGTGTTGGTGACAAATTCTTCCTTCGAATTTCTCCATGGAAGAGAGTCATGTGGTTTGGGATGAAAGGGAAGCTCATCCCTAGGTACATTGGCCCCTATGAAATCCTTGATCTTATAGGAGCAGTGTCCTATCTTCTAGCACTTCCACAGAACCTAGCTCAAGTTCATGTTGTCTTCCATGTATCTCTCTTGAGGAAGTACATACCCGACCCTTCGCATGTACTGAACCCAGAGGTGGTACAACTGGAACATGACCTCTCTTATGAGGAGCAGCCAGTGGAGATCTTAGATCGTAGAGTAAAGATTCTATGAAACAAGACAACCCCCCTTGTGAAAGTGTTGTGGAGGAATCATAAGTTTGAAGAAGCGACTTGGGAGCATGAGGAAACAATGAAGCAAAAGTACCCTCACCTTTTTGACTAGGCCTCAAGTATAAAACTTCGGGGACGAAATTTCTTAAGGGGGAAAAAATGTAAGGACCCAAACTTTTTAAATAGTATATTAACTTACGCTTAACGATTTAATAGATATGTTAATGGTTAATGCAGAAAGAGGAGTCGATGGCTTCATCCAGTAGACTCGAACCTTATGAAGCCCACTTATCAGAGCATGGGAAGGAGGTAGCATCTTTGGGCTTCGCTTTGGACCAAGCCCAAGCCGAACTCCAGCGTGTCAAGCTTGAAGAGAAACTCCTGCGGGAGAAGTTCAAGTTAGTAGAGATTACTAATGGGGAAATGTTATCTGAGCCTCCCTCAGATTCTCTCACCATAGAACACCTTACACTCAGGTCATATGCTAGTGTTATAAGGGGCTATGTGACAAGACCGTAGCTTCTTTGTGTAATCCTTTGGGATGAATAAATTGATATTTCTTCCTTTAGTGATATTTGTGAAATTTCAAATGTCCGGATAATTTTAGGATGTATTTCATTAATGAATTTTGGAAAAAGGATATTTTAAAATATTTATGTAAACCTTAAATAATAAATGATGTGTAATTATTTTCAAAAAACGGTCTTCTAAAATTTCATAAGAGAAATCTAATTTTTTTCTTCCTCCCATGTTTTTCATTTCAAATGGGATGTCCTTGAAATTTCATTACCATGTTCATATATCCTTCTTATTCTATCCCTATACTATTTTATGGGTCATTTATGAGTGTTTGACCCATATTCCCTCTCTTTTCAATGTTTTCTAAAAACCCGAAACATAGTCGTTATGCTAAACAATTTTCGTCTCAAAATGCCTCTCTTTTTTCTCAAAATTATTTTATGTTATAAAGTGATCACTCAAAGATATTATTTCTATAGGTGTATTCACATATATATCAAAATTTTCTATTTTAAAATCTGGGATTTACATACATGAGACCCGCTCTCTCCTTCTGTGGGTTTTAAAGTGACACAAAGATCATGTCTTTAAAGCAGTTTTTGTAACGTTGTGATTATGAAATGAAACCCATTTCTTTTATGCTATATGGGTTTCTTAGGAAGTAATTGATGATGATATATGTGGTTCACATTATGATAAAGACAAATTTAAGGGTGCGCCCTGATAGCGCTCCAATGCATTGGGTAATGATGTAACCACTAGAGATTACAATTTTCACGATATTTTGGTGAATAACCTTGATAATTTTAAAATGACACCTTGGGGATGGACCTTGGTGATATGTTCATGATTGTCTATGTTAAATTATGTAGCCACATCTTAATGTTATGAAAAATTTTATCTTTATTATGATATGCCACATGATTTCTTTCTCATGCCTTAAAGTTCTTTTTCATGACATAGTTGATGTATCTCCAGTTCACATGTTAAATGCTTATCTTGTTTCCCTTAATGGGCCTTCTGCTCACCCTTTCATTTGATGTATGTCCCCAGGTTATGAGATGCAGTAATGAACCTAGGATGAATTTAAGGGGAAGCCTTTCAAGTGTTTAAGAAGAATGTTTTATGTTGTTTTCATGTTTTATGTTCCTGGTTTCCAAGACACTAAACGTTAAAGATCCTCAGTTTTGTGTAATGTAATGAAAGTTTATGTTATAAAAAGGCGGGATGTCATAGTTGGTATCAAAGGATGGTTTAGTTATTTGTGGAATTAGTATATAAAAACTTTAGGAAGAACCCTATAGAAAGGATTAAATATACGAAAACTTCATGGTATTTTGGTAAGTATTGAGTAAGTGGTTTATCAAAGAAATACATCCCTGTCTGGATACGAGCAGGTAGAGGAGGCTCTGGTACATATCTACATAGGGTTAAAACCTGAAAACACCACTTTGATCTAGACTCGAATGGGAACGGGTGCACGATAATGGGCCTTGCTGCACTCTTGGTTACGACACTCCTGGGGGATATGTTTGGTTAATCACAAGCTTTTTATGAATCATTATGAAAGAATTTTGGAGATGTGGAATTGTATATACATGAAGTCTTAGTTAAAAGATTCATAAATGAAATAAGTTTCTCACTAAGGTTTTATTATTTTAGAAAATGGCGGGTAATAGGTGTAACCGTGCAGATGGTGATCGCAATGTACCATGTACTGACGACCCTCCGATGGAAGCTCGAATGGAACCATTCATGCGAATGATGAACCAACTGACTCAAGTTATGAGTAATAACTGGAATCAAGCTAAGAGGCTGATCTCACCACGAAGGGAACAACATTCTTTTGGGTCCTTTATGTGTCAAAGACCACCAACATTCAGTGGATCTACTAACCCATTGGTTGCGGAACAATGGATAAGCTCCACTGAAAAGATCTTTTCTTTACTTCATTGTTCGGAACAATAAAAAGTCACCCTTGCTGTTTACCACCTAGAGGGAGAAGCTGATCATTGGTGGTCACTGATCATAAACACGAATCCACAAGGAGATATGAAATCTATGGAGTGGGAAGAGTTCTGGGGAATATTCTTTAATAAGTATTTCCCTTGTTCGATGAGAACGAGAATGGATAAAGAATTTCTCAAGCTGAAGGAGAAGGAGAATGAATCAGTTGGAACATACAAGATTAACCTCACAAGGCTTTCCTATTATACCTCAAGCTTTGTCATGGACCCTATTGGGAAAGTTGATTGATTCTTTGGTGGACTACGACCTCATCTGCGGAAAAATCTAGCCAACGGGGACTATGATAGCTATGAAGAAAGAGTTCGAAGTGCTATGAAAGTTGAAATAGAGTTCAGGGAGACACAGTGGTCTCACAAATCTAATGAGAAGAAGAGAACGCTAGAACCAATCCTGGGAAGAAGTTTTGATCAGGAAAGAGGAGGAAATCATATGCAACATGCCACATGCAATAAATGTGGGAAGAAGCATTCGGGGAACTGCTTGATCGGAAGTGGTAAGTGCTACATGTGTGGAAAAGAAGGCCATATTTCTCGGAATTGTCGTAGTGATGTGAAGCCTCAACTTCCCAACACTAACGACAGAGGAATGTTGGTTCTTGCCCTACCCGAAGTCAAATGCTTCAAGTGTGGGCAGCTTGGGCACTTTGCTAATCAATGTCCAAATCCAAGGGCGGTGGAGGGGAATCACCATCAACCTTAAAAAAGGCCAAGGGAGCAAGGTCGTGCTTTTTCTATCACAACAACTGAAGTTGAAGCTCTGAACAATTTGGTAGCAGGTACTCTTGTTGTCCTCTCAAAACTAGCAAATACTTTGTTTGATTCTGGTTCTATGCATTCTTTTTATTTCCTCCAAGTTTTCAAGGAATATAGAATCAATCCATGAACTTCTTGAGGTAGAATTGTTGGTCAAGACTCCAAGTGGGATTATCCATGCATCAATAATGTTTAGAGACTCTAGTGTTTACTTCAGTGAGCACAATCTTATCACAAATCTAGTAGTCATTCCTATGTTGGAATTCGACTTTATACTAGGGATAGAGTGGCTCTCAAAGTATAATGCTACAATCAAATGTAGAAGTAAGTAAATCTCAGTATTCTTGAATGAATGACCAACAATTATATTCCAAGGAGAGATATCCCGAACTGATCCCTATCTAGAAGCACCTCCTATAGATTTCTTTATAGAGTTAATCGGTGATGACGAGGAAGGAAAAGGGAGTATAAAAATAGAAGATGTTTTGATTGTTCAGGAATACATGGATGTATTTCCTAAGGAGTTACCTGGACCTCCCCCAGAAAGAGAGGTAGAGTTCTCCATTGAACTCATTCCTGGGTCTCAACCGATATGAAAGAATCCGTATAGAATGGAAAATGTGGAGCTAGAATAGTTAAAGAAACAACACAAAGACTTGTTGGAGAAGGGGTTTATCTGACCGAGTGTGTCTCCTTGGGGAGCGCCAGTTCGCTTTGTGAAGAAGAAGGATGGATCAATGTGTCTATGCATTGATTATAGAGAACTGAACAGGATCACAGTGAAGAATAGATACCCTCTTCCAAGAATGGATGGTTTATTTGACAAACTTTGTGGGGCTCAATTCTTCTCCAAGATTGACCTTCGATCTGGTTATCATCAACTGAGGGTGAAGAAGGAAGATATTCCAAAGACTGCCTTCCGATCAATATATGGGCATTATGAGTTTACTGTTATGCCCTTTGGCTAGACTAATGCTCTTTCCATTTTCATGTATTTCATGGATAGAGTCTTTAAGGACAACCTTGATAACTTTGTGGTGGTTTTTATTGATGATTTGTTGATATATTCAAAAATTCGTGAGGAGCATGAATATCATCTGAGGGTTATCTTGAAAACTATGTGGAAGGAGAGGCTCTTTGGAAAGTTCAGCAAGTGTGAGTTTTGGTTATAACAAGTGGCTTTCTTGGGGCACATCGTAACCAATGAAGGAATCTCAGTTGACCCTGCAAAGGCAATGGTTGTGGAGGAGTGGCCTCAACCCACAATAGTAACTGAGATTCGTAGTTTCCTTGGTTTAGCAGGATAATATAGGAGTTTTGTGGAAAATGTTTCATGACTTTCTAATCCGCTAACCAAGTTGACTCGAAAAGGGTTAAGTTCATCTGGACAAAGGAATTCGAGGAAAGTTTCCATGAGTTGAAGAGGAGATTGGTTACTACACCTGTGTTAACACTACCCTATATCGGAGAAGGATTAGTTATTTTTAATGATGCATCTCTGAAAGGGCTCGGGTGCGTCCTCATGGAAAATGACAAGGTAATTGCTTATGCATCTCGAAAGTTGATGATTCATTAGCAGAATTATCCTACGCATGATCTAGAGCTAGTGGCAGTTGTTTTTGCTCTAAAGATATGGAGGCGCTATCTTTATGGGGAGAAATGTGATATATACATCGACCACCAAAGTTTAAAGTATATTTTCATACAGAAATAATTGAACATGAGACAAAGGAGATGGTTGGAGCTTATTAAATACTATGATTTTTCAATTCATTATCTCTCAGGAAGAGAAAACAAAGTTTTCGATGCATTAAGCAGGAAAGATCCTGTTGTTCTGACAACAATGAGGTTCCTAGGAGATCCCATGATTAAAGATCTAGTAAAACTGGACATGGGAATTGTAAGGGAGGGGACATCATCAACCTTATCCCAAATGTTTTCTCAACCTTCATTACTAGAGAAGATCAAGAAGGCTCAAAAAGAATATCCTTTGCTGCCAGAGAAGTTTGAGGCTGTAAAGGATGGGAAGTTCCCTGATTTCAATATTGATCAAGAAGGTGTATTGAAATTTCATACAAGACTATGTGTTCCATATATTCCGGAGATAAAAGAAATAATTGATGGATGAAACTCATATCTCTACTTTCTCTATACATCCGGGAAGCACTAAAATGTATAGAGACCTTCGTGATCATTATTGGTGGGATAACATGAAGATTGAGATTGCTGATTACATTACAAGGTGCCTGGTGGGTCAGCAAGAAAGGCATAATGGAAACTTCCTAAGGGGGTATTACAACCGCTACCCATACCATTATGGATGTGGGATAATATCACTATGGACTTTGTAATTGGTCTCCTCAAAACATCCAAAGGAAAAAATGCGATATGGGTTATTGTTGACCGTCTCACCAAGACAACCCATTTTATCTCTATTTGGGAAGATTTATCTCTAGATCAACTTGCCAAGATATATGTAAAGGAAGTGGAAAGGCTGCATGGGGTAACCCTATCCATCGTGTCTAATCGTGATCCAAGATTCACATCAAAATTCTGGAGAAGTCTTTAACATGATTTGAATACTGAATTGAATTTTGGTACGGCCTATCATCCTCAAACATATGGCCAATCTGAAAGGACTATTCAGACTCTTGAAGACATGCTGAGATTATGCTCAATGGAATTTAAAGGTGGATGGGGTCAACACCTCCCATTAGTTGAGTTCTCCTATAACAACAGCTTCCATTCGAGTATTCAGATGGCACCCTATAAAGCTCTGTATGGAAAGCGATGTAGAACTCCTACTTGTTGGGATGATACAGGTGAGAGAAAGCTTCTTGGGCCTGATCTTGGGAAAAAGATGACAGAACATGTTCATGCCATCCAACAACACATAAAGGCTGCTCAGAGTCGGCAGAAGAGATATGCTAACAACCGTCAAAAGGACTTGGAGTTTGGTGTTGGCGACAAAGTCTTCCTTCGAATTTCTCCATAGAAGAGAGTCATGCGGTTTGGGAAGAAAGGTAAGCTCAGTCCTAGGTACATTGACCCCTATGAAATCCTTGATCACATAAGAGCAGTGGCCTATCGTCTAGCACTTCCACCGAACCTAGCTCAAGTTCACGATATCTTCCCTATATCTCTCTTGAGGAAGTACAGACCCGACCCTTCGCATGTACTGAACCCAGAGGTGGTACAACTGGAACATGACCTCTCTTATGAGGAGCAGCCAGTGAAGATGTTAGACCGTAGAGACAAGGTTCTACGAAACAATACTACCCACCTTGTGAAATTGTTGTGGAGGAATCATAACTTTGAAGAAGCAACTTGGGAGCCTAAGGAAACAATGAAGCAAAAGTACCCTCACTTTTCGACTAGGCCTCTAGTATAAAATTTCGGGAACGAAATTTATTAAGGGGGGAAGAATGTAATGACCCAAACTTTTTAAATAGTATATTAACTTACTCTTAACGATTTAATAGTGATGTTTGTGGTTAATGAATTAAGAGGAGTCTATGGCTTCATCCAGTAGACTCGAACCATATGAAGCCCACTTATCAGAGCTTGGGAAGGAGGTAGCATCTTTGGTCTTCACTTTGGACCAAGCCCAAGCTGATCTCCAATGTGTCAAGCTTGAACGGAAACGCCTGCGGGAGAAGTTCAAGTTAGTAGATATTACTACGATGGAAATGTTATCTGAACCTCCCTTAGATTCCCTCACCATAGCACACCTTACACTCAGGTCATATGCTGGTGTTATAAGGGGCTATGTGACGAGACCGTAGCTTCTTTGTGTAATCCTTTGGGATGAATAAATTGAGATTTATTCCTTTAGTGATGTTTGTGAAATTTCAAATTTCCGGATAATTTTAGGATGTAAATTATTAATGAATTTTGGAAAAAGGTTATATTAAAATATTTATGTAAACCTTAAATAATGAATGATGTGTAATGATTTTCAAAAAATGGTCTTCTATAAAAGTGTTCAGTAATGAATTTGGGGTCTAATAAGATCAAATTAATTTTTGATGCATAGTAAATTATGAATAGTGATTTAACGGTTAGGATTAGTAATGTGACCAAATGGATTAGTATTCTCATTTAAAGAAAGTTTTAATATAATTTAGACACCTTGATTAAGTAATGTGATTCTATAAAATGCTTAAATAACAGTTTCATAAATTATTAATCAAGTATTAGTTATTTCGGATGAATAGTGTTTTTTATTTTAAAATTTAATTAAAAATATTTAGAAAATTATTTTTATAAAATGGATTTTATATCTGAACTCAGTGCATCGATATTATGTTAAGGTAAATTTTTCGGATTTTTCTGAGAAAGATGAATTTTTAGTGAATAGTAAAAATGCAGTTTTAGGGTTTCGGTATGTTAAATGACATCATAACTGTGTCATGATGATTTCATGAGATATTTTAAGGGATGGTCGACGAAAGGGGATGAATTATTGTGTTAGGTGTCCCATGTGGCCAATACCATGGGAAAATACCATGGGCAAGCCTATGGTTTTGCCAAAACCACTAATGAGGTGTCCCTTGGTCATTAATGCCTTGTCCCCTCACATTCCCTATAAATAACAAGCCCTCCTCTCATCCATTCGACTCCAAAACCATCCTCAACGAAATTATGGTCTCCTTACCTCCCAAGGAGTCCTCCCAAGGTGCCCCCACACCCTCAAGGTCGAAGCCTTTGAGTTTTAAGAGTTACGTTTTAAGGTAAGGGATCCGACCTCTCTCTTCCTTTTCAAGTAATCTCTTTTATGTTATTTCTTTTATACTCCATGTTATCATGTTGGAGGATGTTCTTATATATTCATATTACTGCCTTTTTCATTTTCATATGATGAGATACCCCATCTTTCTCTCATCAATTCGTTTTAATAATGTTTAAGTGGCACTGTTAGGCTGCCGAATTTTTAAGGGGATTCTTTCACCCTTCTCATTCTTTTCAAAGATCTACTTTCATGTTAAGTCTTTCATGTTTCTTTTTAATTAAGTTGGGGTATGATCTCTATATCTATCATACTGAACTCTTATTTTCACATGATTAGAGACCCTATTTGATCTTTTCAAATCAGTTTTTTTGTTGAAGTATAAGTAACGCCATTAGGCTGCCGAACTTTCCTAAGAGAAATCTAATTTTTGTCTTCTTCCCACGTTTTTCATTTAAAATGGTATGTCCTTAAAATTTCATTACCATATTCATATATCCTTCTTATTCTGTCCCTATAATATTTTATAGGTCATTTATGAATGTTTGACCCATGTCCCCTCTCTTTTCAATGTTTTCTAAAAACCCGAAACATAGCCGTTATGCTGCAGAATTTTCGTCTAAAAAAGCCACTCTCTTTTCTCAAAATTATTTTATGTTATAAAGTGAATACTAAAATATCTTATTTCTATAGGGGTATTCACATATATATCAAAATTTTCTATTTTAAATTCTGGGATTTACATACATGATACCCGCTCTCCCCTTCTGTGGGTTTTAAAGTGACACAAAGATCATGTCTTTAAAGCAGTTTTTGAAATGTTATGATTATGAAATGAAACCCATTTATTTTATGCTATATGGGTTGTTTATGAAATTATTTATGATGATATATGTGGCTCACATGATGATAAAGAAAAATTTAAGGGTGCGCCCTGATAGCGCTCCAATGCATTGGGTAATTATATAACCACTAGAGATTACAATTTTCATGATATCTTGGTGAATAACTATGGTAATTTTCAAATGACACCTTGGGATGGACCTTGGTGATATGTTCATGATTGTCTATTTTAAATGATGTAGCCACATATTAAATTTATGAAAAATGTTTTTTTATGATATGCCACATGATTTCTTTCTCATGCCTTAAAGTTCTTTTTCATGACATATTTGATGTATCTCAAGATCACATGTTAAATGCTTCTCTTGTTTCCCTTACTGGGCCTTCTGCTCACCCTTTCTTTTGATGTATGTCCCCAGGTTATTAGATGTAGTAATGAACCTAGGATGAATTTAAGGAGAAGCCTTTCAAGTGTTTATGAAGAATGTTTTATGTTGTTTTCATGTTTTATGTTCCTGGTTTCCAAGACACTAAACCTTAAATATCCTTAGTTTTGTGAATGTAATGAAAGTTTATGTTATAAAAAGGTGGGATTCTATATGCACAACCCTCATTCCTTTGCCATATTTTGATGTTATGATCATGAAAAAAAATGGCGCACAACTTTACAATCCTCCTAGGCACCGGCGTTCAAGTACTTTCTCGACGCGCAAGTCACTTGCACGAAACGTGTTTGACGCGAAAGTCCCTTTACCAAAAACCATTGTTTTCCCTTTTTTTCAATTTTGAGGTCAAGAAATTTGGAAAAATTTGGAAAATAGTGCCACTTTCAATACTATTATATGCTTGACCTGTATGAGTACTTTGCTGGAACATATTTTGAACTTCCTCTGAGGATTGACAACAAACACAAACCATTCTCCAATTCAAGCATAGATGAACATGGTTCCAAATATCTCCCCCATTGGTTTTTTTGGAAATCAGTAAATAAATTCAATTGATTACCATCCACATGTACACTAAAAATCCAAGAATCAACTCAGCCAACACTCTATGTCTACGCGAGTAATGCTCAGTGTAGATAACAAGTGGGGAAGCTTGAATTGGGTTCCTGTGTTTTGGAATTCCCAATGATGCCCAAGAAATTCTCTTACAGTGTCACTGAAGCATTACATGTCCAATGTGTTCATTCTCATCCTATCATCGACACTAGTTTCAACGTTTCACAAAATCATTACACTACATGCCTGAATTTATTCCATTCTCCCCCATTGACAATAAACCCAAAGACCGGTAAATGTCCTTTGTTTAGCTCAAACTACACTCCCCCTAGATAGTATCTCCCCAACAAACCTGCATCTCATCCAAAAACAGATTAAAAACAATTAACATAACTGGGGAGAGGGGATTTTCATAACCTCCTTATGCACTGGGCGGTGGCCGAACACTGATGTTCAACTGATGCTTCTCAAACACCGCTGCTGACAGTGGCTTGGTCAGGATATCAGCCACTTGCTCATCAGTTCCCACATGGTACATTCTAATCACTCCTTGATCAACTTTTTCATTGATAAAGTGATACCTGATTTTAGTATGTTTTGTATGAGAATGCTGAACATGATTCTTCGGAATATCAATTGCGCTCTTATTATCACAGTAACTAACAATTGGTTGCTTCACCTCATCACCAATATATGTTAGTTGTTTCTTCATCGATTGTAGTTGAGTACATTCCTTGGTGGCAGATATATATTCATCTTTAGTAGTACTAAGAGAAGTTATTTATTGTTTCTTGCTCAACTAGCCAACACATTTATTCCCAATATAGAATTCTCCACCACTGGTGGACTTTCTGTCACTACATCACCAACCTAGTCAGCATCAGAAAATGCTGATAATTCAGTATCTCTTCCTGAAGAAAAATATTACCCACAACAGTGAGTACCTTGAATATTCCTCATGATTCTTTTTACTTCGGTCATATGTTCCTCCTTTGAATTACTCTGAAAGCGGGCCGCTAGACAGGTTTCAAAGAAAATATCTGGTTGTTTCGCTGTCTGGTATAGTAGGTTCCCTATTATCCTCCTGTACATAGTGGAGTCTACATATTCTCCAACCTCATGCTTTCCAAGTTTGGTTCCAACTACAATTGGAGTTGATATTGGTTTGGAGTCTTGCATAACAAAATTTTTCAGCATCTCTATTGCATATTTTTCTTAATAAATGAAGGTTTAATCTTTCTTTTGAATCACATGAAGCCCCAACAAATAATTGAGCTCCCCAATCATATACATTTCATATTCTGGTTTCATGTGATTGGAAAATTCATCCACTGATTTCTTCCTGCTACCACCAAATATGATATCATCAATGTAGAATAGAACCATGAATTGATCATTTGGAGAATTATTCACATATAGATTATGATATACTCCTCCTTTTTTGAATTCCAACTTCTTGAGATAATTTTCCATATGGGAATACCAAGGTCGTGGTGCCTGCTTCAAACCATATAGACCTTTCTTCAGTTTGCATACCTTTGTTTCATTAGTACCAAGAACAAAACCCATTGGTTGTTTGATGTAGAAATCTTCTTCGAGAAATCCATTCAAGAATACTGTCTTGACATCCATTTGATATACTTTGTATCCTCTCTGGAGTGCCATGGCAAGGAAAAGCCTGATTGACTCCAGTCTAGCCACTGGAGAAAAGGTTTATTCAACATCATCTCCTTCAATCTGGGTATATCCTTTACATACCAGTCGAGACTTGTTTCTGATAACACTTCCATGCTCATAAAATTTATTCTTAAAGAACCATTTTGTTCCAATAACATTGTGACCTTCGGGTCTCAAGACAAGATCTCATGTCTGATTATTTTCAATCTGATCTAACTCTTTATTCATGGATTTTACCCAAGATTCAACCATTACAACTTCTTCAAATGAGGATGGTTCCACAATTGAAAGATATTCAGATTGTGTGTTATTTTTCATCGTAATTGTTTGAGTGGGTGCACACCTGTCCCCAATTATGTTAGATGGATCAATATCAGCTCTGCGATTTCTCCTGTGTGGTTCAGTTTCATTCTCTCCAGGCACAGTTTCTTCTTCAGATTCTTATTCTGATTCAACATTATGATGTGACTGCTGAGTGTCTTGCACAGCTTCCTCTATCTCTATATTTTTATTTTCTCAACGTTCACTTTTTTCCTCACTTCCTATCAGATCATCATATGATGTCCTTGAAGAATTTGTGGTTTTCTCTTCAATTATCTTAACATCACTGCTTTCCACAATCCTTCCTAATATTTTGTTGAAACACTTGTATGCTTTTTTGATCATTGAGTATCCAAGGAACATTCCTTCATCTGCACGGTCACCATACTTCCCTTGATTTCCTTCTTTTTCATGATGAGGAATTTACTTCCAAAAACATGAAAATATTTTAACGATTGCTTCCTTCCATGCCACAATTCATATGATGTTTTCGTCTCACCCATATAAAGTCCTGTTCGATTTTGGATATACACTACGCTTGAATAAACTCTTTCCAGTAGTGTCATGGAATATGACTCTTAATCAGCATAGTTTGTGCCATGTTGTTCACCTGTCGAGTCTTAAGTTCAACAAATCCATTTTGTTGTAGAGTTCTCACAGCAGCTACCATATGTTGTATCCCATGCTTCTCTAGGTAATTTTCAAATTATATGGACATGTATTCCCCTCCATTGTCATATCACAACACTTTGATTGTTCGTCCAGTATCATTCTCGCCGATTCGCTGATATGTTTTCATGTAGTCAAGCAATTGTTGTTTCCTGTGAATGAACATAACACATGCCATTATACTGTAATCATCTATAAAGAGGAAAAACTACCATTCTCCATGAGTTACGAAAAAATTTATCGGCTCCCGTACATCTGTATGAATTAGATCAAGAAGACGAGATTCCCTATTCTTCTTCGACAGATATGAACTGCAGACCAGCTTTCCATGAATACAAGTATCAGAAGACATTTCACGCTCACGCTTCAGGTTGGTAATGACCATGACAATCCTCAGTTTTTATATTTTCTCCATGTCTTGTTGATTGATTTGTACCAGTCTCTGATGCCACAAATTTTTTTCTTCTTCAACAGTCATGTAGAAAATATTTTATTTACTATCAACCCGATACAAGTTTCCTTCTGTTCTGCATCCCTTCATTAGTGAATTGCCTGTCTTTCCAATGATAGTGCGGCCTTTCTGATTAAAAGTTACTATGGGTCCCGAGTCACAGAGTTGACTCACAGTGAGTAGATTATGATGTAGGACATCTACATAAAGGACTTATCTCTTCTTTATATCTCCATTAGCTAATTAAATACTTCCACTGCCTTTGATTTTCAGAGCTCCGTCATTCCCAAATCGTACTATACAATCAACCATACTTTTGATATCTGTTAACAGGTCATCATTACCTATCATATGAGATGAACAAACTCTATCAAGAATCCATGTACTGTTGTTTTTTGTAGCTTTGAGGGCCACCTCTGTACGGTTGGATTTCTCAATCTTCTTCTTTTCATTCCAAGAGATATTGTATTGATTATAAGATATTCATGGACTTCTAATTATTTCTTCCACATAATCAGATTCTTCATACACATAATCTTCTTCTAGAGAAGAAAACCAATTTGTGAGAGCAACACCATCAGGAGGATGGATATTGACCCATCTCTGAGAGTTGTATGAATCTATTCTATCGAATCTCTGCCTGCAATACATAGCTTTATGGCCAAAGTTAGAATAATAAAAACATTATCCATAGAAACTATTTATTCTATAAGATGGAGGATATGAATTCGGTCTCCTTTTTTGATGTCCCGGAACTTCCCCATTCAAGTAGCTCCTTGCCTCTTCGTAATATGACATGGTATGGCCCCGATAGCCACAAAACTGAAACTTCATGAAAGGAAATGTCTTCTCAATTGAATTTCTCCTCCTTCCTTCTACTGTGGGAGAATAGTTGGACTGCCTGTCATTTCTAAAAGTTTGAGGATAATTTGTAGTTCTTATTTTAGTTTGGACTGAGGGTTTTTTTTCAGCACATCAGGAAATGTCTTAACATGTCCAACCTTTACCTTTTCGTTATTTTGGCTTCCTTCACTTCTAATAGTTGAAATCTCAAATTCACATCCAATTCCACTCTTTCCCCTAAAATCCGGTCTTTGATCACTAAATATTTTTCTAACCCCATCTAAACCAAACTTATCTCTTACTAGTAATTCGACATCTGAGAATCTTCCAAAAAGAATTTTCTTATTACCCTATTTTGTGGTTGATTGAAATTAAATTTTACTACTAAGAGTAACAACTTATTCCTCAAGAACCTCAAATTTATTGGACTTCTCTTCCAGTCTGGATGAAAGGTCATTTATGACCTTTTCATGTTCTTCAATTCTATGCTTTAGTTCCACAACATCATCTGTGTTTTCAAGGATTGAATACTGGAGTCTCACTAGTTATTCTAGTCATTAAATTTATAATTCAAGCTTATCAACTTATTCTGATGAATCATTCACCATTTCCTTCCACTTATTTCATCTCTTACATTTATTCTCAAGCTTTAAAAAATCCTCCTTAATTTTAATCTTTGGATCGACATTAGAAGTTATCTAATTATATCTGACATTATTGATCGGGGGTTATAACTTTTCAATGGTAGCCACCATGGATGCATGGTTCCATGTATTATATTTTGGTTCTTCTTCTTCCCAAAATTCAATAGCCTCATCATCTTCTTCACAAAGAAAACTATTCTTCTGTATTTTCTTTCCAGATATGAAGTCTCCCTTTTTGAAAAACCTTTTCTGAGGCTTCCTGATGTCTTCATCTTCGCTCTCTTCATCATCAAACATTCTTTGGCACTGAGAGGCAATGTGCCCAAATCTTCCACAATGAAAACAAGCCATGGGTAGATTACCATTAAATTTACCTTTTCCCTTTTTCAGCTTCTTGGCAATGAGAGAAATAATTTATTTTTCCTCATCATCTTCACCATTACTATCTTCTAAAATTTTCAATTTTTCCATGGCTTTGAATGCCATTTCCATGGAAATATCTCTTTCTTCATGGGAAGACACATTTCCATTGTACATAAAAGGAAGTCTTCACAATATTTTCTATAAAATATCAATGTCTTTGATTTCCTCTCAAAGATCTCTAATTGCTACTACAACTTCGGTAATTTGATTTAATAATGAATCTGCATTCTCATTAGGATGCATCTTTAGATGGTCCAACTTGTTGTGTAAGACTTGAAGTTTTTCCTCCTTAAATTTGTTGTCTCCTTCATAGATGTTTTCAAGTTTATCCCACAGAGACTTTGATGAGGTGAAAATAATCACCTTTAAGTAGATTTGATCTGAAAGAGCCATAGAGATAGCATTCTGAGCATTACCATATGCGTCAAAAACTTTCCTGTATGTATCAGTCATAACAAGAGCTGTTGGATTGTTAACATGTATTCCTTTCAAGGTAGCAAAGAGGACTTCCATTCCAAGAGATATTAATTGAGATTTCATTCTATTATTCCAAATATGAAAATTACTTCCATCGAAGAGAGGTACTCCCCTAGTATTGCCTGCATTCTTCATATCGAAAAAAGACTGATCTAACACCAGCTACCTCCCTCTGAAACCACTTGTAGGACTATGGGACACCCTGAGTGGGGAGTGGTGAATCAGGGTGACAAATTTTTCTTTTATTGTGATGGAACTTGTTCCCACGTTGGTAGGAACTTATTAAACCTGTATGATGAAAAAGATCAGAAAGCAAACATTCACATGCAGAGAGATGAAACAACGTTTTTTACTTGGTTCACCACTATGGGCTACGTCCAAGGAGCATACGCCGACAGGTTGTCGGTCATACCAAATTCCACTATTCTTCACTAGTTATGGATTACAATGGTTCAGGCATAATCACTCTGTCCCAGGCTCACTACCGTTACAAAGTTTTAGGGATATCCCACTGCATCCCTCGGGTCACTCCCATTAACTCCCCATGGCTGACAGCCTTTGGTGAAGTCTCACTCAGTTTATAGACTTGAAGGTCACTTAATCATTACAATAGAATGCAGACTCTATTTTATTTAGATGCTCTGTTGAAGTCCAACTCTCACCAGTAGAAAAATCTAAATCTGCACTGAGGGTACCAAGAAACCTTCCAGCTTTCGTGCAACTTCCACAAGACGGATGTACTTCGATAACACCTGGTGCGCTTCCCCAAGCAGGTGTGCAAGTTTTGAAGCCGGTGCTCATGTTATAACTGGTGTAGAAGTCTATGTCCAAAACTTGCGCAACTCAACCTTCTTCAATACCAAACTTGCGTGACTCACACCCTTTCTCTTCCAAACCGCCTCGGACGTGCCGAAAACAACTGTCGCACAGCTTATATAGGCATGAACCACAACCATTTGCGCAACCACTTCACTTGCATGACAGGAGCACTAAATTTCTCTAAGTCTCTAAATTAATCCACAAAGAGGAGGGGTGGTCCTCTATTTATAGGAAAAATGGACACCCTGCGTGGTGGCGCGCCAGCCTCCTCACGGTGTGCAAGTTCCGGTGCGCAGCTCCAACCACCCTAGCCTCTGTCGCGATACTCACTTACGAGACCAACCCAAAACTTGCGCGCCCCGGTTTCCATTTCCATATTTTGAAGTTCTGATCTTGAAAAAAAATGGCGCGCAACTTTTGAATCCTCCTAGCCACCGTCGCGCATGTCCTTTCTCAGCGCACAAGTGAATTTCACGACACATGTTCAGCGCGCAAGTCCATTTACCAAAAACCATTGTTTTCCCTTTTTGTCAATTTTGAGGTCCATAAAATTGGAAAAAATTGTAAAATAGTGCCAACTTCAATACTATTATCCTCTTGACCTGTATGAGTACTTTGCTCGCACACATTCTGAACTTCCTCTGAAGATTGACAACAAACACAAACCATTCTCCAATTCATGCATAGATGACCATGGTTCCAACATGGGGCATTCCCCTAATCTAGATCATACAAAAAGAGTCTAAAAAAATAAAATCATTTTGTAGGGAATGAGTATAGAAACATAGTATGTGGTATCCAACCACCCCCTAAATAATATCATTAGATAGAGTGTATTCCAAAAATTATAAAATGTTCCACGAATATATAAATTACTATAACATGACATAATAAATAGTCTATTAATAAATATTAGCACTAAAAAGTAACATACAATGAGGGGAGGGTCCATATTTATCTAAGTATATTGAAATCCATCTTGGTATCTATGATTATATAAAAAAACATGCACCATGAGTTTGAGAAATTCAACTTGTATTTAGCTCACACATGTAAGCATTTGCATCCAAATATATGAAAGGACTTCAGAAAAAGAAGTTTGGGTCTCATTGGGAAATCCCATGAATAATAATTTTAGTCTAACTAGTCCTTGATGTTATACAACCCACCCAATGGAATATCGAAATGGTTAAAACAAATTGTGGAATGGATACACCATCCCAAATCATCTTCGCATAGAATTATTTAGTTTCTATAAATTTTTCTATACTTCAACATCTACCCTACCATCTTGGTACATACTAAAGCTCATATGTAAGAACATATACAAATTTTACATGTAAAACCTAATGGCTAAATAAAACATAAGCCAAAAATTATTATATTAGAAAATATTACAAAGAATACCAATAAGTGTTAACTTTAATGAATAATTAATAGTATCATACATAATGGATTCACTACTATCAAAAAAACATTCAAAATTAGTGATAGAGGTGTTTTAATAAGATAATATAATCAAAAATAAGTACTCAATTCAATAAAAGGCACAATACCAAATTATGTATAACCAATTGGTCAAAATTGCTTTTCCTTTGTTGATTTAATGATTTATAAAAAACGAATTATTTTATTAAACACTTTTTATTACATATTTTTACTTTGACCATACCATTTCTTATACCAATAACACAAATTATTAATTGAATAAGTGGAGCACCTACCAATCAATTTATTGATATTTTTTATTTAAACCTTTGAAGAGCAGTGATAAAATAAAAAATCTCACAGATTACACATAAAAATACCATAATTAAAATACAATGTTATAATTTTAGATGAAAAAATAGATATTACAAACAATGTTCTCTCTATACATTCACCTATAAGAACACTCTTATGATAATAGCTTATAAAAAATAGAAAGGAATTGATATATTTAAAAAGACATAGAATAAGGATATGACTGATTACATCTGTTGAACACTAGAGAAAGTGGAGGGAGGATTAAAAGTGATGAATGAGGGAAACAATACAAAATATAGATTTTGGGAGTAAACGAACCATATTTTATAAATTATGGGAAATGGATCCACATGTAGAGCTTGAGATGAATGGTATAACATGATAGAGTGTGATAATGAGGAAAATAAGATAGAAATCCTAACCACCAGTCAATTTTTGTACCAATTTTATGACATAAATGACACAAGATCCTTATAAAAAGGTATTTTCTAAAATCCTGGTGTTTTATAATACTATCCCATATAAATAAATTTTATATTGTTCCTAGAATTCATTGAACGCACCACATAAATTAAATGAACAGTGATATACTATTAGAATTTTAGTATTTAATATGATAGTTTTCATTAGTTATTGGATTGGAGGATATGAATAGGACTAAATAGATTATGAGAAATATATTTTTTTATAGATTTAAAATTGAATTAATTTGTTATAAATTGATTATAAATACATATAAAGATCATTTCAATTTAAAAGTGATGTTTTCAAGAAAACTATTTTTATAAGTGCAAGGTCTTTTTATCATAATAAATTAAATTAATCACTATTATCAAAATATTATAAAAAAATTTATACAATATATTTTAAATCAAATGTTTGGAAATTCATAGAACATTTTACTTGGAATGAGATAAGAATTAATCTAGGTTTATAACTAAAAATGTTTTTTATCCTAGAATATTTTTTCCCTTTTTCAAAACTTATTCAAAAATGAATTCCTTAAAATTATATAAAATATATTTTATATAATCGATTTAATATTTGGATTTCAGATGTTCAAATTTGGTATGTAGTTCTCTTTTATTTTTTGGTTATTATGAAAAGTAACCTTTGTGAAATAAGATAACCTCTATAAGTGTAACGCTTCGACCCCAGTTACCCAGAGTCAGTGCATTATTACATAACCTTGGTCTGATCATAAAAGTTCAAGTCTCGAAAGGCCAATTATTTTAGTAGCTTTGGATGTAATAGATACATTCATAAGGTTTACATTACAACATAAAGTGAAAAACTACAACAACATAGTCTCCATAGTCCACACTCATATCCCCTCAGACTATCCCTACAGGTTAGTCATAAAATAATTTTCACATCCTGGGAAAAATAAAACATAGAAAGGGGTGACCTCAGATGCTTAGTAAGGATAACAATATAGTAGAAACTTTCATAAATAAGCATAAACATTTAAGGCAGTGTATAACTAAAACAAAATACATTTAAACACGATATTCAGAATAATATGGAAAAAATAAAATGAAATAATGAAATTTAATTATTCACATGGATATTTTACTTGTCGAATAATCACATGCAATATCAATAACCACATTCATAATGATGGAATGCATAATGCCAGACTATCATAACCACATAGTCAAGGCCTTGTGCCAAGACTACAAATAAGATTTTGTCAAGGCCTTGTGCCAAGACACTAGTTTATCTCATGAGACCTACCGATGTATCAAGGAGCTATAGCGGGCTCCACCTGTCAATAACTAAATCCAATGCATTCTTCATATAAATAAGTTTAATCATAACATAAACATTTGTATTAAAACTATCATACGAAATGACAATAAATTATCCATAATCCATGAATGGTATAAAAATAACACATCTACAGTCAAACATATCAGAAAACCTTCGATACAATATAGAAGTTTTTTAACATAATAAATCAACTTCAACTAATCTTAAAATCTATCAAAGGATGTTGGCATATACGAAATCAAAACTATTTGAGAGAAATATATCTTTTTTTGAAATCATTTAAAAGTCATATAATTATAATATAAAAAATTTACTTTGAAAGTATTCTTATAAGATTGTAAGGGAAGCTTCGATGATGTTATAATGGTGGAAAATATCCACACCTACCATATAAGTTAAAAAACATTCTTACCTTAAATTTTTCAAAAAGGTAAAAAAGTACCTTGTTAGGAAAACGATGGAAAGATTCGTTTCAAAACTGTATAAGGTCAAATAAGGGAATAAATGACTTTAACCCATTTTCTATTCAATAGTAAAAATGTTTTAAAATACATTTTTAAGAAACGTGGATGTGGATTATAAAGAGGTCTCAGTAGATAATTTCGTATAAACAACCTCATATAATGAAGAGAATGTGAAATAAACCCTTACCTTGTAATGTTCCTTGGTCAAGGATAGTATAACATCCTTTATAATGGTGAAATAATAGTTATTAAATTATACAAGAATCATATACATTAATATGATATCATATATGATGTTTTAAAATTGATTTTTTAATAATATCTTAGTATTATCGTCGTTTCATGTGTTAACTTACTCATTTTCTTTAATATGTTTTGTTACATAAGCCATGTTTTTTATGGATAGGTTGTTTCTTATTCATATCCAGAATGATATCAAGTCCTTAAACATTATTATTAATCATCAAATTATAATTATACTTGATTGTATATGATGGGGCATGAATCTCATCGCGTTTGTGATCCGTACGTACGCACGAACGCTCCTTCCATTTCATTTTTCATTTTAAAAAGAATCAAAAGCAAATGATACATAGTTATATTATTATTCCAGTATAATATAATATGTTATATATGTTACTTATTTTCATTACCATCATCTTTTATATGTTCCATGTATGCAATGAATGAGTCATATCACTTTGAGGGGGCGGTAGTCCGCACTTCCTCAAATGAAATTATCGTCTATACATACAACATGAAATGAATAATGGTATGGTATAAAATGGAATTAAAGAAGCTTATATATAAAATAAATATCATAAAAATCATATTTAATTACATTTTCATCATAATGGACACCATGAGAAGCGGTAAAAGATAATTTGAACAATCATCATTTCGTGAGGTGTTTGGTTGCCATCCACAGAAACATTATGTTCTTCACCTATTAGATGGAGGTGTGTGTAAGTGTAGTTCAAATAATTATCATAAAAACATCCTATAATATTAAGGATACTGATGTTGTTACAAAAGTAAATAATAAAATGAGTTCATGGGTTGGAGAAGTAATATAAAAGAAAAAAAAATTAAGAGAAATCGTTACCTTTAATTTGGGTAACACCCTTTAGTTTGAACCAAAAGGACTCTTGAAGTGCCTTCTGCCTAAGGTAAGGTTTCTTGGAAGTAGAGGAGAAGGATGTAGGGAGATTAATTAGGTAGAGTTTGGATTACCCAAAAGGCATTATAGGTGTGAGGAATTGGTTAGAAGTGGTGTCCTTTTATAAGGGGGAGGAGGGACTCTTTAGTGAAAAATTTAATGTATTATTTTATAATAAATTCATATTCGGTTTCTAATGGATTTAAAAAAGAATTATTTAATTTCTAATGTGGGTATATGTAGATAACCACTAAACAAAAAGGTTTTAGAGTGGTTTGGGTCACTATATTAACATTATTTTTTAGATTTAACTCTCAGTTAATTAGTTTGACATTTACCATATCTCTTTGTATTTTTATATTATTTTGTTAATAAATTTACTATAAACTCCCAAGAGAACCCCAAGTGGTTCATTAATGACATAAATATCATCATATAAGTCCTTTTCCTGAACCTTATACTTTTATGAATATTATATCAATTAATAATATAAGTTTTTTTTTAAAAACTCCTTTTTGTCAATTTTGACACTATTTAATAATTAATTTTTGTTAAGGTCTTAATAAATTTATTAATTCGAAAAAAATTCATTTAATCAATTATAACATGTCATATTAACCAATATAATTAGTGTATGGAATCAAAACGGTCAAATTTTATTTATTTTAAAATTTATAATACCAATTATTTGATTCTTTCATTAACAAGGAAAATACTGCATCATCATTGTATCATAAATAAATTTAATTATTAAATGTCTAAAAATTATAAATAAAATCCCATTATTCAGGAAATTTTTTTAGCTTGCTAATTAATATTTATAGTCGAAACTATAACATATATAACCCTATGTAAAAAAATGTTTTCTAAAAGATATATGCTTATGTCATTTTTGTATTTACTTTAACTTAATTAATATAAAGTGTCATTATCAGTTACAGGTGTCTCCATGGGGTCCCCAAATCGACCCGAAGATGCACATGGTATGAAATGTGTATAAAAATATGGTTAAGACTTGTTTTAGGTTAATTTAGTATTATTATAATATTATTGTTTTACCCTTATTTACCAGATTTACCTTTTAACGATGGAAAATAAAATATTTACCGAAATAATTATTCAAAATGTCTAAAAATAAAAGTCACATATTTACAAAATTTGGACCTCCAGATTCTAAATATGGAATTGATTTTTCTAAATTCAAAACACAGAAGTGCAGAAATTAATTTAAAATTAATTCTTTTTGTCAAAACAAAAAGCGGGTTTTTAACTAATAATAACTATCAAAAGATTGAGACTTTCTTATATGTAGTTTAGATATGAAATTATGTAAAATGACCAACATTGTATTAAATGGTAAAAATATAATTTAATTATACTTTAAAACCACTCAATAGAATAATTTAGCACTATAAATTATTTTGATTAAAAAAGTTGTTTTTAATTAAAATTTTGTATTTTTCACTATTCATCAAAAACTGAATGTTTTCAGAAAAATACCAAAACTTCACCCAAATATAATTTTGATTTTCCGAATTCAAAAATGATTTCTATTTTACCAAATTAATAACATAGAAATTTCATTTATTAATTTAAAATTAATCCCTCTTATCAAAACGAAAAGGCGTATTTTTAAGAAACAATATCTATCAAAAGATTGATACTTGTTTATGTCCAATCTCAAAGTGAAATTACTTAAAATGACCAGAATTTGATTAAATGGTAAAAATATAATCTATTTATACTTACAAACCATTAAAATATTTATTTTTACACTATAAATTATTTTTATTAGAAAAGTTGTATTCAGTTAATATATAATATTTTTTGACTATTCACCCAAATATGAAAGTGATCAGAAAAGCACCAAAAATTTATTGAAACTAAATTATTATATCCTTCTTCTAAAGAAGACGTTTATTTTTTCAAATTTAATATATTAAAGTTTCAAATATTGGATTTAAAAAGGGTTCATCATTAAAAGGTGGTAAAAGTGCATTTTTTGAAATAAATACTGCTTTTATCTGAAAAAAATGAATTTGTTCTTACATTATGTCTAAGAAACTCATAATGTGGATTCTAAAATTATAAGGATTATATATAATTCAATATTCAGTTAATATTATTTATAACCGCATTTGAACGGCTAGTTTGGTAAGTCGTGGAGCGCTAGAACTTGATGTTGCATGTAGTGAAAGTTATTGTATTACTTTGAAGAAATAATGTACTATGAAATCTTGGGTTGTTTCATTATTCACTCCTTAAATAAATTGAATCCTTGAAATTTCCAATTGTTCTTCCAAAATAAAAGGTTAAAAACTAAAAATACCTTTTTGGGATATCCCACATCGGAAATTGGGTTTATAAAATTTAGTCTTAATAAGAGAAAAAGGGGAATGAAAAAGTCACCACCAAATTATGATATAGATTAAGAGAAAATCGCTGTCAATTAGAGACACATAATTGGAGGAAGAATGTAAATATTTATAGGGAGTGATTGAGTTCATCAGTCACAAAAAATTATAGAATTGAGGGCCTGAAAGCCATCAATATATGATGAATTTAAATGTCATTGGTTCAAAAAATCATATGGTATTAGGATAAAACATTTTTATTTTTTAGATTACACCACAACAGTTTAAGAATTAATTTTTTCATTGAATAAGAGAATAAAAATAGTATATACTTGAAAATTATATTTCCATCCTTTAACTAATTTCTACCACAAACTCATCTTTCGCTCTAAAGGATAATAGAACATAAAAAATATTCAATTTATCCTATTCGTATAGGGTTCCAGAAAAATGAATTTATAATTCATTTACCAAAATTTTTTAAAAAACTACATTATTCAATCCAAAACATCACATGGGCTAGTGGTAGGTTATACACCCATGTTTCCATTCGGTTGTGGGTTCAAGTCTCGCGGCTTTTCCGGACGCGACGGGTTGCTGCTCGACCTCCGGTTTTCCCTTTTTATGGAAATCCAAAAATAATCTCAGACTAGACTTATCAAAAATACTTCTGTCCAAACTCACAGCCCAAAATTTATTGGGATGTTAAACACAATGATGCTCATTTTTGCCACGTAGTAACATGTGAACACCTTCATCATGTATTCTTTTAAAACACTGCAACATCCTGAATTACCATAAAACCTTATTGATTATATTCATTCTCGACTATTCATTATAGAATACTGGATATACTCCTTATATCCAATAATCTTGTAAACTCAAACAACGATGGAATATACAAATCATTAATCAGTTTCAAGGTAGTTAAGAATATCCAATATAATTTATCCCAATAAAACATGTATTATTTCAAAATCAATACCTCAGTATCAGAACCATATTATGGTTTATCTTTCTCTCAACCATATATTTTCCAAAAAATTAACCTTCTATTGAGCCACTTCTCTTGGTTCTACACAATCTCAAATCCTTAATGAAATAATACTGCAGTATAATCCTTATATACTACATAATTATTATAACTAGTACATCGTTGATACAACACTCAAATGACATTATTATTTAATAGAAACATAAGAACTCTAATCATTCTCCTCATCTGTGGTACTATCAGAACATGATTATTATCCAATAACATCATTTGGGGAATACTCTTATGATTTGTACATTGGTTCGCGTAGTGTCCCAACTCATTTTATATGAAGCATTTTACATTTGAAACCTTTTTCATACCCTTGCAGTCACATACATGGTGTCCTTTTTCTCCACACTTATAACAAACTCCCATTTCGTTCAAGCAAGTTCCATGATGTTTCTTCCCATAGTTATCACATATGGGAAAATTCTTCTTTTCCCTCTTCCCTATATCCATCATTCTCTCTTACACCCTTTTCTTCTCTTACTTCCCTTAAAAGCCATAAGACTCAAATAATTCTTTACTTATATTTTTAACACATGATACTATTTATTCATATGTTTAGAATACATGGGAGACAATTTCCATTATAAATGTTGGCTTAATACTGTGAAAGATATGATCCTTCTTACTCATTGGATCATATGTATTGATGGAGTTCACATTCCTTCAACTGTGCGCCATTTCTATACAATGGCATGCACTAGGTTAGTTTATGAATTGCAATGAATAATTCCAAACTTGAAAAATATCTAACATAAATTGAATAGTTTATGGATATAATCCATAATCACAAAAATGTTTTCTTTGAGAAAGTATATACTCATAAACCCTTCATAGTGGTTTTTAATGAAAATGAGAATTATCCTAAGAGTGTCCCCGGAGAGTGTCGTAACCAAGAGTGCATTAAGGCCCATTGTCGTGCAGCAGTTCACATTCGAGTCTAGCTCAAAGCGGTGTTTTTGGGTTTTACCCCTAGGTATATCTGTGGTAGTGATTCCACTACCTTCTTGTATACCGACGAGGATATATTGCTATGAAAACTCACATAATCTCTACAATACCAAAATTCTAGGAAGTTCTTCTATACTAATCCTCAAAGTCCATCTTAGGTATATGTGCTCTAATCAGAGTTTATCAAAATCTGGCTACCAGGGTTTGTAATAAACCTCCCTGTGATACCAACTATAACGCCCTGACCCCAGTTACCCAGAGTCAGTGCATTATTACATAACCATGACATGATCATAAAAGATCATGTCTCTAAAGACCGATTAGTTTAGTATTCTTGGAAGTACTAGATACATCTATATTGTTTACATTACACCATAAAGTGAAAAACTATAACAATGCAGTCTCAATATTCCACAATCATATCCCCTCAGACTATCCTAGTAGGTTAGTCATAAAATAATTCTTCACATCCTGGGAAAAAAGCATAGAAATGGGTGAGAACAGATGCTCAGTAAGGATAACAATATAGCAGAAGCATTCACAAATAAGCATAAAAATTTAAGGCAATTTATAAATAAAACAAAATCCTTTTAAACTAGAACTTCAACATAATATGGAAAAAATAAAATGAAATAATTCCATTTACTTATTCACATGGATATTCTAGTACTAGAAAAATCACATGCAATATCAATAACCACTTTCATAATGATAGAATGAATAATTCCAAACTATCATAACCACATAGTCAAGGCATTGTGCTAAGACTAAAAATAAGATTTTGTCAAGGCCTAGTGCCAAGACAACAGTTCGTCTCATGAGACCTACCGATGCATCGATGAGATATAGCGAGCTCCACCCATCACTTACTAAGTTCAATTCATTCCTTATATGAATTGGTTTAAACATAACATAAATATTCATATTAAAACTAGCATACGAAATGTCAATACAGTATCCAAAATCCATGAATGGTATAAAAATAACACATCCACAATCAAAAATATCACAAAACCTTCAATACAATATGGAAGTTTTGTATCATAATAAATCAACTTCAAATAATCTTAAAATCTATCAAAATATGTAGACATAGATGAAATCAAATCTATTTTAGAGAAATATCTAATTTTTTTAAATCATTTAAAAGTCACATTATTATAAAATAAAACATTTACTTTGAAAGTATTATTATAAGTTTATAATGGAAGATTCGATGATTTTATAATGGAAGAAAATATCCTCACCTTCCGTGTAAGTTAAAAAAACATTCTTTCCTTAAATTTGTCGAAAAGGTCAAAAAGTACCTTGTTTGGAAAACAACGAAATGATTTCTTTCAAAAATGTATAAGGTAAAATAAGGGTATAAATGACTTTAACCCATTGTCTAATCAATTTTAAAAAATTTTTGAAATAAATTTTTAAGAAACAAGGATGTGGATGATAAAGAGGTCCCAGTAGATAATTATGTATAAACAACCTCGGATAATGAAGAGATTGTGAAATAAACCCTTACCTTGTAATTTTTCTTGGTTGAGGGTAGTTTAACCTCCTGTATAATGGTTAAATAATTTTTATAAAATTATATAATAATCATATACATTAATAAGATATCATATATGATCTTTTAACATTGCTTTGTTAATAATATCTTAGTATTATCACTGTTTCAAGTGTTAACTTTCTCGTTTTCATTTATATGTTTTGTTACATAATTCATGTTTGTTATTGATAGGTTGTTTTTATTCATATCCAGAATGATATCAAGTCCTTAAAAATTATTTGTAATCATAAAATGAGAATTACACTTTAATGTATATGATGGGGAATGAATCTCATCGCGTTCGTGGAGACGGTAAACTGTACATACACACGAACGCTACTTCCATTTCATTTTTAATTTTAAAAGGAATAAAAACCAAATGATACATAGGTATATTATTATTAAAGTATAATATAATATTTTATATACGTTACTTATGTTTATTACCGCCATCTTTTATATGTTCCATGTATGGTATGAACGAGTCATATCACTTTGAGGGGGCAGTAGTCCACACTTCCTCAAATGAAATTATCATATATATAGACAACATGAAAATAATAATGGTATGTGATAAAATGGAATTACAGAAGCTTATATATGAAATAAATATCATAAATATTATATTTAATTACAGTTCCATCATAATGCCTACCATGGGTTGGAGATAATTTGAACAATCCTCGTTTCGTGAGGCGTTTGGTTGCCATCTACAGAAACAATATGTTCTTCACCCATTAGATGGAGGTGTGCGTAAGTGTAGTTCAAATAAATCTCATAAACAAAATCCTAGTATGTTGGGGATATAGGTGTTTTTACAAAATAAAAAAATAAAAAGAGATTAATGGTTGGAGATGTAAAATAAATGAAAAAAAGTTAAGAGAAATCGTTACCTTTAATTTGGGAAACTCCATTTGGTTTGGACCAAAAGGACTCTTGAAGTGCCTTATGCATAAGGTAAGTCTTCTATGAGAAGTATAGGGATGTAGGGATATTAATTGGGCAGAGTTTGGATGAGGGAAAAGGCTTGAGAGGTGTGAGGAATTGGTTACAAGTGGTGTCCTTTTATAAGGGGGGAGGAGGGGCTCTTTAGGAAAAACATAAAGTACTATTTTATAATATATTCATATTTGGTTAATAATGGCTCAAAACTAGATTATTTAATGTATAAGGTGGGGATATGTAGATAAACACTCAAAAAATTGGTCTTAGACAGGTTTGGTTCACTATATTAACCTTATCTTTTAGATTTAACTGTCAGTTAATTAGCTTTACATTTACCATGTCTCTTTGTATTTTTATATTATTTGGTTCATAAACTTACTATAAACTGCCAAGAGAACCCCAAGTGGTTCATTAATAACATACCTATCATTATATAAGTCCTTTGACCAAACCGTATATTTTTAGAAATATTATACCAATTAATAATATAATATTTGTTTTAAAAACTTTTTTATGTCAATTTGGACACTATTTAATAATTGATTTTGGATAAAGTCTTAATAACTTTATTAATTCGAAACAAATTCATTTTATTAATTATAACATGTCATAATAACAAATAAAATTCGTTTATGGCATCAAAACTCCCATATTATATTTATTATAACATTTATAATACCAAATATTTGATTCTTTCATTAATAATGAAAATACTGCATCATCATTGTGTCACAAATAAATTTTTTTATTAAATGTATAAAAATTATAAATAAAATCTAATTATGTATAAAATCTTTTTATCCTTCTACTGAATATTTATAGTCGAAAATATAACATATATAACCCTATGTAAATATTGTTTTTCTAAAAGATATATGCTTTTGTCATTTTTGTATTTACTATCACTTAATAAATATAAAGTGTCATTATCACATACAAGTGGCTCCATGGGGTCCCAAAATAGACCCAAAGATGCGCATGGTAGGAAATGTGTCATCCAATAAGGTTATTATACATTTTAGGTTAATGTAGTATTTTCATAATATTATTATTTTACCCTTATTTACCAGATTTACCCTTTAACCATGGTAAAGAAAATATTTACCGAAATAATTATTCAAAATGTCTAAAAATAAAAGTTACCTATTTACACAATTTTTACCTCCTGATTATAAATATGGAATCCATTTATCTAAATTAAAATCACATAAGTGGCATAAATTAATTTATAATTAATTCTTGTTGTCAAAACAAAAAGCATGTTTTTAATAAATAATAACTATCAAAATATTGACACTTTCTTATGTTCATTTTAGATGTGAAATTATGTAAAATGACCAAAATTTTATTAAATGGTAATAATAAAATCTAATTAAACATTAAACCCACTGAATATTATAATTTATCACTATAAATTATTTTGATAAAAAAGTTGTTTTTAATTAAAATTTAATATTTTTCACTATTCATCAAAAATTGAATGATTTTTGAATAATACCAAAAATTTACCCTAAGATAATTCTGATATTAGGAATTCAATAATGATGTCTATTTTACCAAATTAGAAACATAGAACTTTCATTTATTAATTTAAAATTAATTCCTGTTATCAAAACCAAAAGGCATATTTTTAAGAAACAATATCTATCAAAAGATTGATACTTGTTTATGACCAATCTCAAGGTTAAATTACTTACAATGACCAGCATTGGATTAAATGGTAAAAATATAATCTATTTATACTTCCAAACCATTAAAATTTATAATTTGACACTATAAATTATTTTTATTAGAAAAGTTTCATTCAGTTAAAATATAATATTTTTCACTATTCACCCAATTATGAAAGTGATCAGAAAAGAAAAAAAAATTTATTGATACTAAATTATTATGTCCTGATTCTATATAACAAGTTTATTTTGTCAAATTGAATATATAAAAGTTTCAAATATTGGATTTAAAAAGGGTTCATCATTAAAAGGCGGTAAAAGGGAATTTTTTTTGAAGAAATACTTCTTTTTTCTGGAAAAATGAATTTGTTCTTACATTATGTCTAAGAAACTCATTATATGGATTATAAAATTATAAGGATTATATATAATTCAATATTTAGTTAATACTATTTATAACCACTTTTGAATGGCTAGTTTGGTAAGTCGTGGTGCCCTAAAACTCGGTGTTGCGTGTAGTGCAAGTTATTAGATTACTTTGAAGAAATAATGTTCTATGAAATCTTGGGGTGTTACATTATTACCTCCTCCAATAAATTGTGTCCTCACAATTTAAAATTTTCCTTCAAAAATAAAAGTTTAAAAATAAAAATACCTTTTTGGGAAAACCCACATCGGAAATTGGGTTTATAAAATTTAGTCTAAATAAGAGAAAATTGGGAATGAAAAAGTCACCACGAAATTATGATCTCAATTAAAAGAACATTGGTATCAATTAAAGAAACATAATTGGAGGAAAAACGTAAATATTTATAGAGATGATTGAGGTCATCAATCACAAATAGATGTAGAATTGAGGGCCTCAAAGCCATCAATCTATGATGATTTGTAATGTCATCAGTTCAACAAAACATAAGGTATTAGGATAAAACATTTTTAGTTTTAAGATTCCTTCACTAATGTTTAAGATTTAATTATTTCAAAGAATAATAGAAGAAAAAAAGTATGTACTTGACAAATAGAGTTCCATCCTTTAACTAATCTCTACCACAAACTCATGTTTCGCTCTAAAAGATAATTGAACTTAAAATATATTATATTTATCCTATTCGTATAGGGTTCCAAAAAAATGAATTTATAATTCATTTACCAGGCCTTTGTAAAAACTACATTATTCAATCCAGGACATCACTTGGGCCAGTGGTAGGTGATTCAGCCTTGTCGCCCTTCAGTTGTGGGTTTAAGTCTCACGGCCTTGCCGGACACGACGTGTTGCCGCCCGACCTCCGGTTTGTCCTTTTTATGGAAATCCATAAATAATCTCAAACTAGACTTATCCAAAATACTTCTGTCCAAACTCACAGTCCAAAATTTATAGGTATGTTAAACACAATGAAGATCCTTTTTGCCATGTAATAACATGTGAACACCTTCATCATGTATTCTTTTAAAACACTGCAACATCCTGAATTACCTTAATACCTTATTCATTACATTCATGCTCCATTATTCATTATAGAATACTGGATATACTCCTTCTATCTAAAAATGTTGTAAACTCAAACAATGATGGAATATAAAAATCATTAATCAGTTTCAAGGTTTTAAGGAATATCCAATATAATTTATCCAAATCAAACATGCATTATTCAAAATCACTACCTCAGTATCAAAACCATATTATGGTTTATCTTTCTCTCAACCATATTTTTTCTAAAAAATTAACCTGTTATTGAGCCCCTTTTCATGGTTCTAAAAAATCTCAAATCCTTAATGAAATAGTACTGCATTACAATCCTTATATACTCTATAATTATTATAACCAGTAAATCATTGATACAACACTAAGATGACATAATTCTTCAATAGAAACAAAAGAACTCTAATCATTCCTCCCCATCTGTGGTGCTATCATAACTTTATTATTATCCAATAGCATCATTTGGGTCATACTCTGATGATTTGGACATTTGTTCGTGTATTGTCCCAACTCTTTGCATATGAATCATTGTACATTTGAAACCTATTTTTATCCTTGCAGTCACATACGTGGTGCTCTTTTTCTCCACACTTATAACAAACTCTCATTTCCTTCAGGAATGTTCCAGGGTGTTTCTTCCCATAGTTATCACATATGATAGAATTCTTCTTTTCTATGTTCCCTTTATCCATATTTATCTCTTCCATCCTTTCCTTTTCTTGCTTCCCTTCAAATCCATAGGACTCAGAGAATTATTTAATTATCTTTTTAACACATGATACTATTTCTTCATATGTTGAGAATACATGGGAGACAATTTCCAATCTAAATTTTTTCATAATACCATGAATGATATGATCCTTCTTTCACTTTTGATCATATGTATTACTGGAGTTCACATTCCTTCTATTTGACACCATTTATATACAATGGAATACACTAGGTCAGTTTATGAATTGCAATGAATAATTCCAAACATGTAAAATTTATAACTTAAATTGAATTGTTTATGGATATAATCCTTAATCACAAAAATGTTTTTTTGAGGATTTATATTATCATAAAACCTTTCTAGTGGTTTTTATAGAAAATGAGAATTATCATAAGTATATCCCTCGGGAGTGCCGTAACCAAGAGTACAGCAAGTCCCGTTGTTGTGCACCAGTTCCCGTTTGAGTCTAGCTCAAAGCGGTGTCTTCGAGTTTTACCCCTAGGTACATCTGTTCCCGAGCTGCCTCTACATGCTTGAATCCAGGCATGGATGTATTTCTCGGAAAACTCACAAAATCTCTACAATACCAAATTTCTAGGAAGTTCTTCTATAATAATCTTCAAATTCCATCTTAGGTCTATGTGCTCTAATCAGAGTTTATCAAAATCTAGCTTCCAAGGTTTTTACTAAACCTCCCTCTAACACCAACTGTAACACCCCGATCCTAGTTACCCAAAGTCAGTGCATTATTACATACTCATGGCATTATCAGAAAAGATCATGTCTTGAAATACCGATTAGTTTATTATCCTTGGAAGTAATAGATACATAAATAAGTTTTACATTACATAATAAAGTGAGAAATTACAACCACATAGTCTCCATATTACACACTCATATCCCCTCAGACTATCTATGCAGGTCAATCATAAAATCCTTCTTCACATCCTGGGAAAAAGAAAACACAGAAAGTGGTGAGCTCAGATGCTCAGTAAGGATAACAATATAGCGGAAAATTTTATAAACAAGAATAAACATTTAATGCAATGTATAAATAAAATAGAAGCCTTTTAAACTTGAACATCAGCATAATATGGAAAAAATAAAATGAAATAGTTCCATTTACTTATTCACATGGATAATCTACTAGTCGAATAATCACATTCAATATCAATAACCACTTTCATAATGATGGAATGCATAATGCCAGGCTATCATAACCACATGGTCAAGGCCTTGTGAAAAGACTAAAAATAAGATTTTGTCAAGGCCCTATTCCAAGACAATAGTTTGTCTCATGAGACCTACCGATGCATCAAGGAACTATATCGGGCTCCACACGTCGCTTACTAAGTCCAGTGCATTCCTCATATGAACAGGTTTAAAAATAACATAAACATTCGTATTAAAACTAGCATACAAAATGTCAATCCATTATCCATAATCCATGAATGGTATAAAAATAACACATCCACAGTCAAACATATCAAAAAAACTTCAATACAATATGTATGTTTTCTATCATAATAACTCAACTTCAAATAATCTTAAAATCTATCAAAGGATGTTGACATAGATGAAATCAAAACTATTTGAGAGAAATATCAATTTTTTTGAAATCATTTAAAAGTCACATAATTATAAAATAAAACATTTACTTTGAAATTATTCTTATAAGCTTGTAAGGGAAGCTTCGATGATTTTATAATGGTATAAAATAGCCGCACCTGTCGTATAAGTTAAAAAAACATTCTTACCTTAAATTTGTCTAAAAGGTCAACAAGTTCCTTGTTTGGAAAATGACGAAAATATTCCTTCCAAAAATGTATAAGGTAAAATAAGGGTATAAATTACTTTAACACATTGTCTATTCAATAGTAGAAATGGATTGATATACATTTTTAAGAAGCATGGATGTGGATGATAATGAGGTCCCAGTAGATAATTACGTATAAACAACCTCGTATAATGAAGAGATTGTGAAATAAACCCTTACCTTGTACTTTTACTTGGTTGAGGGTAGTTTAAACTCATGTATAATGGTGAAATAATTGTTATTAAATTATACAAGAATCATATACATTAATATGATATCATATATGATCTTTTAACATTTCTTTGTTAATAATATCTTAGTATTATCGTCGTTTCATGTGTTAACTTACTCGTTTGCGTTTATATGTTTTGTTACATATGTCGTGTTTGTTATGGATAGGTTATTTATTATTCATATGAATAATGATAAAAATTCCTTAAACATTATTTGTAATCATCAAATTATAATTATTCTTGAATGTATACGATGGGGAATGAATCTCATCACATTTGTGGAGACAGTAATCCGTACGTACGCACAAACGCTACTTCCATTTCATTTTTCATTTTAAAAGGAATCAAAACCAAATGATACATAGGAATTTTATTATTCTAGTATAATATAATATTTCATATATGTTACTTATATTAATTACCACCATCCTTTATATGTTCCATGTATGGTATGAACCAGTCATATCACTTTGAGCGGGTAGTAGTCTGCATTTCCTCAAATTAAATTATTGTATATATATACAACATGAAAAGAATAATGGTATGATATAAAATAAAATTACAGAAGATTATATATAAAATAAATATCATATTTAATTACAGTGTCATCATAATGGCCACCATGAGAGGCGGTAGGAGATAATTTGAACAATCATCGTTTCGTGACGCGTATGGTTGTCATTCATAGAAACATTATGTTCTTCACTAATTATATGGAGGTGTTTGTAAGTGTAGTTGAAATACATCTCATAAAAACATCATAGTATATTTATTATACTGGTTTTGTTAAAAAATAAAATAATAAAAAGAGTTTAGGGGTTGGAGAAGTAAAATAAAAAAAAGAAGTTAAGAGAAATTGTTACCTTTAATTTGGGTAACTCTCTTTGGTTTGATCCAAAAGGACTCTTGAAATGCCTTTTGCATACCGTAAGGCTTATAGGAGGAGGAGAGAGATTTAGGTAGATTAATTGGTTAGAGGTTGGATGAGCAAAAATTCTTTATAGGTGTGAGGAATTGGATAGATGTGGTGTCCTTTTATAAGGGGGAGGAGGGGCTCTTTAGGAAAAACATAAAGTATTATTTTATAATAAATTCATATTTGGTTTATAATGTCTCAAAACTGGATTATTTAAAGTATATGGTAAGGATAGGTCAATAAACACTCAACCAATATGTTTTATACAGGTTTTCTCACTATATTAACATTATTTGTTAGATTTAACTCTTAGTTAATTAGTTTGACATTTACCATGTCTCTTTGTAGTTTTATATTACTTGGTTAATAAACATTATATAAACTACCAAGAGAACCCCAAGTGGTTCATTAATGACATAACTGTCATCATATATGTCCTTTGGTGGGAACTTATTTTTTTAGAAATATTATATCAATCAATAATATAATATTCGTTTTAAAAACTCCTTTATGTCAATTTTGACACTATTTAATAATTTATTGTTGTTAATGTGTTAATAAATTTATTAATTCAAAAAAATTTCAATTTAACAATTATAACATGTAAAATTAACCACTAAAATTAGTGTATGGAATAAAAACGTTCAAATTATATTTATTATAACATTTATAATACCAATTATTTGATTCTTTCATTAATAAGGAAAACACTGCATCATCATTGTGTCATAAATAAATTTAATTATTAAGTGTATAAAAATTCTAAACAAAATCCCATTATATAGGAAATCTTTTTGTCTTTATATTTAATATTTATAGTAAAAAATATAACATATATAACCTCTTGTAAAAATAGTTTTTCTAAAAGATATATGCTTATGTCATTTTTGTATTTACTTTATCTTCATTAATATAAAGTGTCATTATCACTTACAAGTGGCTCCATGGGGTCCTCAAATCGACCCAAGGATTCTTATGGTCCGACATGTATCAACCAATAGTTTTAGGACACGTTTTAGTGTAATTTAGTATTATTATAATATAATATTTTACCCTTATTTTCCAGATTAACCATTAACCATGGTAAATAAAATATTCACCAAATTGATTATTCAAAATGTATAAAAATAAAAGATACCTATTTACACAATTTCGAACTCCTAATTCTAAATATAGAATCCATTTTTCTAAATTCAAAACATAGAAGTGGAAAAATTAATTTAAAATTAATTCTCGTTTTCAAAACAAAGTGTGTTTTTAACAAATAATAACTATCAAAAGATTGACACTTTCTTATGTTTAGTTTAAATGTGAAATTATGTCAAATGACAAAAATTGTATTAAATTGTAAAAATATAATCTAATTATACTTTAAAACCACTCAATATTATAATTTATCACTATAAATTATTTCGATTAAAAAAGTTGTTTTAATTAAAATTTAGAATTTTCACTATTCATCCAAAGCTGAATGTTTTCAGAAAAATACTAAAAATTCACCATAAGATAATTTTGATATTTTGAATTCAAAAATGATGTCTATTTTACCAAATTAAAAACATATTAGTTTCATTTATTAATTTAAAATTAATTTTTGTTATTAAAACCAAAAGGCGTATTTTTAGGAAACAATATCTATCAAAAGATTGATACTTGTTTATGTCCAATATCAAAGTGAAATTACTTAAAATGACCAGCATTGTATTAAATGGTAAAAATATAATATATTTATACTTCTAAACAATTAAAATGTATAATTTAACAATATAAATTATTTTTAATAGAAAATTTGTTTTCAGTTAAAATATAATATATTCCACTATTCACTAAAATATGAAAGTGTTCAGAAAAGCCCCATAAATTTATTGAAACTAAATTATTTTGTCCCGATTCTAAAGAAGAAGTTTATTTTTTCAAATTTAATATATAAATGTTTCAAATATTGAAATTAAAAAGGTTTCATCATTAAAAGACGGTAAAAGTGCATTTTTTGAAATAATTACTTCTTTTATCTGAAAAAAAAATGAATTTGTTCTTACATTATTTCAAATAAACTCATAATATAGATTATAAAATTATAAGGATTGTATATAATTCAATATTTAGTTAATACTATTTATAACTGGTTTTGAACGGCTAGTTTGGTAATTCATGGTGTGCTAGAACTCGATGTTGCGTGTAGTGCAAGGTATTAGACTACATTGAATAAATAATGTTCTATGAAATCTTGGGGTGTTACAATAAGGGTTTTTTAAAACATGGTTAAAATATTTTATTTAAGAATTTAACATTCCTAAAAAACAATAATTTATAGTATTGGATGAGTTTACATTGAAAAATCTTGTCCAATCCCTTCAAATATGTCCATTTAGTTTCATTTTCCTTTGATCATGACATTTATATTATTTTTAATAAATAATAAATACAAAATGTCACGCTCTTAACTTTAACAACTCTAAATTTTTAAAATATAGATAAAAATAAGATAATTTCAGTTCTAAATATTTATTTCTGAGATGAATTAATTGATTTTATCATAGTAATTTATTTTTAATTTTTAGTGTTGAATAATCAAATTAAATTATTCCATAAGATGTGCATGTTTTTTTAAAATCGAATAAATTTTTAAAAAATAATTTAAATGTAGTAAAATTTGGTTGAATTAATATGTTCCATGAGTTTTAAAAATTAATATAACATATTATGAAATTTTTAATGATTTATATTTTTTTTTGGAATGTTGTATTTAAATTCAAATAAAATTAATATTATAAAAAATTAAATTAATATTATAAAAAATGTAATTAATATTATAAAAAATGAAATTAATGATATTTCATGTTAAATAATATTGTATTATATTATTTACAAAAATTAAAAATATTGTATGTAACACCCCATATTTTTAAAATATGAACATCATATTTGGTAGCATGTATGACATGCAACACCAATCATAGAAAGTAATTTATCATATGTAGACTTTACTATATATTTACAATTTCAAATAAATTCTATCAATTCTATAGTTTTCAATGTATCAAATACTAATTTAACCTACATTACATGATATAATGACATTCTTGGATGGATTTTGTTACACACGGGACGAAATTATACTGAATTCTAATAATATTTTAAATTAAAATGAAAATTACCTGCAAGATATTAAATTGATAGTTGTGAAAAGGATTTAATAACCTATAAAAATATATGGATGATTTCACTGGTTACCAATTAATCATAAATGAATATATAAACTAAATGATTATAAATGAAATGTTTATATAAAAAACTATTATTATGAGCCAAAGATATTTTATCTTAAAAATTTAAATTAGTTACTATATTTGAATAAAATTAATTGAATTTATATATTATATAGTAAATAATTTTTTATTTCATCCAATGTTTTTTATGGCATAAAATAAAAACAAATCCAATTTGAGTAAAAAGGATATAATTTTCTTATTTGAGTCTTTCCACCTTATAATGGTGCACTTTTTTTTAAAACTGAATATTGAAACTTTGATAAATTTTATTTTACAAAATAAACATAATTTTGAAAATTTTAATGTTCAAATTTTCAATGGGTGACTTTCTTTTTCTTTTCTGAGAAATTGTTTTTATATAAAATAAAAAATACAGAATTTTAATTGAAAATCAAATTTTTAAATAAATAAACTATAAAGTTAAATTATATATTAAATTTTTTAAAAGTAAAATTATGTAAATTATATATTTATTAATATAATTTATGTTATTTTAATAATTTTTATGTTGAAATTAGATATAAAGTCATTCTAAATGTTTGAACATTTACACTCTAAAAACCTGTTTTCTCATTCCATTCGCAGAATAAATATTAATTTATTTTTTACCACTTTAGTGAATATAATATTTAATAATGGATTCCATATTTTTAATCAAAATAATGTATATTGTCTAGTAATAAATAATTAATTTTTTTATCATTTTTTTACTGAAATCATTTTAATTTAATTATAGTGATTAATAGAAAAATGAGTTTAACAAATATCAAAACATTCAATGTAAGGATGATATGTCCTATAAAAATTTAAAAACTCTATTTTATATACATATTTATACCTTATTGAATCTCAAATTTAGTTTTTTTACATTATTTGATCCATATTACATGGAAAAACGTGGGTGGAATTCACGCTTTCATAAATTTACATGTTTTTCACTCTCCCCATTTATAAAGGGCCACCCACTATTCCCCTTATTCACAACTATAAACCCAATTAGGTTCAGAAAATTAAAAATATAATAACTCCCCAACATCCATACCCTCATCTTGAAATACTCTTTTTGGTCAGAAAAAAACCATCAAAGGTTTTAGTGAAAACGTAAGGAGGAAACGTGAAGAAGTGGTAATGTTCTTATAAAAGTGTTTTTATTCTATTTCCTTATCCACATCCTTCAATAATGTTCATATAAGACTTATATTATATCCCTAGTATCTTTAATATACCGATATTATGATATGTTATGGGAAATACCTAAAATATTACACACTTCCATCAGAATGGGATATAAAACCATTATTTGGGTGTATGGAGGATTGACACCACGAAAAGCTATGTTGTTCATTCTTAAATTACCACATTTTGAAGATGGAAGAAATAATGTATTTATAGTTTATATAGGATATTTTTTATATTTAGTATGTATTTATACTTACTTAATTATTATATAATTCATACCTTCACGCTTTCCATTTTTTGAGAATATGATAACGTTGTTCCTGTGTCCAACGGACTAGCACCTCGAGAAGCGATGTGATTCATTCACACATTACATGGAATATATTATAGATGGTTTTAAAATAAATATGTGATATATATGAAAAAAAATATGATACTATAATTATAATATTAATATATAACATTTGACTTTCTTTCTTTCAATAAGACAATAAAATGGAAAACAAGCTCACGTGTGCATACGAACTACCATCTCCATGAATGATGTATTTCATTTCTTACCACTAAATTTTATGGATTACACTAAATAAATATATAAAAAATATATATTTTATTGAAAACATTATATACATTATATATATATGATTATGTTAAGCTCTATGTAATAGAAACAATAAATAAAAAATCATAAGATACTTGAAAACAAAAGAAAGTTATTACCTAAAATGATGAATGAAAGGAAATATTATCAATGAATAAGTAGTAATATTTTATAAAAGGATCGTACATAATATCATAAATATTTATAATTTCCATTAATAAGTTAATAACAAGTTTAAAACCACTATAAATGTTGTTAAATCAAGTAAAAACATTAAAAATGTTTGAGTTAAGGGACTTCGTCTCAATATCATTTTATATAGTTGTATTGTAATGGTTTGAAAGTAATCATTATATATGGTTTATATATTTCCCCTTTACATGTAATATCTTTAATACTTCCTTTCACATGGTATTTAATGTTTCATTTTGAATTATATATTTTATGGGGATTTTAATTAAATGTTGCAAGTTGTAAAGAATTTCATAACGCAATTCCTTTCCATTCAATTATATTACATCCTCATTTCCATTATTATCATATTATTATGTGTGTAATGATTTTTTTGACTATATATTTTTATATTTACAATTATTTTATGTATATTTATATTTGATACAAATAATCTATTAATTTTTTGTTTCTCGCTTTAATGTAATGACTTTTCATTGGTTTAATTCCTAATATCTTCTAATTCTGGATTATTTACACATGAATACCCCTTAAAGGAAATTATTTGTTAATTTTTTAGTACAAAATATTTTTATTAGCCTCTATTAATTATTTATTATTTTCAAGTACTTGTATAATTTCTCAAGTCTTTTTTAACTAAAATATTTTACAAAATGTTTTTTTAGAAAACCAAAGTTCATTCCCCTCTTTGGTCGGAAAGCAAGTTTTCTTCTAAAAACTATATTTTCTAACAAAAAGTTCTAAACTTTTTGAAAATGATTTATTAAAATTAATTTTTACCCATTTTTACCTTTTAACCAAATTCTTTGAGAGTATTATTCTTGTCCTATTTCTGAACATGGAACTTTTCAAAAGTTTTTTCAGTGAAAAAGTAATGTTCAATTTACCTAGTAGGGCATGTATGGAATTACCTGACGACAAATATATTAAGATTACATTAAAAATTTATAAAGATATTTTTAAAGAAAGTATTTTTAAATATTATATTCATCAAAAATTATTTTCAAATAAATTATGTTTTAAAAAGTATTTTTACAAATTAAAATGATATTTTTTTAAGAGTGTTTTTAAGGATATTTTATGTAATTAATGACAACAAAAATTAATCTTAATATAATGGGTATAAATCAAATTAATACCCATGATATTATAAGACCCTATGTTTTATTGATTTATATTGTTTGATTTAATTTAATCTTTTTGAAATTTTGTATTTCATGGAACATTGAATATAGATTGTGTTATATGAATGTACTGTGTTTGGTTTGTTTTAAATGCAATACCATGTTTAGAATTCCCCTCACAAAACCCATAGATTAAATTTCACAAGAAAAAATACTATATTTTTATTCTTTTATACAAAATGATGACTTCCTTTAATAGATTTCATTATATATAAGACCTAGTTTTACTAAACTACAACGTACTATTAATATTAATATTATTAAAATATTACTATTATCAAAAAAATACATTGGAAAAGAAGGGTTAAATAACATTAACTAAATTGTTAAATTATTGTTTAAACATGTATGTAATATTAATTATTTGGTGAACAATTAACCAGAAATGAATAACAAAACCGCTTTGAAAATATATGAAATCCTTTGCTCGAAAACTATATTTATAAAATAAAACTTTTTTAGATAAATAAGTTAATTAAGTCACTTTTTATAAATTATTTTAATGGTATATATATATATATATTACATTCATTAAACTAATAAACGTTAATAATATGTGTTTTCTAGACAACATATAAGAATTAATCCAATTTTATGCATAAAGATATATATATTTCTCTAAAGGATGGACTTACCGCCATTTAAAGGCACACCAAATTTAAATATAAATTTTTAAAATTTTATAAATTATATTTGATAAATAGTATTCATTTTTTAAATCATAATATAAAATTTTACATTGGGTGATTTTTTTTTTATTTTTTTTGATTAATAGTTTAGAAAGCAGAATTTTAATTTTAATGTGAATTCTCATATAATTTATTTATTTAGTAAAAATATATATTAATTTTTTTAAAGTATAATTAAATCAATTATATTTATATTAATAAAATATATATCATTTTAATAAATTTAACAATTTAATTGGATATAAATACACTTCAAAATTTTGAAGAATTTCACTTTAAAAACTTGTTGTCTCATCCTATCTGCAGGATCAATTTTAAATTAATTTTCCCACTTTTGGGTTTATAAATTGGAAAAATGGATTCAATATTTGGAATAATTATAATTTATAATTTCTATTGACTGAAACATAGTTTTTTACAGAATAGATTCATGAAAGTAATTTGAATTAACTAAAGTGATTATTCTTGAAACAAGTTTACTAAGTAGTTAAATATTAACTTAAGGAGAAAATTAGCTAAATGGTTTTCCAAAATCCATTATCTGGAAATATATATACCTTATCCTCCCTTTTATAGAAACTTTTCCATTGTTGGAGGCAGAAATTTAATGGAGACCTCTTAGTAGTGTTTACATTTTTATATTTACAATAATGTCACTCATCCTCCACTATAAAAGGGGGCATAATCCCCTCACTTATTCATAGCTCTAAAACCATTTATATCATCGATACGATGAAAAATTAAGCTCCCAAATTCATTGATCTCATCCTATAATCATAGATATAATATCCCCACCCCAGAAGCCACTAAACCGGTGCTCCAAGCCAGGACGTCAAATGACCTCAATCATGTATCCACGTATGCTAGATGTTGCCTTCTAACTGTGAAGGTCTAATAGGTCAGATGGAGAGAATATACCCTCTTCATCATAGTAAGGCATAATAGACCACATGATAAATAGTAGAACCAATATGAAACAACCAATAACAATGCATAACCAAATGTCTCCCAAAGGGGTACAACACAAATCAAATACAACAATGTCACGACACAATAGTAGTGCATGTAAGTAAATCCCAAAACAAAAACAATCAAACAAAACTTCAAATGGGTCTCGAAACTAAGTCCAGATCTTTTCCCATGTATATCCCTCACACAACTCAACATATTAGTGTAGGGACTCTACCCTTGTCCTAACCTACAACAAATAGATCTACTCACATACCCAACAATAGCCTGATAAAGGTGTGAGTACAATACCTAGTAGTCCACCACCAACTATGTCTAAAAAATATCCAGTCTAAGAGATAATTCATGCAAGTATAAAGTAAACTTTAAGTAAACAAGGGATAGTTGAGGTGCCACATATTAGTGAAGTTCATTTAAATTAGTCCCAGTATTTATCTCAATTACATTCCTTATACCATATTCATTACTCAATCAATTTTATCACATGTTCCATGGGTTAGGAATAAATATCATCTACACAAGGGTCTAAGGGAATCAATCACCACAAATTGGTGGAATAAATCAAGTCCCTATCTCATTGGGGATACACATATCACATCCACACTTTAACCTCACCTCGAAGCCTCATCCTGGGCGAAAAGAAATAGTTAGAAGAATATAGCCTCCTTCCCATACCCTAACCCATGCATTTTGGGGTGATGTTTAGAGCTTCAGTCTTACTAGACCGATAGGCATAAATCCTCAATTCAATTCCCTACTCGTCCAAATCATGTTCACATTCTTATTTATCAATCCACAACAGTCGTACCATAACACCACCAAGAATTTTCAATGCCATTAGAATTCACAATACATGACAACAACATGGGATTTTATATCATACCTTAACCAATTAACACATTTACCAAGTACAATTCATATCTATCTATCCAAAATTTCATTTCCATGCCATAAACAACTAAGTGTATTCAACAACCCATGTGCCTTAGTCAATATTTATCAATGGAAATAATTTAACCCATTTAGTCCCTTTATTATTCATGTACATTTCTCTTGTATTAACACATTCAATATTTATCAATTCCCTCAAAAAAAACTTTAATTTTTCTTAATTCACAAGTAATTTCCAATTTAACATGCTCATAATTTCATATACACTAGTCCTATTTATCATTTCAACATAACTCACATACCATTCGACACAAACACATTTAACCCAATTAACCCATTACTAAGCCATTCCAAACAACCCCTTAAGCCATTACTAAACACAGTCAAAACACGGAAATTCCATATTCAATCCAACTAACCATACTAAAATGTTCAACCTGGGATCTATGTTATTACGCATCAATTCCACTATTGACCTTATCAATTTATATGTTCGGAAAGGTTGTAAAACCCCATAGGTGGCCCAACATTGGTCACATTATCCTTGACGCATCCCATTTGTATTGTGAGGGTTTCCAAAACTTATTTGGATGATCATTCTACTGAACCCCACCAAAGGCATTTAAAGCGCAACAAGATGAAAGAAAAAACACATACTCATATGCACAATTAAAAATATGGAATATAATATATAGACCACCTAACTTGAATCTAAATATGGACTCACTCATAATCGTAGCCTTGGATCTGGATTCAAACACCCCTTGAAGCCCGAACCTAAAACTCACCCGAAAAAGAGGTTTTTAGAGCTTCATAAGGAGATGGTATGAGGATGGAAACCCTAATAGATATGAGGAAGAAATTGGGAGATTAGAAATACTTGGGGCTTCGATACGAAACTAACGACACACTAAATGGCCAAGAAATGAAGGATATCGACCTATGGGATGATCAGGGATGCTTGGATATTCACTAGGGTTGAAGGTGGAAGAAGGGGAGAAACCCCGAGTTGGGAATAAAAATATCATCATGGAAATTATTTAATTTTCTCAATGTTTCTAAGATGAATGGTTTCCCATATGATTTTACAAAACCATGTGCAAACCATGAAAAGTCTACTACCTGCATGCCCTTATACTGCATGGTTTACATGGGATGTCCGAATGGTCAGGGCTAACCATGCGCAAACAATTCGACTTTCCTAGAAAACTCATTTTAACCCCTTTTCCTGTCCTAAACCCCCAGACCACCCTTTATCTATATTAAGGAGTTAGGAAACACTTATCTAGCCAAATATAAGAGGCCCAAGCTAAAACATATGAAAAAACATACTTCATAAAAATATTGGGACATTGAAACCTCTCTACCTTATAACAACTCATCCTCGAGATGCTCCTCCATGCATCACTAAGATTCCAAAACTAGAGGTCTTACCACTAGTCCTGCCTATCTATTACCATCCCCCATGTTTCTTCTTACACATCACAATGCCCATCGAACATGAAACAAGGGCACATACATTCCCTACAATCCTCTCTCACTACAACCACAACATGAGTTTAAAACTCCTCATGAAACCATCCACTTCAACCATTCCCACGATGAGAACTTCAGGGGGGAACATAAGTGACAAAACCTAACTCCCAACACATGTAAACATAATAAAAAACATCACATAATAGTGGAGGAACCAATTGGCACCTCATCAACCCGATCCTCTATACAACTCAAGACCCAATTCACATGGTGTCATTTTCCTCTATTTTTCAAACTCTAACAGTAACCCAAACCTGATATCACCCAAAGGAAAACATAAGATCCTTTCAACCACTTTTACTAATGATTTAATTCCAAAACTATACTTCAAAATGAAACTTAAAACTCTCAACTACTCGACCAGTTAAATCGTTCCCAATCTCTCTACTAGGGCCTACTCACCCGAACAGTGACCACTCGAGCCCTTGAAACTTGAAACTCTGATCACATCAGTAATGAACCATTTATCTAGTATGGTTTTCTATTCCATTTACAGTTACTTCTAACCTCTTACATCGACGAAGGACCACAAAAACACAAACAACCCTTCCCATCACCTAACTTGTTCCAACTCAACGCATTGAAGCATCCATAGGGAATAACCATATATTGTCATCTAGATGAACTGTCGAAACCATTTGGGAGGAAATTTATACACCATCCATCAAAGGACTAATATAAACTTAACTAAACTTAGGTAAAAAATAATTTCAAATGGTTCTTCTACTATAACAAGATCCTCGAGGAGGGTCATTCTCACCACACCCCTTCAAGTATACCGTATCAGGTTGGACCACCTTCGACTAGCTTGTCCCAGAACACCCACCTTCCACTGATTGCATGCTACCAATTCCTCTCCTTCCCATGGTTCTTACTTCCTTGAAGCCTATCATTATCATCCCATGCACCCACTGAGGTCATTTCTTGAATTACGGTATAATTCCATCATCATGCCATTACTTCCCTCCAGACCTTCATCCGAATTCACCCTTGGCCTGAAATCACATCACATGGTCAAGCTTCACTCAATCTCAAGACATTACAAAACCAGAAAATAGAAAATTGCCCGAGTCTACCCCAATTGTCGTTGGAGTTATAGGAACCCAAATTCTCATGCCACAACATGTTTTCATATCAAACCACACCCATCTATGACTTCATCAAAAACATCAAAAGCTTCACAAAGAACTACCTTGAACCCAATGCTGACACATGTATCATTAGACACCATTCCAAATTCCCATACTCCTTCAGTGAGAGTCCAAACATACATCTTATAAGTTCCTCATTGGTATCCTAGTGCCACTGCATTTACTCGATGTTCTCCTCTCCACATCCAAGAATGACTTATCACTCCCCACCATTAGATTGTTGTTAACACTGTTCTAAAGATGGGTTCCAACCACTGCTTCTTACACTCATACACAAGGCAAAACCCTAAAAACATAGACATAGATATATTGCATTTTCCCAAAATAAGAAAATGAACTTCACCCAATGCCCATTATCGAATACTGTGAATGGAACCCCTGATGCATGTTGTCATTCATTCAATTCCTGGGACCACACCCAAGCCATCGAGGTAGTATATCCCACCATCATTCTCCATTAATACATTTTCCTTGAGAATAAACATCAAAATATCCCCCATCCAACCAAACGACTTCATGTCTCTTGGCAAGATCCAAAGCTTCTCAACGTACCTATGATGATGTCAAGAAGTTGGATATCCTCATCACTAGTTGAGGTATGCTAACAGGTTGTCTAAGAACACCACCACCTACTTATCCTTCTCAGATACTGAACTATGGTACACCATGTCCTGACAAGGATTTTAGGCTTTCCTACATGATGTATATCACCAACACTTAACCACCAACACTTAGGTGTGATTGCCAACCAAGTTTAACCATCACTTCATGACCAAATCGTCAAGTATCCATGAACCAACATTTCATGTGGCACTACTTCCACCACACCAATCGAGTTCTTCTGATGTTTCTTGGATATCTAATAACCCAATAATAATGTTCTACCACACCAATCAAACAAAAAATATCTCAAAAACAACCTTAACTTGCATATAGCCCATCACCTACTTACATACCTAACCATGATTCTTAGTTAGTCAGCCTCATCATCCCTAAGGAGGCCTCTGCATCCCACTGAACAAGAAAACCATTCATACTAGGAAGTTCAGCCATGTTTCCGCACTCACCATGGGTATCAGCATCGAGCAAAAGCATATAACCTCACTTCCCCCACCCTTGTATTTTATTCTCAAAAAAACTCTCACACCTCCATTAATCATCATCCAAAGAGATGAGTTAGGAATCCATATGATACAACTCTTTGAAACAATTCTTACATCTTATCATAAGCACCAAGTTTCCCTTTTGCATGAACCGAGCACAACTACACTATTCACTAAATCATGGGGGTACATTGTCTGCGTTGAAACCACTTCTGAAGAATCTTGCATTATTCATATTCCATGGTATGGGCACCTCTATCCTAACCTCCCATGCAGTCACTATTTATTTTCATAAACTATCATCATATAACCACAACTGGAGGGTCACAACGCACTATCATCTTTCCCTCTAAGCCCTTAAGGCTAATCCTGCACCCTAGAACACAGTAAGTCCCATTATCAAAGAACAAACCACCTTCAGGTGTGACACACACACAAAATCACTAGAAAACCTATATGACCACCCTCACAGGTCACCGTGAAGGTTGAATGATGCCAACTCCCTAGACTAGAGTCACACCAAGAAGAATCCATTGTTCCTGTCTCAAAACCATTTTATCATGGCATAAACAAGGTACAACTCGTGCATGGAACTCTCACCCTAGTTCTAATTCACACTATGTCTAACACACCAAAAAACCAATTACTCTATGTTCTATAACAAGGTGTACACATTCATTGGCACTATAAGAAAAAAAATCCTCTCATGGATTCGAAACACAAATTGTATGGTCTCTACTCCCAAGGTAACCGAGATCCATGAACCATCATTAGGGTCTAGAATGCCCCCTATATGGTCACGAACCACATCTGTTTTCTCACTAACATTACCGAAAATGCCTCACAAAAAAATTCTATAACACAACCAAGGGTTCCCTAAACACACCACCTAGGCCACAACATAACCGACAAGGCCGCACAATTCAATCCCAAAGTCTCAACTACGACACTCTCACTGCCCCAACCTACACATACAAGGATCTATCCGACCATAAAAGGATACCCACCTTTGAACTCAATCATTATCATTTTTAAATTATCATTCACCCAATGCTTTTAAGAATGACCAACAGGATTTAACCACAGATGGAAAAAGGGTCTCATTCTAGAAACCTTAAACAACCCATTCTTCATGCCCTATCCCTATTATCTTCATCACGCTTAGAACAATACCCATACCATACGTACTGTGGTCATGGTCAACATGGGGGTAACAAATTTATTTAATCAATAGTCTTCCTTCAACACATCTTCAACCCAATTTTTCTTTTAAAAAATGCCCCTTTCTTATCGGGCACATTTCCCATTTCACAAAATGTTAAATTATCTTTTTGATTCATTTACACATTCTTTAAGAAAAATTCATTTATAAATTTTACATTCAGTATGCATTCATTTTTCTTTTAGACACCAACACAACCGTTACCATTTATCACAACATAAAATTTTAACTCGGTCACAACATTTCTTTATACATGTATTCCTTAACTATTCATTTGTGTTCTTTTCCTCCACCCGCTTTCATTATAATTATTAAGAATCATTTTATTCATATTTATAAAGGAAGTAAAATGAATTATAGTCTTTATATTCCCTACACACCCATCCTGTGTGTGTGTGCCTATAATGATGCTTGCAACCAATATTTTTTGGTGCCTAAAATGACGCAATAATGCACAACCTCATGTCTTTCCAACAATTAGAAAAATATCATCAATCGGTCAAATAACACAAGATGTGAATCACCCAGTAGTGAAATATCATTCACTGTAACAACACACATCAAAAGTAGAAATTACCACACAGAGTGACTTGGGTTTTCCCTCGTACATGGGTCAGCAACTCCCAAGCACAAGCTAATTACCAAGGCCTGGCACTATCGTAATATCATGTCTACCAAACCTAAATTGTAACGAATAGAAAAGAACTCCTTTGATAAAACTTTGTAACATCCCCAACCTAGAAGCAACTAAAATGGTGCTCTGATTCCGGTCATCACATGACCTCAAGCATGCCTCCCCGTATGCCAGAGGATACCGACTAGCAACGAGGGTCTAATAGGTCACATTGGGAGATTGTACCATTATTATTAGATTAAGACACAACAGAACACAAAATAAATAGCAGAAAAAATATAAAACAATGAATAACCATGCATAACCAAACATTTCCCAAATGGGGTACAACACAAATCAAATATAATAATGTCATGCCACAGTAGTAGTGCAAGTGAGAAAATCCCAAATCTAAAACAAATAGTCACAACTCCAAATGGTTCTTGTCTCTATGTTTGTATCCTTCTCCATGTACATCCCGCACCCAACTCAACATCTTAGTGTATGACCTTTGACCTTCTCTTGACCTACAACCAAGAGATCTAATCAGGTACCAAACTGTGGATCGAGCAGGGTTTGAATACAAAACTCAGCAGGCCAACACCAACAATATCTAAAATATATCTAGTCTGACAGATAGTTCATGCATGTAAAAAATAAATAGTATGTAAACAATGGACATTTTAGGTTCCATAAGTTATCGAAGTTCATTTAATTTATTCCTCAAATTTATTCAAATTATATTCCTAAAAAATCTTCATTACTCAATCCATTTAATCACATGTTACCTGGGTTAGGCATAAATATCATCTACACAATGGTCTAAGGAAATCAATCCTAATGCATTGGGGGAATAAATCATGTCCCTATATCACGAGAGATACACATATCCTATCAACACCTTAACCAAACCTCGAAGCCTCAGTCCGGCTAGAATGCAACTATTAGGGGAATAAAGGCATTGTCCCCTATCATTAACCCATGAATTTTGGGGTGGAGTTTAGAGCCTCAGTCTAACTCAACCCGTGGGAGAAGAACTTAAATTAAATACCACACTCTTCCTAACCATGTGCCCAAGCTGATTTATTAAGTCACCACAACCAGACCATAACACTTCCTAAAATTTACAATGCCATTAGAATTCAATAATACATGACAATAACATGGGAATTAATATCATGCCTAATCCCATTAACACATTTAGTAGTTATAATTCATATCCATCTAGCCAAATTTCCATTTATGTGCCTTAACCCATTAAGTGTATTCAAAAACCCCTATTACTTAGTCAATATTCATCAATGACCATTCTCTAACCCATTTAGCACATTTATTATTCAAGTACATTTCTCATGAATTAACTCATTCCATATTTATCAATTCCCTCATGCAACACATAACATGTTCTCAATTCACAAGTCATTTCCAATTTAAAATACTCATAAATGCATATGTACTAGTCCTATTTAGAATTTCAACAGAAATCACACCCTATTTGACATAATCCCGATTAACCCGATTAACCCATTACTAAGCCATTCCAAACAACAACTTAAGCCATTATTAAAGCTAGAAAAAATATGGAAAAAATATATTTAATCCATCTAACCATAATAACATGTTCAACATGGGATCTATGATATTATGAATCAATTTCACACGTGACGTAGTCAATTTCTAGGTTCGAAAATTTTGGCACACCCCATGGGTGGCCCAAAATTGGTCAAATCATCCTCGACGCATCCCATGGGGATTGTGAGGGTTTTAAATAATTATTTGTATGATAATTCTACATAACCCCACCAAATTCATATAAATCAAAATAAGAGGAATGTAAGAACACATACTCATATGGTCAAATCTCCTTAAAAACTATGGGATATAAATTGTAAACCACCTACCTCGAATCTGAAGATGAACTCACTCTTAATCACAGCCTTGGATCTAGATTCAAATATCCCTTGATGTATCAGCCTAAAAATTACATGAAAAGTGGCTTTTAGAGCTTCAGATGGATATGGGAGGAGGATGGAAACCATAATCTAAAAGTGGAAGTAAGGGGAAGATTAGACATTCTCTGGGCTTTGATATGCAACCAACGGTGCTCCATATGGACAAGAATCAATGGAAATCGACCTCTTAGAACATAATGGACGTTGGGATCATCACAAGGGCTAAAGGATGAATATGGGGGAGAAATCCCATGTTGGGAATAAAAATACCATCATGGAAATTTTTTAATTTTCACAATGTTTTCAGGATGCACGGTTTACCCACACAGTTTTACAAACTATGAACAAATCATGTGGAGGAAACTACCTTCATTCCCTTATTTTTCATGTTTTTAATGTTCTATTTGCATGTCCAGTACTAACTCTGCGCATACCATGCAGTTGGCCCAGAAAACTCATTTTCCCTCTTTTTCGGTTCCCGAACCGCCAGATCACCCCAAGACTTTTTAAGGATTTAGGAAACACTTATTTAGCCAAAAAGAAGATTCCCA